>JACCHX010000001.1:25917500-27117500 GCA_018907135.1 Kradibia gibbosae
CGAAAATTGAAAGAAGCGTACGCACGCTTTAGCTAATCATACGGGTTCGTCGTTAAAATTCTCCTAGTATATTTAGAGAATGATAAAATTTCAAAGAAAATAAATATACATCATCTTGAAAGAATTCTAATTGAATAAATCATGATAGTGCTAACAAACGCATTGGCGGTGGAGGGATGGCAAAGGGTTGAGAAATGATACAGTTAAATAGTGAAACTGAAATAAAATGATGTAGACTATAATGAAATAATAAGAAATATTTATTAAAAAAGAATGTTTAAGTGGGAGAATAAGCTAAGCAAGTATTTATTGTAAATAGAAAACCGTAAGTTTTATAAAAAATTTCAGCATTTTTACAAAAAAAAAGCTTTTTTTTTAAACAATTTTTATCTAAAAAATTAAAAAATATAATTTTGTGTCCCAGTTTTTAAACTAAAATTTTACTTTTAACTTGTATATCGACGAATAAATCATGATATATACACCTTTTAAATACTTATCTGATACTTTTAAAATATAGTAATGATTGAATAAAAAAAAATTATATTATTGTATATATAAATATACAAATTACGTTTATGTATATCTAAAACGTCTCTATCAATATATCAATACAATACTATCAAGTTGTAATATTTTGTCTGGAGTTACTTGGTAACCGTAAGTTTTCATTTATATTGAATTAAAATTATTAATGAAATAGAAACGGAATTAATTTTTTTTATAATAATTAAATTGCACATTACGAACGTTCCTAATTTTTTTTTTTTTTTTGATATTCGTGAACATACAATTCAAAGAGAAAATAATTTCTTTTTTATTGCAATAAAAGATGGTAGTAAAATAATAATAATAATTAGTAATTCTAACCCAAATCTTCATTTAAAATAATACTTTACGTATGCAAAATATTAACAGAAGAAATTATGCGAAAATGTACTTTACGTGACGACAAATAGCTTTAATAAGAACTGACTTTAATATCAGTTAGCATACATGGTAGAACTTTCATAATTATTCGATAAACCAATAAAACTTATT
This sequence comes from Kradibia gibbosae, assembly GCA_018907135.1. Taxonomy (NCBI): domain Eukaryota; kingdom Metazoa; phylum Arthropoda; class Insecta; order Hymenoptera; family Agaonidae; genus Kradibia; species Kradibia gibbosae. The sequence goes on from JACCHX010000001.1 coordinate 25,918,542, forward strand.
TAATATTTTAAAAGAAATTATTTAATAACAAGGCAAAAAAACTCAGGTTTTTTTTTTTTAAATTAAAAAAAACAAAGTAAACTGAAAGGTTTTATTAAGATGATGGGATCATTTATTTAGTACTTTATTGATTAAGTTTAAGTTTTTTGGAATATAAGATTTATACAATAACATTTTTATTAACAAAAAATTCAGAAATTTATTATTATTGAGTTTATTAATGTTTCAGATATATTGAAATAAAACTTAAATTCAATTTTAAATTAGTTGTTTGATACATCTCTTTATTTTTTTATTTTTCTCTTTTTAAGTAATTTCAAAATATTATTTGCAAAAACTGATTGTATCTTAAATTGTTATATTAAACTGCATAAAATATTTAATTTTCTTACTTTTACAATATTATTATTATTATTTATTTATTATTTTATTATTATTATGATTTTTTTTTATTTTAATGTATTTGTCTACGACTATTAAATGTATAACATACAATAAGTCTCAATAAAATAAGTAAAATCAACAAAAGTGAATAAAAATTATGCATCATTAATTTTTACTTAAAATTATAAATTATTCATATACAATAACATTTTTATGGGTTGACCTTGATAATAAATAAAAAGTTATAACGTAATTATTAATACAACATTTTTTTCTGCTAATTAAGTATTAAGTAACTGTTTAAGTATTATGTTAAATTTTATGTAATTCAATTTTATTAAAAACACAATATAATAAAAATTGAATTATTTATCGAATTTTTTAATCGTTATTCTTAACACGAATCTAATCTAATTATAATATTTAATTTCTTAATAATCATCTAAATTATAAATGTTTTTTTCCAGTGCATCAATTCCCGAAAATTTTTTGCTTTTCATTAAATCGTATTTAAATTAGATTATATTATAATGTATCAAATATCAATAGTGAAAATTCGTCGAAAACACAAATAAAATTATGTTTTTATAAATTATGATTACAATAACTATCTATTCAGCAGTATGTATTTTTTTATTCTCTTATCAGATATCTTAATAAGAATTGCATTATATTTGTATTATTCATAAAAGTTTAAATAAAAATCAATCATTCATAGGTAATTAATAATCCAAATTTTGAATTTTTGAGGACATTAAGAAAATATTTTCAATACCTGATGCATACAACTTTTTATTAACATGTACTTATCTAGTTTTCTCGTGATGTCTCGCATAAATAATAATGTAAGCTGTATATGAATTTGTTAGCTATAAAATTTTGTTTTTGTTGCTTTGAATTGATTGAGTTTATTAGATACTTTAAGAAACATTATTTTCTATTTTACTATTTATTCATATTTTCAATAGTTTTCAAATACATTATTACATTATCCATTTACAATATTTTATGCAAAACCTGCAAAGAAAAGAATAATAGAAAAAATTTATTGCAATAATTTCTTTTATAAATATTAATGTGATTTAACTCTCTATTAAAGTTATTTAACATTTATGAAATATTACTATTCCTTTTCTTGAATATTACTACTATCAATATTATTGAATGCATTGTTAGAAGCAAATAAAATCATTATTGCTGCTTAAATGAAAAATTAATCAAATTTTTTGTTAACGTGGACGTAACTTTCTAATCATTGCTCTTAATAAAGACAAATAGTCTTGTTAGACGAATTTTTTTTCTTTATGATCATGATTTGAACAATCTGTTTGAATGAAAAAATACTTTTTCCAACGAATTACGGGTTGTCGATAAACTGCCTTATTATTTTAGTGATACTGTATTTTAAAAGCTTTGCAATAAAGAAACGTAAATTTTTTTTATAGAAAAAACACTTTGTGGCCTACAATTCCCATATACATCACATGTATTCGAAAAAAGTAGCAAATAAGATGTTATTAGTATAAATGCAAGTTTCCGTAACAGCATAATTGGATAAAATAAAGTGTTCAATTAGTATTGTCACGCTTATCGTTGACCGTCCGACTCAGTTCAGAACGTGATTTAATTTTTGATGATTGTTAATTAGTAGTTGCTGGTATAGTATTTCAAGTGCACATAAAATAATAAATTCCATGTGAAGTTTATAAATTCAGTTATAATGGTTGGATTTCGGTGGCATGTATCTCCTAAACTATGAAAGCTTTAGTCATAGTTTGACCGCGCTGTAGAATGATTTTTCATCGACTGTTTCACTGCTTTTCTAAAAAACACAAGAAGCTACATGGATGCCAATAAGTTTATATTGCGTCTTTGGTTGAATTTTCAATTGCTAGATATTTACATTGAATTTTGAGTTGTGGTATTAGTAAACAGAAAAAAAATAAATGCTGGTCTCCTTGATTGGTAAATACTTTTAAATGACATATTTAAGCGAAAAAGTTCATCCCATGCGTTTTTTTAGCTTCAGAAATAGCACGTCACAGTTCTCGGTTTACCAAATTCTAAAAAATTTATAAGGCCGAAAAAATATAATGACGAGCTCCTAAAAAATGTTTCATGTTTACTCAGAGGTTCGATAAAAAAGGCTTTAGTTAGCAAAAACCACCTTCGTTACTATAGCGATGAGACTGAATTGTTGGCGATGTCTCATTAAATTTGATGGACGTAATTTAATTAAAGAAGAAAAAAATTCGTAATTATGACATTCTTACAAAGTATTCGGAATACAAAGTTTTTAGTTTTTAGATATATAGAATAAAATATATAAAATGAGAGGCATTTGAATCAAAATGTAATTGCTAATGTTGAATAATATTGGGCTAGAATATTTATTTAGTTGCAAAATCATGGTTTTATTTAATTTATCAAAAGTAAGCTTCTATTCGTAAATATTTTTAATGTATGAAATTTAATATTAATCTCTAATTAAATGGTGTACGGTTTTAATTTTTGATTTTATACTTAATGATATGTAATAACCAGTAAATAGTCATAAATTCAATTATTATATTAATTGATTACTTTATGCCATTTCATCCTCTACATTTTCCATATGATAAGGCATCAAATAATTAAAGATGATTGTAAAATATTTAACGAACGTTCTTGCTCTTTGCTACGAACTGTCTTCTACGAATTTCATTATTTATCGAGCGTAAAAATGAAAACTGCCAAATTTCTTCCGCACATATATTCATGTCGCAGAACATACCCTCATATTTTAAATTATTAATAAAAGATAAAAGATTGTTATATATATTGGATCCGTAGGATTTTAATTCTTTTCCCCAATACGTTAGTCTGTTTACTGACGAAATAATCGTTTTTTCTACCTACTTTAGTGTTCTTTACATGCTTTTATAACTTATTTATATTCTTCCTCTTTGACCCTCACTCATTTTCTCTCCTTTTCGTTTTTTCTCTCTTTCACTTTCTGGCACATCGTCTATCTATTTCTGCAACTTATACCTTTCCAGCACTCTATGAATTGACCACAAGCGGTCCTCATTATGTGTCAATCCGCAAGAAGCTGGTTGATCATGGCAGGCGGTATTCACCAATCGCAGTGACAGAAGCTATGCATAACTTTACACATTTATACAAGTTTATATTCATCCTATACACGTTTATTTTATTGATAGCATCGGTCGAAAACATATAACACGCGCTCTTACACACAATGTTAATGTATTCAATATCAAATATATATATATATATATGTGTGTATGTATGTATTTAAAAACATGAATTTACTTATACATTAAAATATATCGAACGAAAAAAGGTCATATTAAAGGTTATGTTGTGTAAATCTGGTGAATTGTAATAACTATTGATTTGTTAATAAATTTTTAGTTTAACGATGATATTTATATTATTAATTTCTAAAAAAAATTTTTACCAAAAATGATTAATTGGTATTTTTAATTCATTTATGAATCATAATTTACAAATCATGTGTAAGTTTTTTATTTTTTACTCTTTATATTTATTTTACCTCGTTGTATATTTATTTCTTCAATCACTGAATTTCAAGCATCCAATTTGAAATATAAGAGTTTTTCATTACCATTATTATACTAAAAGAGGACTTTGTACGCAATTGCACAACAAAATTACAGTTCAATAATAACCTACATCGGAACCACATTATAAAACAAGGACTCTTTCAAAAAAGAGAATATTTATATGTGTATGTGAGTGTATGCGGCAGCGTGCGTGCTTGCGTATATGTATACGCGCGCGCGCGCGTGTGTGAATAGATATATAAAGTCAGTAGGAAAAAGATAGGCACCCAATTTTTCCACAACAATTATCAGGTACAAATGCGAAGAAAGAAAATAACTAATTTAGGGGATTGAGCGTAACGAGGAAAATTGTCGCGTTTTTACTTCTAGAATACGATCAAATTTCTACAATTCCATAATTTTTTTTTTTCGTCCTAATAAAAAGCTTTGGTTATTTGTTGATCGTGTTTCTGCTTGTTCCTCCTCATCATCCGAAGATATCACTTGATATGGATTCCCATAAAACATTGCATTTAATCCATTGATTTAATCATGTATCGGAGCAGTATCTCCAGGCTAAATAATTCACAATAATATCTTACAATATTGTTATCTAATCTTTCCCCTCATTTACAGTTTTTGATTTTTTACCGTATTTCTCTCCTTTCCTTCTTTTACCGAATTTACAATATTATATTGAAAAATGCTGCTCCTAGCAGAACTTGACGTATTATTACTTAATAGGTTTAATAATTATATACGAAGAAATGATTCGCGTATGTATTTTGTAAAAACACCATTTTGGGAGGTGTTTGTGTTCTATAACTACATGAAAATAACGACTCTGAAATATGTACGTAGTAAAGATCCCATAAGGTTATAATTTAGCAAACATGACAACTTATTATAAGGTTATTCAATATTATTGCCTTTCTAAGACTCGAAATATAGTTTTTACGAGAATTTTCATATATTTCTCTTAAAGTTTCTAATTAATAACTTTATTACAGATTAAAGATATTACAGATAATATTTAAAAAAACATACATAAATTTAATATTAAATAACATGTAGATTAAATTAAATTTTTAGAAACAAAATAAATTATGTCAGTTAGATTAAACATTCCTACATTTTTAATTAGTAAAAAACATGCTTTTGTTTCAAAGTATCTATTTGCGATAATTTTACATACTCTTTATACATATCAAACTCTGTAAAATATACGTAATTGTATCGGATAAGTTATTTGTAAAAATAGAAATTCTGATAATAATTTGGTAATAATAAGTTACTTTATTAATGAATTATTTACGTTAATTATTACGTTATTATATTTCAATATCATTTTAAAAATATTTTTCAGTTGTGGTACCTATGAGCATTTATTTATTTAAACAATTACTCAAAGCTTATTCATATATCACTTTCAAAAATTCAAATATAATGTAATTTTATAAATTTTTTTTAGAAATTTATTGTTTAAGACATAACAGTTAAATAATATTAAATATCCAATAAATTGATTAACGTGAATTTTAAAAACTACTTATTAAATTGAATTTCATTGCGCGTTGAATATATGTGAATTTTGTAGTTTTTTCAAAATGGTAGAACAATTTTTAAAGTTTAGCAACGGATTTCTGACCTTTTTCAATATATACCTTTACTAAGAATGATGACAATGTACATCTATGCACAGACGAATTGGTACTGTTATACAATAAAGAGAAACATGTAAAAAGGACGATTGAGGCCTTTTTAAAGTCATCCGTTTCTTTGCATGTTTATGCAAGCACTTGTAACGAAAATTTTGGTTGTCGTGATGAAAAGAATAGGGAGGATATGCATCGTCTAGGAAGTTTCGCGTGGCACTTGTAAAAATACAATCAACGTACGTTATAAATTCGAAATATATGGAGATTTTGCATTGAGGACTTTTGGAACATCGACAATTTGGAGACATCAACAATTACATGTGTACTAGCCTTAGTCAGTATACTCTGGACTGGAGTCAAGGTCTGGAACGAGATTTTCAGCCATATATTCTGTAAACTGCAGTAGATGATAAGGGTCTTGGATATAAATGTGGTCTTATAGCTTTATGGATGAATTCTACATTGTTGATTATATCAATCCTACTAAAAATACCATATAGATTGCAAGCTACTTCAATGTCTACTTGTTTATACTGTTGAAACTTACTCGCTGCTAAAGAATTTGTTTGTGTACAATTTATTTACGTACTTCTTTGAGTTTTATTGATTTAGATTTAGCAGATTGAGTTTTATCGATAATGAGTGCCTCATTAGTAGCAAAAAAAATTGCATCTACCAAACTAAAATTTATTTCATGCAACTTTTGTTTTAATTTTTATACCTCTATGATACCATCTGATTAAAGCGAAAACTAATTATGAATAAAAGGGAATAAATAGAAGATATTACAGTACATATTATATTTAAAAATTGAAGAAAATAAAGAAAACTAAACATGATTAATAGAGAAATCCAATTTCAAGAATTAAAGCAGTGATAAATACTTGCATCCAAGATGGCCTACCCATTGTCTCTGTAATTTTGATAATTTAATTCTAGTTGAATACCGCAGCGTATTTTTTTATTACTCTATTGTTAATTTCTCATTCGGGTGATCCTATTTTTCAGATCCCTAGAATTTAATCCCTTGGAACAATCCATTGTCTCTCTTGCAATATCTGCAATTCCGGAAGTAAACGTAGCAAGAAGTCATCTTTCCCGTGTTGATGTCACCTAACTTAAGGTTATCTTTTGGTAAATCTTCCTGCTTCATACTTTCCCCTGGCTTTAAAAATACCAGATGTGAATATCTGGGTTATCGGAAAATACTATGAGTGTGTCATCAGTGAAAGGGGGTAGAAATAATGGATCTCGATGCGGTGTCAAAATAAGACGAGCAAGCGAAACTAATTGGCTGAGATCATCGTTCTGGTTCGGCGGAGATCCGCGGTTACGATCGTTTGGTCACGAAAGCGCGACCAGGTCCGGTTCTTCTTGGCCTTCCACCTACTCCTGGGCCACCACCATGTCATTAGACACCTCTTTCTTTTACGTAGATTTGACTTGAAGGTGAAGATGAATCACCGCAGCAGCAAACGACTAAAGTACTCGATAGCCGTACCAAGAACCATCGTATTATTTTTACGACCCCAAAATATCTTTTGGTATTACCATAATCTCTCTATGGGACAGTGTCTACTGTCCTCCACTTGTCCTCTATCTCTTCCTCTTCTTTCGGTTCCTGCCGTTATCCAAGCAGCTCAACTTCTGTCTCTACTATAGTCTCATTTCCAATTTTCATTCTCTCTTGTTTAAACTCTAAATCTTACGAGGCTATGCATCATTGGAAATATATGACAAGTCTTCGAAAAAAAAATTTTTCTTTTATTTGGGATTCGCTATTATTTTTACATTGTATTTGAATTTCTTCAAACTATATAAATTCATTTCCTTCGTGTTTCGCACGGAGATAAAAATGTGGTCAAATTTTTAAATTGGCATTTTATAAAGTATCGTACGTATTTTTACAAATAATGTGTATTCCAAAATCTCTTCAAAACTCTTTTTATTTTTTAAATTCAATATTATTGGATATGACGAAATAAGTTTATACGAAAATAGTCATTTTTTTTAATTTAAAGAATATATAATTAAATTTTCTAAAACGTAACTAAATGTTTTACATTCAAATTTCATATTTAAAAGAAAAATTGGACTATTTATTAACGTATTAAAAAAATGAGATACTAGGAGCTTAATATACGAAGCGCGAAACTTTTTTATCTCTTCGTTCAATCGAGCTAAAAGTGCGTAAAAATTCGTGACCGTGAACGGTCATACGTTTAATGCAGTGGAAATTTTCAAAAACAACTATTTAAAAGGCACGAAATGAAAATAAAATAGAGGAAGGATCTTGCGTTTTTTCCTTTTAGCACATGTAGAAATAAATGAAATTATTTTAAAATTCTATGCACGTTACTTCTTTTTCCTGAAGTCGTTATCTTCTTGGCTTTTAAATGAAACATTTTTTTACACTTCTAACTGAAGAATAGAAGATTTTTCACGCGCTCTATAATTTAATTTGTATGCAAATATTTTTTAATGTTTCTTGTGAATAATATATTTTAAGTTTCTTTTGTTATTTAGATTTCAGCGGTTTTGTTTCTTCAAGCATCTTTTTAAAAAGGATTCACATATAATATCGAGTAGAAATGTAGTTTTAAAACTATTTAACAATCATGCAAGATCATGTTTAATAATATTTAATAATATAAAAAATTTTTTAATAAATATCTAGATATTCATAGATGCTCAATATCTCCAGTGATTTTTAAAAAATACTTTGTTTTTTTATCAAAGGTTTTGTGTACCTACTCAAATAAGTATTGACTTGTATTTTAGTGTAAATACTAAAATTGTACGTAATTTAAAAATTAAAAAACCCAATATAGCCATAAATATTTGAAAATAAATTGTTAAATTAAAAATGTAAATTAAAATTTGGAACATATTTTTTCAAATTAAAAATATTTTTTATAAAAAGTTTGTTCTTATTTTCTATTTTAAGAAATGTAGTAATGTTAATGATTATAAATGCTTCATTCATTGTCAAACGCATCAATACTAAAATAATTATAAATTATGAAAATTTTACAGATATCATAAATACTGATTTTTTATAAAATCATTATATTATTCCGAATCAATGACTAAGTTAAAATTTAATTCTGTTTTAAAAAAATTAATGTTACTAGGTCCTGAATCAATAATTTATAATTAGTGATATTTTGATAAAATAATTGCCATACAATTAGTTTTAAATATTATTAATTATTGGCTATAATTATATAAAAATCACTGCACAACTGTAACATTAAAGTTTTTTATTACAATATATCACTGCGGGGAGCGAACTTTTAGACAAATCCATGGAAGTACAATAAATAGAACTGCCCGTCGGCCATAAAAAGAAGACCATATACCTGAAATCCATTGATAATCTATTTATCCGAAAAGAAATAATTCTAAAGGAAAATAAGTCAGTTGCAAAAGAATCGTACATCTGACTTATTTATTTTTTATAGTACAAGTAATGACTCTAATACAGTAATGCCATAGGGAAATTTGAAGGGCGTAAAAAAATGATACTTCCAGAAGATCTAAGTAAAAAAATACATTTCACGTCCAAAGAAGGTTCGGTACTTTGTAAGGTTGTGGCCTATAAATGCACATAGAATGATTTTGCGTAGGTTGCATTGCATTCGAACTACTACCGAGAAATCGGCGCGGCAAATATCTTTGGATGTACTTCACAGTCACGGGGGGTACGGCATTCTTTTCTTCAAAAAGTTGACCATCATTGTACGTATTATTTCAAAATGAAGTCTGTTGGGAAAAGGCACGATTTTTAAAAAGCTTAAAAGAATTCTTTTAACTTTTTTGGCCTGCTTCGGATATTACCTTCAACTGTTGAAGCATATAGCGAAAGTTATTTTACAGATAAAGCAGTTTCGATTGACTTTTATAAATGTTTTACGTAATATTGAAATGACCGTAAGTACATCTATCGGATGAGGACAAAGAAGCAACCGAGATCAACTACTTATAAAATTAAATTAAAGTATACAAGTTTTTACAAAATATAATAGCTTAACGATTGTCCTTGAGACATTAAAGTGATTTTTCATCATGTAACTTCGAAGTGAAATTTACAGTGATAGACTTTGGAAAATTTTAAAGACTGGATTATAAATATTGATATATGGCTAACCATTATTCAAATATACTTGAAACTAATTTTCTTACTACGACGAAGAAGTTTATAAAACTTAAAATATTTATTACTGAATAATTGGGGACGTTGTGTAATTAAGATGAAGATTAATTACGAATTAATATGAAATGTCTATACCAACTGCTCTTGTTTAAAAGAAATTATTTTAAAAATAACACGCAACATGTTGTAAAGACTTTTCATTATGCAAACACATGTATTTTTATATATACGCCACGTAGTACGTGAGATTACATATTTATACAAACTAAGGATTGGAAAAATAAAAATTATTTTTATATTGGAGAAACTGTGATCTTATATCATTTGTTTTTTTTTTTAATAAAACGATTGCAGTGTAAGTCATAAACCCAATTTTAATTGTAGTTGAAAAGGAAATTGAATAAGATTTTTATTAGTATTTAAATTAAACGTGCAAAATTGAATGAAATATAACGTTTTAATAAATTCTTCAATTTTTAAAATACTTTAAATTAGTTTGCTTTCGATAAAACTCGTATATTCAGTAAGACTTTATTTTATGTTCATTTGTTGATGTTTTACTTGACGCAAGGATACTTAATAATTATAAAAGCATTTATATTATTAATAATATGTTGATTAATATTAATAAAATATTACCTAAATGAATAAAACAATTTAAATACGATATATGTTTAATAATAAAAGATGCTTTAAATTTTATTAACGAAACTTAATCTTAATTAAAAGTGTTTTGACATTGTAATATTTTCTTAAAAAACATTCAATGTACGTATACATTGGATAAGCCAGTTTTTCTCGAATACTTTGTATATTTCATATAATTCTCTCTTATTCAAAGCACCATGTAATAAAAGGTAGCAATTATATGCAGACGAGTGTTTTTGAAATGCGACTACACATATATTGAATCAATAACGACAGCTGACGGAAATGCATGATCCATTGAAAATTAAATTTTCCAAAACGCCTTTTCTTTTGGGCCACATATTAAAAAAAGCACAGCTGCCAAAAGTGTCTTCGGGTCTTGTCCGTTCCGTCATCCTGTTTAGTCCTAACTTCTTTTACAACTGAAGTAATAAAACTATTTTCGCGTCAATACCCGATGTCTGTCATTATATCCTAGCTGTTGCCGGGTAGTTCCCCCTTCTCCGTATTGCACGAAACATCCTAAACTGCGCTCTATTGAGACGTCACCTAAATCTTTTAGCGAATTTCAAACGACCATCGGCTTTACGGTCATAAAAATTTTCTTTACTCTCCTACGTATCTCTATACTAACTGTATCTCTTCCTCTATTGTACGGCGGAAGCTGGATAAAAACTGAAGGACGGATGCAATGGAAATAAGTCTTGAAATTTTATTTGACAGATAATTATATTACGTGATTATACTGTTTCTACTTTTAACGATCGAATTGTAATTGTTATTTTTATAAAGTATCATTGATTATAGAGCAATGCCTTTTTAACATTTAACTATACCGAGCATATTTATATATATATGAACTAAATTTTTAAAAATATTAATAACTAATGTAATTTCAATAATTTATGTTTTGTAAATATCTATCAATTTATCAGTAAAGTTTGGAGACAAGTTTTATGCAACCAATTGATAAATTAATTCAAACTTAGTGGTTTATTTTTCAATTACAATTCATATTATAGAATAGATGAAACCCTTTTAAATTGATCATAGTTTCATAATTCAAATAATTGTAAAACAATGTACATTATAATGCCTGTGACGTATTTTTAAACACCCTCTTTTGTGTTATCGTGCCTTACAAGAACCACACAAAAAAGGTTTTGAATGATCTAAATATAGCACTGACTATTTATCTATTATCACTTTTGCAAAGTATTGCATACGATAAACAGAAATGAAGAGAGAAAGAGAGGGAGATAAATTAAAACAGAATGAGAGAAAGCAGAATATTAAGAATTTTCGACAATACGTGAATCTGACAGTTATATCTTCGCTGATTTGGTATTTTGGCCAATAACTAATTTTTACAGTTTAATATTAATTTCGAGTTTGTTTTTAAATTACAAAAAATGCATTGCATCAAAATAATATTTATCATCCCTGATTTTTGAAGAGTTACTTACTTTTTTTAAAAAAGTATTTTCGTAATAGTGTTTAAATGAAAGTTTTTCTTAACAAATTCGGCTATTTTACTAATTTGATACAAATATAATTTTCATACGTATTATTTGCAATGATTTTCTTAAAAATTTACATAACTTATTAATTACAAAATTATTACTTGTGGTCATCAGTTATTAAACCTAATTATTTATATTTTATTTACATTCGGATTAAAATGTACAGTTATTGAATGCTTTTATACACATTTAAATATTAATAATTTTATGAAAATTATAAGATGAGAAACGCATATCAACTTACTTTCTCAGTCATCGATGTATATTTCTTTCAATATTAAACGTAAACAGTTTTTTAATAATTCAGCATTTTAAACTACATTTTCTGAATATATTGTTCACGATCTCGCGATATATGACTTATATACATGTCTAGATATATATCTAATGAAAACTCTTTGAATTAAAATGATTTATGATTTTTCTTTACTATAAGATATTATTACCATCATAAACTTTATTACTGCTTTTATTTTTATAGATCATTTAAATCAAGCTAATTAATGAGAATTAGAAGTATTTATTGAGTAACATAAATTCTAGGTTTATAAAAATATTTAAATTACATGTCTCTCTCTTTCAATGCTAGTGTTTAATTAAAAACTTAATTTTTTAAAAACTGTTTTCTTTTTTTATTATTAACTTATTATATTACGATTAAAATTATAATTAATAGTTCGTTTAACATAATGGACCTAATGATGAAATTACTGAATTTTTTGTAAAAACGTATTAGTTACAATTAACAACATAACTAAGTTGCTAATTAAAGATGCATAGGCCAGTATATTTTCCAATTATAATGTAGTCGTATCGATTCAGTAAGATCTCTTTTAATCAATACCATAAAGCAAGATTTTTTTTAGCAGAAAATAACGAAAAAACAGGTACATAGGAATAAATTAAACCGACAATTTAGAGGGATTGTTTTTACACAGACTTCTTTTTAAAATACCATCTCTAAAAATAACCCATCACTTGTTCTATATCTCTTATTTTCTCTATTCTCTTATTTTGAGAAAGTATAAGATTCAACGACAGTAGAAAGTACTTACAGTACAACCGTAAAAGAAGAACCGTGACTTAATACTTCCACGCATAACAGAAAAATCAGAGGGCGGGGGACCAAACAGGTAGTATAGGTTGTTGATGGAGATGATCAGGTAAAGGAACGAGTTTTCGGAGCATTCATAGATCGCAAAGTGATGATGGATTGGCAGGTATGCAGTTATTTGGAAAAACGTATACGTTAGCGAATGAGGCGGTTGAAACTTAACTTTAACCCTATTTCAATAAGCACCGATACCTGGTTATAATTCCAAGCTATCTTGGGTATTCACACGTAGATTTGTAGAGCTTTGAACGGTTAATCTGTAGTACGAAAAAATTCTCTTAACTTTTGGTTCAACTTCCCTTGATTCTAATTAAACTAATAAATAGTGTAAATATACTAAGACAAGTCTTTTTTTTTAATTCAGGACGCTCTCTCTTGCACAAAAAACTAATTTTTTTTAGTAAGTTTTTTCGTTTCTCTCATTTCACACTTTCTAGTCTTCGACGAGCTTTTGCCGACACTACCAAATATCAAATTTTCATAACAATAATAAGTTAAAAATAATAGATATTTTTATGAAAAATTTTATCTATAATAGTCTAGTTAAGTATGAACTGTATCAATAACATCAATGACATCAAGCGGACTACTAATGCCCCCTTCTTTTGCAGCACGTAGGATATTTAATACTGCATTGTCATTTGTATGGGACATTACAGAAGGAGTGAATGCTTGATTGTGTAAACCAGTGTGAATTTCATTTCTATGATTTTTTCACTGCGCACGATGCATCATCTGATTAGTAACAGCAACTTAAAAGTCGTAATCTAGGGTTAGGGTAAATCTGATAACCATTGTCATCAATTTCTGAAACTAATGTTCAAAATGTAATGATAATAGAATTAAGCTTCTGACCACGATATTAAGTTTAATGATTCGAATATTTCGAATATTTAGTAGTCAAATGATTTCACTTTTACAATGACAATTTCAATAAAATTTTATTCTTTATTGCAAACAATTTTTATCATATTGTAAATTTTAAATAAAAATGTGTGTTTTTAATACAAAGTGTTCTGTAATAAACATATGCAATCGGGTGAAATATTTTTCTATAAATATCGCAAATTTATATTTTATACTTAAAAATAGAAAATTGTCAAATTTGGTTAATTTTTATACCGAAAATTAAATTAAAAAGAAAATTAAAATTTTTGGAAATAAAAAATATAAATATTGTATTTTCTGAATCGTGTGTAAAATAATATTTTTTTCAGTAAGTTGATATGGTTAAAATATAGAAAAATACAAGAATATTCCTTACATTCTTGTAATATGGGCATCGATAAAATTTATGTACATTTTAATAAAAATAATTTGTGTGTATAAAAATAAAGTCAACCTAAGATTCGACAAAATCTTAAACCGCAGTTGTTTTATGACTTCCATATTGTCTATATCCCAAAAAACTAGAGAAGAAAGATAGTACGTGAGTAGTAAGAACAAATAATAAAGGGAAGGAGTCTGTAAAGAAGGCGCGAGTGTAAGAGAAGGTGGGATTACTTGAGTTCTTGGATGGAGGAGGAGAATGAGCTGATGCGGCAATGAAAGGAGGAATAGAAAAAAAAAACTGGAATGAAAAGAGAAAATTGTTTTTTCTTTTTGTCCCGTTCACTCGATGCTATGCGTTTCTTCTTCTATCTTCTCCTTTCGTTCGCCCTTATCTTACTCCGCTATGAACAAAGCTGTGCAGCCGAGGAAGAAAGACTAATGCATTGCTTCGGTGCTTCTGCGTCTCGACATATTGATTTCGTGAGTTTACGATCGGGCAAGCTGCTCACTGCTAAGGCATAAAAATGCTTCGAGTCCGTTTTACGCCACACGAGAAAAGTAATCCTTCACGAGTAGTTAAATATCATGACCCGTTCCTTCATCGAGGGTAAGAAAAGTAGTGAAAGGGAGCGAACGAAAGAGATAAATAGTGAGTTGGACAGAGAGAGAAACTGACCATTCAGGAAAGTGGTTTAGGATATTGAAGTGATGAATTGACCATAAACTGTTTTGTGAAGAGGCGAACTGAGCGAGTGTGATGAAAAAAGTCCATATTGTAGGGTAAATTTATGGAGACACACAGTTAATTGCAATACCGACGTAGTTTTCTATCCATTCTTCTTTCGCGTTTTAAATATTATCATTGCAATTTTCATCAACCTTCAGACTCGCGTTTATTGCATCAAATCGAGCTGCTATCACGCATTGAAACATTCGAGTTTATTTCAGTTGAAACACATTTCTTAATTATAAAATATTTACACATTATACGTCGTTTTACAAATAAACTAGCATTATTTGTCGATTAGAATCCATGATTTCCTTTTTCGTCTTTTCAAAAAATTTGTTTAGCGTCATAGGGTAGAGTTGGCTAATTAAAGACATGACCTAACTGATTATTTAATTGATAGTGAAAATGATAAATTTTATATAATATCAAGCGATTGAAGCTTAACTTTTAAAAACTAAATTTAAGACAAAATTTTTACAAGTCGCATATCAATTTTAATTTTTCGAAATAAATACGGTAAATATAAAACTCATTCAAAAAATATAAATAAACATGTAAATTGTGGTTATAAATTTTTTTTATAAACATAAAAAGAAAAATTGCAGAGTATGGCTAAAATATGTGGGCTAAAATACATTGTACTTAATTATTGCATAAACATAAAGAAATCATAAAAGTCTGGATTTTTGTATTTAAATTAAAATTTTTTAATTTGCAATTTAAATACAAAAATACAAAAGCAATTTTGTGTTTAAAATTGAATAAATTAATTTTAGTATCTTGCTTATAATATTTTACAACAATTCGGTGAAGTATTTCATACGATTTCTAAATTTTTTATTAAAGTATAAAAATAAGCGTAAATATTACACACCATATTATATATATGTATATGTATCTATGTTATAAACTATTTATACGTGATTGATGAGCTTAAAAAAATTAAGCATCCAATAAAGTTTAATATATATATAAGGTAAAACAGCATTTATCAATGATTGGACTGTATAATTGTTGTTCAAAATTTTTTTCATCTGTTTGAGAAAATTTAATTTAGTTTCATGAAGTATAATACAGATGTTGGGATAATTGAGAATGTTATGTCCTGCTTAAATTAATAATAATATGATAGTCGATAAAAGAAAAGGATAAACAACTCAATTAATTATTTATATTCAATATTAAGCGCGGCCTTTAAAGATAATCGTAAACCCTTGAGGATAACCTTTAGTCTCAGCAGAGTTTTATATGTGAAGACATTTAATCTTGCATTTGATTGATAGATTATGTTTATTAGAAAAAATAACATAGGACATAAAAAGAAGGAAGTGCATGACGACCTAGTGGCTCATCATAAATTTTTCGCAAGATATCAATGACATCTGTAGTTTTAAAAGCTTTAAAACTACTGTTTTCTTGTAGTTCGAGATTGATTCGTTTTCATGCGTTTTTTATATTGATATTTATAAGCTATTTATAAGAACCTGTGTCATACAAAGTTAAAATATAAAATATGCCTTAAAATAAAATCTAGGAAAAATTAATAAAAATTGCTTAGATTTTACTATTAACTCAACCTGCCTGAAATAAAATTTAATCAATGCTAGTTAAATATTTTCACCACATTAAATTGTAAATAATTGAGTCCATTTCTTCACTTATTCATGTCTTAAATGATTCGTAATAATGCACTATAATACGTAATTATAATATACTAAATATAAGTCAACTTAATATTCTTAATAGACTTAATCGGAATACTGATCTTAGTAGAAGTGTAATATCTTTCTGTTAGTTCCCAGTAGAGAAGACAACATTACTGAAAATAATAAATATCTATACTATAATGAACATCATTGTATCTAATTATATAAACTAAAAATGAAAGTCCAATAATAGATACACATACGCGTATACCTGTACAAACGGGCTCTTCACGCTCAATTGCGTATGACGTGGGTGAGTGAAAAAGACTCTGAGAGTGTATTCAATCATAAACAGGCTATTAAGCTACTGTTCTTCTGCTTCTCGGCGCATACGTTTAATTTATTCATCACATGTCAGTGAAACGCCTTTTCATTTAAGTTCATTATTAGCAGAATATCAGTTTTAGCTTCTTTTCTCTTACCATTGCGCGTCTATATATATATATATATATATATATATGTGTGTGTGTGTGTGTGTCATTATAGCAATGGGCGTTCATGAGATAAGCTCTCACTTATTCTGTTTTTCTCATTCTCAAGATCAACGAATTATATATATATTATGTAAGATTTATATTACTGCGTAAATTATAAATAGAATTTAACTATTCAATATTGAGGCACATTAAAACAGTATTTGTATTACAGGATTAGGTGTTACTTTTAAAAAAATTTAATTTTCAATTAAAAAATTTTAAATTAGTCACAAAATATAGTAAAAATTGCATTATTCTAGTAATATTTTAAAAAACAAATCATTTAGTAGTAATTATGTAAAGTGACT
This sequence comes from Kradibia gibbosae, assembly GCA_018907135.1. Lineage (NCBI taxonomy): Eukaryota > Metazoa > Arthropoda > Insecta > Hymenoptera > Agaonidae > Kradibia > Kradibia gibbosae. The sequence goes on from JACCHX010000001.1 coordinate 25,936,086, forward strand.
GTATCTAAAAAAAGAATAATTCATCTGAGACATATAAAATTTAGATCCTTCATACCCTATTTATAAAACTATCTACTAAGCTTTACTTATTTTCAATCGATATGCCACTTTAATATAAGGCAAAGGTAATATATGCCAGGGTCAAAGAGACGGAAGAATAATTCTAACCAGTAGTCTACTACACAGTCACACAGTGGTGTGACACAATTGACTCCTTCACCCACTAATAACGCGTTCAGTTTTCACCCTCATTTTAATGGTGCGGAGCAGCCTCCTTGCTACCCCTAAGTAGACCTAAGACCAACACACGCATGTTCTCGATCGTCCGTAAACTCTTTTTCGTAGTAATTGCCCCGGGGATGACTTGAATCGCTCGTTTACCCGATGAATACGACAGTGTAAGGCGGTTTTTTGAAAAAGTAAAAAAAAAATTAAAAATAACAAAAAAGGGCGTGTGTAGATTCGTTGTGACGAACGGTGGCTGCCATTGTTCAAATTAATCGCGCCGAGGAGGGGCTAAAGTGACATGCCGTGTAAGGAAATTTTGACAAATGGGAAAAAATCTGATTCTCACGTCTGTCATGTATTTTTTGCACGCGCATGATGACAAATAAGCTGTATTTTGAGGCATGATAAAAAATTGAAAGTTACTAGCGTACCATCCATCTAGTCCATCGCACTACCTTTTATTACTATGAGAACATAAATATTCTTAAAAATACGAGGATTTACGAATGGTTTATTTTACACTATTTTTCTTTGGTACTTATACATATATACATATACATATATATATATATATATTTCAATTTAAAGTAAAATCAATAATAATAAGAAAAGATAAAAATTCTTAGATAACATTATCATCACCCTCAAAGATGGAATAAGAAATACCAAAATATTTTTTAAAATCATTACTAGAATCTTACACATAATTTGTTATATTAAAAGTTAAATATATTTATGTGTTATATTTTTTTCTTGCTAAATACAAAATTTAACAAAAAATATTCCAAATTTTGTTAAATCCTAAGATAATTTAACAAATAAAAAATATTGGTTTTTGTTATATAATATAATATCATTAAACTTTAATTATTTTAGTAAACATAACTGGATCTTTTACATTTTATGTAATATATGACTTATCATAATATTATATTTTATTAAAATGAAAAGATTTTTTTTTACTATTTTAAAAATGCAAATACATTCCAAAATAATAAAAACCTTACACTCTAAATTTTAAGGTAAAAGTAAATCCGAAGCTAACATAGTTCGTGGAAAATCATGGAAATCCAGTAACGTGGGGAAGGATCCGTAGCTGCGCATCTTTTTCCTGCTTCTCTTTCTCACTATCCTCCTCTACTACCCGCCCACATCGCTTTTTTAGTTCAGTAACTTTATCGCGACCCAGTTACTGTTCTTGGGTCATAAAAATTTCTTAGTGCGGAAGCATCGTGAATCGTATGACTCGCCGGCTTATTCACGCATGTCCCTTCCTCTTATTCGTGCGTAAGGAGGGTTTCGTCGTCGGAGGTCTATAAGAGAGAATTGTACGAAAGATAATGAGAAAGAGAGAGAAGGAAAATAATAGGGATCATTCATTGAAGATCAGCTATACTGTTGAAAGCCTGTGGGTAAAGGAAAAAACGAGGAAAGAAATATTCAGAAAAAGCGGACGGTCAGAGAAATAACGTATAAAAGCTCTTTTAGAATTAGTCCGTGAAAGCTAGTTTAGGTTTAATTATTTTTGTATTGATAAATTTTTTAGTTCATTTTTAAAACGAATTTGTTTTTTTCCTTTTAACACATCATTATTGATATAACTATTAAAGTGCATACGAAGTCAAAAGCATATAAATATTTTAATAATTATTTTTCATTTCTTTTCTAAATTGTATTACACAGAATTTGTTATATTTTTTAAGCTTCTTGTTTATCTTACTTTATAAAGGTTTTTGCAGTTAAATAAAAAAAGTAAATATTTCGTAAGTTTTTAAAAGTAATTTAAATTTGTTGACATAGAAGATACATCTTCAATTAAACTGTCTTAAATAAGGAAGATAGATATCAGAGAGTGGTAGCAAAAACATAAATGAAAAGGTTGCTTTAATAATGACCGCAGGAAGTTCAAACAATGACGTAAATATGCTGAGACCTTATTTCGAAAGAAGAATAAAAAAAGAGAACTCCTGCATAGCAGTTTAAAGCGTTAAAAAATTGTCGAGGTAAAATAAAAAAGTATCCAGCATTTAGATCAATAATGCGAGTTTGTCGGTAAAAAATTCAGTACGATGTATTTATTATTATATACACCATAAATGCAATTGCTTTAGACATTATAAAAACAGTATAAATAATATCGTGAATTAGTCTAAATATATGCATAATCCTAAATAGCATTACATGGAGGCTCCATAAAATTAACATAAGATATTTTTGCATCAATTGCATACTAATATAATAAACCTACGGTTGATAGTTTGTTTTTTTGTGCCTACTGTAATCGTGATTCAATACACGTCAACATCTTCATTTTTATAAAAATAAATAATAATAGTAAGAAATATTTTTTGAGTAACGATTTTTTAATCCATGAGATATAAAATAGTACTCATTTATTAATTTTTTTTTACTTTATTTTTTAATTTATTAATTTATTTATTTAATTTTTAATATTAAAACTTAATTTTCTATGTAATTTATAAATACTATTCAATTAGCTTCATCAAATTTGATTAGAAATTACAAATTTCTGTAAATTATTTCTAAATTACAATTTATTTTGAAGATATTATCTTTTACATTTGTGAAATTTTTATTTTGTTAATTGTATAATTTATTTATGATTTTTGTAAAGGTAAGTATCATCAATAAAATACCCTTTGAGTTCTTTATGGTTCGGACCGCAAAATTTGTTCTAATTGTGCATTTATATGTGCCACGGTTTTATTTTAACATTTGTGAAATTATTAATTGTTTTTTTCAACCGGGAAAAATGCAGCTATTTGGCTTATATCACTCGGTGTAGCATAATAGTTTAATAAAATTTATACCAAAAATTTTTTTTGTATATTATCAAGTTAGTTTTTCACTTGTTTAACACTTTTGTAAGTCAAATATGATAGATACAAAATATTAAGTAATTACCTTTAAGGCAACTAAGCAAGATTATATTGATTAAGTTTCCTTTTGATGTTAAAACAATCGATACCAAAGTTCATACAATATATTACAGTACGTCTAATAATGTATATTGCTCAAAGATGATATTCGTCGACTCGAGAAATTGATTATAAAAGGTGCATACAAATTTGACGGTTGCAGTTTCGACATAGAACAGAGTCGTAACGAAGGGGCTAATGCGCGAAATGCCACGGGGCCGTGATTCGTAGCTACGATTCAGCATTCTTTCATTTTTCAACATCAGCTTCGTATAATGACAATGTCGAACAGCACAAGAGGCAATTCGGCTTTAAGCGCTATATTGAACGTCCATAAACAAATCAGAAAAATAGTGGACGAATGTACGAGACTTATAAAACCAATGTTTCATCGCATACTTGAATCGGTATGACGGAAGGAAGGAAAGAAACTAGAAATTAAATTAAAAATATATAAGCCTTACGATGCTATTAGGCAGACGACGATGAAGGTACTACTTGCGTATACTTGTTTTTAACTTTTAAGACTCTTTGCATCCCTAAGTATTTTCTCCAAGCATCTCTCTGTTATTTATATTAAAGAATGTATGAACAACATTTCAAAACAGTCATTTACGTTGTTTATTGCTTATTTTTTAGAATACAACGTATCTGTATTAAGTTTTATTGCAGACCTCCGACGTATATTTATACTATGTACATTCAACCATTTATGACTTAAGTATTATTACAACTTCTAATATTAAGCTTTCTCTTTTATTATGTTTATGCATGAAACCGCAGGCTCAAATAACATTCATCTTTCATCATTGAGATGTATAATATTTTATTTCATATCTGAACAAACATTCAACGTGAAACAGTAATTTTTTAATATTCTAAAAATTGAAATTGTGAATTGTATGTATTGTTATATATTGAAAATACATTGTTTAAATTTATAAACTCATTATTATTACAGTGAATAATTTATTATGGTTACAAAACAGAAACAAATTTAAAATTATTGTTATATAGTAAAAGGTTTCAACGAAATTTAAGTCGAAAAATAATTTCATCTGTCGATGAAAAGTAGATTGTAAAATAATGCATAATAAGAAAAATTTGTGATGAAATTCGTAGCAAGACGAAAAATTGAAAGAAACGGAATGTAACAATACCTTTTATACGCTTTTTTGACTTTAGATAAAGCCTTAAAGCAAGTAGAAAACGGATTGTTAGCTACTGTGCGAAGCAAGTGAAAAATTTTTTTTAATTTAACAGAAAGATACTGTAAATTATATCGAATTTCTAGAATTCTGTAAATATTCTTTAGAAAATAAAAACATTACTTTTCTAATTGAATTGTGCGTTGCCTATTCTATTGTCGAGGGCAGGGAATGAATTTATTTTTTATATACAAAGCCCAAAGATGAACATTTCACTATATTTTAGTATTTAATTATTATTAATGAATCGACTAAACCCACATTATTGATGCTTATTTTCAGAATTAAATAAAATATTGATCATCTTTAGCTATTTGCCGCTATACACCAGAATCATCTTGTTCATAGACATAACTTGCGTATATGCATATGTAAATCAAAACGGAAAATTGAAGACAAAAGTTGAATTTATACGTGTAATTGTTCATACGCTTCTCTTGGTGAACAGTGGACGACATCATTTATTGCGAAATGAAAAAGTCGTATTGATTCTTTCAACTCTCATACTTTGATATATAATGAAATGCATTCTGTAAAAAAGTGAATATGATGGGGGTGCAGGAACACGAGTAAAAGAGGGGTTGAAGATATGCCAAATCAACAGAAATTAACAAAAATTTTGAGTTTTTTATGCTTTCTTTGTACGGTGACAGCAAGTAGCTGTGAATATATTTTTCTACATCGATTCTTAACTTTTCAAATGCATTTTACTGTAATTTATTCATTTTCTAAAAACAAAATGTATACAGTTTTACTTTTCCCTTCTAGCAAATGCTGCTTTTATTAATACTGATATCAAATTTGTTATTAATACAATGGATTAATTTTTAATCCTTCAGTTTAAAGTAAGGCATTGCTTGATTGACATATATCCATGGTTAAAGATAGGATTTTTTGTAGAAAATCATTATGTAATATCTTTATTAATGAACCATTCGTAAAAAAAAAATATGTAACGGATACAACCTTACATACAACTATATAGAATATACAAAATTTATTTTATTTATTAATAAAAACAATCAAAATAAAATTACAGTTAAATTATAAATTCTGAATTATTTATGAAAAAAATATTAATGTTGTTTTGAAAAATATAAAATAAAATCGCCATTACCATGGAAATTCATTGTATTTTGCCAAGTGGTATTTTACGTGCATTTCTACGAAAAGTTCAACAAGAGAAAAACCACGAAATTACAGGAACAACATTTAAAATGATAAATGGCCAAACTTGTTTTTCTAAGAATTATAAAAAGTTTGTGCATCATAGTCTCTCTTTCTCTTCCTATACTTCGTTTTTCTTACTTTCTCTCTCTCTCTCTGTCTCTCTCTTTCATTTTTTTATTATCTCCGGGTTTTTTACTCTTCTTGACGTTAAACTGTTTGTCAGATTATGCCTGTCTTTCTATTTTCGCTTTTATCTTACTCTAATCTACTCCTTTTATTTTCAACTAATTTCTTTCATTTTCTTTCATGTACCACTTTTGCCTCTAATTTCAAAATTCACAGGTTTATATTTCTGACGACAACGGGTTGAAATACTGAGTAGATATAGTGATAAATCTGAAATATTCACGATGCGACAAAACGCATTATAAGTTTTATTCACAAGTAGAGTACCAAACACAAAGTACAGTCGACAGCTTCAATTGATGTTTCATTCAACGTATCAACTTTCTCGAATATTGTATATATATAATAAAACATTTTTATATTTTGATTCGAAATGTTCATGTATTATACTGAATTGATGTGATAATATAATTCTATTCTAATTCAATTACATAATTTTACGTTGATTAATACACAGTTTGTAGTAAATCAATGTATTCTACTTTGTGTTTCATATGTTATAAGAAAATTCTAATTTGAAGAAACGGACCGAAACAGAAGAAAAATAGAGAGAGAAGAAAAAAAACAGATAAATAAGCTAAGTCAAACGCACAGAGAATTCTTTAACACACGAATTTACATAAATTATAATATAAATACCCACATTTTGTAATAAATGAATAAAAAAATAATAATTAATAAAATTTTATTATAATATTAAAAAATATAATAAAAATTTTATTAATAAGTATAAAGTTACGGAAAATATAAAGTAAAAGTACTTTTAGTTGCATAATTTCCTTTATTTAGAAATTTTATAAAAATTTTATAAATTCAAGGATCCAGTCAATTATTAATAATAATATTTCAGTTTCAAAATTGAATTTTTTAAATATTTTGCAAAAAATGTTTAGTAATTTATAAAATAAGTTTTATCAAAGCTGTTGAACTCTGTTATATTCTTCTCTTTTATTAAAAAAACTTCGTGTCCTTTGTAAGTAAATTACTATACTATACATATTATTTAAAACATTTTTTGTGATGAATTGTACATTAATGTGAATTAGTGTTTTGGACAGGATTTTAATACCATTTATAATTAAAAATATTTATTAATTTGTTGAATATTTAAAATTTTCATAATAAATGTAATACATTTGTTGACAGATGTATGTATATATACACACACACCTAAGTGTGTATGAATGCATAAGTACACATACGGAAATTACAATGTCTAGTAATAATAAAATATTGCAATAATTATTTTCCAAGTTACATCTAACTATGGTTGGCTCTTATAGTGTTCACAATATGTAGCTAATTTTAATGTGCTGGCCCTTCACGGGCGCTTCCTTTCCTGGCAAAGTTGTAAATTGCATTGTAAATGGCGGAATAATTTATATTGGTAGTTGTCGTTTGCTTGTTAAAAACTGTCTTTTAATTATTATTAATTATTTTAATTTAATTATTATACGCCTAAATCTTTTTTGATTGAATGAAGATGAGTTAGAACATTAACTTCGAAATAATAAATTACTCAAAACTTACTTTCTTTATATTTATTATGAAAGGTGTGTTTACTTTTTTTGGAGTGCATTCTACTTGAATACTTACTTAATAGTGCTTGTTTAAATTATTTATTTCTTGCACTTAATGTACGTTATAATTGTAGTATTATGCAAAATGTTGTTGATTTGCTGCTGGTAAATAATTTGTTATTAAGTTTGTCTTACTAATAACGAGAAACTTATTACAAAGATTTACATGTAATTTTTGCATATACATAGCTAATTCTGAAAGTTTTTTCAAGTTAGTGTAGTATAATTTTAATTTTATGTAAGTATTTCAAACTAATCATAGATAACAGTGTAAGTACTGGAGTGTAAAATATAACTTGTTGTGTACGGTATAAGGTACTAACATTAATTATACACTTTGTAATGCATAATTTATAACTGCATTTGTAAATATTATCTAGATCATCACTTTCAAATATAGCTTTTAAAACGCATAAATAATTTAAAAACTCAAAAGTTTCGATAAATAAATGCAGTGAGATCTATATTCGAATCAAGGAAATAAAGTGCAATATTTGTATTTTCATTCAATTATTTAATTCGAATTTTTTTAATTGTAATAATAATAAAAGCCTTACATTCAATAATTTAAAAAATGCTATCATTCTTAATTACGTCTACTATTGTATTATTAAGTGTCGATTCAATGTATTTAAAAAAAACTAAATAACGAAAAAAATTTTATGTTTTTGACAAATGTATTTAATTAGCTGTAATATAACAATGTCAAAAGCAAAGCCATGTAAAAAAATGGAAAAAAAATTAGTTCATTATTTTAAAAGTTATATTTCAGTATTAAGTGACTTCTGTTGTATGAATGCAAATCATAAAAGTGCAAAGAAAAAAATTACGTTACCTTACTGAAACTACATATCGCTAATAACACAAATAATGTTTAGTCAGCCCGCCACGAATATTGTGTATACATACTCTGTATAAATAATAGATAAAAAGTAACAAATGTATTTTCACTTAATTAAAATAAATGATCAAACTATGGAAATCTACAAAATTAATAAATGCAAGCAATTAAGAGCCGAGTGTTTTTCTCCCTTTACCGGTTCCACATTAGATGATTCTATTGGGCTCACAACCGACCAAACCTCCCCTTCACCCATAATAAGCAGCCGCCCTCGCAGACATATTATAGTACAACGATTTTTCGGATTAATCACGGGATCACTTAAATTTAAGAGGGTCCTTTAATAACCGTGCACCCGATAGAAAATTAGCGTGCAACGCAGGTGCAGTACAGCCCCGTATATGACACGCGATGCAGAAAAATAGCCTTATGGCCCTTCGGGTGTCGGGCGGCCCACCTATTTTGTCATGATCTTGGTCCTCTCAGAAATTTAATAGGCCCTGTCACGTTGTCGTAGCACTAACAAAAGACATATAATATTACCGGATCTCCCCTTTTCCCGAGATCGCAAATCAATTTAATAGGGCCGTGCGTGGCGTTGACTCCAAAGTTCCTTGCGCGCCCCCGCGTTTGGAATTAAGCATATGGTAAATGTTAATCATTGACGGAGTAGCACCCGTGATTCGCGCGGGCACTCATTTATTGAATATGCGATGTTTAAAAAAAGAATTTCGAACTTATTAAGCTCGCACAATATAACACTTACTAAAGTGATATTCGCAATAGGTTCGAGCTTCTCAATAAACAGATTCTGCATATATAAAACATACGGCTTGAATTTGAAACTTTATTCGAAAAAACTGCTCCTGTCATCTAGTTTTTTTTTCGATTTTATTAACTATTTATGTACATTATAGAGACTGCATTGTTAATAAAATTCAAGCTCCTTCAAAGGCATTGATAGAAATTTATTTTTAATGGCATTAAGAGATTGTACGAAATTCAATATGAGCATGAATGGAGTTTTAGGAAAAAATCACTTTATTCACTTTAAAACATTGCATCATACTTTGGATGATAAACGAAAACTAAAGTATTGCAATAATGGATTATTAAAAGGATATAAATAGAGCAATATATAAATGTCATTAAAATAGCCCTTGTGTTTGTAATACTTACGTGGTATTTCGGATAAATGATTTGCTTGATAGATTCTCTCAACATTCTCGTTTGGAAAAAAATAATTTATACCTATAAACTTTTTTTTTTTAAATTTTCGTATTTTCATAATCAACACCTACACTAAGCTTTAAGCCCCGACGGTCATTTGTGCAATTACTCTCAATAAGGAGAAGTCCTAATCTGGTAAGTTTAGTACTCACAGGGGAATATATTACCAATGTTTGTGCATCTTAAAGACACGTACATATTCCCAGAAACAAGTGCTTTTATTTTTATGGCAAAAAAGTTATAAGTCGTATTTCTCTCTTTCTCTCTCTCTCTCTCTCTCTTCTCTCTCTCTCTCTCTCTCTCTCTCTCTCTCTCTCTCTGTATATATATATATATATATATATATATATACATCTTTTTCCTTTATTTATTTATCTCTATTACTCATTCCAACTGAACTACGGTAAATACAAAGTTTCTTTTTACTTTTTGTTCCTTTATTTTTTTCTGCATTTGATAGATTGTAAAATGAAGTAGCATTGATGATTAAAATAAAAAACCAGTAACAAATTGCTAGTATAATATTCCTAGAAAAGCCGGGAACACTTTGAAGTCATAACTCTGCTTTGTCTTAATCCTGTTATGGTCTATACAACTGTTGTATATGTTGTATGTGTATGTGTGCGGATAAGTGCTATCTATGTTTATTGCTTTCAGAGAATTGTTATTAGGAAAAATGTATAATTTGTAAATATTCCTATACAAATCCTTGATTAATCTTCGTTTTGAAGTACATAGTTTATCATATCATGTATCGTAGGGTATTTTCAAAGTTTATCTACGATAAAATTATAAGCATTTATTTTTTCTTGCTTAATATTTTCTGTCATGCAATGTAATTTTTTTTTCGTGTGAATAAAAGAAATTTTTAAAAAAAATGTGCAATAATAATGGGCATAACTTTAATACATTATTTAAAAAATGGTTCGATTAAATCCAGTATAATATAATAATTACTATCATATCATTATTGAATTACTCATTGTGAAGTTGCTCATTGTGAACAGTAAATTATTACGTAATCAGTATGTTATAAGTGTTAATTTTATCTAAAATGTTTTTTATGTCTCAATGATCTAGTATTAACAATACGTTTGATTAAATTGACAATATAAATTCTTTATTCGTTAATTTAAAAAAAATTGATAGTTTCATTTCGTACTATTCAATGTGTTTTCAGATAACATAATATAAAAACATTGCATACAATACTTGATTATATATTTGTAATTAACAATAACCAATAATATAATTGTAATTAATTAAAAAATATTAAGTACCAAATTGATCACAATAAAAGGGTCTTATACTATCTATCTTATCTTTAATCAGAGCTTTAAATTTGATAGACTCGGATATTTTAAAAGATGTTTTTCAAAATATCATAAATATATATCTTAAAAATCATAAATATAAAAATCATAATATTATTATCCTGACGTAAATATATAAAATATATATTAAATTGAAATTACGTATCCTGCTGTTATACAAAAACTTCAATCAGTACAATAATATTGTTTAATTATTTGAACACAGACGATTTATGACTTACTAAATCTATATACGGATATAAAATGGGATTTTTGGGGACTTTAAAGTTTTGTACCAATAAGATAAAAGAATTGAATTTCTAAGAAATATATATCAGAATAATCATAAATTACAAAAGTTTTCTTAATTGTAAATACATAAAAAAACTATATAGAATAATAGAACGTTAATGTTCGTATAATGTTCAGAGTAAGTTTATAATTTTTTTTTTACATCAATAAAGTGGCTAACGGACTTTTTCAGTCTTCAAACAGTGGATAATCCGTCATAAAACTTATCAAATCCCCCCGGTTGAGAAAATAACTTTTTAATGACGCGTGCACTTCTTTCATGTCCTTTCACCTTTAATGTGTTCCTTTTTTATAAGTTGACGGTCGTGCTTTCGTGAGCGCTGCACCCACCAAAAAGAAAAATTGCGAGATGCCCGTCGGTGATGCGGGCTTTCAATTTAAGCCTCGCTATCGCGACTCTTTAAAAAACTCGTCCTCGTTAAAAGAGAGTCTTATTGAATCAATCCATGGCAACGCTAATGTCGTGCACCCGAATATCCGAGACTTGACTCGCACTTCCCGTGAACCGAGTACGTGTCCCTCAGGTACGTCCCGATCTCGCTGAAAAGATACCCAGATCTGCAAACAAGATGGGACTATAAGAACGGCCAGGCGCTACTTCGACTTATACGTCGCAGCGTAATCGAGAGTGCGCAGACCGCACAAAGGGTTGAAGGGTTTTTAACGGAAGATAAGTGAGCGAGTGCGGGATGATTTTAATGAGCAACAAAGCCTCCGAAGAATATTCGTTTTCAAGCGGACATTTAGGAAGCTCGTATTTTACACCCGCGAAATTTACCGACTTTTATCATGTGTGAGAGACGAGGAGAGAGAAAAATAGTGGGATAGAATAAGAGAGAGAGAGAGAGAGAGAGATAGATAGATAGAGAGAGATAGATAGATAGATAGATAGAGAGAGAGAGATAGATAGATAGATAGATAGAGAGAGAGAGAGAGAGATAGATAGATAGATAGAGAGAGAGAGAGAGAGAGAGAGAGAGAGAGAGAGAGAGAGTGAGAGAGAGACAGAAAAAGAGAAAAAATAGAGGTAAGAGCAAAGAAAAACCGCTTGAAAGACTCACGCCTTTTGTAAGTAAGATAAGAAAAAATACGACAATTAATAATACTATTCTATTACTTCACTGACGTTCAAAGCATTGTTTTACTGAGCCGCAGACATAAAGTAGATTAACAAATTTAGTCAACGATTGAAAAGAAGAAAGTTGGGGGACCAATTTTTGTCGATATTTTTCGGTGATATCCGTTCTTTAATGAATTAATCCGTTATTGAATGAAAGAATTGAAAAATGGTTTCATGTTTTATCAATAATTTAAAAAATTGCACAAGCGGTATAGAATAATTTTTAATATTGTTTTAATATTATTTATCAATCAAATAAATAAGTCTTTTATTTACATTATCTACTGTTAATTCAGCTTAAAATTATACCAGTAATCCATTTTTGCTTATAATAATGGTACTTTTGTACTGATTAATTATATACATATATGTGTATAATACATATATATATACACACATACATAAATTTGTTGAGTAGGCGTATGTCTATAGATTTACTAGGAAGTAGTAATAATTTGTCACTAGATCGTATAGGTTAATTACGAGCTGGTATAGTAAAGATGTTGCACTTTGTCAGATAGCCTGACAAGAGCCTTGAATCAATTAAGTCTTTCTTATTACTACGCGCCAAGCGTCATTTTACATACAAGTTTCACAGATTTCTACCGGTGGTAAAGAACATTATTTAGTTGAATAACGGGTGGTGGAGCATATACCTGCCGGGCAACCAAGAGTATTTTCGTATAATGTACGTGGTCAACGCTTATACTTACAAACTTCCATTATTTGATTTTCCTCTTACAAATAATACTTACTTTATTACAAAACAACTTGCAAATTATTAATGTATTTATATATTCAAAACTTATACATTTGTAAATTTTTATGAATATAGATCATGCAAATATTAATTATAAGCTGAAAGAAGATATTTTTCTAAGAATGGCAGGAATGTGTAAGCTTATTAAATGTTCGATTGTGGCTAATAACAATTGTAGAATGAAATCAATGGCATCTTACAAAATGATCAGAAATATTAAAAAAGATGACATTTGCAAATTTAATATGAAATTTTATTTTAATTTAATTTTTTTAACATATTCATATTAAAATATTGATAAACATCATTTACATACATTTTTCAAAGAATTAAAAAAAAATTTTAATTGAAAATGAATATGATAAAATTATCAAAAGGAATAAAAAAGTCCAACTAACCTTTAAATTCACGTCATCAAATAGAGAATTGTAAATTGACTGTTTTTTAAATTTACAAAAACAATCATGATTATTATAAAAAATATTAAGCGTAAAAAATTTATTTAAAATTGAATACAATTATTTATAAAATGTTTCAATAATTGTTTAACATAAAGATATATATATATTCTAGTTTTATCTAAATGAAAATAAAAAACTATACTTATAATGATAAATTTTCTTTTTTTTTAATAGAAACTAGAACAACTCTTCAATTAGTATCAATTAAAAAGAAAAAAATAACTAATTGTTTAAAAGAAACTGTGCGTTCATCTTGCATGCTGCTTATTAATGATTAAAAAACAAATATTTACGTACATGTATTATTCCTTTAAATTTTTTATGATTAAACATACAGTTAAAAATATTATCATAATTATGCATACATTGTAATCATTTTTGTGTTAAACCACGGACCTGAATATTAAAAAAATCAGTGTCTGCATTATTGCATGCTAAGCTATGTACGACGTAACAGTCCTAATATATAGATTTATACAAATATTACACAGTCTTTGAAAATCGATTACTAATTTGTATGCAATTATAAACAATTTCAATAATTTTTGTGATGATTCGTATAACTAAATTTAAATAAATTTCGCAATTTATGTATAAATTTTATATATTTCAAACTCTATCTATGAATCCTGAGTCTTCGTTTACACCTTCACTTTTACTTGGGACCGATTATATCTGCACGTAGTTTTCTCACGTGTAATGATTGTTGAAGGCTTCAGGCCGATTTTTCTGATGCTACAGGGCTTAAATCGTGACCCTCTGGTATAAATCTGGTTTAAGCTTACGTGGTTATTGCGATCTTCAGCTCGAAGGTGCGTCAAACAAGGGTTTGCAAAGAGGTATAGGCACCCAGAAATTTCCTCCGCTCTGAGTCTTTCATTTTTACGCTAACTGTATGTAATTTTTATAAAATACAGTACTTGGGGTTTACCGGCCGTCGGAGAGGGCTCTGGAATAGTAGGATTTGATTGTACACAAGGAGGAAAAAGTTTTACGTACTAACGAGTATTCAGTTAAGCATTTCCCCAGTTACCGGTTTATTTATAATGGGAAGATAGATTCGGAACTTTTGATTGCTTTTAAAGACTGATTATTCACCCTGTATAAGATAAGGAAACCCGTAGCTGTAATTTTTGTTATGTCCATGGCTGCAATTTGAAATTAATTATTGATTGCAATTTTAAATATGGAATTCTACACTTTTTTGAGAAAATTTTGAAGTTGAGTAATAGTAGTTAGTAAGTGAAGTTAATAATAGTGGTTTTCACCCATTCTATATGTTATTAATATTATACAGAATGAAAAATTCAGAAATAAATTTATATGATTTGGAAATCATTTTCAAGAAAAATTTTCCAAACTTCTACAAAATGATTATTTCATAAAATATTATTATTTAAAATTATACCTAGTGAATTGAAATTATGAATGTAGTACGTAAATAAACATTATCATAAAGCATTTAAGTATACAATGTTTATGAAATTAAAAGTATAACGCAATTAAGGTTATCGTTAATACAGTTATAAGTATATGATTTAATTTTCTATTTTATATCGATATTTTTAAAATTAAGTACAAATTAAGTACAATGGGTAAACATTAAATATAATTTAAATATTGAAATTATTTATTTTATTTTATTTTATTTTACCAACGTTCTGTATCAGTTAATGTTAAATTATAATGGAAAGTGGCATCAAATCATCATCAAAGATCATGCGGCAATGATAATAATTTGTGGTTGAGGAAATAAGTTGCAAAACCTAAAAAAATGGTCAGCATTTAATTAAATCGAAAGCGTCTAAATACAAAATCCGGTAACATATATTTATATTAATATTTATTGATACGTGTAAAAATATAATTAATAATTTTTGTTTTATTAATTAATTAGTAAAGAGAATGGAAATGTTCACAAAAAATCATAGTGATGGGTAATGTACAAAATTTTAATTTATAATAGTACGAAAAAATAGTGTAACTTGTATCTATTACAAACTTACATCCGTTGTCCTCTCTTATGCTCGCTAAATCGCTCACAAACGGAGTCATCGATTCTTTTTTCTCAATTTCTTCACGGTTCACTTGTGATTTAATATTAATTTTTATCGATTATTTGAACCAACATTCTCTCGAATATAGTAGTAGTAGTAGCAGCAGCAGCGCAGCAGCAGTAACAACAGCAACAGTATTGACCTCGCGGTCAGACGACGGGAATTAATAGATGCGCAATGCAACTTTCCCGCAGTCCTTGGAAATTTTCTGTCTGTCTTAAAGCCGTAAGCTTGGAAACAAGTATCCTTGAAGAATTGATCTGTGTTCAGTACATGTCTGTACGCTGGTATAGGGCCCTGCGAGACGATCCTTGTACCGACCACCCCAGGTTCTATATGTATTTTTTTTTTTATTTTAACGCCCACTCGAAAGAATGCAACACCGCGAGGTTCATTGGCCCTTGCATAGCGCTAAGCCTTGAGTCCTGCAGGAAGGGAGAAGGTCATGGTGAACGGCGAGAGGAGAGTTTGGGGCCTCTTCTCAGTTCCCTCTTCTGTCGTAACTACATGCCGTGGAAGATTCTGGGTTTCCTGCACGCTCGTATACAGCGTCTTGGCGAATCACGAACCAGAGGCCATAAATCTAATCGGCCCAACTGTGCGTGCGTTCTCTTTTCCACCGATACTTCAGCCGACGCGGATCCACCTCTATCTTTTTTCTGTTTCTTTCTTCTATCACTCGTTCGCAAAAATATACAGCAACGCACAACTACACCGATCAACTTCAATTTTCGAAGTTAAAGGAACGAGGTAGTTCTGCTCGTACTGTATACAATGAGATTGGATATGTGCCCGCGTGCATTTCTGTGCGCGTGTGACCGTGTCGTAAAACTTCGAGGGTCACTGCAGCCGCATTTTTCTTATTTTGTATACGACCGGCACATCTAATTGGGCGATTGATATTTGTTTTTATGTTTTTTTTTTGCTTCTTTCAAAAGTTCCTGGAAAAAATGTTAAGAATCTCTTGAAAATAACAAATTTCAATGATGCATCGCCTTTCAATGAAATATGGAGTATTTCTTATATTTCTTTAAGAAATAGGATACTGTGGTTACCTACAAATTAACAAGTTAGAGTGATCGCTTTAAAAATAAAAATATGTCTGAAAGTTTCAATTGATTAATAATAAATTTTGACTTACATTCGAAATAATGTCGTTACAAGAAAATATTACAACAATTGTTCCAAGTAGATGTACAATAATTTCATGTAAATTACAATAAAAATTTTCCATTTTGTGAAAAACTATATCTCAAAAACTATACTCAAAACTAATTAATGCTGAGGAAGAACTTAAAAATACTTAGGTGCGATTTAATTTAATTATAAAAGACTATTGATTTTGAACAATGAAATTATTATTTAAATAATTGTAATATTTAAGGAAAGTATGTATTTTTTATTAGTGGTACTTTATTTTTATGTATTTAAGAAATTTTATATTCCTGGCAGGTAAAGAAAAATATTTATGAATTTAAAGCTTGAAAAAAAAATCAATTTTTTCAATCAATTTATTCTGAAAGCATTAGTTCACTTTATAACTGAAGATTAAAAAAAACCAAATCAATTCATGCTAATAATTTGAAAAGTAAATATTTGTGAAATGTACAATAGTATTTTTAGTTTGTTTGATTTGCAAATAATTAATGTGTAAAATAATTAATGTGTAAAATAATTAATGTATAGTTATGTGAATATCCAATTGCATAAATAGTGCAAGTTAAATGTACTAATTAATGGAATATAAATTAAACAATCTACAAGTACCTATCGTCATTTTCTTCATTTTTTTAATATGGTATAAATTTTCTTTTTTAATATAGTATTAATATTTAAAGTTACTTTTTTACATAAAATAAAAAATTAATATTATAATGCCTTAATGAAATTATCAGGTACTATTAAGAAATTAAAAAAAAGATTTTGTAGGGACTAGATAACTGAATATTTATAAAGACATTTTTAAATTCTTTTATCAGTTTCAATTACATAACTATAGAAATGAAAGATCTGAGAAATGAAAGTGTGAATGAAATTTATTTATGGCTTACAACATATTTACCGTAAAGAGAGTTAAACTGAAAGAAGAATGTGGATAATGGTAGAGTCTTTATGAACAGATTACAATGAAACAATTAGAAACAGAATCTAATATTAAAACGCAATTCCGAATACAAAGAAGTCTTTTAACGTGAATAGTTCTCGGATAACGAAGTAGTTTTATCATCCATAGTTGTGCTTATACACTCAACCAATGGTAGAGTATTGAACCTCATAACGAAGTTTTTGTCTTAAATTTTAGACTTACAATAGACAAAGAGCGATAGGGAAAGATGGGAAGGTGACAGAGAGAAGAGAGAGGAAAGAGAGGGAAGAGACGTAGAAAAAGAGACAGATCACTGATTTTCATAAATGAATTTATTGTAAATATGATAGACTAATCGATGAAAAAATTTGTCTTGTGCTTTTCTCGATGTTTCTGTTATTCTCGTAATTCTGGTTGTGATATAGAAATATGTACTTAATTTTAGCATGTTTTAATTTGCTATACAATTCCGTGTTTTTTGGTTTAGCGTTATGCATTCTAAAAAGGATAAAAAATATTTAATAATAAAACTTAGTTTTCTCTAGAATAGAGGTAAACATAATCAGATTGTAAAAGTTATATGTTCGTAATAGTAATAGTTGAATAGCATTGATGATGAAACTGTGCTTCCTCTACTAACAAATATCAATTTCACGCTTGATTGTAAAGCTTACTTAATGGAAAATTTAAGTTTTACTTATTTATACTTTTATTTAATTTAATAAATTCAAAAAATTTGTCATGTGTTGAATAGTTTAAAAGCTTTTTTGTTTTGTCATAATTCTTTTATCATTATTTAATTCAATAATAAAGAAATACTACGAAGCACATATCACTGAAAAATATGGCTCTACTTAAAAACACTTAAAATAAAAATATTTTTAGTTAAAACTTCTATTTAAAACACTTTTAAATGCCAACTGGTTATTCATGCGAGACTAAAATTGCAATAGAGAACAAATTTAAAGCGCAGATTTAGTCAACTTGCATTTGCAATTAAAAAAGAATTAACATTAAAATTTTATTAAATGAAAAAAATTACTACTTTTTACGTACTATATTTTTATATGATTTTATTTATATATGATTTTATTATATAAAAAATAATTTTACTTTTACTTATCTGATAGCTTATAATGATTTACTATGAAGAAGAAACATATACTACTAAACAATTAGTTATGCAATAAAATAAATAAAATAAATAGTTTCTTGTGTAATACTGTAATTTCGTATAAATATTTTGTAATATAAATTAAAAGAAAAATGGTCTAAGTATACGTAGACAAAGTATGAAATGATTATCGAAAGACTTACATGCATCCGTTTAATTACTTACATAAAATGATACAAATTTTAATTATTAACCTGGCTTTACCTACTTGGATTCTATGACTACTTTTGTTATTGGATAGAACATTGCTATGAGAAAAAGAATAAACTAGATGGAGCTCTAACTATTTCAGCGTATGTTTTGTAGAGAATAGAAAAATAATACTAGAAGCATACATGCGGAAGGAGTTAAAGAAAAACAGAAAGGTATAGAGAAAGAACGAAAAAAGAATGAGAAAAAAAAGGAGGCAAGAAAATTGGAAATTGGAGTGAGGGGAGATAAATAGAATGAAGAAGGTGAGTCAAGGCAAGAGGCAGTAGCGTGATATTTTTAATGTGTGTGGATGAGTGACGAAGTATCAACAACCTTTAGTAAAAATCGTACTTTGATAATTAAGTCAAATTATTATTTTTCGTGTTCCATCTTTTCTCTCTTACAAGCCAAACGTACCTTAACATTTCAGAACTGGTGCACATCAAAAAGTGTCCAACCCACACATAAAAAAGTATCGTGTAAAAGAAAAAAAGCTCTCGTATAACGTGGCATCGGAATATACTAAAATTTACGTATACACGATCAAATACTGAGAACATTTTAGCAATTCAACTATATAATTCAACTACATATGGCTTATGTGCATAATAATCATCGGCTATTAAAAATTGTAACCACCATCGTATTTGCATCTTTCATGTTTGCTGCGCAATAACTTAAATGATTTATGAAACATTTTAAAAATGCGTTAAATAAGAAAAAAAAATTTTAATACTTCAAAACTTTTAATTTGGTAGGTTATTTTAAAATTAGAATAGATAATTTTAAAAAATACTAATTTAAACGATTCCTAATTTTACAAAGTTGTTTTACAATTATTAATAACATTAATAATATAATATTATAGCTATCACGCTATGAATACAAACTGCTTGCTTTAATATTGAAGGTAGAAGTTAGTTTTTAAATTTTATTTTAAACTTTTAATCCTGTTTCAAAATTTGCAAATTATATGTGTGCAATTGTATTGAATTTAAAGCAGAAACATATTTTTAAAATTAAAACTTCTTTCGCGCACGGGTAAACGAACTCTAAAAAGTAATAACATTGTTCTGCTGTTTGTTTAGTCCCTAAAGGTGAAATTTTCAACACGGGAAAGACATACTATTTTGAATATGAAAAGCCTGAAATTCTGTTGAGAGGCATTGCTTTTAACGAAAAAATCGATTCAATTTTCTCAGGTTTAAAATAAATATGAACACCATTTTTTAAGATAATTCGGATGATTACATTGCTATTTGTACGAAAATATTTTTTCATGGTTGTCTACAAATCCCTTTTTGTACTAAACGTAAAATATGAAGATATTAAAAAATATGATGGCAGTTCATGAAATGAAAAGGTTATACTTTGATAGTCACAACTAATGAGAATTAAAAAAAATCTTAATACATTGTTAATTTTAGTTAAAATAATCCACTGCAAATACAAATAAAAAAGTCTGCATTAAAGGTTATCGTATATAAAGAGATAGAAAATAAGTAGTTCATGTTTTAAATTTATTGCTTAGGCACGTCTTGATCACCAACAAAAATTTACAAAATTTCCAGCTGTTACATCATGTTTCATATGCGTCGCGAGTATTTAATAAAAAATGTATACAAAATTAGATGTTGCAGAGACAACGTATAAGAAAAACACCTCTATATATGTAAAAGGAGTTTTTTCATTGTTTTTCGCGATCTCGAAACAATAAAGCTTTAGCGTTATGCGCACGCATCCTAATCATAAAATCTTTGGTCTTTTTGTATTGTGTGCATAAACACATACGTATATATATACATGAGTGAGTGGATGTGATATAGTACAGGTAGCTCTGATCTGGCTTCTAAATATTTTGCGAGAGTACGGTACTCTGTCGCTTTATTGGACTCTTTTTATCAAAGTCCTAGGAATAGATGTAAGTAGAATAAACTCTACCGCACCTGGTCTTGAGAACAAGGCCAACGTGCTCGTAAGTATAGAGATTACATTAATAAATAAATTATAAAATTATTTTAGTATTCATAAGATATTTAAAATGGTGTAAAGTTATTAATTAAAATTCTAAAATTAAAAATTTTCTATTTATTATTCGACAATTTTTTAAACAGATGTTAAACTTTCTATTAAGTCCTGATTATTTTTAAAAATTAGATAAAAAATCTTTTTTTTTAGACATTATATTATAATAGTGACTATAACACTTATTTATAATTTACTGTGTTATTTATATATATATATATATATATATGTATATCATGATATAAATAATTTTGTAAATTGAATCTAATACAACGAATTTAGAATAAGATTCTTGATACATTATTAATATAAAATTTGATTGACTTATTTGTGTTTGTAAAAGATAAGGATACTTAAAATTTATAACGATAATATTAATTACATTTAAAATATTTATAAATATGTAAAAAATACACACTTTGTAAGAAGCTTAAATTATTGTAACAATTATGTAGTAATGAAAATAAAAAATAAAATTAACATTATAAATTAAGTATCATCAAACAAAGAGATAGACGATAAAAGGCAGGTTACATTTGAGTGACAAAGCTATCAAATGGATGATGAAGTGGGCTTGAAAAAAAGGAGATGGAGTTTTAATTAATCTCCCGCACTACATAAAAACATGATTAATTAATTGACAGGATATGTCGCAATGTAAAAGTAAGAGTTATAAAATCGAGAGTTAAAGAAAAGGAAATAAAGGAAAATTGAGAAAGTGAGGGGAAGCGGAGAATTTTTAATACTTATAATTGCTAATAATTTAAATAATCGAGAAAAAAACAATTCAAAACAATATTTTTACAGTTCTTTTCTGATAGAATTTATCACCATTTGGACAAAGAAGGATAGAACAGAATAGAAGGCGGGATTAACTCATTATTGAAGAATTGTTGTCGTAAGGCTGAAGTGACAAAACCTGAAGACAGATTATGCATTTATTATATTACTACGATATACTCGTATTTATATGAATATGCCATACGATAGGAATCGGTTTAAGCATTTTTTTTATATATTTGTGTATTCAAGTTTGCTTTAGTGATGCGTTGATGCCTCAAGATTAGAATCTGGCAGATAATGAGAATTAACTGGCTAGTTGGCAGTAATGAATACAATAATCTATTATTAGTTTTACGAGAATCATTTGATACTAATTTTGTATTTAATAAGGACTCATGAGATAAATTGCAAATACTTGACAAGGAAATTATATAAGACTGACTAAGTCATTATCGAGTTAATTATGCATCTTTTCTTTAATCAATGGAAATCTTAATTTTTGGTTTAGCTATCATTTAACCAACTAGATGTTTTCCTTATTATGACTTAACTAGTTCGTACTTTATTTGAAATATGCTGAGAGAAAATCTATGTTTATTCTTACTTATATAAATCATATATGATTGGTAAAAAAAATTCATTATTGTTTAATATTTTATTACTTTTTAAGTTTTATTTTACATAGTTTAATATTCAAGAATACATATCTTCAGAAGGCAATAATATCATAAAATTATTATAAATAAAATTAAAATACACGACGAGAAAAATTTATGGCGCATAAAAAGTACACTTAAATAAACCTCAATCCTCATTATTGTGTATACTTCATAAGCGACGCCACAAAATTTTGATTTACATCCCGACAAAGATCTCGTAAAATGTATTTCGTCATTGTTGTAAGCTTTGTGGAGAATTGAGACTGGCTCAGACGCATATAATCTACATTTAATAGAATCGGCTACTATGGAGTGAAAGAATACTTCGAGAAATGAAAGAGTTGATAGCTAATGCCGATGTAAGAAAGAGTTCAGCAAAGTTCATAATGCTTTTAAATTCGAAAATATGAGATAAGTAGAAATTTTATGTGAACCCGATCGACATTGGATTAAAGTGAATGTGGGTAAAATTTGAATGGGTATGAACAATCATATCAATAAATTTGTAAAAGGGTATATTTTTTGGTGTCCATTAGAATTTGCTCTTCCCTTGGCCACTACTTTCAATGCTGATGGCCAAATTTTATTTGTCCGTACTAATGCTCAGTTGTATTCTTCCGCCATTGTTCCGTAAATTCACTTTAAAATTCATCGTGATGGTTGTATAGAGTAGGCTACGTTTAGCTAATTAAGTCGATGTAAATATAGTAATTGGACATGTTTATCGAGCATTTACGTTTTTATTTTCACATTTCTTTACCGTAATCAAGAGAGCGACTTACAGTTCAGTAATTTTGTATTGTACCTGTTAATTTTCATGTACAATTTTACTTGATAAGCATTCATTTTCAATATTTGGGCAAAATATTATTGAATATATTAATAACTACTTTTTGTCTTTATATTAATAGCTATTTTCTTATACACATGCACATAATATGACAATAAATCTATTGCAACATTTTTGTTCGGGAACATAATAATATAATTATCATTTGTTTTAAATTAACGTAATTAACATTACCTTATCACATTATGTTATCATACATAATTTATTCATCATTTTTTTAAATATATTAACCAAATGCTACAAATATAGGACATTACACAAAATATTTCAGATTTTGAGATTAATTAAAATTATAGTTGATATTTTCACATATATATTAAAATAATTTACAATATGCATTTATTATGGCATTCATTTATCGTATTATTAGAAAATTCATTTATCTTTTCATATCAGAATATAAAGTATTTCTCCTATTATAGACTCTAACTTCTAATATAATATATAATCTACTTTTCAACAGTACCGGTCTAAATCTGTGTGATAAACTACAGCTGAATTTACTATTTATGTTTATTCAGTCAATGAATATCATAATGAAAAGTTTATTATTATCATTTACAAATATACGAATAATATGCCAATAGAGTATACGATTTATTAATAGTTTGTTAAGCATTAGCATTTATAAACTACATAATGCATTTTATCTTTACAACAGGAACGTGCCAAATTAAATAATAATTTAATTCAAACAGTAAATATTGTAAACGGGAAATTTTCGTCGCATAACTTAAAGAATTTCCATACAAAAAGTAGGTAAAATTTTTTTACTTAACACGCGTCAAAAAATTTATTTCAAAGCAAAAGAAGAAAAATTTATTTCTTACTACTGTAAGTTCAATTGCAAAGCAGATCTTAGTTATTATTGAGCCGATATTTCACCGATTTTAGAGTCGATCGCCATCCTCCATAATTCCAAGTCTGAAGAGCTTGACGTTCGCTAGATAAAAGCCTCTCATTCCATTGTCGTAAGCCTTAAAAAGTCTTACTTTTAAATAAGCAGAACAAAATTTATTGTATCAATAAGGTATCCTTTGTCTTATTTGCACGACTCCGTGTTTGTTCATTAGAACTACGTTCCAATTTCTCCTGACGAGATTGATGCATCTGAGAATCATTGCTAATTCTAACAAATGACCTATCATTTAATCCCAGCATTGCTTGATCAATACGTTGGAGTTACCAATGATAGACTTCATATTCTCTTATAATCAATTAAATATGTATGAATATATATTTTTTCTCTCTGAATACTTAGCGATTAGAATTTCATTGTAAAAAGGTAATCATATATTTCAACAAAGGCCTCAATTATACTAAGGATGCTGTATTATTGAGTATCCCTCATTTTATATTTATATTTATATCTTACTATTAATATAGCAGATGTGTGTCTATTATTGTTGTTTATATGTATAAAATAGACGATTCTAAGCATCAAACTTTTTGTGATATATTAAAAGTGTAAACTTTGTGGTACCTTTCTATAAATATCTATATTTATAGATTAAAATGATTTTAGAATTACAAGAACATCTATGGAATAAAATAGTGATAGCTTACCCGCTATACAATTCGACTATCGTATAAATTATTTAATTTAGCACTTCTTTCTATCGTCTGCAATCAACTTTGCGCGTAGATAAATTGACGCATGTTAGTTACTAATTAAACGTATATCGATTACTACGATATCTTTGTTTATTCATCGAAATTTAGTGTCGCGTTACTATGGTAAGCAGTGTTGTCAATATAATTATTTGATTCAAACTAAGCAGTAGCCACACTAGTTATAATTGCAATATATTTCGATTCGTCGATATATAATCAGAGATACATTTTCATCATACTTATGTATATAATTTACAAGCACAGTAGCCATTAGCAAAGTAGCTCCTTAATTATGTAAATGGCTAATATGTCCTTTGAAAACATATTTAAGAATCTGTTTTTAAGTAGCTTTATCTGTTGAAATATAGTTTTCCTATTTTTGCCATCGATAATTAATAAACTAATTTGTACGCGTCAAAAACCCTTTCTTCTTGGCTAATTGAATTTACATAAATGTATTGGCATATTAATAGCCAAGAGATATCGCACTGATAGTATAAGATCAGGTAATACGAGCAAATGATGCACTTAGAAACTTCAAAGCTGTTGTAATGCAATTGATTCTGCATATCAATGGTGCTGCATCATAGGCATACGTGCTCACATAGTCTACACAGATGGCGTACATATCTGCGGTCGGAGATTATTAATTGCCTTCTTCCACGCACACGCGTTTATCGGTCCATTTTACTTTTAAAGCGAGAGAAGACAGCTGAGGAACGTGTAAAAGGATATTTCTTCGATCGATTGCTTTTGTTGGGACTCGGTCGCTTATAATAAACGCCGTTGGAACTCAGGTCTCACATCTTTCTGTCTTCTATCTTTTTGCCATTCTTACTCTCCTACATTCACTTCTTGAGCTACTAAATTTTTTCAATGGGTAAGAGGAATAAACTTTTCATGGATTTATTGTAAATATTATTATTGAATTTCTTGTACAATATATAAAATTTTTTAATGCAAAACAAACCTTGAGGAGTAATTTTCTAAACATTGTATATAAAGCTAACAGATATACGGCATTGACTTATCTTGTCTCCATAGGAACGGTGTTTGTAATTATTTATATTTGATAGCGTAATCGTTCCTTTTTATTGGTAATTCATTTTGCCTTACATAAATAATGTCATATATGATTAAATTCATGTATAAACTACATAGATGGATTTTTTAATTTAAAATTTTTTAATTTTTTTTTCATAATCAATCAATACATATATTTAAATTTAACAGCTGCTTTAAAATAGAAAATGAAATTTAAGAATTCTGTATTATAATAAAGCAATATTGCATAATTTTATTGACTATTTATTATAAATATTTACTACATTTATTAAAAAGAATAGCATTTTTACTCCCGAATAATACATAATTGATAGATATTAATAAATGTATAAATCTATTAATTTATTGTATGATATATATATAGACAAAATATAATACCTATTATATTACATTTCATAGTAAACTGCGTCAATGCTGAGTATATGATTATATAAAACTACAAAATAAAAGAGGTATACAGAAAAACTTGTAATAAACAGCAGACACCTCAGAGAAATAAGCCAAAAATTAAAAATGTTAAAATTTAATAATTTTTTTACTTATCTGATCTGATTAATTATTGATATGAAGATAATAAGTGCTCATATTATTATTATTACTACCAGCTTTTGAAAACACTACAATGAAAATAAGTTAACGGCTGCTTATTAATGATATTAGTGTAGAAACATCAATTTATTATGATATGCATTGACCACACCAGATATATGTTTTAATTAATTTTTGTACTAAAGAGACAGCTTAGAGATCTAATAATTATTAAAAATAAATATAAAAAAAAATTCATAAGGGTAAATAATTAATAATTAATTACATAATATTTCATTATACAGTTTTTAAGCTTCATATTCGAAAAGTGAGTACGAAAGATGATCAATGAATAGAAAAGTAAATTGAAAACTTCTTTGATAAAAAACAAATAAACCGAGAGAAAAATAATCGCAAGGGAGAGAAAGAAAGAGGGAAAGAAAGAGATAAAGAAAGATATACGAAATGAATGGGAGTGAAAAATAGTTAGGGGAGGCAGTGTGTGCGAAAATATTAAAATATAAGAAAGCAAAGACGTGCACGTAAATAGCATTTTCCTATCAAAATTTAATGGACAATTTTTTAAAGCGAACAGGCAAAAAAGATGGTCTTTATGCAGATCAGATCTGACTTTAACGTACTGTTGTACTGAAAAGAGGTTTGAAGAACGGGGCCAGGATCCAAATAAGCGACTTATCTTGGGCCGAGTCCCGTGAAAGTTAAGATTAGTATCAGCATTCATGGAACTTCGGCTTCTACGGGCTGTAGAATATAAATACGGACACAGATCGGGAAGTATAAGAGTACGAAATCAGCTCTAATTAACAAAGTGATTTTACTTACTGCGACTTATAGTAGCTTTGGTCAACTATATTTTTAAGATTATAACTATATTAGACATTTATTTTGCTTTTTGACCTCTCGATGTAATTCGGAAAAATCCTCGATTGACCTTAAGAAAATACAGTTATGAAATCATTTTTGTGTTACATTATTTTCTTATTTTTTATTACCCTTTTATGTTTACAATAGGATACATCAGATACAACTTAAGATTTCGCTCTAAAAAAGGTAAGAAAAAAATGTAGAATTTTCTCACGTTTATCCTATGTTAATAAACTTTTATACAATTTTTATGCTGTACATTAAACTATCGATAACTCCGATATATCGCTTTAAGGAAACAAGATTCTTTGAAGTAATTTTGTAAAACAATAAAACTCATGATCTCTATCTCTCTATCTCTCTTTCTCTCTTTTATGCACAAGGAGAAAGATGGTATTTTTATTTAAAGCAAAAACCGCTTCATATAGTAAGAGAAAAGTTAACTTTGTCAAGGTCACTCTGCTATAGGTCGAAACCATGATACGATTTTTTAAAGAAAAATTTGTTGGTTAAAAAATTTTTTAATTTATTTTTATGAATAATAAATAATATTATTGGAATTATTAATAAAAATCTAAAATTGTGGATAAGAGCAGCATCTTGTTGAAGTGAAAGCAATCATCAAACACTCCTACATCTTGTAGTATAGCTGCTTGCACTTAATACATGGGAACAGATACAAGCTGAATGATACGAAGTAGAGTTTTACGAGCTCCTGCTATCATTATTGAAATTTAATTAGGACTGGAACAGGGTAGAATATTAGCCCGATATACTTTGCGCGTGACCACTTCTGTATTCGGATACAGCTGTTGCACATGTGCATGCATATGAGAGAAAAAAAATTCAGGAGTTTAAAGCAGTTTCAATGTCCGAGCAATTTGTGTTTCAAAATCGTATAATACAGCTCTGAGCGACATTGACTATTCGCTCATCATTTACTATCTGCAAATATCTTATGCATATAATTGAGGATGTATGTAGGCACGAGTAAAATAGCAGGTGCATCTACATGTTGTAGGGGAACGTTCCAGTGAATTTATTCTGTCTAGTGCAGACAGCCATTTTAAAGTTTATTTAAGTTAAGCCATGGAGAACCGATAGAGAATAATTTGGTATCGAGGATGTGACTTGTTCCAATTGCAGCTTGTTGTTTGCACATATTTCTCTTGTTTTCTTTCTTTTAATATTGAGGTAAAAAGTAGTAGTGGGGAAAATCTTACGTCTTATTTTTTGGGCTCACGAATTTTTATGCTAGTGTTGATCTTCGATTACTTCAATAACCTCGGATCCAAAATAATACTCTGAATGGTAATCACGCAAAACGTACTTACAAAGGTTTGAAGTTGAAAGCCAGTCAGCCCTTTCTGCTGCGGGAAAAATTGCTTTTGAAGCCTAGCTACTATATATACAATAGTTGCTCTTAGCGCGGAGGCCGTACAAAACGAAATACCTTCCTCGCAATCCTGCATCTGACTCAAAGGGGCGAGCAAAATATCTCACCCCCTTATCACCCCAATTATTAGTATAGCTTCTTCTCTGTCACTTACCCGCGCTTGTTCTCTTTTATTTTTTATAGGCTGTATCTCTGTCTTGCGACTGCTGCTGCTCCTGTGGTGCCACAGCTTCCATTTTTTCTCTACAGGCTTCCCATCGACTACCACGCCGTACGCAAAAACATTCCGGACAATAAATTGAGTACATGCCAGGTTATAACGATCACTAAGTGACGACGCGCCTGTGTTAGTGGAAATCGTTTTTGCTGTGACATACAGATGCACAGCCGGTATTGAAATATTGAAATATTTACGATGTCACATCGTGGAATCGATTTTTTAACTACCGATGAGGATGTATTGTCGGGACTTTCATTTTTCGTGGACTTTCCTTCTTCGGCGGTGAAGTCATCTGCTTCTGTCGTAATTCTCCCTATCAATATATACTTAATCAATATACATTAATAATATTTATTATATTCTTTAGTGGAGTGACACATATTGTCGCGAGAAACATTTTATATCTTATTATTACCTCTCTATGTACCCCTCAAGTACTTATCCTACATTTTAAAACAGAGAACGGTATTGGTGATTAGAAAAAATCGATAGTTTTTTACGCTTAAAAATATTCATAAACAGAAAAATTCATTAGAAAGTTTGCTTATTCAAGATGGATATTCTGATGTCAATACTAATATTAAGGTAATTAATATTATTTATTTCCTTTACTTTAAAAAAAAATACGTAAGTTATACGTGATATTAATTTGGATTTTATGCAACAATATTTGTAAAATTCAAAATATTGACATTAATTATTGTTAAGATTAAAAGGGTATCAGTTATAAAAAATTAATTTTTGTGACAGCGAAGTAAAAAGGTATACAGACAGTGTAAAGCGAATTTAAACGTCACAGATCTTCAAAATAATTTAGTCGAATGGTTAGCGATAGCCGAAAGGTGGAAACCCAATCGTAATCATAAAACAATATGCTACTTCAAACAATAGGAAAGAACTATCACGCGTTCCTTAAAAAGTGATGATCCGTGAAGTAAAGGTGCCTCTAGTTAAGTAATGACGATTGTTGCGACCTATTGAGGTAGTAGTTGAATTGTATCGATCAGTAGATTTTATAAAATTTCATGATATAGTATTATTTCTTCGAGCACATAAACTATAATTGTATCCTAACATTGTCGAGAGAGTACTACTATCGGAAGAGTAACAATTAGGCGATGCGGCATAATTGTTTTGCATTTAGCGATGTATAGATCCTTGATCTGCTCGGTAAAAATATAAACTTATAAAAATTCGGTAAAATATAAACTTGACCATAGACATAAATAAGTTCATATTATAGCCAGCGTGCGTAACTGCATACGATAGGAGAATTAAAAGACCAAACACCCGAATGGAGATCGTATCACGACCGTCATGCAACGATCGGCGAAAAGTCGACGTTTAATTAAAACGATGGTTCGGGTATGTGATTATTGGTAGTTCATGGAAAATTTGTAACTTAAATGTTGATTAAACTCATTTTATTGATATATACCTCCTTTATTTGTAAAATTTTATACAAGCCAGTACAATCTTAGTACTGCCTAATTTATATTGAACAGTAATCACATTAAGGGAAACATTATTGTTCTGCTCATATAATTATTAATTATCCTGGTGTAGTTGACATTAACCAATACATCTATACTAAGTACGATACACGCCAATAAATTTAAGTTTAATTTCTATGCAAGAGAATTCTACCAACTAATAAATGAAAAGGGGCATTATTAGTGGGCTGCAAATTAATTAAGAGTAATAATTTCTATAATATAAAAACGTTTTTCTTAATTCATAATAATAAGATTTACTATGAGAATACCTTTAAATCGGTTAGTATAATTTTTTTCAGGTAAAAAAACAATTATTAAAGACAAAAATAATAGTAATACATTTCAAATATTTTTAAAGAAATTGCCTGTATATGTAATGTATCATAAAATTGCTCATAATCTAGGAAACATTCCACCATCGTTCCCTTTAGCTTTGCTTTCGTAAGTTTACAATAAAAACTTTATAATATGAAATAAAAATACGAATAGGCTGCATCGAGAAAATATTATAGGCAGTTAACACAGAATTGCACCTACTAAACGGGAGTACGAAACCAAGGATATTATGAAAAGTGATTCAACACCGCTCCTTTGGCTTTTTCTCACCTCTTTGGACTCCCTCGATTTCCCAAGAAGAAAAACCGCGGGCATCCACGGTCTTGTTGTACCTAATTACCTCAATCGTAGATAACGGTTTACAAGTTGGAATATCACTTGAGAATATTTATGCTATTTTATTTCGAGTACATTGCATTCGCATAATGTGAATCATTTGACATTGGGTGCTTGCTTTTCGAGATAACCATGCGTCAGGATAAGGTGCATCAGCATATTTCAACAACTGAATGTACATTAGGTTGGTTGGCTGGCTAAAAAAATCTTATTTGTTTTTGATCCCATATTTCGCTGAGTTTTAAGTTAAACATTGTGCATTTTTCATAAATATAGGTTAAAGTTTCTCAAAAAATCGAAGTTATACGAACATTTGTACCTAACAAACTTTAGTTTGAGATATAAGGGGGATAAGAAAAATAAGAAGAATAAGGGGGTAAGAGGAGTTATTTAAATAACGTCGAAATGTAAGGTCAATCTTTATTCCGTAAACAGTAATAGACTCCCCTTTACTTATCTTAATCGGCACACTTAATAAAAATGATTTGAACACATCGACATTCTAATAGGCATTAAATATAATAAGGCTCCAAGCCAAGAATCGTACATGTAACCCCGACTTGAACAAATCCCCCGATAAATTAGGGATTTTTTTCATCTATCGTCAGACCCGTAGCCTAAGCCTTTGATAAATTTATTTCCCGTGTACTTCACCGGACGCATTCGTCACCTTCCTGCTTCATTACATTGAATAAAGGGCTTTTGGATTCGACAACGTCTCATGCATCGATCCTATATCAAAGTCCTACAAAATCTAAGCGGCTTACAGAAGTCTATCGAGTGGTCTGAATGACTGCGTCGGCAAGAGCCCCAGAGATATTACTACCAACGACACTTAAGAAGAGGGAGGTAGACAACTAAGATCGTAAATCTCACCGGTAGAAACTGGTTACACAAACAAGGCTGCTGCGCTCTCACTGATACTGGGATTACGGTCCTCTTACCTCCCTACAGTATTCAAAGCTCTCGCGATTTTACCTTACCTTTAAAAAAAGTTTCTCCAAGGATTACAAAATTTTACGTAGACAATGTAAGTTGCCCGTTTCATTGACATCACTACCAGTGGTTTCGACAATGGTAGTGCCTTCATAGCCTTATAAGCTTCCTCATTACTGAGTGTAAATTAATATTCGTTATTACCGAATGCTGCCTCGCTAGTATAATTGTTTTCTTCATTTTCCTACGCGACAATAAGGATGCATCTTAATTAACAAGCTAAACGACAATATAACTCGGCAGATAAAAATTTAATTTTAAAATCTGAACGTGACAGAAAGGCCAAAGATGCGAGGCCACCGGAGCTCACCTCACTGTATTCCCGTTCTGTCTCATCCGCACTTTCACGGAAAGGCTTATTTACGATTTAAGAGGAAGTGGTTACAGTTTCTTGGAGCCCCAGTCGTTGTCCTCAAGGTAACCCATCATCAAGCGTAAGACGAGCCTTCTAGCTTATCGTAATAAAATAATAAAATACGCCCCGTAGTTTAAAGTTCTCGAGTATCATTTTACTCGAAACCCGTTTTCCTCAGTTTCCCTATTTTTAGCAAAACAATAATGTATAGGCACATTTGCATCGGTAGCAAGATTATTTACATTGTTCATAATATATGTGTCACATTCTTCCAACGTTAAGAATTCATTCTCAGTGTAAGCCTTTTGGTTTTCTCTTTTCTCTCCTTGCCTTCCGCCATTCACGGTGATGGGCGGATATCCTTGTATGCGCTGAACATAGAAACTTATACTCCTATCTCCATACTATTAAAATTTACTTTTCTCCATACGATTTAATAGAAGAAATGACCATTTTTTCCCCTGCATCATAATAAGCATTCCATTTTTTTTAATAAATTTTTTTTACTCATCCTTCTTGACGTGTTCTGTTCTTTTAAACCAATTTCTTTGTTTTAATTAATACCTCCATAAGACTATCTATTTTAAGGTTTATTATTAAAATTTAATTTCATGAAGTTTAGTTAATACTCTAATTATTCGAAATGGTGGTTGAAATTCGAATTTATTGCAAGAATAACTAAGATTTACAATAAACAATACAATAATTATCTTGTCTACCTCGACATGCTTACATGTTACTATAAAACATTATTTACATTACATATTTTTTTATTTTCTTTAAATTTTTTGAATAATTAAACTACTAATAATTATAATAAAACATAAAATTGTTAAAAATATTATTTTATTACACAAGTCCAGTCATGTTCATTATTTATGAATCAGTATTTCTTAATTTAATATTACGTATCATATAAGTTGTTACATTGCAAATAGTTAAGCAATTATTTTCAAATGTTTGCAAAAAAAAGGAATTAAAAAATTTAATAAAAACTATGATTATAACTTCTTTTAAAACTCACATTTTAAATATAATTAAATACTTGTACAATGCCAATCATGTCATCAAAATTCAAATTTATAAATCTTTAAATTTACGATTCTTAATTTTTTAAAAAACGTAATATCTGCATAAGTATTTATTCAATTTTATTTGATAACATTCAATGATCAATATTAATTAAAAAGATCATACTTTTTCAAAGTAATTTAATACAAAATATGTGTACACGGCTTTATAATTACACCTTGAATTTAAACTAATTAACTTTTAATAAACTAATTAACTGACTTTTTTTTTATAAAATCGAATTTGTAAAGGGTACAATAGAATTTTCATGTATAGAATTTGTAAACAAGTTATTTCAGCTTTTACAAAGTCATTTTGATTCAATTTCATAAAAAAATGTCCAAAAAAAGAGTCTTTAAATTTCGGTCAGGTCATAGTTTTTTGCTATCTAATATTTTTAACAAATGATCCTTATCTTCAACATCTTCAACTTCTCTATCCAAATAGTGATGCAAATGCGAAACTTGTTTGTTTTTAATCTGTGGACAAATATACAGGGCCAAATATGAAATATTATAAATACTTCGAAGTTCCCGATCGCAGGTCTCGATTTACCATTTAATTTGCTTCAACAATACAATCAGAAAGCATACGTTCACCAATAGATAGTCCTTTATCCGTAGTACTCAATAAAAATATCACGCAAGTCTATAATCTCAAATGAGCCATCCTGCCTGATTTCCGCACGTGAGACAATACTTCGGCGAGAAGCTTTACTAACTTCTCGACTGTTATGTATTTAAGAGGGACACAAGAAGGTTGCCACTTGGTTTAGTGGAGATGTGCAGTGCAATAATGCAGTGCAAGGCACAACTCACCGGTGTTCATACACACCGCACTACTTATAAATGCACAATAAATCATACAGAAAATTACTGGTGTGTCTCTTAGTTGTTAAATAACAGAAAAAATATGATTGATATCTGGGAAAGAATTCATCATTAAGTAAAGATTGGTTTAAGCGCAGATAATAGCTATGATCTTGATGCTTTCTTAGTAAAAACCAATACCAAGATGACCGGCAGCCGGCTGATTATGATCCCTCATTCAACCAAAATGACTTGACGCCTGTATATTTACGTCTGTATATACTTTTTTAAATCGTATCAATCATCTAATTTTCTTTTGCGTGTAGAGGCACAGCAATATCGTACTAGGTTAACGCGCCAGGAAAAGAGGCCTTACAATCGCACCGATCACACTCGTCGAAACCGTTTCTTTGTTTTTGTATTTAGATCCATGTTTGAACAAGAATCCATATGATATGCCATTTTTATGATTTTTATGATGAAGAAGACCAGCCATTTTACTTTAATACTAATATCTCCTTCAAGAAATTATAACATATAGTTTTTCCACCTGAAACTCTTCCTATTCGTGATTTTTAAAAACATAATTTAGCGCTCCGAATGTTATAAGTGATTCTGCGATACTAACCATAGTTTTATCTGATTCTTATTACAGTATTGCAGCTTGCGCAATTGGATGTATTTCGTAAAAATACTTTTAATTCTATTTTTTTTTCCAAAATCATTCATACATATATATCTATAAGTTTCAAAATTTTAAGTAAAAACGTATCTAACCTATACTATAATATAACTAATTATATATATACCAATATATTATAAACAATTATAATATTAACGATTATAAAAACTAACCAATTAATGTATATGTACATAAATTTTATTAATAAAAATTAACTGTTTGAATAATAACTTATTTTTAAATAGCTTATTAACATTATTTATAATTATAGAATATACAATATATATATATATGTTTTAAATATTCTAATGAGTAAGATTTCCATTCAAATACTATATAAAATATTTATGCATAATAAATTTATTATATCTTTAAATTCAAAACCTTGAGATGAATTCTTTGATTAGCTACAATAAATGCCTCAGCTGAATGATAATAAAATCTAGACTATACATGTATAATTTATAAAAATAATAACAAAATAGTATCGTTATCTGATTCATAGGTAAAACTATTTAAATCTTTAATTTATGTAATTAATTTTATTGTAAGTTATTTTAAAAAGACATTTTTCCAAATGAATTTTTTTTTAATATTAACGGGTAAAATAAAAAATGCTACTAAAGTCAAAGCACTATCATACTTTATAACCAATTAGCTAAATTTCATGTAAAAGAAAAAAAATAAAGAAACTGGCAATGTTATGTAAATGTAGTAATACTCATGGGCATGCCGGACATTGAATAGTAAATAAAAGGGAGTCGTAAAGATAACCTATATGAGAGAAAATGGATGGATGCTTAAATCGATCTACGTATATCTAACGAGTCTCGTATTAGTTATAAAAGTCTTAAAATTTTTACAATAGTCTATTATATTGCTAATGTAGAGTGTTATTGTAAACATTTTTTTTAATCTCTTATTATCTGGAACGTATTAAAAAGGAGACAACTTTATTAATTTAAATTTTATGAAAAAAATGAATTGTATGGGAAAGGAGAATTGCAAATAAATTTGAGGAAATGCAACTATAAGTTATAAATACATTTTTTCTAATCATTAATCTTATGTTTATTAATGAAAATTATCTTTTACAAATTACTTAATTAATATACATAATGTAATAGTAATGCATAATGTATTTTTTTAATGAAACAGTATTAAATTTAATGAATTGGATAATAATCTTATTAAAAATTTTGTTTTAAAAGCTACACTTCATATTATATAATTGATAAAAATTTAGTAAAAAAAACTTGACTCGTAACAAATTTATTAAAATATCTTAAAAAACATTGCCTTCATCAAAAATGATTGATTTACAAAGGCAATCGAAATATAAATAGTGTATTATAAGCAATATGTAAATTAATTACTTATATTTTTATATTGATTCAATTACCGCTCATGATTTTAAATTTTCAATATATTTCAGATGAAAAGTTTCTTTATATTTATAACTTAATATAATACACATGCATTCTCTCTCCATCCTGTGTTTGGTTACCATACCGCTCTCCTCCCCCATTTATTTATCCGAACATCATGCAGTCCCACTATCATACACCTATTTAGATTACATGCTCTCTTTCCTTATTATACATTCATTATAAACTATTTAATTTTTAGACATTTTCCTTCTACTTCTCTCGTATGCTGTTTCCTTGTTTCCTAGATTCATGAGAGACCATTATTCTTGTGACTGGGTGAAAAGTGGTTCTAAATGCACATGTGCCGTTTGTTTCGTCCTTTGCGGCTGTTGCATTAATGAGCTCACTACGAATTCATGCATATAATTGCGTGATCTGTTTGAGGACATGAATGCAGCATACTCTTTACAAGGTTTGATCCGACATAAGCGCAAACAGACGACCCAAATGGAATGAAACGTCAATTTCCGAACTAAATACATGTGAAATGTTTTCTAATTTTTCATTTTCTTACCTTATATACTTTTTTTCATTTAAAATTATTGAAATTATCGAGTAAGATGAAATACAATAGTTAAGCTAATTAAAAATTGAATTTTTTAATATTTCGTTTAATATACTATTTAAATCATTATTTAAATTTTTTAGCTCAAATGCTATTAAACTTAATAAAAATTTGTACGTACAACTATTTATTTATTTAATAACAATACTTTTTAAATTTACTGATTAAGTGCAAAATAGAATTTTTAAAGTATATGATTTAATATACATTTTAAATTTAATTTAATAATACATACAACAATTGCTAGGTCTAAAAAGAAGGAATACGAAACAGTACAAAAACAATTTACGATCGACTTTCCATATTAAGCTTAATATGTTATAAAAGATAATGTATACATCAATATTTTTTTTTATATTAATGGATACTATAAATAATAGATTATTGTATGAAGGTTAGTTGGGAGATTGTTATTAATAAAATCTAAGACATATTAAAAGTAATTTGCAGTTTTTTAATTGCTATTTTGTTTTTGTTTACGTACTATGTGTTGAATTACTGGAATTGTCCTAGCAATAAATTATGTTAACAATTTACAGCATAAATGCTGAGGATTAGCGTTAAAAATTATAGTTTTAATATAGCAAGCAATCGCATTTGAAATTGAGTACAAAAAGATACGAATTCAACATAAATGGTATTTGCTTTCATTAAACAAAGAAGACAAAGGTTTGATGTTGACGCTCTTGGCAATCGTTTACGAGCACATTGTGTTACGCTTGGATTGGCTTTGACTTACCATTTAATAGTGTCGAGTATGATTAATATTTTTATCAGCCGTAACCACTCAACAAATTAGAAATCATTGTCTTGGAGAGGTCAGTAAAGATAATTTATGTTTTAATTTAGATAGATAAGAGCGAAGAACATTGATTGATTATTCTGGTAATGTAAATCATAATAACATAAACTTTTATTCGATACTTTAGTTATTCGAACAAAATTGTCTTTATATTGGCTAGATACATAACGCACTCTTCTTTTTCATTTGTGATTTTGCTATTATCCACAACAACTGAATATAAATAAGATGAAACGCGCAGCTCTAGAGTTTAAAATTTTCTGTTTTCATGGAGTACTTCATTTTAATATTTAACATAATATTTTTTCAGTTTTCGATATATTATTTCATTAATTATTATCATAGTGTACCTTCATAATTTTGTGAAAGTTTATAGGAAGAATTAAGAATTGAAGAAAATTTAATGAAAGCACGTACTAAATATTTTAAAGATTAATTTTTATGATTTGTACAAATTATTTCTATGCAAAGTGATTATCAAACGAATTGTGTTTGGGCATGCTTACAAGCTATGTCGATGATTTCAGTATTTAGATTTTTACGAGTGATTTTCATTAAAATGCGTATCAAGATGTAATTATATGTTTTTATTTCAAAGCTAAAATTGATATCCAATTTTCATCGTTATCAAGAGTTTTATGACCTCATAAAGAATAGAAAGCAAGCTAGGTCAAGTGTCAAAAGAATATTAATGAGCTGTTCTTCTAGAAAAAAATGCTGTTTTCTCTAATATGATTATAAAGATTAGAATTATTTTACTTGAGTAGAAAAATTATAGGCGCAGCACAATATATTTTTAAAGATTTTTCATAATATTATACGAATTTATAAAACTCAGTGTCTCAGAGATATTTTTACATTTTGACAAGAGATTTTGGAAAGAAAACATTAGGTGGTACATACGATAGCTTTTATATTATATATCGACGTTTTGTCCATATATACTGGATTAATTTGTTTATATTAAGTAACGATTACAAGATAATAGTACGCCCCATACGGTCCTGTCACAGCATCTACTACTGATACAAAAAACAGCAGAGAAGAACAAAAAAACAGAACTAGATTTTGCGAAATATTAAAAATCTATCCAAAATGAGTTCACAAAATTTCTCTATTAACGTAAGTATTTTTCTACTCTAAAAAAAATGTAACTGTTATATATTTTTGCATAAAAAGAGTTTTTTTTATTTAGTTAATATTCAGCTACATATGCTTAATACATTAAATAAATGAAATAGTAGTAACTGTAAATGCATTTCTTGCTTAAAAACCTTTGAAAATATTTCTTTAAAGCGAAAGTAAGTATAAATATAAGTGATACACATGTATATGTAGAATGCATTTTAAAATAAAAAGTATTAAATTTAAGACTGAAAGTAAGTATATACCGTTAAGCAAGTTTATTAAAAAAAAATAAATTGAACGTGAAAAATTTTGAATAAATAATATTCAATTGAATAGTAAATAAGTAATACTGTAATATTACAAGATTTAAATAAATATCAGAATATAATTTTCATAGAAAGTAGAATGAGGGGTTAGAGGATTTCTTTAAATGTGTTCATTGGGTTTCAATAAAATTAATTTGATGCTTCTGTCTTATACTTCAAAGAAACATACAGTATAACTGTCCTTCTCTTTGATTTCCTAAAACATAATTTCGACACATATGCTGAAAATCTAGAAAAATTAATGAAAGCGTACGTATAAAGACTGGGAAAAATTTTCCTGAAATCGCTGAGTTGAGACGATAGTAATGAGCACAACAAGGAGGGTTGCGTTGACTAACTGAAATTAAATTCTAAGAAGTTGGGAATCGCAGAAGTAGGTATATTTAAGTCGGCTCCTACTTTATCACAGTCCCCTTCTGGCCTCATCGGAACCTTAGCGGGAGAGCGAGGGCTTCTTTTTAAAATCTGCGATGCTAATTCGATCTTGCGGGGAAGACAGACATTTATTTTGCTCGTCGAGTGATGGGCAACTTAGTGTAAAAGGGAAACTTTTGTAAAACATATTTGACTGATGTACACGTGGCAGGCGCGCACAGTTTAAGCAAATGTCTTGGCTACTGGCTTGTCTGCATTTTTAATGTCAATAGAGTACTTAGGTTAAAATTTTGATGTCGTTATTGCATGACGTATTTTAATAAAATTTAAGCCCCTGTTAATTTATCTAATTTAATATATCTAAAAAAATTTAATAAACTGTAAAAATTGATTAGATTTTATTGATTACCTTCTTGAATGCGTGCACTTATTTTTACTTATGCGAAAAAGTATGGAAAATTGATA
This sequence comes from Kradibia gibbosae, assembly GCA_018907135.1. Classification (NCBI taxonomy): domain Eukaryota; kingdom Metazoa; phylum Arthropoda; class Insecta; order Hymenoptera; family Agaonidae; genus Kradibia; species Kradibia gibbosae. The sequence goes on from JACCHX010000001.1 coordinate 25,976,140, forward strand.
AATCCCAACAAATTCTTTCGCTAGAGATTTTTTAGTTTTTTTATATTATTTTTATTAAAAAGGCATAAATTCTTTATTTTATATTTAAGTAAATATTTTCAATTGGTAATACTTAACAAAAAAATATTGTATGCTTTATGGATGAAAGGATAGTGGAATGATATTAATGTGTTTGTACATTGATATTATGTGTAACTACATTGATTTGGTTTGCCAAATATAAAAATGTATAAGTTACTAGAAAAATTGTCAATTACACACTTAAATATTCAAATTTGAGAAGTTTGATATTGATTATCATTAGATTTATATACATATAGTATTGCAGACACAATTACAGATCTGAATGCATTTAAAAACACTTACGTTGAAATATAAGTATAATATAAAAAAATTTTGTAATTGAACAAGTATAATGATGTGTAACTTATTAATATTGATAATTTATGCATTATTTATTACATAGTCAAATACGTCTTGAAGGAATACAATTGTATTCATTCATAATACCTTAAATTAAAGGATGATACTATTCCAATAATATCATTCCTTTTATATACAAGCATCTTCTCATTTATAGCGGTTATTTAAATATTTGACCATTATGTACAGTACTCCCACGTGTACGTGGGAAAAATTTCAAGTACATTAATAATACATTGACAATGCAGAGTGCGAATTTTCCCACCCTACTTATAATTGATATCTCTCTCGTCTAACCTTCGTGTTGAACGTCAAGTTTTCGCTATATGACTCAATAGAATTGCATCGTCATCCCTTAAAAGCTAATTCTAGAGTAGGCGCTCACCAGCGCAACATTAGTTGTGAAAAATGATGGTCGAAGAATAAGTATTTAACTATCAACGTCAGATTGGGTTGTACATGTAGCATTAATCCTACAACACTGCAATATTGTAGTACGTAAGCATACAACCACTATTGCACACGCATTGAAAAGCTTCAGTCATTTCTCTAACACGACCATTATCGCCAATGCTCTACATCTCTACACCCCTCTGCAGCTGCCAATCGCTTTTTACTTTTTATTATAAGTACTTTACTCTTTACGTTTTATTCGCTTTAGTGTCTCTTATCCAATCGTTAGACATATGTGACTTTTGATGATTATTGGAAAATTATCGTAATAATATGAAATTTGTAATAAAAATTTTTTTCTTTATTATGTTACATCAGCCGTTTTATTGGAAATCTATCTATTTTTAAATTATCATAATTTAAATTATCATTTAAACAATTTTATTATAAAACTTACAAAACTTAATGCATATAATAATTCATCGAGTACGCAAGATGATATATATTTGTATACATTTATTTGCTTTTAAATTTATCAAAAGCAAATAAGTTTATATAAATATATATATTAAATTAAATAAACGGTTTAAACGGGCCTATATCATACGAAAGTATGTTTGATTGCCCAGCACTTGAACAATCGACCACTAGTTGCAAAGATAAAGTGACGCGTGCCGCTTCGTAATAGAACCATATCGATCAACTGCCCTCTGTCAGTCTTTTGACAAAGTGCCATAAATTATCATACCTAATCAACAATATACAACCTCAATATCGGCCTACTATTCTACATTTTACTAAATGTTGACCTTTCTCTTTTATGGATTCATTTGATCTACAGCAATATATATATATATATATATGTGTATTTATCTTTTGATAGACCTTTAAAGTGCTTTTTATTATTATTTAAAAAATGTAAAACGTAGATTCGCGTTGAAAGATAATAACATGGTTCATTTTTTTGTTTTTTTAATGATAAACTCTATAATTTATAAACTCATAATAAAAAAGTCAGTATCACAAAACTGTTTTAGATTTGTAAAGCAAGGATTCAGATTTATCAAGAAAAATCAGCGGGAAAATGGAACGCAAAGGCTAATGTAGTACATAATACGATATTGTTGACTTGCGAAAACTAACAAAATAATCCTTCAAAGTTAGCTTGACTGAAGCGTTTGTCCTGGAGTTCTGTTTCTAATTAAAGGAAATAATAAAGCAAACGTTGTTCATTTAATAACTAGATCTAGTACGCAAAAACGGCAAAACCAACTTTCGAAGTGAATTTTAAATTCCATAAACTACATTTTAAAAAGGACTAAATATTCATTTTTGTATGATATAATCTCTATGATGGTATTAATGAAAATTTAGTATTCGTCAAGTTTTCCTCTTGTATAAAATTAAATTTTTTTCTAAATACTTTCTCCAACATATCAACATATCAAAAATATTCTTTTTCTTAAATAGGTTAAAATATTACAAAGTATTGCGATATATATTTTTTTATTTTGTTTTGATTTCGAATATCAATAGTTTTCATTCATCTTGTATTCAAAAAAACAATAATGCTGTTTAGTGATCGATAAGTTTTCTTTAACGTAATAATTAAATTTTTATTATTAATATTTTATCAATTATGATTCTGTAGATATATGATTCTTATTTAGCAGAAATTTATAAGTCACTGTTTTTAAAATAATTAGATGTATATTTTGTATTAACTACTTATAAAATATATTTAAGTAGTACTAAAACTGATACTAACTAAGTACTAAGAGGCATCTTTATAATATTAATAATACATTTGTTGTATTAAGTTACAAAATTTAGCTGTTTAATATTTTATATAAAGAAATGTAACTTTTTTTATAAAAATAGGTTCAAAGATTTCACTTATTGTTTGATATACAAAATTGCTGAATTTCTGTTCTTACAAATATAAACATAAAAAAGTAACGAAATTTATGATACTAAAGTTAAAAATATCCAAAACACTATAGGAACATACTTACCTTACATTCGTATATCATTAATAATTATTTTTTAATGTTTTCTCTCTCTGGTTATTTTATTTAGTAGATACACGTGGTTGCATACAGCTGGAAAAATTAGTATCTTTGGACATTAAGTTTCATTCATAAACTTGGATTCTAAACGGGCACATTCGCGATTTTTTTAAAACATCACGCATACGAATTCATCACGAGATGTTATGCCGTCGCGGATTTTTTTTCTCCCTAAAAAGTAAGGTAATTTTTCAAGATACGCACGATTATCCAGGAGAAATCCCTGCACATACTCAACGCAAGCTTCTAATTATAAATATGTATACAAAGTGGGCTCCACAATTTTATTTATTACTACATCTTCAAAGATGTATTTTATTTAGTGAGCAGACTTCAACAAAAGTCAGCGTGTGTGCTCTGCCTTTGTAGCTAAATATGTCTATAAATCGGCGTTTTATTTCGCACCACAAATATGCTGTTTTCGTACAAAAAAAAACAAAGATTTTACATAAAAAACAGTAAGCGGTATAAATTATTTGAAAGACTATAACTTCATATTTAAAATAGTAGAGCGGCTAATGTTACTAAAAAATTACTTCATTATATTCTTAAATTTTTTTCACATCTGTTCGTTAAACGTTTTTTATCCATAATCTTATTGCTAATTTACAGCTGAATTTACAGCTTACAATTTATAGCTCTATTAATAAATATAAAAATCATTATTACAAAATAATTCCAAAGAGAAATCTGATTAAATTAATTCTTAATTGACTAGGAATATGTTTCAATTTAAATATTTATAAGATGATTAATTTTATTTGCTCAAATTGTAATAAGTGAATCAAATTCTAAATAACAAAATTTTAACATATTTTGGGTAACCAGGGTAAAGTTTTTAATGTTGCTTATATTATTTCAATCGAAAATAAGTTTTTTGTATAAATGAGTACTCTAAATACTTAATTATTATGATATATTAAATAATTATAAGAATTGGGAATTTTTATTCCTCAATAATTATATGACAATTAAATGTACACGTTCGTGTAATACATTGATCATTATTTCTCAATATAAAATTTCTAAGTGGTAAAACCCATTAAAATAATTTGACGAACTTTTAAAATGACAAATTATTTTATATTAACATTACAGCTCTTTTAGTAACTTGTAAATAATTAAATACATTTCTTGGTACTTCAAAAAAATTTTTTTCGAAATAATGCCAATGTTAAGCGTACATATAAATATCCATACATACTATAACGGGAATAGCAACAGAATATCTATAAGTACCCCAAATGCTCGCGTACATAATGTTTATCTAAAGAAAGCCATCCCATGATAAAATAAATATATTAAAAAATAAAACCAAACAAATTACAACAAGATAAAGCTAATAGTAAGAGATCTTTAAAAAAAAGTAAATTTCAATTCTTTAACTCAATATCTAGGAGTTGTTGATATGCAGAGTTCGAAAAATATTTTTAGAAGTATAATTTTTTCACATAAATCGCAGACAATTTCGCCTTACCAAAATAGTCATCGATGAATGTGCTTGCTTGTATAATAAATTCGTTACTTTCTTTGAAATGTTTTGCTCTTTTTAAAAAATTAATTACGGAAGTAATTTAAAAAAATAACTAAAATGGATGGCTATTGAAAGGGAGTGAGAATATTTGAACTTTAGCCGTATGCTGACCAATACTGAATAGTAACCTCTATTGGTATTTGACCTTTATTACCTACCTTACCCTTATCTATAAGGATCAATCGGGATTACATGGATTTAATCAGTAACACCTTGTCAGCTCAACGTCAATGGCTTGTATGAAGTATAATTTATACAGGGCCAGCTAAGTGCCTTGATCTTGGTGAGCCTACGCTGCTAATACTAACACGCAATTTATCACTATTAATGGCATTGATTTAATGTGACGAACTAGGCATTGCCTAAGATTATAAAACTTTCTATAATTTTAATGAAATATACAAAACTTAAATAAACTTTACATGGTAAAATGGTTGTTTGTATATACTATTACAATTATTAACAATACAAGCAAATAATGTAAGTTTGTATAACTGTAGAATTCTTTGGATATATTATTACAATTATTAACAATACAACCATATAATATAAGTTTGTATAATTATAGAAATCTTTGGATCGTGTAACATTCTGGAACAATAAAATTTATTTTTCAATCTGTGATATTTGCGCAAAATTTTCCCTTATATTTGCTGACAACCATTCTTAATATACAAAATTATAAGTTTTCATTTGTATGGTGTCTTAATATATTTATCAGTATAATATATTATTTAATAATATATTATTTATTAAAATAATACTGTTTACCGCTCACGATATAAGTCAATTATGATCGAGCGGATAAATATTCTGAGCATCAAAATATGCATATGAAAGTTAAGTGTCAAACTTTTATATTATTACGTACATAAAACGATATTATCAGCCATAGCTTTGTAAACTACTATTTAGTTGAAAATACCGACTTGTCGTGTGTACCACAAAATAAACCTGTCACAACGATGTAAATCTTGGATTTTAATGAAAATTTGATAATTTAGTATAATTATATGTCAATTTTAAAAACCCTCTGAAAAGATGATAATTGCTTTTTTAAGTATGTGACATGTAATAATAAGATAAAATGGTGTAGATACATACTCCTTAAAGTAATTGTATTACATAATATAAAAACTAAAGTTTAAAATAGGCTTTTTCTAAAAATTGTTTTTATTTTTTTTTTAAATAATTTTCAAAGCCATTTGGCACATAGTATTACATATATAATATTTAAAGTTTTACTCCCTTAATACAAGCACTTATATATAACCTTAGGAAATTAAGTATGTTGAAAATATGTCTAAATAAGTATTTTGTAAAAGATAAATTATGTTTTGAAAAAATATTTTTGTTCAAGAGTAAATATAACTGTAAGAACATTTAAAATTATTAATAACTCTAGTTTTTAGCATATATGGACGCATTAAAATATCGATTAGTCTGTGTATTTTCCAAAATACTTTTTGATTGAAATATGCATTTAGATAAACACATCAGTTGAATTAAAACTTGAGTATGAAAAAGACAAAATATATAAACTAATTATTGTTTCGTTGCATGAATTAACAAACAATAAAATTGCAACGGTATAAATTAAAATAATAAGCATCAAACCAAGGATGTAAGGATATGTGTCTGTAAATGTGACGCGTAGCCCGAAGCGGCTCAAGATTCGAGTATCGGAGAGGCGAGATGAAGGAAATGATTCGGATTGTCGACGAACTCACCACGATTGACTTGAGTGAGAAAATTTCCCTGAAAGGTGTCGCGTGTCGCGACGGTCCGTTACCTTCTCGATTGTAAGGTTCTGGGACCAATTAAGAGCGAATTGCCCGACCCGGGCTGAAATTGACAAAAAACGGCCACCCTCTATACGCAGGATATAGACAAAGGGTCGCCCTTTAGCACCAAAGAGACGACCTACAAGACTACGACGATTGCTGCTTCATTGCGATCAACATCACCGGCGAGGATTTTCAGGCCTTCGGCGATACTGGGTCCATCCACTCCCTTGGAAATGGGGACGCGAAGGCGAAGTGCTTTCGAGAAAGTTGGACGTCAACGCAAAGTAACTGCCTTTATATCAACCTTGAATGCCGACGGTTTTACTAATGTTTTCAGGTTAGAGTCGAGGGTCGAGCAGTTGACGCCTCCTTCCTTACATTAGGTATTCTCAACTATGAGGCACTCACCGGAATGAATCTGCTGAGTAAAATCGAACTTGTAGTGATACTTTGGGCTTCAACCATTTATCCCCTTCAGAATCCCCTACAAGATTATAAGAAAAATAAAACAAAAGTTTTAAGGAATAATGAAAGGAAAAAAAAGAACCTCGTCTTTTCTGAAAGGACTAACACATCTCATTTAATTTTAAATACGCCTTTTGGCCCTCGGCCGATTAATCGGAGATTCCGTCTGGTTTCTCCCATTATACCAACCATCATCAATGAGCTGAAGGGGTTACAGATCCCTCTAATAGCTCCCTTGAGCTCACTAGTGGTGTTGGCTCGGAGGAAAAACGGGGTGTACAGATTCTGCATCAATTATCGATGTTGAGCGCAATGACGGAAAAAAGCGTATTCACTGCCGCACATTTACACCATGGTAGAAAAACTCTGGGGTTTCATTTATTTATCTAACATAGACTTGTAAAATAAATACTGTACAGTGTCCCTCGTCGAAAAGAGTAAATCTCTTACGACTTTTAGAGCAGCGGAATGAGAGCTTATGCACTTTCATGTCCTCCCTTTTAGCTTACATTCAACCCCAGCCGTGTTTCACCGACTTGTAGATTGGATTGTCACCCTTCGACGGAACAAAATGTCTTCTGTTATCTTGACGATATTGTTATCCATACGGACAACTTTAAGCAAAATTCTGTTAGCCACGGAAATTTTGAGACTACTTTTGACCGAAAATAATTACCATATTTCAGACATCTTATTAGCATTGTATTACCATTCACATGGAACCCTATGCTTATTCTTGCTTAAAAATTGAGGCCGTTAAATTGAATCGTGTCATAGTTTCGATGCTTTGTACCTGAGATAGCGATAGTACGGCCCAATTGTTTGAAAACCCTGCAGAAAAAAAATAAATGGGAGGGAGGTCACTAGTAGCAAAAGCTTTTTAAAGAGTTGAAGAGCTAACTAATCGAGCCGCTGATGTTAACCTACCATGATTTAGAGTTTATCTTGGAAACAAATGCAATCACTGAAGACTTGAAGTCACTCTCTTACAGTATTAGAAGAGAGAACTTCTAAGAAATAACTGATTATCAAAAATGCAGAATACTTTAACATCGGTTCGAATAAAGTTAGCTTCTGGTATTTTTAAAACAGAATCGATATTTTAACTTGTGACAATGAAGTTGGCAATCCGAAGCGTAACCACTGCATTAGCATGAAAAGTTGATGCTTTTTGACAAAAGCAAGAAGTTCAATGTGAAGCTATCACTGAAGTGCGTAGGACAGTCCACAATAACTCAAAAACTCTCTGGTCATTATGCTGGGGTAACAAGCGTCAATGCCGGAAAGTATGAATATATGGAGTGAATATGATGCGTAACGCTGTAAGCTGCGCACAAGATTTTAACGTAAGAGATGTGAAATGGAAGGGACTGTGTACAAGAGCAGCTAGGCGTGAGGGGGAAATTTCCCCGAAAAGTGTCACATGCCGTGTAGGGTCGTTACCACCGCGATTTTTACGGTCCCGGGACCAATAAGGCGAGCGAACTGCCCACCCGGGGCGAATCTCGCAGGAGTAGAAGACTTCGGCTCCTAACGGATATAAAAGGTGCGATATTTCCAGCATCTGGAGAAGTGAATAACTGGGTAAAGAACATTTGCAATTATATATATATATGTATATATATTTCAGTTAAATTAATTCGAGTTTTTAATATACGATTTAATTATGTACTAAAACATTTTTCAAAATAGCAATATTTATAAATTTTTCATGGACATATAATTTTTATGGGCCAGGGTGAGGGGGCCGTACGGTGTATCGATGGCTCAGCGGAGTGAGGCGTTTCAAATAAATTAGATTCAAATTAATTAGATTCGTTTCGGGAAAGACGATCATTAAATATAAATAAGACAAAACAATATTAATAAATAAAAATTAGCCAATCGTATACTTATTATTTCGTCTACAATAATTTAAGTCTCGCTCGTGCAAACTTTACTTAAAATGAATTTCCGAAAAAAACAAGAAATTAAACCCTCGACAATTATCCGGCAGTAATCTCTATCCATGTCTCTAGGCCAAGAGGATAAAGGAGGGCTCTCTACTCGCGGTAAATTGTTGACACCCAGGCGTAGGAAAAAATCAAGAGAGATATCGATGTATGCCTGCATCCACGTGACCCTGCCACGGTTCTTAGCATCGCCCTCTTTGATTTCCGGTATTTAGAGCAGTGCGCCCCCTTCGCATAGCACCTCTCACGAATGCAAATTACTGGTACTGTCTGCCTACGACAAAGTGATTGGCTGCGAAATAATAAAAAAACCCCGCTAGGTCTTTCGACTAAGAAATTTGCAAAATTATTCTCAAGCTCCCCGGGCTTATGTTAAATACTCTCGTGAATATTTTAGCATTCGAGAAATCAATATTTCTGCCTTTCGATATTTATCGATGTCTTTTGATTAAAACAAATCCACCTGCATGATTCCTTGCCTGCAAGGTCAGTCTTACACCTACCATCACTGCGACAGCCACCAAGAGATACTGTATTCAGGAATATGCTACCCCCGTCCTCAAGACCGACTACATTGAAGCATTATCGCCGTATATTCTGAAGGATCTGATAAAGGGAGTTCTGTGAGCCGGCTGTACTGACATCCTGGATATCTCCTGAAGCATGAGCAACCCTTAACTCTATAGGAGATTGCACCCCCTATTATTCTCAGAACATACACACACACACATATACACACGTATATATTTGCATACAACAATATTTTAATGCTTAAATTCACGCAAATAAAGCCAAAAGTTCTTTTTACCGCGTAAAAATTAATTTTAATTAATTTTCCACATTTCGAGAGTATTCTTTCCCTCACCGTGATCTCTTTACGACACTAACTTTTTTATGCTTTTATACTGATTAAATACAATGCGCACGGATCATCACGTAACAAAGTAAAAATTATAGCCATTGGATTTTCAATTGTTCTGTTATTTTTTTTTTTTTTGGACACATTGTTTACCAGTTCGACAAAACGTGTCTGAACAAAGTAAAAATTCGAATCTACGAATCCAAAACCGTAATCCTTAATCCTTGAATATAGAAGCAAATAAAGGGTCCAAAGAAAATCGAACAAATGTCATAATTGGGTTAACCATGACGCATAAATAATGCATAAGCAAAAACTGTACGCATGAAAGTTTTGAAATATTTGTAAATGCTTTTTAATACATATTTATTTCATTTACGAAAAGTATTATAAGAGTTTTTAAGTCACTCTGTAAAAACGGATTTTTTATTGTTGATTTCGTTATGGCTTTAACTCAAGCATAAATTTAGTTAAAAAATTTAATGTCGATATAGAATTTCAGATTATCGCAATACTTCACTAAACAATAATTATATGTGTTTTATTTCATAAAACCTATTTTCAAATATTTTCAATTTAAAAGAAACAATAATGAATCTGATAGGTGAAAAACAAAGAGTTTTTATCTGTTTCTTAGCCAATTGATGGAATGTGTAGTTAATGCCAAGCTAATCTATAAATATCTTAAACTTTTACTAAACGTTGCAAAGAAGATTACAAAAAAATTAAGAAAAGCGAGTACGCAATGCTTACGCGATTATGTACAGGCGCTTAGACTATGATAAATTTTAATTTTCTGCTGCTAGCTAGCAGTAAAAAATGCAAAAAATACTTTTAGTCGGATAAAGACCTTCTTTTTTTGCCAGTTGTTAATGGTTATTTTATTTTTACCTCTTCCTACTTTTTTTATATACATTACTATAAAGTATTAAAAAACTCGGTCGCTCGTAAAACACAGCCCTCCTGGATAATCCTGAGTAATTTAAAGGTAGCGCGGATAAAAATTTTGGGGATGACTTAAGGCTACTGCGCGCATAAAAGGGGCTCGACTGTTTGGTTGTAGGAGGGGCGAAGGAAGGAACGGTAGATGTGGTCGGGGAGCTTAATTTTTGAAGGGGAAATTATTCAGTTATCATAGACGGGAGAGAATACAAATAGAGATAAGAGGCAGAGAAGATGAAACGTAAAAAAAGAAAAGATATGCGAGCAAGAAAATGGCCAAGCTGAGTTGACATGAATTTATTACGGTCAAGTACAAAAGCTTTTTCAAAACAATCATTTTTTAATTTTCATTCTTAGTTCTTTTGTATCCGTTTAGCATACCAATTTATTTTCTTACTTCATTTTTTGCCCTGATTAATCCTTAATATCTTGTTGCACCTTTTTAAAATCCAAGCAACATTATCTTTTATTCAATATAATAAATATGATGGAAGAAATAAATGTATTATTCAAATTATAAAAATTCATTCGAACCTTCATCATCTAGTAAAAGTAATCTAGTAAACTATATTTTAAAATCCTATTAATTAACATACACAATAATTGTATTTATTAAATGGCCATTTCTGAAAACAATATTTAAAACAAAAAAAAAGAGACAATTGTACTACAAATTATATTTTTATTTAATTTAATATAAAATAATTTTCAAGGTAACTGGTATAAGAGGTTATTGAAAATTGTTCTGTTATTGTACAAGTGAGTACGCATAATTATACATTATTTAATTATACATAATTAAATAATTAATTCTAAATGTAAATGTAATATTAATGTTTCGTATAATTGTATAAGTTATTAAAGTGTGTGTGTTGTCATAAAAGTCTGATTAAATTTATTGTAGTAGATTACAGTTTCAGAACAGAAAAGTTAATAACAATAAAATAATAATATTTTATAATAACATACATGCAGATATTTTATATATTTAATGATAAAATTCGATTAACTAATCATATTAATTTTATGAATTTAGATCAGAAATATTTAAAATTTTAAATAAATTTAATATTTTAAATATATCTAAAAAAATATAATATTTTAAATATGATAAGAATAATTTTTTTATATTTTATTATTAAGCTTTTTAAAAAGCGATTAAGCTTTTTTAAATTAGTTTTTTAATATGGTTTAATTAATAGTATATAGTAACTTAATATTTTATAAAAAATTTGTGTTGAAATGAGAAATATATTTTTCATTAAGTTTTCTTTCCGGATATAAGTTTAATTTTTATTTTTCTTTTAAGTTTTTAGTCACAGATTTACTTTGAATTTTAACTGACTACGGAGTTTATTAAGTGTTCACCCATGACGGTAATCGATAATTCGTTGCTAGGTGACAAAAATATACGGGGTTCTGATGTGACAAGAGGAAGAAACATGGCTCAGGGGAATGAGAGACTGCGAATGGACGCAAAACGAGAGGATAGAAATAAAAAAGCATTAAAGCGGCGGTTGTAAAAAGCGGGGAAAAGAGAATGCGCGGAGTGTCTCTTAGACAAGGTTTATTTTTAGATTTTAGCAATACGTCGTACTTGTCGATGTTTTGTACAAATTCTCGAAAATAATATATATTTCAAAGATATTGTACAAAAAAATATGAAGGATTCCACAAAGAAAGAAAGAACGTGTAAAATTTAATTACGTATAAATAGTTTGAGTATATATATTTAAGCATTTACATTTTATTTTAATTTATCGTATATTTTATTCTCTCTCTCTCTCTCTTTCGCTATCTATCTATCTTTTTTCTCTCATTTTATTATTTTAACAATTCAATAATAGGCGAGAAATTAATACTATAGATACTAAAATGCACGGAACGAAAAAAACTAAAACAGACCAAGGAAATGAAATATGGCGTAAGACAATGCGTCTCTTCCCCACTGAGAAAATAAATGCGTTTGTTCATCTCGTCTCCAAGTTCAATAATATTAATAGCTTATAAAAACAGTGAATTATAGAGTGTCGCGGGAAAAGTTTCTTATTATAATAATGAAACTATTTCTTTACATTATATATTCATAAAAATAAAAATTTAATAAAAAAAATAATTGATAAGGAAGGACGTTTATTTTTAAATAGAATTTCAAGAAAACTATGTTTTTTTAACTTAGTTTTTTTAATCTGAGTTCCTATGAATATTTGAATTTATCATATCAAAAAGAATTTTATGGTATTTAACGCACAACAATATAAACATCCGTACGAACAATATATCTAAGTAATTATCTAATCAATGATAGTGTATAAGGCATTGATATATACAGCTACAAGGGGTTAATCGTATACAATCCTATTAATTTTATCTGCGGCGCTATTGAAAGACTACACTATGGCTTCGTCAGACACCTTTTTAGAAGGACATTGTGGAAGTGATTTCTCCGATACAACTCATTCTTCGCACTGGAACAAGGAAGAATTTCAGCGTGCGATCCAACAAGTGTTAGATACTCGCAACAATGGCTCGCCGAAAGAACGCAGCCCCATATTTCGTTCTTCCCTCCTCGATTTTACAAGGACAACTACAATGGGAATCCACATTAAGCATTTTGACACGGATAATATTATTAATCCATTTGGCAGGCGGAGAGGGGCCCGTGTCCAGAGCTTAATTAATGACGCCGAGCCGGAAGCTGACGGTCGAACGCCAATCCGCTTTATAATGGAGCCACGGATATTCGAACAGTGGCTATGATGTACAATGACGGCGCCCGAAGATAAATGTAAACAAACGCCTCTTCGATGCCTTAAAAGGCCCAAGGATACGATTATAGGGAGATTCAGCAATGGTGCAAGCGGCAGCCATACGGGAGTAGATTTGAACCTTCGTTGTAAGTCTAAGAATATGTATTTTTGGAACGTCGGCAAGGTCCTTTGTATTTAGAAAATTCGAATCAGTCCCTTACAATGGAAGGAAAAAAGTCTGAGATGACGCGAGTTAGAAGATTTGAAAGGCCTTTGATGGTTTTTTTTGAACCATCGCTGAAGAGCTCTTATAAATTCCCTTTCACGAACGATTGTTACTATAAATAATGAATAAAAAGTCATTTTTGTGCACACTACGTGGTAAATATGGAAAATACAATTTATCATATACAATAAACAGTATATGCTACAGTATATAATGTAAATAATGCATTAAGATTTAATTAATAAATAAGATATAGCACATAATAATATAGAAGTAAACAAAAATTAGATGAAGAAAGTAACTTCTATTTACATATTCGGATTTCCTGGAGCCAGTCATTAAAAAAACTCAAACCAAACAGAAGCTAGTAAAATAATTTATATTCCAAAAATAATGATTTAACAAATAAAAGAATAGACAAGGAAAAGAAGCAAAAGAGACAGAAGACAAGACAGATGGAGATAATATCAATTTGTAAGCTCAATATATCATAAGCACGAAAAATCAATTGAAAGTTATCCACCCAGTCAAGAAATTGAAAAACTCAATTAACATATTTAGTAGGTCAATACGTATGACCGCCGTTATCACAATAAATCGATTCGTTTTGCAATCCCGTGAATCAGATATATCTTAATTTTAAGTTTTCTGAATTAAAATATCGCTTATATAATTGAAATAGTACATACGTGGCAATATTATATAAATTAAATTTTTGATCATTGAATTTAATAAAATAAGTATCACAAGCTTTCAGCTGTAAGTGTAACACGAGATTATTATTAAATTGAGTTAAATTAAATTAAGTTTTTACTTTTTATAAATGCTTCAACACAGAAATTAGTAAAATGATTAGTGAATGGTAACATTTTTTTATGAAAAGTATCTATCTTTTATGAAATAATTCACCCATTCACTACACACCTCATAGCCAATACATATTACATAACAATACATAACTAACTTTAGACTTCTTTAAGGGATTGATTCAATAACACGATTTCAACAATTAAGCTTTTTAGAACATTAATGAAGTAATCACAAAAGAATACGAGAATTCCATAGGTTTATGAAAGATAGATTGAAGATTAAGATATTGAGAAAAGACAAAAGATATATATAATTAAATAAGTAGATTTATGGAGAAAGGCAGACAAGTAGAAAGTAATACAGTAAGTAGGTAGTACGTAATATGCTATCTATATTTTAAATAATTACAATTAAATCAATTTAGCCTGCTACGACTATGTACTTTTATTTCTTCTACCTACCTTAGCTCTATCAAAAATCCTCCTTTCGTCATCTCTATCTTTCTCACTCTCATTCTCTTATATGCTCACGTATTATTATGGTTCTTGTATCATCTATAATTACCTTGTTACTACAGATATTTGAAAAAGGGTTTCGCGAAAATTACTAATTCAGTTGTGAAACTAATGCATCTACTTGTTCACCTAATACCTTTATACAAGTATGCGAGAACGAGTAATAGAAATACTAGAATAGAGAAACGACAAGAAAGTGAAGAAAGTAAACATCACCTTGCAGATTATGTAGCAGAGAAATGATATGTACATAGAATGAGAACGTTTATGTATGTATATTAACATTAAACTGTAAATTGCTTCTGAATTACACGATAGAGATAAGTTTATATTCACAAACTGTAACTGGCTTTCAATTAAGACAATTGATGTTTACATCCAGATAATATATGATGAAAGATAAATAGAATTTCAGATTTATTTAAATATATACTAACTACTGAGTATATGAAGCATTTGAAATTAAACATAAAATTGTAAAATTTTGTATTAATTTATAAAATAAATTTAGAATATACAAATATAATTAGTCAAACAAGTTTTTAAACAATTAATACTATTATTATGCGCAAGAAGTTCATAATGTTCAAAAACTAATTGTTTTTGAAAAAAAAGAATTTTTTATAAAAAGTACAAGAGGTTTCGTTATGACATAAAGTAAGGAAAATAAATAAGTGAATTATCTCCCTTTTATTATTCAATATATAATAAAAATATTTTTAAAGTAAAATGAAGTATTTCAACTAGATACTAATGAAGTTGAAAAAATATTAAAAGATATGGTTTTTAGAAAAATATTTTAAATAAGCCTATATTCTCGTTATATTTAAAATGAAGTGATTTTAAATAACACCTCTTTTATAAACCTTAAAGTTCTAAAGTGCCTATAATATTAAAAGACTAAAAAATTATATATATATATATAATTATATATATATATAAAATTATATATATATATAAAATTATATATTATGTAAAATGTAATCAAATTATCAATTTTTAATTGATAATTGTGAAAATTGCAAAAATTTTTAATAAATAAAATAATTTTTGGGCCTGTTTTTAATATTAAAAAAATTTAACAATTTACAACTTAGAATTCAACATAAAAAACTTAAGGTATATAAGATTATCGCTATAGCAGGAAAAATCGTATTTAAAATTCTTGCAAGTATTATCATATTTAAAACATAAAAACTAATTAAGTAACCTAACCCTATTCCGTATTTAATGTTAAATTTATTAACACTATTATATATACGAAGTAACTGCTTAAATCTTTTTTTTTCCTTTTACTTTTAAATTTCACTAATAAATAATTTAATATTTTTATAACATTACTGATTTTAGTATTGACTCATATAAATATGCATAAAATATATCATCTTGCTGAAAGGAAGTAATATGTAGATTATTTCTAAAAACTTTACTCTTTGATTACGAGAAAATATTTTTAATTAATAAATTTTCACAGCTTGTGCAAAATCTACTTGCAAATAGTCTTAAATATAATGGTCATAATTTTTACGTTCAATATTGAGTAAATTAAAGATTGTCAAAAAATTTGTCTTGTTAAAATTTAATTGGCAGACTAACTGGGATAAGAAGAAAGAAGAAGAAAAGAAATAATAGGAGCAAATGTATTATTGTTTCTTAATCAAATTAAAAAAAACTGAAAATCACTTAAGCTTATTTACTCATTATATAAGTGAAAAATTAATGTCAAAAAAGTTGGGAGTCAAAAAAGAGAAAATTGGGGTTATGAGATATAAGTGAAACAGAAGAAGACAGCGATAAAATGAATTGATAGGGGTAGTATATCAAAGGAAAGTCAAGTAGAGTTTGAATTAGTGGAAGAAAAAATACCAGTATGTTAGTATACGAAGAAGTGAAGCCCCTGCATACTGAAGTTAATCCATCAACGTAGGAACGTATACGTATTTAGAGTGGCTTCAGATAGACAATATAGGATCGTGCAGAATTCATTGATTTTTTAATAAAAATTATTAACATATATAAAATTCAAATAATGTAATTGATTAAATATTTAATACAAATATTATCGACTTACCACCCAATTTTCCATATTAAATCAAATTGTGTTTTTCTCCCTCGAAAATCATTAATTTTTCTTTATTATATTATTTCAGCCCTATGTAATTTAAATATTTATCATATAAGCTCCTATTAATATCAAAATATGGCAGTTTATTAGTATTGTTAGATGTTCTTTCACAATATTCAGTGCTAGAAAGATTTTTATGGCTTTAATATACTATATTAAAAATATGTATAAAGATGATATTGAAGATCTCTTGCTTCATGTGTAAATTGTTTTACAAAATCTAATATCCGTAATAATTAAAAATATCGAGTGCACTTAGTGGTTTCTTAAGTATACATTATTTTAAGGGGAAAAAATGAAAAATTCTATAGTACTTTTTCCATTGTGTTTACATTAATAAAGAATTACTTATTAAGAAATAGTATAAAATTTCTACTTTTTATATTATCAACATTAAAAATAGTAATAATGTATAATAATAGTGATAGTTCTATATATAAAGTACAAATATATATTATAAATATTATTAAGATGTTATACATAAAGATAAATAAATTTTTCCGGATACTATCATAAATTTAATTTCCATCCAATTGGTGAGTAACGTTTAATCAAAGCGAATAAAATTTAATGAAAACATTACGGGTATGGTCAGGTTCTAAACGATAAGTACTTTTGACACTGATTAGGTAATAGCAGTCAACCCCACTTGAAATTATTCACCGAAATATAAGTAGAATCTAAGCCCTTGACTTTGGACTTCTAGATCAATAAAAATTTAGCTATGAAAAGGTATTAAGTTTAGCTTTCTATCTGTTTATCAGCCTTGGGCTGTTCCAACATTTGCACTCACTGACGCTATTCTCACAGCTTTCGGTGCTATCTTGACTATACTTCGGAGCTATACTTGACAATTCATATTTAACATAGCCTTCAAATTTCATTTAATTCTATAAAAGGCTGCTAGAGCCCCATGCAATGTATAACTTCAGAATCATTTATTATGTAAATTTTTGTAATAAGTGTACAGTAACTTGTCAATATTATATGTTTCACCAAAAAAATTTTTTTGAAATAAATTTGAACTTATAGTAGTTATTGAATATTCACATCTATAATCTCTTTCGTATTCAATGTAAAATAGATATTTAGGGGAAATTTATATCGTTTATACAAAAAAAATTTATCATAAAAGAATTATCACAAAAGATCCATTGTTTTAGTTAGCTAACATTCCTCTGCAATCTTTCAATATTTGACGTTGGACACTTATTTGAACAATGGAAATATTGGTTTTTATGATTTATAGATAAATTGCGTTAACAAAGTATCGAAAGGCATGATTCAAGATTGTCTTTTGAAACATATTTTGATTGTTTTCATTATCATTTGAGCTCGCGAAGCATGGAATGTTATCTAGTTACGTGTAGTCGTAATACTAAGATGTTTCCTTAAGTGCTTTCGTTATAAAAAAAGAATCACGTATAGAATTAACGAATCAGATTTAGGATATGAGAAGAGATTTAGCAATATTAGAAGAAATGTATAAAGATAATAGCATAGTCTTTCAGTCAGTAAAATTTATTTAAATAGCTAAAATGCCAATATAATTTACGTAAAAATTAAGAACTCGTTAGAGAATTTATAATTATTTGTTTTTATATATAAAATTGAACTTTTATAACACTAACTTTATTTTTAATACTTTAGCATATACAATACATCGATGTTAAACATCGATGGCATTAACATACAATATTAAATAATAGAATAAATGTATTACGAAGTAAGTGTTAAATATAAATAATTAATCATTTGTCTTTATTTATTGAGTTCTTTTGAGTTTTGAGGCTTCTGAATAACATTTGAGTATAATTGTAATTACATTGAATTTCTATTGATCTCTTTTCTTCATATAGAGCAAATTATGCCTTGAATTTAGTAGAATAATATGAATCATGTACGCATTTAATACCATTATACCGAATTCCGTCGCGTACAAGAATTCCATCAACATGTAAAAAGATATTATGCCAAATTAATAATATTTTGTATGATGTATATAATGTAAAGTTAGTAAACATATACGATGTATTAAGCATTATAAAAAAAAGTATTAATTAATATGTCATTCTTACTTATCATTTCTACTAAACTATTAATTCGCGTGATTTATTAAAAAATGTTGGTATAATATGTTTAATTATCGAATTAATAATTTAAGTAAATACCTCTTGCTTATAATAATTTATCGAGTATAGTAAAATTAAGTTCGTACATACAATTATTAATGTATCTTGAAGTTGAGTAATATAGTATGAATTAATGAAGGAAAAGTGTATTGTCGTGTGTTATTTGACAAATATGTCACTTTGTATACTCACTCTTTTATATTTGTATCATTCATATAATAAATATGTTCATATCAAATTTACAACTAAAAATCCTTTACCATTCTTGCCATATTTACATTATTGGATTCTAAAAAAAGAAATAAACAGTATTTAAAAATTTTAGAATAAATCGAGATATAGACAAGACTTTTAATTATCTTTCTAATAATTTAACAATTTACCTGGTAAGATATCTGGATAGACTATCAATTAACCAGGGCTTAATATTTACAAATTATTATTTGTCTTTTTTTTTTATATTACACACAAAGACTAAGGGATTACTAGGTAACTAGTAGACTAAGTTTCATTATAATATTTTGTTGTTATTTGTTACCTTTGTTGTTGTAATCATATATTAAAAATAAGTTCATTATATTAATTAGGTTTTTGTTTACTTAACATTGACAATAATCATGATATCAATCACAAAAAAATTAAAAAAACTAGCTTCCTGAAGAGTAAATAGTCTATTTTAAAGCTGATGTATTTTGGAAAAGCCATGAATGTATTTAATAAATATATACTTGAATTTAATTTAATACAAAAGTGTTGCTACTTGTATTTTAGTTAATCAGTTTTAGTGGTATAGATGGACTTTGTAATTAAATTAGATTTAATAACCCAATCATTGTACTAAAAAATAAATTTGAGATTGAAATATGAGGAAGTTGAAAAATCGTTTAAATTACAACATCTATTTGTACAAGAAAATACAAAAGTTACATAGTAAATATGTATTGCATTGTAAATACAAACGTGGTACGAAACCTGTAGCAAATGAAAATTGATCATTCCTTTTTTAATGGCCTGAAAGTACGAGTGGATGAGAACAGAGCCATCTGTGAAAATGAAAGGAAAGAAAGAGATGAGAAAATCTTACACATATGTAGAATCGTACCCTTGTTCGTGACCTTTTTATGCCGGCGGTAGAGGAGCATCGTATTCTATACCATGAGCTCCCAAGCAATATTAAATCTAGTAGTGTGATTGAATTTGCTCTTGTTTCCATGCACTGATCGAAATCTCTAGTTGAATTCAAGGCGCGCATACTTTTATTCTTTTCCGAAAAAAAATAACCTGAGAATAATGAAAGTGGAAAATCGGGAAGATGACGAGCATTTTTTTACTTTAATTTGAGTCCTTTTATACTGAAGGATAACTTTCAATGTGACGGAATTTGAATACTGTATTGTACTCCAAAATGTATTATAAAGTAATAAAATTTATTATACTATGAACTGCTGGGTAAAATTTCAATTCGGGGGGCGGGGAGGAATAATTGATTTTTTTTGCTTGTCGCACATAAGATTTGTGCGGAACTTTGAAAATCTAGCGATACATCCTAAATTTGGCTGAATATTTTTTACTTCCATTTTTTACCTATTAAATACTTGAATATTGCGTTGTATTTCTAAATTACATTAATGGAAACCTAATTTCTTTTACATGTTGTACATATGAAATTAAATTGTACATTATCATTAATAAAAACCCTTTTAATACGTTGATAAATTATACGATTACTTTTTTTATATATTAATCTAACAATAATAATTTAATAAACAAGTAATTAATTTTTAACTATTTAATGCTAAATAAATTTCCTTTGCCTATTAATTGTCTTAACTTACGGTTCTAAAAAAAGTTGTGCTAGTTAACGACAGTAGTCATAAGAACAATAGCTTAAGAAAACTTGTAAATACTTTATTTTTTTAACTAGAAAAACAATTTTTCAATTAGATCTAAATACCATTTACTCTCTCCTTAAGTTTTGTTTACATTAAACCTAACTTTAGTATTACGATGTGCTAATAAAATGTAAACAAACAGTAGCTCCTTGACATAAGTTCCCTTAATCCTTTCACATCTCTTCAAGGCAAACCATACGTTTCATATAAAATCTCAGTGATTTATGGCTATGTGGCGATCTCTTATATATAACTATTCTAAAGAATTTTGTTAATTATCAAAATAACTGCATAATTATAACTAGAGAATAGAAAGTAAAAAACGATTTTTATTTTAATAGGGAAAGGTAAATTTATCGTAGAAAAAAGGCAGGTCCGGAGGATTAATTAATAAATTAAAGTACAGCACACAAACATGATGCGACAACCAAAAACTGAGCAGGTAAGATAAAAATGTCGGAGCAACATGTTAATTACGACCGGTGATGAATTCAGAGCACGCGTTACAGTTCTAGATAGTCTAACAACAATGCCGGGAAAGAAATCAGCTAAACAAATGTACCTCTATGAATAGCTAAGGCTGGTCGGCTGGTTAGTCGGACGCCTCGAAAACAGATTGTCTGATTGATCTGAAAAAGATTATCAAAGCGATTGCATCGAAAAAAGTATAGCCAGCAAAAAACTTCATCTTGCTTACCTCAGAAAGGATGCGCTGAACAACCAAGCAAAAGCTCATATTTGAGTCGCTCTCTGATATAAAACTCCAGCATTATCTTTATTTTATTTTTCTCGTTTTTACTATCTTGCCAACTCTTTTCTTTATTTATTTACAATACTATACGCCCTACTGCATGTCTGTAAAATTAAATTTTTCTATTTACTTTCCACTATTCTACTCCAATCCGTAGCTATATCAAACATCGCTCACAAGCTCTCTATATCTTTCACTGAGCATCCCCATGGGCTACAGTCCCTATATGCAATCTTATAAAACGAAAAGCTAGGATAGCACTTATATTTTATGTAGATTTTAAAAAGGATGTAGTCACACTATGCCAGCAATCGTACAGGCCTCATTTTTCCACGGTGTCTAACTGCAAAGACGATATTTTCTGCTACAAATATACTCACACATGCGTGTACTTAGATTAGTGTTAAGTCGTCTATTAATAAAATGTAAAGTAGTAAATGCTCTTTCAGCAAGTTTAGTTAAGCAAGCGAAAAAAATAATTCAATATATTTTTGGTTTTTTAAACGAGTTTGAGATTTTTATGATTTTCAGTGTTAAATATGAAAAAAATAATTATTTATCTAGGATTTTCGTAGATTAATTGGTGAAATTTATTTTTTTGGAATTTATTGATTTAGTTTCTATAAGAAGATTTTAGTTTAATATTTTTTGTGACGCATTAATTGAACTCAAAGTATGCTTAAACCAATGTAGTTAAATTAACTTATGAACCCCTCAAAAAAAAAGATTTTCAGCGATGCGTAAATAATGTATGCAAGGAGGCTTTTTAAGATAAAATTACCAGTTTTAACGTTGTTCGGAAACAATGAAGAATGCAAGGTCGTGCTTTAGAAACCTCGTTAAAGTACGCTTCGAATTTATGTTGTTAACATTGTCGCCCTTCTCTTTTGCCTTATACATATAGACGTATTATCACGCACGTACCTAATAATACTCTTTCGTTACTTTTCTATATTTGGTCCTCCTTCTTTTTCTCTTTCTATTTCTCCCTCATTGTTATTGTCTTAATCTTGTCATTTGATTTTTTCAAGAATATGCGTAAACATTGCGATTGATTCACGTTGATGATTCAGTGCTGATTTCAAATAAACTTACGAAGGTACAGATTCTTGCATTTTGCACAAAGCCTGCTAAATTGTGTTTTTTTTAATTTATCATTGAAATTAAATCTTCGAAGTTGAGCATATCTTTTTTCCTTAATTACTCTTGTACGAACTAAAAAAAACGGATTAACTATAAATTCGTTTGAATCATGTATTGTGAGATATTTGAGATCATTTTTTAGATCTCATGCGATTACGTTTCAAGAAAAACGTAAATATATGCATATATAATTTTATTATGAGGAAGCTTTTCAAAAATTAAAAAAACCTCTCCATTATTATAGTTTCCTGATATGAAAAACCTTCGTAATTACTTATAACATCTTCCGTTTTGTAAAAGGAGGTGTTTCATCTTAAAGAAGATAGGAAATAATCTGCGCATTCATATCTTTCCTGATTTCTATGTAGAATGGAATTATCTTATGAAATTTATGAAAAAGAAATGCTGACATTTCAGACGTGCTGACAAGATAGTCCGTTTTTGCAGATATAGGAAAACAGATAATATTTCTTCCCAACTATCAAGCATGATACAAAAATTCTGATTTATACTATCAGAAATAAAATTATAAAACTATAAAAAAATGTATAAACTAAGACGAAAAACTTAAATGTAGATCCCTATTTTGAAACCCAATAGTCTGAAATAATAACGGAGCAAAAAACTCGAAATTAAAGTAAATGGACTAGAAAGAAATTAAGAGGCACAAATAAATTTAAAATCAGAAAAAAAGAATCTATACAAATAATCAAAACAAAAATCAGAGATAGGCATTTATGAAAACAAAGGTATCGAAAACCTAGAATGGGAACGATGTTTGAATTTTGATCAATTTGCTTTTTCTGATAAAATTGCCGATGCTGATTTGCTCCAAAAAAATCTTTATTTGCAAAGGTACGCACAGACAAAATAAAATAGAATAAAAAAGAAATGCAGCAAAACCTGTCATGTCATTTAAAAAATTAGCAAGACTAAAAATAGTCTTCTAGACTAAAAAATCTAGACTAAAAAATGTCTACCAGTGATAATTACTAACATCAAGAATCACATTCGAAAATATAGTTGGATATATCTGTTCCATTACCCATTACTTAAAAGAATATATTTGTATAAAACATGTAGGTGTTGACCAGCTGTCCAAATTTTATTTAGGTCCATCAATGTCGCATGTATCAATCTCAAATATAACTAATATATATATATACATTATACAGATTTCCAAATGTGCAATTGGTAATTTTATCAATCTGTATTTTTATTTCTAAAATAATACTTACAAACTAGTGTTGGAATTTGATTAATAAATTAAAAAACAGTCATAAATTAAATCCATACAGCTACATCCATACAACTGATAGTTTTATCGTTCATGTATGTTAAATAAATTAATAAATTATTAGCGAATCGAATGTATAATATTAAAGTAATATTACTCAGTCTAACGAAGTTACTACCATTGTATGACATAACCTAGAATGCGAAAGTAAAATGTACTGAATCTATTTCTATGTCATATGGCACATGCATATATATCATAGTAAAAATACCACAACGATTTTTTCTAATTCAAAAAATATAAAATTTATAAACTTGCAAAAAGACAATTTTTTACAATTTTATTTAACTCAAATTGTCGTAATCCATTTAATTTTTTTATATGACATCCACTTAAAGACTTTTTAACTTATCAGAAAATAACATCTAGTATATTCAAAATAATTTTTTCAAGAAATGGAATAATCGTGAACTACGTTATGCATGAAATGCTTGAAGCATTAATTGGTATTTTATTTTGCTAAAATTTAATCGCGCTTATTTTCACGAGAGTGAGCCAAAAAAAATTAATATTTTATGATTTATACTTGAATATAATATTTAATAACGATTTAAATATTCAATTAATGTTATGACTGTATAAATATGAAATTGTCACTGTGCAACAAGAATATTTAAATTAACGATATTTTACCAAGCATATTTTAAATTAATGACTGTTCACATATGTAGAATTTAAGCACTTTATACATTAAAGGAAAATCTTTGAAAAAATTTATATTAAATTGATGCTTAATTTCTTTATTTCAGTTTATCTGCAATATTTATGTTTTATTTTTTATAATTTAAAATACTTAACGATATTTAATTACAAGTTGAAATTGAAAAATTTTTAATAATAAAATTAAAAAAAAAATTTTTTAATATAAGAATACTGTATTAATCTCTTTACACTATAGTATGAGGCATTTAAGAAATTTTAAACATTTCTAAACAAGTTAGACATAAAATTACAGATTTTAAACAGTTTTTTTTTAAAAAACATTTAAAACTGAAACAAGTGAAATTTATGTGTAATAGAACAAAATTTGATGTATTTATTTATTTTAAGTGCCTTCTAGTAAAAAAGTTGACGGGAATATATTTAATAATTAAAGATAAGTAGACTAATCATAAATTTACATTTTTTGATTATTTATTCATATTTTTTTAAAAAATTTACAATCCTAAACTTTTTTTTACTTAAATAAATTAGTTATTGCACAATAAAATGTGATGAATAGAAAGAAAAGATTTTATTTTCATTTATGAAATATTTTCTTCAATTTTTCTTTTTCTCATTCTATGCATCTCTGCTAATTCTATTGTCCTAAATTCTATCTAGGTTACGCCACATGACGTCATATCTTTGTCTTGTGTAGCCACAGAACTACTATATCATAACGCATTTTAATGCGTACGCGTGCGTACGTGTGCGTGTAGGGGATAATTGACAATGAGAGTAGTTTGTAAAGTTTGGCTAAATGTGACACTCTACTTACTAGGGCTAACGCTTCAATTTCTGTTACGTTGTTGATGTAACAAGAAATATTGGGAAAGTTACATCTAATAAGAAAACCAAGGGAAATAGAATATGATGAATAGGTTAATTTTTCGAACCCGCGCTTCATAATTTATATGATTTCCAATATATTTTATAACTTTAATATTAGTATGTGTATTTTACTTTGTTGAAAATAGGAATCGCTAGTTTTTTCGTCTATAATAACATCCAATTGTATGAGCATGTATGTGACTAGCTCTAATTATGTCTGAGGAAGCAAATCCGTACTATATCTATATTTATGTTACTTGTATCATGTATTACAAAAAATAGCGAGATCGAGATAGAAACATCAACAGTATATTATTTACATATATTTTAATATCTGTTTAAAAAGATAACTTTTTTTTCGATACTAAAAAAAATGTGTTGCTTACATATGAAGGACGTGGTAAAAATTAGAACAAAAATATAAATAATAAGTAAACGGGGCTTTTTTTAAAAAAATAGATTTTATAAGAAACAAATGTCCATTAAATTTTGTGTTATATTAAAAAAAAAAGCACAAATGAAGTAATTTCTTAAAAGGTGAATAAAATAAAATTTGACGATTAAAAATTTAGCATACTAACTGCAATATATACTTTAACACTATATACAAAAAAATAATGTCTACTGTACCAAAGGTAAACATATCATCAATAGGGTGTGTATCAGGATATGCAAGCCTTTAAAAGTAGTATAATAACTAACGATAATTAAAGCTCGCGCTACAGTAATCGAAATCGATTCGTGAGTCAAAATGTCATATTACAAATTCCATATCAAATGTATTCTATGCATCTCTCAATCCGCAAAACGCAAAATGGAGATGTGAGTATATCAATATAATGACTTGCGCAACTCCTTGAATCAGATACGTTTGTCTACAAGAAAAGCTCGAGGTCGTACGTATCTTTCACCTGAGCCTTTTCGTGATTTACAGTTGTGCGCGCAAGCGCGTCTTTCTTTTCAAACCGCAAAATGATGAATCGATAACATTATTCTCGCGCTGCACACGAATCTGTAAGGATCAAAAGAATATTCAATGGTGAGAATTTATCTGATTAGTCGATCGAGGGTATTTACAATGGTCCCAAGCGAAGCAGATGAGGGGATTCCCCGTACCCCATTTCTCCCCCTAAAACGAGGATTTCCTATCTTTCTTTTTTATTGTGGCTTGTTTTTGAGTCTTTCTCTCTCACTTTTTGAGACTCGTCTTCTTTTTCGCTACTTTTTTCATCTCTGACCCTCTGTCCTATAAACTTCTTGTCCATTGATTCTCCGCCGCTACGTGAATTTTTCCTAATCGTTCTTTGTTCAATCATGCTTCATTAAATTTATATTGATAGATAAATTATGACGAATGTAAAATACTCATACTCGATGCACATGTATAATGTTTTTTGTTTCCTCATCATTCTTTTTATTATAATCATTTTTTTTTCATTTTTTTTATATTGAGTAATTAATTCTGTAAATATTGTAAATATTGTATTGAATTATTAATTATATAAAGATACTAAAAATGGTTAAGCATACTAGTGAGTGCATTTTAAAAAAATTTTTAAGATATCCATACATTCATTTAAAAATTATAAATGTAACTCTTTATCAGAGTAATTCTTAATTCAATAGAGTTCAGATTTTACGTTTTAATATCATTAAAATTCGTATAAAATATTGATTTTCTTAATTTTAATAAAAGTTCGCCTATTGAATATCGATATTGATGCTTTAATATTAATTTGAGATTGAAGCAATTAATAATTTTAATAATTAAAATAATATTTTGAGAATAATAGGCCGTAAATCTAAAATATTATACTACGATTAGACATTTCATAAATGCTGATTAAATAAAAACACGAAATATATAAATTGAATGGTAGTAAAGAACCAATTGGTTCAACATTTCTATTATCTCATGAAAGATGAATTAAAAAAAATATTCATTAATTATAGAAATGTGTAATCATCGACTTTTAGAATGTACATAAGTAACATATATCAACCAGTAAATCGTTTCTATCCAATGAATACATTGTAAATATTCAGTCCTGATATATTTATAGAAAGTTAGGTAAAAGTTCAGAAATTACGAACGTGTAAATACAATAATGTGATGTATTATTAAATAAATTTTACACATAGGACATTATTCGTCCAACATCAATCTTTCAACCACTCGTCTTCGTATTTTCTTTTCTTTCTCAGCTTACTGCATCTTCAGCTGACTGTGTTATTATTCGATCTCACTCGATCTTCTGCATGATACTTGTCTCTTTTCAGGTATTACACGCGCAGGAATACACTCACGCTATCCCTTTCTTTCGCTGTCACAGTGTGTCTCCTTCTACCTCCAAGTATGCGTGTGCCATTTAAATTCTCGAAGCCAGCTGTCATGCGCTGCAGCGGTCAAGTAGCCGGGACCATGCAGGATCTTACGCGCTTGCACAATAAGGCATGTGTATCCTTGTTACATCGGAAAATGTTTAACAGCCTTCGGAGCGCTCGGCTCGTAAACCTGTCTCGTGTTCCAAAATTCTTTAGTACGAAGTAACAGTATGAGTAATAATAATTAAAAAATATGAAGGAGGAGAAGGAAAGAAAGAGGCAAAAACCGATAAAAGCGATAAATCGGCGAGCTTTTAATGATGTAATGAATGAAATAAGCGTGGTAAAATGTAATGCTAGCGTGGATGCTCTTCAAACGTTTCTTTTTTGGAAATTTTTCAGCGACATGTGCCGCATTTGATCGAAAAATCAATCGCAAATGAAAAATTATCGAATGATTGATGAAATAAAGGCACCTTTTGTTAAGAGGGTAAGCCTGAGAAAATGATAAAAAATAAGGGTAATGGTTTTGCAGAAAAATGAAAAGTGATTCGTTAGGCGAGGTTGACATTCAAATAAATACATATCAATTGTCAATATCCACAAGTTGATAAATTAACTGAAGATAATGCCGTTAAAGATTTTTACGCAAGTTCGCGATGAGTTATTGCTCTACGGCAAATATAGATAACGATACACTACAGTTGACTAAAGCGGAACCCATAAAAATATTCATAATATTATACATACAAAAAGCTATGCCATGCAGAGTTTATAAACACACCCCAACAGAAAAATGATCACAGATGATTCAATGGCAAAGCCATGTGATTTATAAATTTGTCTGGAGACTACCATATGAATTTGAAGGGTAGCTCACATATAGGCGTTCTTATTATTCATCCAGCAGAAAACGGAAGAGCAGAATGTGAACTCAAATTTAGAAACTAATTGAAGGTTAGCGGCTATTTTTAGCTAAGTAAAACTAACACAGCTTACCTTTTAGGGTCAAAATAATTCGCAATATGCCACAATTAATCAATAGAAATAACAAAACACAATGCATTATCAGAGAAAAATATTTTTTCTGTTTTTATCTTTTTATTAATAAATAGGTCAATCATATATTATACTGTTTAAATAAAAAATATTATGAAAAAAAAATAATTTTTCGTCATATTTATGTTGACAAAATATTCATATATATATATGTGTGTGTGTGTGTGTGTGTGTGTGTGTAACTTATACATGTTACGTAATATATGTAACTTTCATTCATTTGAACAATAATATTATACAGAAGAAGTAAGAAATTGAAATACAAATGAATCAAATTCAATTATCATTAAAATGTAAGCTATTACATAACATGACTCTTATTTTTTAAATGAGTTTACACCTAAATTTTTTAATCTACAAACATTATTAATTACTAATTAGCAAACATCATTCGCAGTTTTTAATTGAAAGTAATTATTTCTTATTGTTAAAAGGTTTTTAAATTTTGCTCCCAAACTTCTATTCTACTAGTATAATTCAAAGATTATTTTGATTAATATGGTGCAATATGTTATAAATCAATAATTGCCGCCTTTAAAAGTTTTTTTTAACTAAAAATTAGTAATTTTTCATTTTGCTTTCATTTAACGGACGTAACCTTTTTATATAAAAATTTTTTCAAATCATAGAATCATAAATAGCATCTAGGAATCGTCAATCTGTTATCATATTTATAATAAAAATATAACGTTTATAAATTAAAATGCTATATTTGTAAGGAACTCATCATTATATCAAGTATTAAGTAAAAAACAAGAACTTATATCACAGAATAAATGAGGTCTGAACTATGGACAAACGGTAAAATTGACTTACGATAACTAAGCATAAGAAAAGACTATAATTCAAAATTTCATGAAACTTGTGTAGATGGAAGATATCCTCTCGAGCTATACGAATATTTATTTTTTTTCAGGAGAACAAGGCGATAGGTAAACTCCTATAAAGCGACTAAATTTTAAAAATTATTAATTTTAAAAAGTCTGTTACCGAATCAATTGAAGTGCTCTTAGCAACTATTTCAATTCTATGATAGAACCGAGCATTCCCTTCCTTTTTTATCATTTCCTTCGTATATACTGGCTTATTCTGCGTACCTCTCGTTTCATTATAAAAATAGTAGCTGCATAGCTTTGTTAATTGCATGGTTGTAATGGAAATAAGTGACAGTCGTTCGATTACCGTCGGACGAAAGGATTATTACCAAACAATTTCCCTTTCAATTTTCAATCTTTTTTTATAGATTGTCTAATGAATCCATAATTCCTGCCTTCCTCATTCTCGTTTATATTTACCTGCTAATTTTTATATTAATAAAATTAATTTTATTTTAACTCGCTTTGACAATATAAAGCGAATTCAATGCCAAACTAAACTTTTAATTAATAATATAATAATATAAGTTAATTTTATACGATCTGATATTTACTACTCGGAATTAATTGTACACCTATTAAACTTTTCTAGTTGAGACGGCATACTGTATTCGCATATTGTCATTCGTATTTATAATCAATAACGTAACTAAACTACATAAGTAAACTCAAACTACGTAAGTAGTATTTCAATATTTATGAAATTTATATAAATTAAATACAGTAGTAATACTATTCTTGCAATAATTCTGGCACTTTTTTACATAATAACATTATTACTTAATAACAAAATAAAAATATTTCTCCGTCCTTAATCTAACTTTCACGTCAACTCGCAATACAATAAATCAAATTTATTGGTAAAAAATATTTAAAGTTTTTTGTTTTATTTACGTTCGTAAGTGATATCATCAATAAATACATAAATAACCCTCACTGTGGTTGAATATTGCAGTTTACCGTAAATAACCCAATATAGATCACGAAATACGGATCATAGAGAAAATAAAAACCCATAACAATAATTCGTCACTTTTGACTAAAAAGCTGTTAGACGGAAAACTATTAGGGTACTCGTAATATGGATAAAAGATTATTTCTATGAAGCTCTGCAGGGGCGTAACAATAGAATATAAATGAGATAAACGCGAGCCCGCACACAGGCGCTTACACACAAGTACGCGCAAAAGTCAAGCCTGCTCGTCATAATCTCCCTTTCTTTTCCATTCAACTTTCACATTTGCAATTGTATGTAGCGCATAGAACACGAAGCTGCATAGATCGCAATTATCTTCTTTTCCATTTACGCTGTCATATTCACGAGAAGCCTAGCTTAAAATCAGTTCATCGTTCATATATTTATCTAATGCTATGACCTGCTCTCCAACCTCCATACGATACAAATATCCATATGATATAAACATCCGATCTATTCTAACTTCTCTATTGACTATTGTTGCGGTTTGCTCCGTAAAATTTATAGGGTAGCAGACTGTTTCTCTTTTCTCATTACCCTTCCTGATCCTGCCGCGTCTACAAACCGACATTTCCCTGAATAATTAGAATTTTCGGCAAAGAACACTCATTTTCAAAACCAATCATCAAATTTTCTTCAGTTTGCCCATAGCTTATACACAGCTGATCACTATATTGACTTAATTATCCAAAAATCCGATTCAAAAATAATTTTGTTTGAGATGGGTGAAAACGAAAGTACTCTTTGATTCTTAGAATTTAAGTTTAGCAGCGAGCACAATGCTAAAGAGTGATTTTCGTAGAACCTCCCAGAAAATAAAATAAAGTATATATAAACTATTTTACACTAAGTAAACTCAGCAAGACATTGAAATCTTAATGCGTAGATGCTAAGGAATCAGTTTACGATAAATATAGAACATTACAAATATATATAATGTATACGAATTCAAAATATGCGATACACATACAAATTCGACTGCAATTTGAAAAATTATAAAAAGACTATCCGATCTTAAGAAATAACGTATCACTTTAAATTCTTAAAATACTGTTTAATATTAATTGAAATAATATTTCCATAAAATTAGCAGTTGTTGTTAATTTAATGACGCTATTAATGAGTAAGACTGCGTAGCAGATTATTAATTATTTTTAATGATACAAAAATTTTCTATTAAAATGTTGCTAACACAATATCAATAACAGTAGAATAAATGTTGATTTGTATGTTAATATAATAAGATTTAATGTTCAGTTTTGTATTAATTTATATCTCTGAAATAATTACAAAATAGTAATTGGGATGATTTAAATCACTTGCATGATTATATCAATAATATACTGAATGATTGTAATATGTGATTGAAAAATTTGATTTGTTAATATAATAAGCATATAGATAATTTTATATACACCCGCAATAAATTATTTGAATTTGAGAGCCAATACGCATTCTACTAAATTTTTTTATTACCAATGTTTCTTATTTTAAACTTTTTTATTTCCCATTGGTTTGATAACGTATTTCAAAAATTTGTAAAGCCCTTTATAACTATTGATTATGAAAACCATGAATTCTCGTGCAAAAACGAAATTTGTATTGAATTATCCATATAAACGTACGCATAAATTACTTTATATTCCTATTAAAGTTGATGTTACAGCAATGCATTGTGATATTATAAAAGTTCATGACAAGATCTATAGATATCTATTTACATTTTAACTGCGGGTTTTCTCTAATTGGACAAGCGATAGAAATCAGAGCAAAACACAGTAATACATATACATTCAAAATGCACATCAATTAATACTTTATATTGCTCGCGTATACTGCATCAATGCAGCGGCACTTTTAGAGCAGTCTTAAACTTTTTATCTTCTTTTATTCATTTTCTGTCTCCGTCATCGCTACCAAGAAGTAGTATGTGAAGACAGATATGAAACATTCGGCAAAGCCCCATAAAAAATCCGAATAAAGTGAAAAAAATGAGATTCTAAAGATCTAATAAGAAAAAGTAAGACTGTCGCTCAGTGAAACAGAAAATAAACGTCAAATTATACAAAAAGTAAATTTATATTAAATTAAATACTACAACGTAGGTGGGTCTTAGGGGTTTTAATACGATAAAAAATTAATGTAAACTTAACGTAATTTAGGGATTTAATTTACGATTAGACTATTCACAATATTTTAAAAACTTTAGTGCTTTTTACAAATTATACTTTAATAATATCTAATATTTTATTATTCTGTACAAGAATTTTAATATTTAAATAAGATTAAAATGAATATTTTAAAAAGCATTAATTTGTATTTATTTTCATTTTTCACGAATATATCATAAACATAAAATAAATGAATGTAATTAATTACTATATTATTACTCTACTCAATGCTCCTTTTATGTCAAAATGCCTATTAGTACTCTCAATCCAAGAATCTATTTTATTTTATATTTTTATCAATTATCTTTAAAATGGTGTGTATTTATTAAAATTGAGTGTGAAAATGCAAATGATTTATTTGTACAATCCATCTCGTTCTTAAAGTATACCTTCATAAAGTAAATCACTAGTGGGTTTTAATATATTACTGGGATAGTAAAATTGCTAAGATAAAAAGAAAACTAATATAAACAAGAAGATGAAGGAAACAGTGACGGAAACACATTATAGAAATAAAATAAGAATGGAAGAACTACTGAAATGGGCAAAAGCAGCCACATTTCAGAGCTGTGAACAGCTGGTGCTAGAAGGTTGAAGATGTGGTTATCATTCTTAAAAATTACGTCAAGTGCACATCAGTCATTACTACTGTTGCCTTCGCCTTGTGGCTCTTCTTACTCGGATTTTTACTGGATATATTGGGTACAAGATGTTGACATTAAATATTAATGTATCATTATTAATACTAGTAAATTGATGCTTACCACTTTTTTTTTATTTTTTTTTTTACAGGCATATATTATTTTTGGTTTGTTAATGTATACGTTTGAGAGTCCTTAATATTAAAGTTCTCCCTTAAATTTATAATTTAAATACTTTTCAGTACTTTTTTAAAAATACAAATATTTATTAAATAAAAAAGTCTTCAAAAGTATTAATACAATGAAAATAGAACATTATTTTTTTATTTAATTTCATTATTCATTTGTAATAAATTGTATTTTTATAGAGCTGTCTTTTGATTGTTGTTGTCTTGTTGTAAATAAAAGTAAAAGAATATTGACAATTTTATAATTAAAATATATATTTACAAGACTTGCAATCTAAAAGTTATTATCAAGCCACACATTAAAAATATTTAAATATTGTAAAACATCGATAAAAAAATTTAGACTTTTTAAACATTATTTATTTGGAAAATTTCGATATTCTATTATTACAAAATCGGTTAGACTTTTATGTACTAATTAGTTAATAAAATGTATAAGATGCCACGTCTTTAGTGAATGAGACTCAAATTTATTACGTAATCCTGTAATGGTTTAACATTATGAATATAGAATACTTTTTATTAATTCATCGTATACATACATATTTAGGTATAAAATAAAAATATCATCCTTGCATTTAATAAAAAACTACGGTGGACGTCGACAATATTTAAGAGCTATGCTTAGTGCAATTCATAAATCAATCGTCACCCATACGTACGTACGTGCACTCTCGCATACAGATCCAAAAAACATCTGCACTCAAGCACGCGAACATACACATGATGGGGAGGAGGGACAAAGCATCGAGAACTTGCACAAGAAAACAGTCGGCTGCAGTGTTAGCCTGGGTGTATTTGTCTAATTCTGATGCTTGATCAATGGTGATGCATTTTCTTTCAACAGTAATGTGGCAGAGAATGTTGGATGGGTATAACAGGGCAACTAGTTTCCCCAAATTTCCCAGCGTGTCAAGCTGTACGTACTTACATCACCCTTCCTCCCGCTGTCTTTTTTCCCTTTCATGCTTTCTCCCAAATCTTACCCCACTCCCACTCTGTCACTCGTACTCACTCTTACTATAATTTTCATCGTTTTTTTCTTTCACAATTCTTACTTACACGCATTATTTAACTATGCACATACATGTAAAAAAGTACTATTTTTTGTAATTGCCTGGCTTGTAAGCGATCGCACAGCATTTGAAGACCTATTTGAAGTAATAGCACAAGCATTGTGATTTTCGAGGATGATTTTCGAACCGTTCGTTATGGTTTACGCTGTAGGATTTCTGAACCACTAGATTAACACCTCAAGAAATAGAAATTTAATAAATCGGTTTCAGATGGGAACAAGATAAATTAGGCATTATTATCAGCTAAATCATACACGAGTCGCGCCTATGACTTCACATCGCTCTCCATTAAATATCGTTACGTAGAAATTGCCGATAGACTGCGGGTGAGGGAAAGACAAACATCTGTAGAGAAACAATTTTTTTTCCTAGTACCTATGATATATGTATTGTATATATACTCTTTCTCCTGTCATTTTTACATACACGATGTGGTAGCTCAACCTTAACGGTAAGTATATATATTGATTGCATACATAATATTGATGAAATATCTTTACTCAAAGATGATATATACCTATTGCTTAGATATTTATTTCAAAAGAAATTTCATATTTTTTTTGTTTCATTCGCATTACAAAAATTTACAAAAATAATAATAATCAATCATAAATGAAAAAATGTACGTTTTCAAAAGATTGATTAACAATGCACAATAATTAATCAATATAACATGTTTCGTCTTAACTACTAATTTTTTTATTGTTGCACGCAGATGCTTAAGCAAATTTGATCAAATAACAATTAACTGGTATTTAAAATTTGGGAATCATATCTAAATAAATTAATTATATATTAATTATATAATTATATAGCTCTCTAACATTGGCATTAATTTCATGTGTAACTCTAATTACCCTTTTATCACTTTCATCTATGTCATTTAAATGGATTTTAAAAATATTAAATTATAAGAAGCTCTGTTCAACCAAGATCATTAACCCTTTTGATGATGACTGGTTTTATGATCTGTCGTACCTATAAATTTTTTGTTATTCTATCTCTTGGTTTATTTTAGTATATGATCTGACTTTACAATTTTTTAAATTGTTCTAAACAGAAAAAATTTCTTCAAATTTGACAATATCCTAGGGTTCAATTTGCATAGCTGCTGTCAGTTTCCACTTCGTAGATTTAGATAAATAGTAGTACGTATAAAACCTAATGAATTCTTGTTCATTTTTGGTAGATAAAAAGCTCTTATAATTTTTCTCTTTGCTCAAATAAAAATTATGATGTTTTATAAAATTATCAATTACCATAATGTAACCACTTGAAAATATTTCTTATTAATAAATAATTGGTTATCCTTGGTTAAATGTCAATCTTAAAATATTTCTAAAATTCACTCAATTATTATAATTCTTGCTCTGATTAATTATTAGTTTGATAATTGAGTAATTATTCCACATATCTTTACTCAATTTTTATATTTACTTGTTTAAGTATTTTCATAGGATATATTTATTTTTTAAGAAAAAAATTATATTTATGATTGTTTATAGTATTTTAAAAAAATTTAAATTTAAATGTTTCCAACACAATTATTATTGTATTTAATGAAGTATCATTTTTTATGTATTTACAAATTAAAAGCACTTCTAGAAAACAATTTGAAACAATTTTCTTTTTAAAATAACATATTCGATAATATATGAAAAAAATCAGAAATTTAAGCTAATTATAATTACTGATAATTTTATTTAAAAACAACACAACTAATTAGGCTATCCATTTCTAGAGGTTAAACATCAGACAAAATCAAACATAAACATGGTTGTCGAAAATTAATGAACCTTTGTAATTCGCTTTTATAGAAAAGGGATGATTCAGGAGCGAAACGTCATTCATAAATACCGATAAAATCACCATCACGAATTGCTGGCCAAGCACATATCGACTTATCGAATGTCTGCGCTATGTGTGATACAAAAGTCCGCGACGAGGGTTTGAATAAAATTATTCGAAATGTACTCATTTTGGTGATGATGTGCAACGCGGCTCATCCGGAAAATCACTGCTGGGAGTAGGCAGATGTAGACCCTTACTATTACTATATTCCATGTGGTTCGTTATAGAGGATAGGATGCGTGCCTAATCTCAATCTTGATTGTTTGAGCGAGAGGCTTAGACTCTATTTTTGGGGTGCTACGCTATATTTTTAGCTTACTACAAACCATTGCTAACTAATTATTGAAAGAAAATTGACTAAAACTCAATTATTTCTTTCTGCTTCCTCTGTTATATTTTATTTATTAGCACTATACCAATTGTGATAACAAGAGGAAAAAAAAGTTCTGTATTTAGAATTATATAATCAAATTTTTAAAGGGTATCGTAAGTTAAAGTAGATTAAAATTTTCTTTGAATAAGATAAACTTATATTTTATTTCTGTGTATTTATTAATTTTTAATAGTTTACGTTTTATTTTTTACATTTGTCTTAGATTTTTTAAAAATATTTCATTCATTATTGTTGTTTGTTTAAAATTTATTCTGTGTAATTTAATATGCATACAAAAATGTGAAAATTAAAATATATTTATGATTAAATTTATTAAATAAAAATATATTTTTGTCATATTATAAACAAACTGGTAAACTAATCTCAGATTTTAAATGTGCAGTATTATAAAAAAGCAATGATAGAAAATGAATGCATATCATACGTTTGCAAATCTAGTAGTTACTTTTTAAATTAATTTGTAACATACAGTGTTTATTATTTGAAAAGTTTTTATTACACTACAGTTTTAATTTTTTATCATTTTTTGTTGAGCAATCTTTAAAAATTTTTTCTTATTTTACTTTAAATATATTTTATGTTTATTGATTAATTTTCTTAATTACATACTTTTAAATACTACAAACTTTAAATAAGTAAACACATTCTACGAAAAATTAAATTTTAACATAATCATGCTAATTAAGTATTGCGCATTAATTTCAGTTTCAGCGTTTCTGTCTAAATATTTGTTTGAATATAAATTGTGTAATAATAAAATTAATTACTTATAAACAATAAATATATAATTAGAAATATAGATGTTTTTTAAGTAATTTTAATTATATAAAAACTTTTAAATAAATTTCATTCTGAACCTATTATGAATTATCAAGATGTGTGTTCCTGTAAAAATATAAAAGACTCTTTAGATCCTGTTTATACAGAAATACATTCGTCTGAAAGAGATAGCCAATTAAGGAGTACAAGGTCATACAGAGAATGTTCCATTGAAATCTTCGATTTGGTAGTTACATGTTCTTTACGTGTAGAAACGAAGCTGAATAGGTTCGCAGGCATCATAAGATTGTTAAAAAAGTACAGAAATTTTTAAATAGATTACATAGGTACTTAAAAAATTTTTACTTTAATCTTTAATTTGTGTCCGTTTATTCATTTAAAAAAACAAGATTTAAGATTCAGACTTCAACATATACAGAGAAATGTAGCAAATCTATGTGTGTGTGTGAGAGAGAGAAAGCATCAGAGTAAAGGGTATAAGAAAAAAAAAGAGTGAACAGCAGATAAAACAAATTTGAACGAATCATTAATTATTAGTTGATTAATATTATTAAACGATATCTTACAAATTAATTAATTAACTCTAATTTACTAATATAATTTGTATAATATTTTGATTTAATGATGGTAAAGAATACTATACTCTTTTTTATGTATTATTTATAAGTATTAATAATAAATAATTACAGACAGTAATTTCTACAAACAACATATGATTAGATATTAATTTCTCAATTAATAATATTTTTATATAATATTTTTTATTTGTAAACTACTAAAAAGCTAACTCAATAAAATACTCATAGAAATTAATTGTAATGCATTTAATATAAGGCATTTAATTATCTATTTATAAATCAGAATCGGGTTGTCAAATTAATTTATTTATTGTCAAAAAGTCCAATACCAAGATAAACTAATAGCTTCTTTTCAGGTTCAATTTTTAATCGGAATCCTAATAAAATAGAAGCCTACAACATTGCGACCAATAAAAATACGCTTTGCCCCAGTGGACTTTACGTGCAACCTGACCACTAGGTAATCACGAAAATGGGAAATACTAATATGCCACACGAAGGCAAGCATGAAGCGGTAAGTTTAGGGCTATTTTCTAAGGTCGGTAGGGGAGTTCCTGGATCGGTAGTTAAAAAGTCGATGTGGTAGACGACACTGTAATGGAAGAGACTAGAGGTACTGTAGAAGGTAAAATGAATATATATAGAGGACAAATGAATTGCGACAAACGAGGAATATTTTGATGGAAAATAAAGTGTTGCATTTTACAATAAATAGAGATTATAAATTTAACATGATCAGGAACAATGATGCCATATGAAAGATTTATTCTATTTCATTAATTACAAATAAAAGATTGTATTAAATTATTGTACAGATACTATGTAAATTGAAACTTTGAGAGTTAAAATTTGTGATTTAGTCACGAATATTTCCACGAACATTTAGGCGCTAACTCCCATTATAATGATTTTTACATCAGATCCATAATATTGGTCACATCGTAACTTTCATTTATAACAGCAGTTAAACTCAATCTATCTTCTTGTATCAGACCGTTTCCACAGAATTGACATATATTATTCCATACGAGGAACAATTTGATATTCTTGTGGTGAGCTCATACCTAAAGAATACTTGAAATTGTAGCACAAAATACTCTCTCTCCAACAGCGATTCAATGAAACATTATTATACGTTGTAAAAGATATGTTGAAAGTAGAAAAATTCTAATTAACTTAGTTAATTTAAGTAACTTAATTTAAAATTTAACTTAAGTTATTTACTTAATGACTAATTGAAATAAATTATTTATTTATTTATTTATTTTTATTAATATGTTTTTTATTATCTCAATATACATATTTAAATGTCGTTTATGTAAATTCATTCATGTTACACGAATAATAATAAGAGCTTTCGAATATAATATTTTTAATTTATACTATAGAAACATTTGTTGAAATTAAATTTCCTTAATAATGAAAGTGAAAAAGTATTTAGCATTACTGAACAAAATCAAATTTTGCAATGATAGCTGAGTCTTTTTAATTTTATAAAAACTCACAAAATCTTATAAACAAAAAAAATTAAGTAATTGTTATCCAATAAGACTTATGAATTAATGCTCATGATATATTTGTCATTTCAGTATAAACTAATAATATAAAATTTATTTACTACTACTATTACTTTAGAATGGTATTACGAGCTTCAAATAAAAAAAGATTCAGATACGTATTACAATATAATCATATTAAAAATGAAAGCAATCATTCAAAAAATAATTTTTCAATATTTTTATTATCATAAGAAATTCAAAATTCATAAAAATTTAATTTATCTAAGGGAATTTAAAAAAAAAGTTTATATTTGCAAAATTTAGACGCTACTCTATAAACGCAAAATTTTACAACCAGCTTAAATTGAAAATACAATTTGATAGAAAATGACAATCATACTACCTAAAACATGACATATGTTTAATTAAATCAAGTAATTTAAGCAAATTAGATGCATAGGAGCATCCATAAAACCAATACTTTACAAAGTATTATATCTATCTACTTTACAAAGTATAGTATCTATCTCCTAATTTTAAAATGTAAAATACTATATATATAAATTTGTAATTTCCACGTACGTTGCATTATCTATACGCATTTTTAGCAAAGTTCATACTTACTCCCGAATTTAATAATTTCACGTAAGCAATTTTAATAAATTCTCCAAATTATTAAAAGATATTAATAACGTTCTTCTTTTAATTGATGTAGTAAATTGCATGTAAGAAACAGTCACTAAATTATTCAGATATAATAATATATAAATCTTATACATATTCTTTTAAAAAAAACATTAATAATTCAAATTCTATTAATTTTTTTCAGTTTTATTCAATCTTATTATTTTGATTTGGTTATTAATAATTTTGTAAATTTACAGTGAATATTCTAAATATCTATGATACAAAAATTAAAAACTGCATTACTTATTTTTTTTTATTTACTTCTTTATATTTTATTGTAACAATTTTTTTATGAATTAACAATAATTACTCTATTTGATATAAATTTATTTGTTAGATATTCCCCAAGAATTAGCAGTAAATTTATAATATTAAAAAAAAAACAAAACAATATGATAAATTAATTTAATTTTTTTTTTAGTTGTAAATGTTTACAGATTTTTTGTCATAAAACACTTGTACGTTTATTTTTTTACATGTATAATAAGTGAAAAGAGTTTATTAAACTGATAATTTTTTCCTTTCAGTTCGATCTATTCTATCTCCCCCCTCTCTTTCTCTCTTTCTCTTTCTCTTTATCTCTCTCTCTCTCTCTCTCTCTCTCATCAATTTTGTGTATTCTCTATCATTCCGTGTCTGTAATTTACAACCTTATTCTTGCTCTAGTCTTGGGCACAAATCGCAATGGATGTTATACGAGAGACTCAAGCGCGACCACTTATCATTCAGATGTTAGTTCAGATGATACACAACTTTTTATACGTTTTTCTCTTCTCTCTCGTACGCTCATGTTCTCTTTCTAGATAATCCTTACACCCTTGAG
Source organism: Kradibia gibbosae (assembly GCA_018907135.1). Taxonomy (NCBI): domain Eukaryota; kingdom Metazoa; phylum Arthropoda; class Insecta; order Hymenoptera; family Agaonidae; genus Kradibia; species Kradibia gibbosae. Next base: position 26,017,661 of record JACCHX010000001.1, read on the forward strand.
CTATTTAACTATGGACAGGGATGCAGGAAAAAACTTTTTGGATTATGCTCATTTGCTCAATGCATTCTAAATGTTACAATAGAGGGGGCAATACAGGAGAAGAAAGAAATGTATCAATGGATAAGCAGTAGCGTACTCCCCTTCTTTTTTGCCCCCTCTACACTGAAGTTTTGAAAACAGCGACCCAATGAGCATGAGAATGTTACGACGGATAATCCGAAAAGTTTTTTCTCGCATCCCTGACAGGGAGGGCATGAACTATGCAGTGTGACCTTTTTCTTTTTACACTGTTATATTTAGACCCGTAACGCCTTTTATGAAACAGTGTTTTGTAAATACACTGCTAAAATTGCTGATTTTCTTTCTTCTAATCGATCTAAACTTGGTCTTCTTTTTGTTCTTTATTTAACTCGAATTTCGGAATTTCCATTATCAAACTAAATTGGACGAAAATAGTGAAATTCAGTGGTAAAATTAACAGGGGAATTTTGAGCCTCATTGGTGGTTTACATATCTTCAGTTAAAATAAAATTATACTGCAGGCATTTAAGAATGATTGAAACATACGAGAATAAGATATTAATTTATTTAAACATAAAAAGGTAAATCTAATTTGTAAAATATACAATATTATTATATTTTACATTAAAAAATTCAATTATTTATTACAGGTAGATCAGTATAATATTTTTTTTATGGTCACATGATATCACATAAAAACTTCTACGTAAATTCAATTAAGTCCTTTTAACTTAAAAACAACAAAAATGTAAAATTAAGTTTATATAAACTTACTAATGAAAGGGGAATTCGGAAAGCCGATTGAAGTTTACTATTCAGTTAATCAATTGGACAACGAAAAACACTTGTTAAATATTTTTAAAAAGGCAGAATATCTGTGAAAGGGGTTAAGTCTACACTTTTCATATGAAATTCACTACACGGAAATTGCAGGTATTTAGATTAAAAAATTTGCTTTCTAGTTAATGTTTATTAGATTTTAATTGGATCTAATTATTTTAAACTTTAAATTTAAAATAATTTAAAACTAAATTTGACTAAAATAATTATTCAATAAATTGAGTATGAATATTTTATTGAATTGTTGTAATACAAAAATTTTATTGTAGAATTTTAATTTCTAAATTCATAAGGAATAGAAATGAAAAAAAATTTTTTATTATTTCGATTTATTAAAAAAAAATTATACGTTAAGTGATTATTTATATTAATAACTACTTCTATAAGAATTATTTGCATTTTATAATTATTATTATTTGTAATTTACGTAAATGTATTGCAAAAAATAAGTTTATCTATACATATATAATATGCATATACCGTCGCAAAATGAATTTATAAATCATATGTAACTGTATGATTGAAATTCAAACAAATACATATAAATGCATATACCGATATACTCAACTGTCCTCTTTATCGATGTGGGAACATTATTTTAAAATTAACCTTATATCTATTTTTATCTAAAAGATTGGCATTTATTAATCGAAAATAATTTATGAATATGCAAACACGAGTAACAAATGAACGAAGCAGTGTTAGCAAACTTGAAACATAATCATGTTAGCCGAGTTTCCCGATATCACGAGACCCTCTGTATTACGAACATCTGCAGTTAAATGTATGACCCAACACTACATTGAGATAATACCAAGACCGCCCACTTTCAGCAAGCTACAGTAGATTCGCATCCAACTATCTGAAGGTGACAAACGACGACATCGGATCGATGCTTTAGCCAGGGATTATCCAATCTTAAGGCTCGCTAGTCTACGCTGATCCACCTCGCCCCTAAGACGGATGGAAAAACTTGACTATGCAACGATTATCGTACCCTAAATGTAAATTCAAGTCGAAATCCTTAATTTGGAGATTTCACCGAATACATTTAAGCCAAGCAAATCATTTCGTAAATTTATTAGATTCGTGCTTACAATGAATTCTTGGTTGCACCTAATTAATAAAAATCCGCAAAACTTACCCCGCTGGCCCTTTACATGCATCTTTTTATTCTTGTCGGATTACAAAAGGATAGATATTATACCTGCATTTAAAATTGACAGTAATATAATACAACATGCCAAGAAAAAAAATCACTTATGTTTCCAAAAATCTTGCTGGTCGTACGAACAATATTTAAGGATGTAGGAGCCCCTGCAAATTAATTAGCCTATACTTTTAAAGACGTAAAGTTAATTAGAATATGTTTCCTCCTAAATAAGTAAATAATATACAGCTCGAAATTTGCTACAAATTTAGTAAACAATATATACAAGATATAAAAGCAATTAATGCAGCACGTTAAAGACCGTAAAAACCCGTTCTTTTAACAAATATGTGTGTGCCATTGAGTTTTCAAACACCACAATGATTTTAAGATAACTCGTTTGTTTTTAAAATTTTATGGAAGTAATCATGTGATATTCATATTAATAATAAAAATATCATGGTCATTGAGGACCGCTTGAAATAAACTTTTATTTTAGCTGGTAAAGAAAGGAACAGTCAACAATGAAATTAAGGGACAAGTCAGATAGACCGAAAAGATATAATCTGCAACCTTTCCTTATCAAAGGAGTCGGGAATCACTTTATATAACGATTAGTTGAGCTCATTTTTCGATTTTCTATAAACGGGGTTTTGATAAAACATAAAAAATTTATGATCTAGATAAGCTCAGATATATATGTAATATATAATAATACTAATTGCTATAATATGTATAAAAAAGCAAATGTTGTGTGTAAATGATGAAAGCGACCTTAAAACCAGTAAACGTTTTAAGTCTGTCATTCAATAATTAGACGTCACCCTTCAAAACAACCTACTATTCAGTACGTACGATACATTAGGGTCAACAAAAAAACGTGACGTCTCGATTGATTGTACAGATGAAGGACTCGAAACGATACCCTGTCAATGCAAATTACCAATCGTAATAACACACCCTCATCTCCGACGCTGCAGTGTGTCTTGTATTGTAAAACACCGGTGCAGAACGACATAAAATTGAATTAAAATTGTTTACAGATATTACATGTGTATTCGATTTAATTATCAACGAATTCATAATTCTTAAATAGCTTATACGGAGTCAACCGCTAAAATTATCAGCAGCGAGTGTAATGTACTAATTACATACAAATAGTAGAGATTTATCGAAATATACTTACAAAAGCTCACAAATTAGGTTGTTATGAATTAAGTACATAAATCGTAACCCCCTGTCCCTCCTGGACTTCCTTCCCATTATGTTTATTTTACGTTGATATTCGTCTAAAAATCACAACAAACTATTTACTACCTCACTAACAAATTTCTTATATTAACATAAAATGCGGGTGAGAAGTAGTAGGCATGTACTATTATCTCCTGGATACAGATTATTGTAACGATAGAACATAGTTTTTAACCATGGTACGATAATTTCTGCCGTATCAAATAGCATCAAAAAGGAAAGAATCATAGGAAAAACTGGATGTCCTTCATTTAGTATGAATTTTTCGACTCCCAAACTAGATGACGATTGTCAAATAGGCTCTACCTTTTCAACCCATTTATACTGAAATTATTTTGTTAGCCTGGCGTTTTTCTTTCCCAAATACTCATATAACATGGGTATGTATAACGCCAAAATTTGCATAGAAATTCTTTTATTGATTCATATCGCTCGATAAACTTGATAATTAAATTTGTGTAATTTAAGTAATTTTTTACAAAGACTTGTGTCATTTAAGTAATGTAAGTTTAGTCTAATTTGTACAAAAGCTTAAGCTATAAAAGCAAAAAGAATATTGTTTTACGATTTCAATTTCATATACTTTTTTCAATAGACTGCTACTTTTTTCAAAACAATAAGTTAAGTTACAACAAAATTCGAGTAAAATTTATCAATTCAATCAATTTCATCTATTTAAACAATGCCTACGATATTTAGAAGAAATCTGGATTGTAAGTAAATCATAATTGCCATCATAATAGATTCTTTTTACTGAAAAATAGTTTAAATTACTAATATTCTAACCTGATTTACTGCTTATTATATAAATTAATTATTATAAAGTCTTGTTTTGATATAATATAAAATACTAATTAATGATTGTAACATTAAATGAATGAAAAAAATGTCTTAAACTTTACTAATTTTTAAACATGATGTTATAAATTAATTATTATGTGTAATATATTATTGTTTAAGATTATGTAAAACTGGTATCAAGTACTAAAATTATTAAAAATTACCTTTTAAAGAGTGATATAAAATTCATCGAATTGCTATAAATATGGAATTAAATTTAGTATAGTAAAGTAGGATACTTTATTGCTAGTAGCTGGCATTCTAGTAATGCGCATATAAAACAAAAGTTTATATTTTTATCACTTTGAGAAATTTATAGGTCTGATTTAAGAATAATAAATAATATTTAAAATTGAACTACATACAGTTGCAACATATTTTACTTTTAAAATTGAATTTTCCTTTTAGCGGTAGAAAATAAAAATTGGGTGCGTATTTGTCAAAAATTAACTAATGGAGTAGAACTTTTTTTTAAAATCAACAGGTTTCAAAAACATAAAAATTAATAATTTAAAAGGTTTTAATAAAAGATGATTTCAGGCAAAATCATTGACGCCTTTGTAAACATATTCGACCGTAAAATTTCATTTTTTGCTCAAAGTAGAAATAATAGCTAAAAATTTAGTGGCATACATATATACAAAAACGCAAACTTCCGCCAATAAAATATCGACAGGTTGTTTATTGGATATGAAAGAAATAAATAGAGATTACATTGCCAACGATACAAAATACTGTGTAGGAAAACTGATAAAAAACTGAGATAAACAAATAGATGAGAAGAAAGAAGAGAAAGCCTTGTGTACATAAAAGCCTATAAACCGGTAGTTCCATAAATTGGCTTTTCCTTTACTACGACAAAAACTTGTTTCGCATCGTGCATTATATGTTATGCTCTGCACATGCGCCAACATATAGACCAAGACAAACTTTTAGCGTGAATTATAGTGCTTGCGGCGCAGAAGAGAAAGGAAAATTGCTATTACAGTAACGATGAGTGCGTTTTCCTGAGTAACAGTATCATCTTTGCTGGGATTTAATAATCGCGAAAATATTCGATGAGCAGTGGAGTTCGTCGGCTTGAAGTTATTTGGCGTAGGGATCCTACGGTAAATGTCAGAATGATGAATACTTTCATAGCCAATATGTGATGTGAAATCGTTCACACGATGGGGCATCTAAATTGTTTTAATTGGATTCCTGGCTGCTTATCTGTAACATGGCATTGCTACGTCTTCGATGGTAGATTTATGTTTTCACTTTCGAGGAAATTAAGAATATGGTGGAGGGCTATTTGTCTTGTTTTTTCTACCTATGCCGGTCCTTCAGAATATTTATGGATACAAAGTAAAATTACGAAATTGCAAAAATTGTTAATAACAAGGATTAGATCGACAGGAGGGTGAAGAATACCTCCAGATATTAAGTTTATATTTCAATACAAAATATATCTAGTCGCATTCTGTAGTTTGATAAAAGATTTGTCTTTGAAAAAGTATTATTATAAAGTTATAACTTTTTTATGTTATTATATATAAGTTAGTTAATAACCTACTAAACATTAAAATTTATATGAAAGCAAATATTAGTTAATAGGAGGTCATATTTCTTACAGATTAAAAAAAATGCTTTCCGAACAATGCAGTAACTGACATATGTGGTATTTAGTAAAGTTGCTAAAAACGATTATATTACTTGCTGTATTGAATTGCTCTCCCGTTAAATATAAGAAAAATTATACATCGTTTAAAAAAAAATTATTTATCCCTTGAAAATTAGTTATTACTATTAGAAAGACAGTTGAAGCATAAAATAAGCTGAAGCCAGAACTGTGCGTCGTTCAAATAAGCTGATAATTTATAATTGCTCACTTTAGAATATTAGTATGCAAAATGTCCTGTAAGCTTCCTACAAATACTATTTTCTATATTCTTTCTAAATTCATTTTGTCTTATTTTAGAAAAAAAAACAAATTTGAACTTGCAAGACCACATTCTTGCTAAGTGATTCACTTAATCTTCATTGAAATTTAGCTAGCCTGCACATTTCCCTTTAAAAGTACCATATTTTTAGTAACAGATAGGAGGGTGAAAAGGGAATATAAGCTGTGAGAAAATATTTGATAAATCGTCCACTTAATTGAAAAATAAGTAGATTACAATATCGCACTGGGTTATAATGACGCTAGAATCATCATTGTTTTATTCCTATATTCAAACGATTACTTTCTATTTATCCAGTTAATTTTCTCTCGCTATTTCTCTCTCAAGGCACGGGCCCGTACGTGTAGACACACACCCATTAGCAAAATTATAATATTGTACTTCTACTGCTATCTCTCTTTCTCATTTTTGTCTTACTTAATTGTTTACAATAGTATTAGAAACTCCATCTCCAAGCCGGTAAATGTATTGCCATTATAATCTTGCAGATCACAAATATACACAAATAACTAGCTACACTACCGATGTGTACTTACAACGTGAATTAGAACATATATGTTTGATACGCAGGAAATAATTGGGAACAAAGCATTTGATTTCTTGTTGGTTCTCGACTTCCAAGACCCATGCTTTAAAATAATATATAATTGTTTCATTTGATTTACTCATTTTAACGTATCGAAGTACATTATTATAGTACGTTCAGCAAATTATTAATACAAATTCCTAATTTGTACTGCATACAATCACTTTTTTTTGGTTTATCTTAACTATTTATGAATTGCTATCGATTATGATATTTCACATATAAACATAAATTATACAAAAAAGTAGCTTCGATATATAAGTTAATTTTTAAAAATTAGAAACAGACTAATCATAAAAATCGATAATAATACAAATAATAAAGACAAAGTCACCAGACCAACATAATCAATAGAGGTACGAAAACTATTTTATAATTGACAAAAAATTCAACTTAATATCAATAGAAGGTGTTCAGCTTAAATTAAAAATCCCGTGCCTGTATAGAAGTTCTAGCGATCACGCTTCCAAACTCGAAAGCGAACTTATTTCAAACTTGACGATACTACCACTTTGCAACCGAAGGTTCTTAAAACAAACTCGCGTTTTGTAGAGAGGATATTAAGTCAAGAAGATAATTATCTGGATCCTGGAAGGCTCAAACAAGCAACTATAGAAATCCGTCAAAAGGTATGATGCTACATGCTTTTAATACGAGAGTGAGCATAATAGACTGATATCTGAGTTTAATGCTAAGCTTTGTTTTATTGCCTGGTTTTATGCTTTTATTACAGCTTAATAAAACCAAAATCAACTATAATTCTGTTATATATAAATGCTATCCTATTCTTTAATTTAATTATTTTTCTTGGCAATCTAATGAAATAATTGAATATTTCGGAGCTTCCGTCTTTTTTCTACATTTTGTCTTAATCGCCCATTATCAACTGTTGCTCCTACGTGCTTTAATCTTTTTTTGCTTCAACGTATTTCTCTGTTTTTTTGGCATCTCTCCACAATGCCAACATTTTACGATACACTAAAGGTTCTCATTCATTTGTTATTTTAACAATTAAGGACGCCTTGTTAAGGTATACATTATACAATTTATCATTCATAAATCTAAGTATTCAATAAGTTTTAATTGTAATAAATTATCTAAAATTTTTTTATGTAAATTATTAAACTGATATTATCTTAATTTTTTAAGCTATAATATCATAAGGCTATAATGTATTGGAATATTTTCTTAAGTAAACTAACAAAAAGACATATCTATTCCCCTTCATAGACTGGAACATTTCAATTATAAATTTACAAGCTTATTGTTAAATAATGGAACCTTCATGACCACATTATCAGCTTACATGATATAATTAATATCATATGGTATGGTATTTTTTTATTAACTTATAAACATTGAAATTATTTTTATATTATGATAATCGAGATTAAATCTACAAATCCTAAATTTGAAATCTTTTAATTTATATATCTTAAAATAAAAATCATAATAATAATAATTATTATTAAGATTATTTTTATTATATGATTATATTACTTCGAACGTAATAATACTTACGTAATAATATTTTTTTTTAAACCAGAAAAATGAAAAGGAAGGAAATGAAAATAAAGAAATAGTACAATTGCAATATATATATATATATATATATATATATATATATAATTTCATTTCAGTCAAAAAATTAGAAAATATTTCATAATAATCACATTTAACAATTATACACACAACTGCAGAACATTAATCTATTATAAGACATCAGACTTTTAAAAATCAAGCCTTTTATTTAAAAAGAATTGAGTTCTAATTGTAGCATTTATAACTGTACAAAACTTAAAAAAGAAAATATATTATGAAAGTTATGTATTGCATATTAACACTGTCAATACTAGTGTCATAAAATGAATTAAATTTTCTTCGAAATTTGTGATATGTAGTCCTAAATAAAGATGAATTATAGATATATGCTACTTAAGATAGGCAAAATAATAATCTTCAGCATTATATAAGTAATTTAAAACTTTTAAATTTTTCTAAAAATTAATTCTTTAATTCCAATAAATTAGAAATTTTTTATTTGATAAAATATATTGATAAAAATTCATGGAAATTGTTTTAATACCCCTGTTTACTATAGTATAATAGTATAAATAAAGCATTTAAATAAAGTTCATTTAAAATTCCTTTAAGAAAGTCAAAATTGATTTTTTTAATTTTCTGCAAAATTATTTATATTTTATAAAATTAATGTTCTTTAAAGAAAGTATTTTTCTTTGAATATTCGTTTTTTTCAAACTAATAACTAATTTGTAGTTTTCCGTATATCTCCTAATCGTCTTATTATCACCCTAAAAATAACAAGTAATCGGATAAATAAATAAAGTAATAATTATTTGATATTCACAATAAAATTTACCACAATCTGGATATAGTTTGTAATAATCATTTTTTTTTTAAAGAAGTCAACAATTAGCAAAAGTTTATTCGTTTGTGAGAAAGATAAGGAAAATTAATAATAGTTATAATTATTGACTCAACGACATACTTTTATAAATCAAAAATCGCTTCCAAAATCGTACGTAACGTGTATGTGCTTAATCAGGATTAACTGTCCATTAAGCATTGTCGAAATCGTTTCCAAGAATCAAAATTTTCTGACGCCCTTTTAGTGCCCATGTATCTTTTCAATAGAACCCATTTCAATAACACCCATTACATCACCTATCTGTGAGTAATTCACAAAAGAAAGTAATCATAATTAAAAAGTATAAAAATATTTTCCATATTTAATATACATGTAACTAATTTTACAATAACGCGTAATAAAACAACAAAATGTGCTATCTACCTATGGAAAATCTTCCTAACTCAGTATACGGCAAGAGATTTTAATCTCCTTATCTATGCGAAATTTTAGGGAATTTTCATTTTCTGTATGAAAATTAAAAATTCATATTTTTATTTACTATTTTAATAAAGTATTATTATCGTTTAACTTAATATGGGGCTTAAGCGGTAAGTAAATATCTTTTCCTTACGCACTTACATCTTTAACATCATAACAATCTTAAAGTGCCTCTTAAACTGCATCGCGTCCAAGAAAAGCAAATGCACATGCAAATAGATCTTTGAAAGCCAAAAAGTTAACGCACGAAGCTCCATCGATCTCTTGAACTTGTTCAGGTGAATTGTAGCTCGTGAATTTTATATAAATACAAAACATTTCCATAAATTATTTAATCCGTCGATGTTTTATTTATTAAAGTACGGATCACAAAATTTATTATGGTCAAAGTATAAACTAAATTATTCATTGCATAGTATTTAATTACTGATTTCATTTGCCTTCGAATTTTTGTACTAATCTGTTGAAGATTTTTGCGTGTTATGAGGAAATGTGCCAAAAATTTAATAATATACTTATGAGTATGATAAAACTTCTTTAATAGGTAAAATTAGTCAACGGAGTACTACAATGTATGACTTGAGACTTTCCATTTTAATCATACAATGCAATCTATTGTCTATACTAGAAAACCTTTATTTAACTCGGTCCATACATATTGATTCGTTATCTTTCTATTTTAATGAAGGACTATGTGACATCTATTGAAATATAACTGCTTATTAATACATCTTATTTTCACAATAGTATCTATATTCGATTTAATAATTAAAAATATAAAAATAATTACGATTTTATTTTGATAAAAAATAAAATTTTTGATTACATGAATATAATTAAATGTATTCTACGTGTTAGATTTTATTTCTAATATCTTTATACTAACGAAGTAAAATATCATTAAGTTATTCAAAGAATTCTAAAGCAGAAACATTAATATCTTTCAAAACAAATGCTGAATTTCACTCAAATAATCATTTTTGTTAAACAAATCCAATGCAATGAAAGGAAAAAGAAGAAAAGAAATTGATTAGTCTCTCACACGTGATCACCTTTCATATTAATGATCCATAACAATTTATTACATACAGTACATCAAAATATTATTAATAGAAATAATAAAATACCAAAAAGACTGGCTTCAAACAGAGTTCTCTCCTTATTAAATATTACATATTACAAATACTCACTAATAATGCACTTTTAAAACAAGCATGAATTAGAGAAACAAAGAACGAAATTGAATGTAGCATACATTTATATAAGATGCAGTAAAAAAATATACTAGATTATAAAACATATATAATGAAGTTTTATATAACTTTAGCGTTTTATTTACTACTGTACAAATTAAATTATTGTAAAATTTATTATAAGTAACTTTATACTTACCAAATAATAACATTTTATCAGTAAAATTAATTTAAAACTGTATGTATAATAATCTAAAATTAACATATTAAAAATTGTTAGTAAATACTCTAATACATCTGTATTTTTAAATTATTTATAATTTAAAAATTAAACGTACTTGTAAAGAATTAATGTAAAATAATGTATTTAATTTAAAAAATTGCAAATAATAAATAATTAAAAACTATCTAACATTTTCGCATGCCTCTAAATATATTTACCTGGTTTCATTAAGTAAAAGGTTTAAATGGGTATTTAGTTCTCGAATTCGGTACAGTCTCTTACTCCAAAGTTTATGAACTAGGTTGATATTTTAAACAAATATAAAAAAAAATAAGCGATTCATACCAATATAGAAACAGTAAAACTTATGCACAGAAAAGCAGGCGTGCATTTCTGTGCAAGATCTACGGAACTATCTCGTTCCCCAATTTTAAATGTTCTAATAATAAACAACAATAAAATATTGAACTATAAAAAAGTACGAAAATGAAAAAAAAAATTATTATAAACAAAATAAAGCATATTTCCGATAACGCTTGTATCTTATAATGCATAAATTAAGGATAGAAAAATGAATGAATGAAACGATGAAGAGATATAAGAGATAATGGTTTAATATAAAAGACTGCATCGTATACTATTGAGTTTATTCGCTTACATTTAGAGTACATAAAAATGCGTGTCCTATGTAGTGCTACAGTTACTTTTGGAAACAAAGATGAAATGTTGAACAATCATTGTCATAAGAGATGGTCTTTATAATACAATTCTTTTTGGATATCTCTAGCAGTTGCAATGAATTACAGAGGCGATCGCAACAAATAATACGTTACCAATGATGCTTCGCCAACGTAATCTTCCATAGAAATTTTATAAAATTAAAAATGCTTAATAATACAGACCACTTAAAATCCACGGTATGAAGTGCACAAATGAATTTATGATAATGGATTACGTAAAAATTTTTTAGATAAAGTTTGATGTTTTTGTAATAAAGCACGTATGGGACTAGCTCCTTATATCAAGATAATAAAATACGCAAATAAAAAATTTAGCTAGTGCCTTGCGTTGTGCAGGCATACTATATACAATTTTACATGCGTCAAACAGCTTGTAACGTAAAAAATCAGCTTCGCTTCTTCTTCGACTCCCAAAGTGGTCTTTTTTTTATATTTTGTAGGCAACTTAAGAGAAAAACAATTACAAAGATAACCCACAAAGATGAACAATAATTTAATTTCTGCATTGTTGAGGTTTTTGCAGATTGTACATTGCTTGAGGCACTTTGATTGAGCCATCGATTACTATTCATTACTCGATAAGTTAGCAATAAATGATGCCACCACTATGAGAAAAATACACTGCTTGAAATTGAAGCAGATTCAAATTGAAATTATAATCTATATGAAAAAAATTACTTTAAATATTGAAATTTTAAGTTTGATTCTATAGAAGTGAATGAGGATTTAACAAATAAATACAAAAGTGCAGAACTCTACAGATCGGGGGTATTACATGTATTACAGATGTTTAGTCCTTGCTTCGTCCGCTGTTAATTCTTTTTCAAGGTTTGTATATATAATTGTCTTCACTCAACGCTTTTTATTCATATTTTATTAGAATTAGTCGAAAAATGTTTTAATAATAGGAATTGTAATTGTTTTTAATTTGCTAAAATCGTGAGTGGCTTGGTTTTTCCAAGTTTATAATTTGCAAGTAATTTTTGCATACAGCCGTAATTTCCAAGTAATTGTAAATATAAATTTTTCCGAGGAAGGTCCATATAAACTTTTGTATCATAGTAGTTTTTATCTATAACAGTACGTGAAAATGTGAAACAATCATAGTAGTTCATGTACATATAATTTTCAAATTTGCATAATCTAAGTCCAAATTGGAAAAAAAATTAAACATTTTCTTTCTCGTATTTGACTACTGAAAATATAATGAATTCAAATGATGTCAAAATTTTAAAGCAAATAATATTTACATATCAATTGGATTGTGTATAGTATAAAGTACTCATATAAATATAAATTTCATTCGCCGATTTTTGATAACATCAGTTAATGATTACATTGTTACTTCAAAAATGTACATGGTGTCACAAAATTACATTTAATTGTTTATTCATTTTAATTAAGTTGTAGATGCAATTTTGTTTACTTAGGAATAAGTTACTATATAGAATGAGCTAAAGTACGTGAGATTAATAATTATCTCTCAGGTAGATTATAATTCGGGAAAAACTAGCCGTGAAGTGTTAATTAGAATATTTTTACCCTTTCTCGTAACTAAAAACATTTTAAAATATTGTAACGTCTTTAACTATACAATGAAATTCATATATTTATGCCACGAAATAATTATGCAGCTGATAATATACTTATGTTTTCGCTAACAAAGATTTGTATTATGAACGTTTTTAATGTAGTAATGGTAGTAAAATTGAACAGTGAACACGTTATACCGTAATAGGCTTAATTTAAAATTATCTTTTTGCGTTCTGATAGGTAAAAAAATGAAAAGCCCTATAAATAATAAATTTTACTTGTTAGCATATCTTCTAATCTATGAAGCTCCACAAAAAACGCACACGTGCAATTGATGTAAACGGTACCGGACAACCTCCTCCTCCTCCTAAACAGTGATAAGCCTATTGCCGATTCATTATCGCGCAAAAGTAGTTGCGACAGAATCAAGGCGATGTACAAATGACAGTAAAATATTCTGCTGTGTGTATATATTGTCTTCTATTGCATTATCTTTTCTTTTATCGAATAATATTATTAACCCCTCCTGAATTGGTATACCTTCGGTGTTTGGGTAAATGTTACTTATGAATTGACGAAAAAAATGTTTTAATTATTTTTCTTTTTTAAGCTTACGAATTGAAGCACAACAGCATGGGATGGAGAGATTGAATTTTGTTAATCTGAAAAAAAATATAAAACAATAGTTTTTGAATCAGATTTATTTAGCTGACTGTGCATTCCGATGATATTATTCAACACTTAGCCAGTGTGTGCAACACAAAAATATAAAAATTAAAACTCACAATTTTTAAATTATAAGTAAAATGAGATAATTTTCGGTGGCCATAGATTGCCCCACTTCTATTCTCTCCATTGTTTTAAGGTAGATGTGTTCTATGAATTCATATTTCTAACGGTTTCGGTACATTTTTGTGTGTCAACTTATTATATTGATTTTTATAAATCATGTTAATTCTACAAAAGCTGCTCGCACATAGTAGTTACATATTGCTTTCTAACATAATATAATTGATCAAATTTATTTATAATTTTAATAAAAAATATACTATTTAATACGAATGCAAAGTCTTACAATTTTATTTTCTCGGTTTATAGTTCATTAATTTATTATGATTTTCATGAATTTTGTTTATACAATGGATAATTATAGTAATAAATTCTTTTTGTAATTGAATTTTCCGGAGTTATTTATAGTGTTTAGTCTATATCATATACAAGATATATGAGATTAGAACATTTCTGATCCAATTTTCCATACAATGACTCACCGTATGTCGTCCAATATGCGTATTTGCACAAGGAATCAACTAATATTAATTTTTTGATAACAGTTTTTGTTACCATTTAGCGTACGAATCACGAGTGCGATTATCATAAATAACCACCCACGAATCTATTGCTGTTTCAGGATTAACCTACCAATGACGCAGCATATTACCGAATTACCTTAATTTATCTAACCGCACAATTCGTGCTCTGATAACTCGCGAACTTATTACTTTTTTACACAACTCCTCACGTATGTTAATAACAACATGGGTCCTATACTACACGAAAGTAATGCAGACTACTCTAGCGTATGTCGATATGATTCATAAAAGCCATAAAAACTCCTGTAGTCACTGCTTGGAATAAACAGGACGCGCAGTTGGTACTAATACCGCAATATCTTTTTTCCTTGTGCACGATAAACCGGCCATTAATAAGTAATGGCCTGCTCTTCGCTCTCTGTATATCTCTCTTTTCCCTCCCTTTTTGCAGGCTCTTGTTCGCTCCCATTAGATCCCATTCCAAAATTCCCTGGATGTCGATCCACCCTTTGTAAATACAACAGTGCAAGAAAAAACAAAAATGAAAGAATCCTACGAATTCACGAATTAGGACATGGAGTTTGCTTAAACTGGTGACATCTAGGCTTTTCTCAACAAAACCTTCACTTCTATGTAGTTAGCACTGCCAAGAGGAATTAATTTTGGTTCCTTTCTTTATGTGGCTTTGAAATGGCTGCTAATATCGATAAAATAAATTTTATCATTTTTTTTTATGTTTTTTGTATACTTGTTACTTTGAAATAATGACAAGGGCAATTATTTACTTTTCTGTTTTCAACGGAAAATAAATTCAAATTCAGATAAAAAATATTGATCAGGCCATATTAACTGAAATATTTTATTGTTTATACGTTTTTTAAAATATGAATCGTAATGTACAATAAACGTGTTTTTCAAAAAAATTTTTTTTTTTTTTAAATATATAAATTGTCTTCAATTCTGAACATGTATTTTCATAAATATGCTTTTACGGCTTCTCTCCGGCGACGCGATTAAGTAGGATTTCAAATTGTGCGCAATAACGTCATTGTCTATTGCTCTTGTTGCTTTTTTCCTTCTTCTTTTTTGCTCCTCTATACAAATATTGAAAGCAGCAGGCCAATGAGCACGAGAACGTTGTTGCGCACAATCCAAAATCATACATAATTGCATCGCTGCTTATCTCTTTCTCTCCAGCTTTCTTTTAATGTCACTGTCTTATTCCCTCTTGCAATGTCTAAATCACTATCTAATCGTAGTATAAATCAATATATCTAAGCTAAAAGTCTTCTCGAGTAAACCAATTCATTATTAATGATTAACTCATCTTTAATTTTCATTGTGAATAAAAATGACTTTAATTTAAAAACTTCAGTATTTATGACTATATTTAAGGCTACAAAATTTTTTGTACAATTTATCATTATTTACAGTATAGTTCAGTATTAATCATCCAATAGAAAAATTAGTACAAAAGTATTGTATTTTTATTTTCAAATATTTCATAAATGCCTAAAATAAGTATGTCTATATATAAATATACATATTATATGAAATTAACTTGTAAGAATTATTTTACATGCACATATTATGGATGTGATACATTTTTATTTTTTGTGTTAGTTAAAAAATTTCTTATAATACTCATTTATGATTCAAAGTTCTATAGATTTCAATTTTTGTCAACTTATAGTATCTTAAAACAAAACTGATAAAAAGACATTTCTCAACTAATTCGTTTTTGCTTAACCAAATAAACCAAATTAACATTGCTTGTGAAAATACTGCCTAATAATCTAATGTTGAAATAAACAAGTTATTATAAAACTTAACTGGAAATAATATGAAATACTCTAATAGTAAGAAACATGTACTGTTCTTCCACTTTGTTTTTTTTTTGATGATAATACAATGATATAAATAGAATATTTCAATGGATATGCAGTTGTAAGAAAAATATAGATTTAATACGCGTAAGAGTTCAACAAAGAAGAAAAAAGAAATATAAGAAGATTCACAGGGTGAAACAATAATGGCATCAGCCCCAAAGTGACGCTACGTACCTCGTCCTAACAAAGAGAAAAATACATTATGGATGATACAGAGAACAAACGCAAGGGAAACTGCGGGAAAAGTCGAATAAAGGAAAAGGGGATCCTGGAGATTGGAGCGGGATGCGAATGCTTCTAACGCGGAGCGATAGAGACTGTCGCAGACACAAGGGTGTTGAGCATGTGAAATCGATGGGGTAGTCGATGAGCAGGGGGAGAGAAGAGAAAGGAAGCGAGGAGTCGTGGGCCCAAACGCGATACTAGGGTTCCATGCACGCCGCTTCAATTCGATACAATCGAGAGGAGATTTCCACGCTAGGAGAATAAATTGCCTCGGCACACACCGCAACACAACGCACGTAAACGCCACTCGTCTCCTCAGCCCATCTGTGTATATGACAACTCGGTGCGCCTACCTTATCGCGCCATGGGATTACCGGAGCACGTGGTGTCTCTGTCGTAGCTCTTACCTCAAACTGTACGAGCTGGTCGCACCATACATCCAAATAAGTGTCGGAGGTAGCGGATGATCGATCGCGCGCCTGCAAAGGCGGCCAGTGGGCCAACGGTGCGCCCCCGAAAAAAAGACAACAATACTTGTTACCCCTTCGGAAGAACAGGAGGATTATGCTCATGGGAAGAATTAGGCGCCGGCACTTGAGCTACCGGTACTTGAGAAGAATTCAATCTCGGTCATGTAACTCACTGTCTAGTGCTCGATTAGTGGCTAAACTTAACGTGTTTTCTCCAACTTTCTTTCAATATCTTGCAGGGCTAAAAGATAAATAAATTCAGTGGGGTGAAATCGCAATTTTTTCAAATGACCTTTACAATATTTTAAATCTTTAGTTTTAATTTAATTTTTAACTTAAAAAAAATTGCACGAACTTATAATTACACTCTGGATAGTTTTTCAAATTATTAGGTAAGTCTAAGTCTAGCTATTTTTTTCATTTTTAAACAATCCTGCTAAGTATTAAATTGTATAATGAATTTTTAACAAATATATGCTTAAACTTAATAGAAAAAAACGTCATTCACAATATGTATATATATATATATATATTAATAATTTTCATTGGAAACTTTCATTATTTATGCAATGTTTGATATGCAATCATTTATTAATGAAAAAGTTTCATGCAACATAAGATCTTATTTGAACAACATATGCCTAAAATATAATGTATGAACGATATTTTAAGTACTTTTAAAACAAATTTTGTGTTATATATGAATAAGGAAAGGTCGAGTTGAATAGAGATTTGTAAAAAAAAAAAAATAGATAGAAAAACTCAATATCAAATTATAATCATTTATTTTTAATGGTAGAAAACAGCAAGTAACAACAAAAACACCAACAAGTAAAAGATTTGACATGTTTTGCCTCACCTTCGCTACATTTCAATATATTAATGTATTTATTTACATGTTTGTCCTTATGAATCTGTATTAGGAATTTCGACAGCTGTATTCAACATACCACTTCATTTTCTGGCACATCAATGTATTTGAAGAGGGAGAGAAGAAATAGATATACAAATACAAGATATGCGTTCATATAATAACGTGATCATAAAACAAACCAGTTGAAATCTATTAAGCAAATTTTCTGAATATTTCAGTTCCTTATTACTGAACGCAAAAATCAACGTTTACATTTGTTTCGTATTTTTGGACAAAAAGTAATACTTATAGATAACATATACATAGATATATTTTTAATAATAGTTATAATTAAAATAGTAATTAATAATAGCAGTTTATTAATAAAAGTAGATGATTTTCTTTTTTATACATAATGTGAGTGTATAATATGGTATTATTAATCAACATTAAGACTATCACAATTAGAGGTAGTGAAGATCTTTCATTTTCAAAAAATTACGCATAACAATCAATACATTCACTATTGAATGTTTACTTTCATGTTATTATTAACTTGCTCATAAAAATATATGCATACTACATTGAATGATAATGGTTATTATTTCATTAAAATTCATTCATTAAATAATGTGCAAACAAACATATTTGAGTAATTTTTACAAAATAATTTTTTTAAATGAATATTTATACAATAGTGTATTCTTATATTTAAATTTGAATATACAAGTATTATATTGTTTAATAAATACTTGAATATTCTTAATGTCTTGATAAATAAATACTTATAATATTTTTAATAGTAATATATAATAAAATATATAAAAACATGTAAATAGAATTTTTTTAAATAATAATATTAATTATTATTCTATTAATAATATGTAAAATTTAGAAAAAAGGTGAAAAAGTTTAATTAAATTAATGATTTATGTATAATAAGTACATTTTTTTCTCAATTAATGTGTAACTTAAGTGTATTAAAAACATTTGATATTACATTCATCTTATTTTCACACTTTATAATATTTATCGATTCAATGAATAATGTTTATATATAACTTTATTGACATGATAAAATGATAAATATTTTCATTTTTTAATCAGAGTCATTTTTTTAGAATTTGTTACTAGAATGATGAAATAGAAATCATGTATTAAAAGTAAATTTTAGAAATGCAGGAACGATGTCTGACACAGTAATTATTATATTACACCAATGAAAATGTATAATTCTTTTGCAATTATGGTTGTAGATACGAGCGGATAACTGGATGAATCGCGAAAGTCAACGGTGCATTCGAAAGTTTTTGAAGTCAAAGAATGACCAAAATTTCATCCTGGCTAATTTATATAAAATAGTTCATAACCAAGGATGTCTTTTGCCAACCCCTTTTGTCTCGTATATGAATAGCACATAGACCTAGAAATCCCAAAAGAAATTATTTGACGAAATTTTTGCATGCTTCTTTAAAAAAAGATTTTCATATGAATGAGTTTGATAATAATGTATATAATAATTAAAAATTTATAAATAAATATTTTGTCCTTAAAAATGCTTTTTATTTGGATAATTTTATATTTATTATAATCTTTACAAATCTCACGAATTACCTCTTAAAAAGATTTAAATATGAACATAATAGAATTTAATTAAATCTAGTAGAATTGAGATGGAAATCAATCAAAATTCATAAAAACATAAATTATTGATAAGTATTCTGAAAATATTTTATTTTTACCGTTTTATCGAATCGATAAATCACGCATGATTTAGCTGAAAATAATATTCGAAAATTTCATCATTTTTCTTTAATGTAGCGAGAAGTTAATGTTAAGAAGTAAGTTTCTCATGTATGAAAGGAAGATAAATGATATCTTGAACACGGGACAATGAAAAAACATTTAACTTTTTTTTCTAAAGGAAAAAGAAAAGAGTCCGGAAAAAGAGAGATATATCATAAATCGCCATTGACAAATGAAACGCAGCAAATTAAAACTCTTGAAAGAGAGCGTTTCCAAAAGTGTCAAAAACTCTATGGGCCCTATTTATTTCCTTCTTACCCTGTAGGCGAGTCATAAGCCGAGGCGATAGCATCAGAGCCGCATGCTGCTGCATTCCCTCTCCGCCGTGCTACAATTCGAGCCCTCTATTTTTTGCAGGCAAATTCAATATATTCGATCTTTTACATTACGTTCAATTATCTTAATACCCATAGGTATAGCCCGTTGTCGTAAAAAATATACGCAAACTATAATCGCGGACTTAAGATACACAAACAAATATAAATAAATGATAAAATAGGTAATTCCAGTCTACCCTCACCCTTAGTCAGTCATTGCGTGTATTACTTGAACACATACTCAGATGTTTGGCAATCGTTTCACTCGAGGTAAACGATCTCTATTTCGATAAATAAAGAGTATTCACCGCGAATCTTTAGCTTGCGTATGAGCGTACTTTCGATTCTTGATCATGAGGATGGATTTGTGATTACACGCGGTGTTTTACGGTCGGTAGAGGAGAGGTAGGGTGTAGGTATTGAAAATAGCAAAGTGCTCACATACGCTCCCCGTGACTCGAATAGTCGAAGATGGTGTCGTTATTCTCGACACCGGCGGCGATGGCTTAAATCGTGATTAGTTTCAGTTCATAGCACTTTGGTTACGCTCTGTCGACGGCACCTGGCCCTCGCGGGATGATGTACAGAAGAGTAGTGCACCAGGACTAGAGAGTTAGAAATAATAAATTGAGAGAGAGGGCGGGATATATATATATAGCAAGAGAGAGAGAGAGATAGAGAGAGAGAATGAGAGAGGAATCAGGAGATCAAAATGACAAGGAGTCAGATTTAGATTTAGATAGGAATGACAAAATGAATTGAATGTAAGTGATGAACAAGTAGAGCAATTGTGCAAGGTCGAACATAAATTAAGGCTCACCCAACCTATTGATGGTGAAGGATTAATCCACTGGCTTTTTTTAACCTTGTTTGCTACACCTACTTTTCCCCACCCCTGAAAATTATTTACATACTCATTTTGATACCAACTTCTTTGTCTGTGTGGTTAACAGATTGGTAAACATTGAGAAGATTATAATTTCCTATTCAATTTTTTAGTTTGTCTTTCTCAATCACTTTCAAACAATAAGATCTTCAAGCTGAAAATACAAATTAGTAAGTACTGATAAATATGACTTTATTTTGATTACTAATTCAATCATAATTATCATTAAAACATATTTTTATAATAATTGTTTAAAATTGATAGAATTTCGATGAATTATTCAATATTATTTACAACAATTTGTTTAATAAATTAAATAAGAAGACTTCAATCTAAACAAACAAATACTATCGCGATTTTTAAATAAATTTTGAAACTATTTTTTAGTAGGAAAAAAAATAATTAATCAAAATAAAAATTATTCATTATAAACATTTGCTAAGTACTTAAAACAAATAAATCAATCTAAAAATTACAAGATGAAACGCGTAACCAATATTACTCAGGGATACTTTGACTTCTCAATAGCAATTCAAAAAACTTTGTTCAACTTATCTTTTAATTGATTCGAAAAATCGGATATGCCTCTTTTTAGAAGTTAATTACAATTTTTAAATACTTGATTAACTTCAGAAAGTGGAGTTTTAATAAATTATATCTAAATTGATAACACAATTAAATCGTTACATCGTTTATCAATGTATGCAAAAAACTTGTACATTTGCAGTGTAAATGAAAAAAGAAACTTTCTATTATATAATAATTAATAACACAGAGCACTACTTATCAGACCATTATAAATATAATTTATTTTAAATAATTAATCATATATGAAAATTAATGTTCAATTTTTAGTTTATTTTATAAAAAAAATGAATATGCTGATGAAAAAATTATAAATTTACTTAATAATTTCTTATATTTTAATATTGTTTAATTGTAATATTAGGTTGTTTTACATGAGTATTCAACTTTACATTTAATTATCATCATTCGACTTTTAATTTATGCATTGAAACCCTTCACAATATTTTACTTAATTTTTTAATTAGTAACTTTTACTTAATATGTTGTTCTATTAGTTCCTATTTGTAAATTATTAAAGCCAATAATTTTTTTAACTATCTAATACATAAATAGTTAATCAATATAAAAAGGAGTAAATTTAAAATATAAGAAAATCATTAGAAAAATTATAAAGTTTGCTGTTTATTATAACAAAATTAATTAATGTTCTTTTATCATAATCCCGAAGTAAGTTCGAAATGAATGAATTATGGGCCTATAAATTTAGAAGTTATTCAAAAAATCATACAGCCTTATAAAGCAACTCGGAATTTGCACATTGAAAAATTATCTGTACTTATAGTGAAATTCCAAATGGTGTATAAACATATAAATAGTTTTGCGAATACAAATACGTCTGATCTTTTGAAAACACCCTGTGTGACAACCGACCGTCAGGACTTAAGGGACCCTCTCTTATAAGGTACGAATTTCATTATTCTCTGTTTTCATTACATTGAGCATTATATTCGTCTAGTGAAACAACCAATACAGAAATCAAATATATTTATATACGAGCCAGGAAAATAAATAAGAACTAGTCATTGTCAAATATGAATTATGAATTACTGGGCAAAGGTGCAAGCTATTGTTCGACGTACAATCAAACTCTATTTTTCTCTGTCTCTTTGTGACCTACTTTTTTATGGAAATAATTTTTTTATATGTTAATTATTATATATTTAAAGAAGTATTTTCTTCATTTTGACATAATTGATTAATTGCATGCAATTATTGTTTGAAGTTTGTTTTTAAAATTTTACTAGGAGATTTTAATAGGAATTATGTCTACAAATACTAATTGTATGAACGTTCAGCAAAATGTTATCAAATTCATGAAAATTGTTAGAACTAAGACTCCTCATCACATTATTATTATTTGGCGATTTACTAGCAGAAACCTACAGTTCTTAATAGTTACTTAGCCTAACTTAATATTAATAGTAACTTAATAGTTACTTAACAGTTACTTATCTACAGTACTTAATAGTAACCAATAGTTCTTAACATTAAGATTTTTTTGCGAAAATGCAACTCTAAAACTTTAACTTTACTAAATTATTAAACTACTTAAATGACTAAAATATTAAAAATTTGATGCAACTAAATCATTCTAATTACTATACAATCATTATATATAATCTTCCATGTGAAAATTTGAATGACATTATTCAACGAATTCATATTGTCGACTATTCCGATCTAATAATAATATATGTTCGTTGGCATTATCTACTCTATCCAGTCTTATACTTTATTAGGTGACATTTTTTATTCGAAACTTGATCCTAAACTACCATATAAACCATTACCTGTATATTCGTAAGAAATGAATAGACGATAGTATTCAAGCCAAGTGTACAAATTATATATTGTAAAAAATTAAACATTAACTGTACTGGGTTGAAAGTCTATTTTCATAATTCGATAACTTAAGAGAAATACCTAGTACAGAAATTGTCTAATAAAGTAGCTTTCGCGATTTCTGTTCTCTGAGACAACTACGTCGAATAACGGGATTGTTATCAATCAGGCTTTCCTTGGTTTATCTATATCTATCACTCGTAATCGTCAGACAAGGTATGCTTGAGCGGCATTGAGATCCATTCAGAAGCATCGATATTCAGAATCAACTGTAATTGTTAACAATTCACTTGTATTATACCTCGCTAGCACTTTATTTCTTGAAATTAGAATTACACTTAGAATATTTCGATCCCGAGTGATGAGTTCCTTGCTCCTCACACGCGAACTGTCGCATTATTTCTTTCTCTCCCTTTCTTTCTATATGTTTCTACCTCCTCTCACTCTCTCGTTCTCTCCCTTTCTCTCTCTCTCTCTCTCTATAGTTCTCTCCCTTTCTCTCTCTCTCTCTCTCGTTCTCTCCCTTTCTCTCTTTTCGTCGCTCTTCTTTTTTCCCTGGCTCAACACCATCATACATTGAAGCAATGTTGCGCAATACACTCAATGATCTTTGTTTCTCTCTTTCTTGAGTTTTCCCTTTGCTCCTTTTTTGCTCTGTTTTTCTGTCACTGGTTTTAAGTACATCTTTGCTTTCAAATGTTACACTTGTTCATATACAAACAGATCTCATATACGTGAGTTTGACTCCGCATGTACGAGCCATAAGCTGACGATAGCATAGACTTATAGATGAAAAAAATATATTCTCTATTAATAAAAATATTCCTTTACCAACACTCTGTATACTTATTATTCATTCGCCAGATCACTTCTGTAATTTTTTATCTAAATATTATTTCTACATTTTAGAACAATAGTGTTGTTAAAATTGTGTACTAAACATTTATACTTCATCTATTTACAAAGATACTCGTTGACTACAGTATGGATCTTCGATAAAGTTGTAATAAAAAATTATAATTGATTAACGAAGTAGATAGTTACTATAAATTTTTTTAATGTTTAAATTTTTAATTTAATAAATAATCATTTAATTAAAATGTTCATATATTGAATTTAAATTGAATAATTGGTCTTAAAGATATTCCTAAGCAATGTTGACTGTCTATATATTACAATTAGCAATACATAGATATGTATGAAATATAAAATATCTGAGTGAATGTATAAAGCTCTTTTTTCAAAACTGGTTTTAGTATAAGATAATATAAATTTCAAAAGTTTAATAATATAGCTTATAAATTTTTAATTAATATGACATAATTCTTTATCAAGATGAACCTTGTCAAGGTTTTCCATAAGGAGTTTTTCCCCAATGAACAGCTATTAAAAGTTTTATATTGTAATATTATCATTATACGAGTGTTTTTGCAATAATTTAAGTCCCCCTCACCCAATAACACAAGAAATTAACATTAGATTTTGCAGTTATACACATAAAAGGCCGTTTACATGCCCCGTAAAGCAGAGTATCCAACAAGGACTGGATCATACTTGTTTCGTATGCTGTCAATCCATAAACCCAGAAATATTTAGTATTACCAAGTTGTTCTTAAATTTATCTCTTTCGCTTATATTATCTGGGAAATTTTTACCTTTCCAGAGGATACCCCATCTATCGCGATGTAAAATGAATTCTACATGTAAAATTAACACAATATTTCACGTATAATATTATATATATATATATATATATATATATATATATATATATATATATTACAGAAAATGATGTATCAATTATTTATCATGTTAAATCATGCTAACCACATTTTAATTAAAAATAAATCATGAAAAATACTGTGAATTTATAATTTCTACTCTTAACGTTTATTGACTAAAATGGTATTCTAAATAAAAACATAAAAATATGCATATTTATCAAAAATCAAAAATTTTTAATTCCTTATTAGAAAAAATGTTTTAAAAGTAAGCAACATCTCAATATCAGCAAACGTTGTAGATAAACCGCCTACCTGTAACAATAACTCGACGATTCCTTACATTGTTTTAAAGGTCATTAATGTAAAAAAATCTTTCCTCGAGCTCCCTTAATATATGACCACATAAACAGATGAAGTCGTTGAATAGGCACGATTTCAATCAATACTAGAGATGTATACAACTATAAACTTTGTTTTAGTAGTAACGCGCTACCTCAATACGTACAATCAGATTTTATTTAAGGCACGATGTTCAAATCATTTAGCTGGGGAACTGTCAAGATAAGTATGTACGATTTTTGCTATTGTAAGAATAACACTGTATGTATGACAATGTATGCTAAATTCTTTATCGATTAGAAGCTTAGGTAGAAATAGTACCACATTGTCATATAATTAGCAATGAGATCAAAGGTTGTAGTCGTATTTTGACCCACGTTAACGGTATAGAATCTATGAGCAAAGCAACTACAAAATTAAACACAAAAAAGAAGAATAATTTATTGTTATGTGGAAAAATTTTGTATTATAAAAGTATACATTTTTTCGGACAGTTAGCTCAAAAGAAAGAGAGAGACATCGAGAGTAGCAATAAGTAGGAATAAAATAAAAAAAACAATAAGTATAACGAATAACAATAAGTAGGAATAAAATAAAAAGCTTGATAGAACTTGTTTAAATATTGCAACAAATTCATTAATTAACGTTGTAACAGATTGATCGCCCTGGCGAGATCCAAATATAAAGTTATAAGTTTAAAACGTAACTACAATTGAAATATTTTTTTTTAACATTTATTTATTAAATACCTTGCTATCTAAAATTCTGTGATAAATTTAGTAGACATTGAACACTAAAGTATTGTACTTGTATAAATCTTTCCAATTAATCTATTTCCATTGTATATATATATATATATATATATATATATATATGCAGTATTTTTTTTCTAGAAACGAGTGTATTAATAAAATGATAAATAACTTATGATTACATCATATGCTAAGCTAAATAATTCCACAGACTGGTCAAAATATTTACAACATTATATTTGTTTTGAAAATTTATAATTTAAAATGTATTTTCAAAACGGTCCATTGACGAAGAATTTTGTATTTTAGTGATCCTAGTCTGTACATGTAAAGTGATCAGTAAGAAAGGAGATCTAACATAAGTTTTATTTGATTCGAAGGTATAGATTAGTTCTCCATGCTTGCCTACATGTCCAATTTTTTTTTATTCACGTACGTTCGACATTAATTGTTTTTTGAATCATTACAGTTTTCGTGAAAATTAAATTACGCTAGTGATTCTACAAATTAATTACCGAAAAATTTGTTTAAATTGTTAAATGTTATTTTTGCTCATGTATTTTTAATATTTTTCAATAAATGACTAAAATTATGATATTATTAAAATTAAATTTATACTAAAATATATAAATCATTAAATAGATTTTTCATCGTTTTTTAAAAATATGATAATGCTTCTTAATTTTTACATTTGTATTATATTCTAATACTGAAGCCACTATCACTTCCATTAGTTAGAGCTTTCAACAATATCATTTTACAGAAATGAGGAAAGTGAAGAGGGAGAGAAAGATAACTCATACAAATAAGACTCTAAATTATATTATGTTAATTTGTCAAGCCTAACGGTATAATAAATTTGTTTAAATAAAATTTATAGAGATTTAAATATACAGCCATGTACACAGGTATGTACATACATTTGAATTCATAAAGATTTAATAAAGCTATATTTACTTGAAAAACAACAAACAAATATTAAAAATGCAATTATTAAGAAACTAAATAAAAAAAGTAGTTGTTAATACTAAACCAATCATTAACCAAAAATACTGAATCTGAATAAAATACTGAAATAATAAATCGTCAAAAAAATTTTATGATATTACCAATAACGTGCGTAAGCATTCGAAAAAAAATATTTAATAACAAGCTTTGCTCTTGGGATTAAAAAGGGAAGACTATTGAAACCATGAACAAATAGATTGTAATTTTCACGTGAAAAATCCCTATGCTACAACAAGCATACTAAAATTTTATATAAGTGTGGTAAAAAGCTATATATAAATAGAACATATTGTTTAACCAAAATATAGAGATATATAATAATTTTTTGTATTTTAATAGCACATTTTAATTAAGAAATATAAATTAAAAGTTAACACATAAAATTTGGTTTCTATAGTAGAATTCACTATAACACGCATTGAACTTTTTATCTACTTTTTAAAAATAATTTAATTAAAAAAAATTAAATTGTTTTAAAAAATATAATTTTAAATATAAATAAGAAAATACTAAGTACTATTAAGTTGTTAAAAATTTCTGAAACTAGCAAAATCCCAGTACTTAAACTTAAACAACAGTTCGAATCCACTGTGTTTCTTTTCTTATCATTTATTTAACATGAAGGCGATATTTCTTATATTATAAACCATTCATTTATTTATACTCAGTTTTTTTAGTAAAACGTAATCTAACTTTATAATTTTCATTTGTTTCTCCTTTGTGTAAGAATAAAAAAAATTTTTGCGTAATTTTTGTCTTAAAAACTGACTCTTGATGATATACTTTGATACGAAAGCCTCATAATCGAAAGATCGTTTACTAAACGGGTAAAATATTTTATGCATCATTTACAATTTATATAATAATTATATATTTAAGTAATTTAAGTAATTTAAAATTTAATGTTCATTAAAATATTATAATACGATAATAATAAAATTTATGTATTCTGATTAATTTTATCATATATTTCAAGATTGTACAAGTTATTTATAATCTATAAATATTTAAAACATATTTTTATCGTTTACCTATTTTAAGCTATAATATTTTTTAAACTAAAAATAAGAGGCAAAGTCTAATTTTAGTAACTTAGTGGATTATCAAAAAAATGTTAAAGAAAATATAATGAAAAATTCGTCGTCGCGGAATATTTATTGTAAAATAAAATATCCCGAATTTAGTGGTTCTATTTTGGTCTGTTTTGGTAATTTCTGGCGATATAATTCGCGATTCTTACTAGAAATATATACTCATAATTTTATGACTCTATTTAAATTTTAGATTGGCCGAATTTCATGATACCTCCCGTGAGTAGATCCACAAGGACCGAATTCCAATTAAGTATTGATGGTAAAACTAGAGATAAAGTAATAGAATTATAGATTGTGCTGTAAGCGTACAAATCAGTTACGTAGTTACTAAGGCAACAAGGTATATTTATACGAAAATTATACCTACATGCAAAACTTGCTCATGAATATTTAACTGGGGCGAACATAAGGCGTACCACAGTTTATATAATTCAATGATTCGCAGCTTATTTGTAAATACAAGAAACGTAATAGTTCTATGTGAATATTATAATGGCAATGTTGTCTCTTTAAGCCGACAAAATGAGTTGCATTAGAAGAGAGAAGAGAGAGGCTAGTCGGCCTCGCTTTAGGAAGACAAGTATCAGTGAGTCGAAAATCTTCACTGATTACCCTTTTTTGAAGCTGAATGCAATTGACAGATTACGCCTTTAAGTACTTAAGGAAAATCGGATTTTAGCATATATACGGTAAAAGCCATGCTACATTTTTGCACGCTCTCTCTTCCTCACTCCCATTTACCGTCTTCGTCCTCCGCTCCATACACGTTTACGCTATCCCCCTCATTATCTTGTTGTACATACGCTCATGCTCTCTCTCTCTCTCTCTCTTTCACTTACACTCCCTCTATAGACACTACAGATCCTTGTCCTTGCATCCTTTCCTTGTCTGGCCGCTCACCCACTCGCCCTCTCTTTCTCTCTGTTTCTTTTTCACTCTGCTAGTTTGGCCTTCTTATTGCCCTTTTTGCTCTACTGATGTTCGTCCGGGCTCATGAATCACTACAAACGATTTTGATGCTGTTTTAGTGACAGTGGTTCTCGCCACAAAAATATACAATAGCTAAAAAAAATTCTTTTTAATTTGTACATATCAAAAATAAATTTTGAATGATACTATGTAATATCAATTTTGAAAACAATAAATTTCTCATTCATCTCATTTCTTACTACAATAACTTCTTAAACTTATGATTAAAACGTATAAATAGAAAATAAAAATGATACTTTAAAAAATAAAATATACTATCTAGTGTCCTTTATTTTTTTATTATTTCATCTTTTGTTTTTAAGTAAATAAGCTCGAGTAAAGTAACTTTTTTTTGTGTTTTTTTAGACAAGAAGACATTGGCAATTGGTTCACTTATTATTGTAATGTTTCAATTTAGGGTGCGTTGATTATAATTTAATCATGATTAAATAAAATATAAATGCTTTATAAGAAACATTTTTACCAGTTTTACTGCAAAAGCTTCGGATGCAATGTAAAAATAGCAACGAATATTAAAGATACGTCTCGCTCGAGGCTAAATATAAGGAAGTGAAAAGGAAACAAAATGAAAATAAACAACTACAAAAATAAAAGGCAAATAGAAGAGAAAATGATGAAAGAAAGCAAGGAATAAGAAGAAAGTAAAAAAGGAAAAGGAAACCGAAGAAATTTGCCATAAAACGCAACCCACGCAGCGCATTTGCCAGCAGCTAGAATAAGCTCCATAGATCTGTTATTACCTAAGAAGCTACAATTTCTATCGAGGGTTACAGGACTCGCGTCTTGAGTTGCAGCAAGTAGTCCAAGCGCGCAACTATGTGTTCCGAAATACAGTTATAACTGTTTGACGATTGAACCGTAAGAACCTCTATGTGACGCTCCCCGTTCAACGTTTCTTTGGTATATATAGACATTTATTAGACTTCCAATAAAGAAGAAAATGAGATTTGTGGTCCATGCTAGGATCCTGAGTTATTAAAATTTTGTTTAATCAATTAAGCAAAATCCCTTTCTGATCTGTCGTTACTTTTCATGCTTGTTGATGATTGCATCGATAAAGGCGTTCTCAGCGAATGAGACCAATTCAGTTGAGTTTGAAGGTGAGGGGGAGGTGTCGTGTAGTTGGAAGGTAGGAGGAGTAGGCTCACAATTTGAGTAAAACGACTAATCGCTCCCACTTAAAGTGCTCAAATCTTCATATATTTCGTACTTTTCATCGTAACAAATTCGTACCTCGTACATATCTTTACATACATATATGTCTATATATGTATATTATATAGTCCTATTGTCCTTCGTATTAATATTTCATCCTCGGCTGATTATATGTTGCACCTTTGATAGATTTATTTACTCTTTCCGAGCCCTTTTACACTTAATTATATTCTATCGTCTTCATTTTGTTATTGTAAATTCTTTCATATCTAGATTTCAGTATCAAAAGGAGATATATTTTAGACGGAAAATATTCCAAACTTACCTCTTCCATATTATTAAAACACATTTTCATCCACTTTTTTAACTTTTCGTTATCAATTTCTCTTTTCTTGAGTTGCGCTTTAGATACTACTCAACACTAGTATTTTTTCACACGATACACATAATACCTATAATATGAAATAAATAAAAAATATTAAAATCAATAAAGAAAATGATGTAATTAAAAATTCTATTTAAGATTTTTTTGGATATGATGTATTAAAATTTTTTTTTAATAAAGTAATTTTTGAAAACGTATTAAAATAATGTTTTAAAAAAATGTAGACATAAAGCTTTTGATTGTATTGAATACTTAAATTTCGAGAAAAAAAAGTTAGGAATTGTTAAATGGTGTTTAATGGATCTTGTATTTTTCTCTAAATGATTGTCTCAATCCAACCGTAGTATTTTCAATAGATATCGAGAAAATGTTTCGCCGAATTTAAATTCATCTAAATGATCAAAACTGTTAGCTGGTAGGAATCCGTGGACCAACCCGTTCTTAACTTTTAAATTACTTTTATTGCTTGAAATTCAAGTCCTAATTAAACCATCAGCATGTTCCAAAGATGGAAAAGTACATTTTTTACTCGTCACTCCTATCCAACAAAACAATGTGTTAGTAGATGATATATTGGTAAATGCAGATACCGTAATAGAACTACCGGTAATCAATGATTAACTAATAAAATTGCTCCTTTCCGGTGGCTTTCAATTAAAAAGCGGGACTACGATCAGGCGGTTTTTCTTATTGACTTCCCCAGTAACAAATGGTTTGTTATGTGTATTCTTAAAAAAACAAATTTCGCCTTTTATTTCTTCTCAATTTCATGCTTTCGCAACAATAATTTCAGATACATTACAAAAGCCGAAAATATTAATAAACCTATATTAACTATAAATACAAAATTGTAAAAAAAACCTCAAAATAAAAAACAAAATGTGTAGAGCTTTCGGCAAAGTAAATTAGAACGAGGAGATCGCTTTTGCGAAATAAAATTGAAAGGAACTTACGCTTCCATGCTATTGCAGCTGTTCTTGAAGGAAATGCAATATAGTACTATGGTTCAACTAGTCTGACTTTAATTGTATCAAAGTTTTCACGATGTAGCAGAGGCGGAGACGAATAGTAACCCACTCCTGTCCGCACGAACTGTACAACAGCCAACATTCACGACGCCTATGCTACTTCAGACTTATATCAAATAATACATTCAAAATTCTACCCTACCCAACCAACACCGACTCTCGTCGGTCACTGCTTGTTTTGTCGCCTACCTTGTGCTTTTGTTGATTGTGTTAGGTAATAAAATTTAAAGGCCGGCATTATATAGGTGCAGATTCTGCTTTTTAAAGCACATAAATTTTCACAAAAAGCATTAAAATCTTATAATAAAATTTATTGAAAAATACTAATTTTTATAAAGCTTCCTAATTTAACCGTTATGTAAATATGCATAATTAATACAGAATACAGATATAAAGATATTACATCGATCGAAATAACATTATTGACAAAGTTTTATTAAATAGAAGCTCTAAAATCACATTATTATTTACAAAAATCTAATAATAGTGTTTTAAATTATTCGTAGAATATTTTTAAAAAATTACTTGGTCTTTTAGAATTAAACACTGTAATAAAAACTTATCGAGATTTTCAATAACTAAGAACACAACGCAAAATCTTTTAAAATACGTGGTGCCATCTTTGTATAGCGTTCGAAACCTATATTTCTTAGAAAACTGTCGCAATTATCAATTACAAAGTAAAATCATCTTAATAAGACTATGAAAAATTTTAATTTTAAATATTTAATATTTAAAAACATCAAAACAAAACTTTTTCGATAGTTGTGCAAGTAAATGTTTTAATTATAATCATTTTTAAAATATTTTATTTATGTACTACTGAAAATCTATCAATACGTATAAATAATATTCCATCAAAGTGGTCAATATCCTGAACCTAGAGTTCTTTACGTGCGAGTAAAATCATTAAATTTGTTAACTTTGGAATTTCTTGCCGATATGCCATTTACAAGTTACAAGAGTTTTATTACGGACTAGCTAGATTGTATAAACTAGTTATGATGGAAACTACAAATTCTCTATTACAAAAAATATTGCTTATGTTCATGTATAATAATTTAGTCAGCTGCAACTATTATCGTATATTTTTAATATAACTTAATTAAGGAAAATACATTTCGTGTAACGGAAAAAAACAAGCCGAATGTTCATGCGTTTTCATACACTAAGAAATATTAACCTTCACTCTTTAACTGTACCACCACTTTTATCTGACTTTTGAGGATCGACAAATTTTTCATAGTAATAAACAAAGAGTCTTTGCAAACAATAACTGAATGGATGTATAAGAGGTCCGTGCAATTAAGGATACCGGAGATTCGACAGGAAGGAAGAAATTAGAACCGAACTCATAGAAAATGATAATTTTAAAATAATTTCTATTCGAACAATTTGAAAGTGAAGCTCTTTCCTCTATCTTCGGAAATCTTCCTTCTAGCATTTGGCACCATACCGTCCGATCCTGTGCACAGAAGCCCATTCTGATTCTTCTGATCTTAATATTCTTCTAATTTAGTCTATCTGATGAATAGTAAATACAAATATTTAAAAATTAATTATAAATTATGAATATTATTGATAAAAGTACTTTAAAGCAGAATTAAAAATGAATCTTTAAATACATTATTTGGCATAATTTGAAATGATATTTAAAATCAAAGGATATAATTATTGTCGTTGGTGTACAATTAAATATTACATTTTAGGAATTTGTAAATGGAAAATGTTATTATACAAGTTAATAAAAAGAGTTGATTAAAATAGTCAATTAGTAAAATGAATGAATAATAAAAAAGTAAAAGTGTTTATAAAATTATTTAATATTATAACTTCAAGATATGTTTTTGTAAATCCTTTAAAAACGCAACGTAAATCACCGAAATGTGAGTCTCAACACTTCGTCATCGGTCAACAATATAATTCGAGGGTCGATTTATGGAACTCGTTATTATAAAACTTCATAAAAATGTTATAATATTTAATTTTATACAAATATTATTTTATATAATAATATAAAGAGACTTTTTGAATTCACAATAAATTATATTTTTACGTATGAAATTAATCACATATTACAAGTAAATAACAAACTGCTTTTTGGAATTATAGATGATATATCCATAGTACATATTTCATATTTTATGATGATATTCCATAGTACATATTTCAGAGTAATATGTTCGATATTTAAATTTATCAATATAATGTCTATATAAATGGATTTCTAGTAATGGTATATAATTTTTAATGCATATGTTTAAGAGTCACTCTGCTCACTAACTATATTACGTCTTAGAAGGGAAGGATTTTTCCGACGAATAAACAAGGGCTTTCCGTTCTATCATGCAATAAAATGGGAATACATGGGGTCAGTGCAATTGTAGAAAACTTTTCCCTGCTTGAACGACTATTGTGAATGAGTGTTTGTCCTATGGTCCACCGTGTAATGGCAGAGAAAAAGGATTATTATAATAAATAAAATATAACGATAGTATTTAAAAACAACTGTGTATTCATAAAAAAAATTCCCAAGTGACAACTGTGATAAAAAATAATGTTCAAGAATATTGAAATTAAAGAAATTATTAACTCTACATTCTCATAACTTAGCGATAACATACAAGAGATTGAATATTTTATGAATGTAAATAAATTAAATACTACTATACCATACCATAGCTCCATAACACGCTCTTAACTAAGCAGAAAATCAAGCAAACATGAAGCCAAATGTTGCGTACGTATCAAATCAATGTTATGCAAACAGTATTTATGTTTGCATTTGAGCTTTTTTAAAATAAAGCTTAATTTTTTACTAAAGCTTAATACTCGATTTATTAAAAAAAAACTAGGCACGTCACTATCCAGTAAAATAAAATTTTGATTGCAGAGGAGTTATCTTATACTTGATGGATTCAGGATGCTATTCCTGAGTGCTCGAAATAGCCTGTTATCATCGTCAAAGGCTAATAGCCCAAATTAATTGAGGTCTGAGTATTACGAGAGTCCATTATCGCTAGTTCATGCACTGACTACAAAAATCTCGTCAAACGACTATTAATTCCAGGCGCATGGAAGCGTATTATCAACAACCACTTGGCTGTTTAGCCAAAAAAGGAAAACAATAATAATACGAATAATCATTGTCGAATGAGGGGGCAGTTTTACATGGAACAGGGGCTTCTGCGATAGGCGGTTCAATAAATCCCAACATAGCAGGTCCCTCGGGAAAACTCACTTCCCTACGCTTTCCTAACTTTGTAGGTAGTACACAAAGGGGATCCGATGTCTCCTCTTGTTTAATTTGAACACCCGAATAGTATCGTATTGAAGAATTATACTGTTAAATCTGGATAGTTGGTGGTAAATTGAAATCGACATCTACAACGTCAATAATGCAAGTGTCATTTGCCCACGTGCTACATGGTTTACCCAATTATTTCAGTCAAAACTTGATAATGTTGCTTTTATTCTTACAAGTAGTAAATTATTACAATAATTTTATTATTAAGGCTTATAAGAAATTGTAAAATAGTACGCATTGTAACAAATTCATATATAAGTAAAAGTGCGTGGAAAATTAAAATATTGAATGATAATTTTGAATAGAAACTATGTATTAGAAACATAATTTTTTTGAGATTCAAACATTTTTCTTGTTACAAGAGAACAAAACATAAATGTTTGTTCTGTGTCATTATACATTTTTAAATGATTAGAATTTATCAATATACTTCAATCATTGGTAGAAATAAGTACGTAATTAAAATTATATATAGCGTTGCTATCATTATTATTTTAATGTCATCAACGCAATATCATTCCAAAATACAAAACTCTTATAATATTTACCATTTTTCATAATAAAATAAAAAAATAAGAAATAATGTTGAAAAGTGTAAGATATTTAATATACATTTATTTAAAAAAAATTAATGTTTAATAATAATAATAATTTCAACAAAAATTTCAAAATTCTTAAATGAAGATAGATATTTTTATGAAGAACTTCAAAAAAATAAATGGCATGTATAATATTTTTAGATTGTTACTTAATAATTTGGTTATATTTCGTTAGATTGTTATTTAAAAAATTTTAAATAATTAAAATTTTCAAGTAGACGATTAAAAAAATATTAATGAAATACTCATTTATTGTGATATACTATTTATTCGCTTAATAACAAAATTTTAACTCAAATTCCTATATATCTTACATAATACTACTAGAAATAAAAAAAAAGTATTAAGAAATGTAAATTTTTATAAAATTGACCACATAAGACGCAGCACAATCTTTTAAAGTATTCTTATTAAACACAATTTATGTCGTCAACTACATATTTTAAAAAATTTCTATTTATACGTGAACAACATAAAACACAGAAAATCATACAAACTTCAAAATAAACATTTAAATAAACAATAAATTGATTTATATTCTACCCAATTATTGATAGTAGCAGTCATTATTTCCAATTTAATGAAACTTATTTAAAAATAATATATATATATATATATATAATAAAAACTAAGCAATTTACATTTTGTATAAAATCACTACATCAAATAATGATGACATTATACAATATAAAATAATATTTTGTTAATGTAAAATTTTTAAACATCTTACATTTTTAATAATTAATCTTCGATCTTCTTATTGTAATCGTTAGCTTAAGTATACTTACTGTACCGATATAGCATACTGATCATACATATTTACACCAAACCCAGCCTAATCCTATGTTTATAGATTTTCAGATTTATTTAAATGATTATGGAGGTCTGAATCTGTGCAATATGCCATCAGCAAATTTTCTTATTAGAAAAATGTAATTAAAAAAACACTTGCACACGTACGTTTGGGTCGAATGTAGCTGATATTTTTATATAACATCGCAAGATTCCGTTTTAAACAGCTTTTTCTGTAGACTTACTTTGTTTTGAATTCATTTTTTCATTTTATATTTTTCTTTATTTTTATCACTTTTTTGCAGTTCATTATGTATTCGTAAAAATCCAGACCATGTATATTCAATTATAAAACTGTTTTTTCTCTTAAATTAGTAAAAATGAAACCGTGATTACAGGAGTACGTGTATGTGCAAGAGAAAATTATCATTTGTATTAATTATAATTGACATAAATATAGGAGTATTGATATATCGAATGGAATGTTAATGGTATATGACATAAATTTTCGTAAAAACCAAGGCCCACATCCAAAAAGATAATTAACTTATAATTCAGAAAATAAATAATTTAAGATATTACATGTCTATTTTTCATGATTCTTTGAGCATCATTTTTTTTATAAAATGATTTTTGATTACATAAATAATCCCAATTTGTAGAATACAAATTTAAGCAAAATATATAATTATTAGAAAATGTACTTTCAAAGATATGATAATGCAACCTGTATTACATTATTTTTTATGAATGAGAGTGTAAATGCAAATGCAACTTTTTTTATGTTTTTTTTTATATAAAAACTTATTGCAAAAACACGAAATAGAGACCATTACATAGCAATAGTCAAAATCATTTACAAAACTTTATTTTGATTAATTTAAAAAAATAATAAAAATAAAGCATGTAGTAAAATAACATAAAAAATAAAATTATGCCTGTTAGTCCTAAAAGTTGACTGGTCGATTCTTATTTTCTAACTTTACTTTTCGGACTAATTATTTCTGACTAAATATCTTCTACATAAAGCTGTACCTAATTTATATGAAATTTATCTTCTGCTAATATTTTAGAAGAGCTTAAATCCTCTTACTATTTTTAGAGCTATGTCTAATAAGGCTAGATATTTAATGTCATATTGCAACGTAAGAGGTTATAAAATATTTTTTTCATTAAAATTATTTATTAAGATAAGATATTATTACAGGAGGTTTTGAAGATAATCATTTTAACCAGATGCTATTATAGCGTATTTTGCGTATAAACGTATAGGCTAAAAATATATTTCAGATGTAATTTGTCACATATCAAAATGTTTTAAACGAGATAAATGACATATATTATAAGAGATGTAACATTCATAAAACCAATATCGATTAATAATTTTTAAAATATCAGTATCAATAGTAAAAATAGACAGTAATATTTATCGAATTAAATAAACATGCGCCTGAAAGAAATCCTAACATAAATTCTTATAATAGATTATAACATAATATAGAATTAAACATAACTTTAATAAAAGCCACATTTACATCAAAGATATTACTTTCATTATAAATGAATGCATATTAATAATTTATAAATTATTAAATTAAATATCTTTATCATTTTTATGGCAATAATATACATAAATGCTTTATAAAGTATCATGTCGAGTTTTTTTATGCTATAATTACATATTACACTGTATTAGCGAGGATGAATTTTATAATAAGAAATATATTTATAGTATTAAAAAGTATTGTATGATATAAAATTAAATTGTACTTAAAGATATCAATTATAATCAATAAACTATTGTATTTATTTAAGTTACTTATGTACACAAGAAAAAATAATTGTTTCGGTTTGTTATAACTGTATATATTGTAAGTATATGTTTGTATCTATTATTACAGTCTTTTTTCATATTCGATATTAATATATATATATATATATATATATATATATATATATATATTATAGGTAAATAAATGATTTTGTATTTGTATTAAAATGGATTTAAATTTAAATATATTTATTTTAAAAAATCAGTTTACAGACTGATACGTATAATTAATTCTTATGTAACACCCATTTCATATATATATATATATTTA
This sequence comes from Kradibia gibbosae, assembly GCA_018907135.1. Lineage (NCBI taxonomy): Eukaryota > Metazoa > Arthropoda > Insecta > Hymenoptera > Agaonidae > Kradibia > Kradibia gibbosae. Next base: position 26,056,314 of record JACCHX010000001.1, read on the forward strand.
TATATTTTTACATTATATTACATTTTTATACATGAACAATGATATAAATTTTAAAAATTTAATCATATTTTGATCAACAATTTTAAAACAAGTAATGCAAAATACCTGTGTTGCTTATATTTAAAATTTCGCGGGTTAAATTTGTAGTAATAAACACTACTTGAATACACGATATAGAAGAAATTGCGTTCCTAGTTAAATTTCAGAATTTGAAACGCAAACAGAAACAGGAATGATTTCGTTTTACTCATTCCACGAAACCTCGACAATTATACAAAATAATTAATTTAATAATTAAGTTAATTAATTCAATTAAAGATATTTTCATTTTCTCTTTCTATTATATGATAAATCATTTTCGCTACATAACTGATGCATTGATATTGCATCATTCAATTGTTTTTAAGAAAGTTCGTGGATTTGGAAATTGGAATACATACGAGGTGCTAAAACCTAAATCTACTGCAATTCATTTGGGGTAAAGTCATTGGGATTGATAAAAATGTTTTCTATTTATAAATTCTATTAGATAATAAATTTATATTTGTTGTCTTGATTTAGCTGACGCATATTACAGTATTCTTTACTAGGTAGGTGGTTATTCTTCATACCCTACATTTTAGACGTTTTCTATACGCGAGAATTGTCAACTTAACCTTACTTTCCTTACTGAAAACGAATACGTGCGTCTAATATATTATTTTGTGATTAATACATTACTTTTATAAATAAAAAATCAAGATATTCTGAATTGTGTAATATGAATATTAATACCATGTATTGTATAAAATTCATTGATACAACTTTAAATAAATAAATTGAACAATTATTAATACCAATGTTAAAATTCATTCAATAACTTATGAAAAATATTAAAATGTAACTATTTTTAATACTTATTTTTGTTCTTTAACATGAGCTTAAATAATAATTTAAGATTTAATCACATCATTTGATGTTAAATTACATTGTTTAAATTTTATAAAGATTATAATTTGTTATAATCTGTACAATATATTAAATTTTTTCAGGTATTTTTTTAAATATACAAGACTTCCTGTGAAAGCTACTCTATACTGGTGAGTTTCCACACAAAATATTGCCTAATAGCAAATCGGACACTCAAAGTCAACTAACAATGTCTGTACAAAGTGTTGCTCTGGCATCTCTAACGGCCACCTATACCGACTCAGAAGGTGAGGATGGGTTGGATGAAGACCTTCAGGAGAATTCAAATACTCCCAGAGGGGCTGCTCCACAAAATGCTCAAGTTGGTCAGCCCCTGGTTCTCATCAGTCCTAAATCTGGCAGATCAGCCTCAAATAGTCCTATCAATACTTCCAATATTAGCGGCAAGAATAATAACAACTTGCCAAATGTCCCTACTTTAGTGACGGATGTAACCTCTAAGGTGCAGAGATTGGTTTCCTATTTTGATGATACGATAGTATCTGACGATGAAGGAACTGCAGTCCCAGTTTCTGAAGTGTGGTCTTCATTAAATGGGAAACCACCTTTAGATACAGCTGAACAGCAGTCTCCCGATCATCAAAAGGATTTGATTTCAGATGGTGAAGCAGATGCATATGGCATAATCATACCACCTGATCCTTCTGGATCATGTCCTACAGAATTACAAGAAAAAATTATAAATCTTTACAGGAAAATGGAATCTGGCCGTTTGGATATGAATAAACTTATACAACAAAGAAAAGATTTTAGGAACCCATCTATTTATGAAAAATTAATTCAATATTGTAGTATAAATGAATTAGGTACCAATTATCCTCCTGACAGATTTGACCCTTTCAAATGGAACAAAGATTCTTACTATGAAGAACTCGCAAAAATTCAGAAGGTGGAAATGGAAAAGCTGGAAAAAGCAAGGAAAGAAAAAACTAAAATTGAAATTGTTTCGGGAACAGCTAAACGACAAAGCAACACTAACGTGACTGTAGAAGAAGATGCCAAGAAGAGAAAAAGTAAATGGGATCAAATTGCTACAAATCCTGCAACTGCAATAGCAGTAAAACCAGGTGTTATAGCTCAGCCAGCTTTAACAACATTGACCTCATCCGTAACTGGTACTAAAGCAACGATAATTTCTGCTTTTGGTTCTTTACCAAAGAAACGACTGTAAATTACAGTTATTTATTGTAAATATGAATTAATTCTTAAATAAGACAATTGTTAGATCTTGTGATGCAAATAACAATGAAGCCTTTTAAGTTAATCTGAATTTTTTTTATTAAAACATTTCTAATATAATATTTTAATTTAAATTTAAATTATTAAATTCATTTAATGGACAGTATGTTTTTTTATTTATAAATTTATATTCAAAGTAAAAATTCTAAATTTCTAACTATTTTAAAATATTTGAAATATGTCTACCATCATTATTGACTCACTGATAAACTTTATAAAAAACATGATGCAATACTGCCAGAATTTATAAATTTGTAATAATTTATCCAAAAGTTATGTGCTAAATTATTAACATTGTGATTACTTAATACTATTATTATTAAACTATATTTTTTAATACTGAATAAATACAGAATACACCTAATTATTATAAAAATAAAATTAATATCGATTGTATTAAGCTGTTTAGAGTTACTATTTAAAATTAAAAAAAATTTGAATTTAAAAATATGTATTTGGGGATATTAATTTTTTTTTGTTTCATGAACAATATAATATACCACATAGGAATCATTCATTTTTGTAAATAAAACATTTTCTATTACAAAAAATTTATTTTTTACAGAAAAATGTTTTCGATTAATATATGTTAAACAAATATTAATAAAGTAATAGAATAATAAATAATAATTCAATTTGATTTGTTTATAATTGCATTATTGTGCAAATATGTAAACATTTACGAAAGTGCTTTTAAAAACCAATATTTTTTCAATAATTGAAATTAAATTTTTGTTACTTAATAAATAATGTTGCATTATATAAACATTCTACTATGTAGCATGTTAATAAAGCAATTTAAAAGTTATTATTTAATAAATAATATTTATGTCTGGGAAATGTAAAAAATATAGTTGTTAAACTTAAATAATTATTCATTCATATTGATGATTATTATTATGAATTATGAATTTATTATAATTATGAATGAATTATAAATTATGAAATTATGAACATTATGAATTATTCATTCATACAAAGTAATGTAATAATAATTTAGCCTCGATTTAAATGTTACGGTAATGTTTACTACTAGGATAATTACTTTTTATTTGATTTTTCTGTCATTTAATAATTTTTACAATTTTTGGAATAAAATATGTAAATAAAATATATTTTTAATTCAATATTATAGTCTTGTTATTTTTAACACCCAAACAATTCTCATTTAATTCTTATTTCATTACACTTAAATAATCTTAATATGTAATATTAAATATATTTTTTAATTGTGAGCAATTTTACTTTCTTTGTACGGTTAGAGCTTGCACTCATGTAATAAGAAAATAAGTGTATGTGTGTATATGAATACATTTCGCATACTCTTTGTTTTTCAATATGCTGTTCTTTAAAAAAATATAATCGAGAGCATGAGTTTTTACAATAAATCTTATTTATTTGTAGTTAATACTTAGGAACGCAGATAGTACAATAATGCAGGATGTACTTTCATATTGTGTTAATTCATAATTAAAGTGTTACACAATGTATTTGTTAGATATTCAGTTTTGTAGATTCAGTTAGTATAATACCAATAATTAAATTTTGAAAGTACCACATTTTTTAAATTGAAATTCTTTAACGCAAACGCATTGCAAGTTTTGAAATATTTAACCTATGCTTGGTTTCATCAAAACTTTTTTTATAATGTACATTCGTCAATTAAAGTTCTTAAATAATATAATAATAATTCGCACACTCAGTTCAAACAAAAACTTATTTAAAAGTTCTAAATTAATTAGAAATGATTTTCTAGAATATTTTTCTAAAAATCTAAATCATGCATTTATTCGATCAAGTCCAGTATTACCCCTCAATGATCCATCAATACCATTTGTTAATGCAGGAATGAATCAGGTACATTTTAACAATCTTAGTTCAAATGTCAATTTGTGCAATATTAATATTTTTGTACAATTTTATCATTCTTCATTTTCATTGACGAAAACAGTGAAAAGAATTTTGTTAAAGATCAGATGCTATTTTAAAAACTTTTTTTAGTTTAAAGGTGTCTTCTTAGGAGAGCATAATCCTCCTGCACTTAGAGTTGTAAATTCACAAAAATGCATCAGAGTTGGAGGAAAACATAATGATTTAGAAATTGTTGGCCACGATCCATATCATCATACATTTTTTGAAATGCTTGGTAATTGGTCATTTGGAGATTATTTTAAGGTATTATTTTATTAACAAATTAAATTAATACTTTTAAAGTTATCATAGGAGTATCATATTAATCATAGGAAGAAGCCTGCAAAAATGCATTGGATTTATTAATAGAGATTTATGGAATAAAAAAAGACTTTTTATATGTAACATATTTTAGTGGAAATGAAAAATTAAATTTGAAACCAGATTTAGAATGCAAAGAAATCTGGTTGAAGCTTGGTATACCAGAAGATCATATACTACCATTTGGCATAGAATATAATTTTTGGGAGATGGGTCCAACTGGTCCATGTGGTCCTTGTACAGAAATCCATATAGATCATACAATGCAGTTAAAAAATCAAGCTCTGAGGGTCAATAAAGGATATGATGATTTGACAGAACTTTGGAATATAGTGTTTATTCAGTTTCGAAGGTATGTGTTCTTTTTTATTAAATTAAAATTTGAAAAGTCCATTTTCAAATTTTTTCATTAATTGGAAAACACTATAATTAGAATGAGATATATTTATTAATATCATTTAAAAAATACTTTTTTATATTGCAGACTTAAAAATGGACAAATAACTCCATTAATAAAAAACTATGTTGACACTGGAATGGGATTTGAAAGATTAGTATCAGTATTACAAGGAAAGCGTTCTAATTATGATACAGACTTATTTCAACCACTATTTGAAGCAATTGAAACATTATCACATGCTCCAAAATATCAAGGTCGATTTGGAATAGCTGATAGAGACAAAATTGATTCTGGATATAGAATCTTATCTGATCATGCTCGAATGGTTACTGTAGCCTTAGCTGATGGAATGTTACCTGATAAGAAGTTTGTAATGTTATTTATATTTTTACATTTATATGAAAAATTTTTAATATGAATTTATATGACATACATTTTTTTATAGCCACAAACTTAGACGAGTTTTACGGAAAGCAATTGATATTGGTGATGAGATTTTTAGAACAAATAAACTACTTTCTGAATTAAGTTATCATGTTGCTTTGAGTCTTGGTGACGTATATCCAGAAATATACAAAAATTTAAATAAAGTAAAGCACTTAATTTTTTCAATATATTTATTTTTCAGACTAAATTAAATACTTAATTTTATATTTAGATACAATATATTATACAATATGAAGAAGAAGTTATGAAATCTGCTAGATGTACTGCTCTAAAACATTGGAAGAAAATCGTATGTAAGAGACCTGAACTCTCTATTATTACAGATACTACATTGCCTGGTTTGAGTGCAGGATATAACCAATTACAGCAGTTTTTAAAATCAGAGTATATTGTTGTTATTCAATTATCTTTTCAATATGCACAATAAGTAATAAATAATAATAATATCAAAATAATTTGTAGGTATAAAGGGGACAGCTTACCAGGGCATTTTGCATATAAATTATACGATACTTATGGTTTAAATATGGAAACAATACATCAATTATCAGATATCGAATCAGTAAAATTTGATATAAATGACTTTAAAGAAACGTTAGAAAAAGTTCGAGAACAATCTCGATATGAAACTGATAAATTAGATTGTGAAATTATTTCAGATTATTCATTAAATTTACTTGAATCTGCTAATGTACCAAAAACTGATGATTTATTAAAATATAATCATATTTATAGTAGTAATGGATATAATTTTCCAAAAATAAAATGTAAATTATTAGGAATAGTAATAAATGGTAATTTTTGAACTAATTATTTACGTTACAGTTACTGATAATAAGTATTTTAAAAGTTTAAAAAATTTTACTTTATAGGAAACCTAATATCTGAAATTGAATCTAAACTGAATGTAGATGAAAGTCAAGCTATTGTTGAAGGAACAATTACAAGTAGTGGTAATATTATTGAAAGCAGTGCGGTTATCAATACAAATTCAGAAGTCGGTATAATATTAGATAAAACAAATGCATACTCACCTGCAGGAGGTCAAATATCAGATAAAGGTCAGATTCAAGTAAAAAATCTACTATTTAATTTTGAAAAAGTAAGAAAAATTCGTGATTATGTTATTCACATTGGACATTTTGTTGATTGGGATGAATTGTAAGTAATATTTATAAATATAAAATTTAATTATTTGCTTGATAAAATCTTTTATATTCTGATAAATGTGTAAGGAAAATAATAATTTTTAGAAATCTGGAACAGGAACTTGAAGTTGGAGATGAATGTGTTATTTCAATAAATGATAAAAATCGAGTAGGAGCAATGAGACATCATACTGCTATTCACTTATTAAACGCTGCTTTGCAAAAAATTTTGCCAGTAATCGGTCAACGTGGAAGTAGTGTACAAAAAGACATTTTACATTTTGAATGTAGTGTTTTTGGAAAAAAATTATCAACAAAAGATGTAATGGAAATTGAAAATCTTGTAAATCAAACTATTCAGGCTAATGTTCCTGTGAAAACAAAAGTTGTAAATATCTTAGAAATGTTAAATGAAAATAATTTGTCAATAATTCCAGGAGAAATTTATCCAGATTCAGGAATCAGAATTATTGAAATAAATAGTAACATATTAAATTCAAAGTACTAAAAAAGTTGAAGCCTTTTATCAAATAATTAATTTCTTATAATGCATAATAATAATTATTTATTCTAGAGAAGCATGTTGTGGGACACATGTTCATGAAACAGGGGTTATAGAACACTTCTGCATTGTAAGTCTAAAATCTCGAGGAACCTTAAGCATAAGTTTAAAGGCTGTCACAGGGTCAATAGCTCGATTAACAAGGCTTGCTGGTGATAATTTAAAAGACAGAATCTCGAAATTGGAAAATGATTTTAAAATAGGTAGCACAACACTTAAAGATCTTGAATACAAAATCAATATTGAAAAACTTGAATTATTAGATAAAAAAAAAAGATTTCCATATATTGTCGTACAAGAAAGTTTAGAAAAATTAGAAATGTTATCAAAACATATTAAAATACAAGAAAGAGGAAAAACAAGGTATATTTATAAAATTATTTAAATACAATACTTTTTAATTTTATTTTAATATTTTTCACAAACCTTATTTGTTTTAAAGGAATAGTATAGAAGAAGAAATTAAAAAACTATTAGAATCATCATCGTTACCATTTGTTGTGCATTGTCTTCAACCAAATAATGCATTTTTAGAAAATATATCCCTAAAAAATATCATTAAACTTTGTCCACCTACTACTCCAGTCTTAATCATTATATACTGCAAAAACAAAGCTAAAGCTAGATGTTGTGTTCCGCAGGTAGAGTGATTTATTATAAAAATATTATGAATTACTTATTATTTACAATAAAAGTTTATTATAAATTATATTAATTTATTATAAAAACATATTTAGCGAATATTTTATTATTCAATTATTTATTCTTTTTTTAAAACACAGGAAGTTCAGTCTCCATCGTTCAATGCTAAAATATGGATGGAAGAAGTGCTACAAATATTTCAATCAAAAGGGAATTCATTAAAAGACGAAAATCCACTTGTTGCATACAACATGCTACCAACACAAATTTCTAATGATAATTTTAACATATTAATTGATAAAGCTATTGCTAATGCAATAAAATTCGCATCAACCTATCTTGACAGAAGTAAAAAAAATAAGCCAAATAAATAAAGTAAGTCTTATTATAAGATTTTGAGTATTTAGCATTATTTAATAAATATTTAGCGAATGTTGATGTAAACAAATTTAATTCTGTGTGTGTTTATATATATATATGTATAATCCAAGAGAAAAAGACTAATATATATAGAGACAGAGTGAGACCTATAGAAAAGCCTATATATATATATATTTATATATACATAAACATACGCAAAAAATAACGTATATGTGTGTATACGTTAATAAATATTATTTTTATAAAGACAAATTTCTTATATTTATTACTAAAATTTTTGGCATTTTATTTGGTCATTATAAAATGTTTTTAAAGCCTGCCACTGTGCTTTATGTATAAGTATATGCTCTCGTTTGTTCTTCATATAATTAATTGCTTTCTCGGGGGTCCAGTTGTGTTTCTGCCAATTTTAAATCAATCAATATTAAATGAAAATATATTAAGAAAATTTTATATAAATTTTATAATAAATTTTTACAGACCATTATCAAATAGCATCCAACAAGTGTTGCACTACGAGTTCTGCCAGCTTTACAATGTACATATATTGTTGGTTTTTTGTCATGTACTTGACTATCTTGGTCCATATTTTTAATTTGACTAATAAAATTTACACCTTGCTTAAGTTTTTCTTGACAAGGTGTTTCGAAAATATCTGTCGTTGACAATTGTAAGAATTTAACATTATATTTACTCCATTCCTATAAATATTTATACATTAAAAAATAATTAAAATAAACTATATCTAATAAATTAAAAAATGAATGTACCTTTGAAGTGTTTGAAAATAACCATAGCTCATAATCTTCATTCATCGATATAACGGCTTTTATATTTTCTTCTTTTATTAACTAAAAGGTAAAAATATTTTAAGTAAAAAACAAATTCTACAATTTTTTGTTTGTAGTCACCTGTTTTGTTGTTGTTCTAAAAGGTAGTGCTCCAAGAATAACATTTTCATCTATACGATCATACCATCGCCGACTTGAAACTTTTTCCATAAGAATGTTATACAATAGAGATGGATAAAATGTTATTCTCGCAAACATATTCACTAAAATAATGATTTAAAAATGTCATTAATTAATTGACAAATTTTAAGATTAACTGTTTATGATCACACTTGTGTTAAAGAAACAGTTAAATAAAAATAAATAAATAAATTCTTATTTTTTATAATTTTACGATTTATCGAATTTGAAATATTTCAAGAATGAAAATGTGTCATGCTTAATATAAGCGGAAAGTTATCGATAAACGGAGAGAAAGTCGAGTTAAATAACATCCAGGTACAAAAGCTATAGAGTCAGAGTGGGGAGAGTTAAAAGTGGGGCCCATGGGTTTTGAAGTGGGGTCAGCTGAAATATATAATGTACATATTTTAACTATGAACCAATAGTACTATTGTTCATATTATTAATATTAAGCATTTATAAATTTCATAGACAGGGAAAATTTATTCTGAGATTTTGCCTTACACAAGATCTATTTAAAAATATAGTTATAAATTTTAAATGACCACTTATTTAGTCCAATTTAGTCTGCTATTTTATATATAATAAATAATAGTAACATGAAAAAGAAAAATAATAATTGACTAAGTAAATTTTTTTTATAAACAATAAATTTATTTACATTATTTACAAAAAAGTTCTAAAAGATGTTAATTAAGATACCAAACAACTTTAAATAACACTTTATTATAAAAAAACTTAATTTATATTTTAAAAGAATTACTCGTAGCTATGTTGATAAACAGCATAAAAAATCTTTTATGAATTTTCTAAGATATCTTTATCTAAGCAATAAAAGCCTAATTCACCACTTCTAAAAACCTTAATGAAATATTGTGATGCTGAGTACAAATCAGGCATTTCAATAAATTTTCCATTAAAGTCTCTTCTCTTCTGAACTCTTTTTAATTTAATAGCAATTTGAATAAGAACTTCTATTATATCATCTGTTGGTTCTTTCAAATTTAATATTTCAACATATTCAAATCTCTGATGCTTATTTAACCAAAATAATAAATAATCAGCTAATATTTGTGGCCCTACTAAATGATCCTGAGAACATCCAACTAAAGCTAATTTTAAGCCACTATTAATATCATTGATATATGGAGGTAAAATTCCAGGTGTATCTAATAAATATACTAAAGGATTTGCAGATATTTTAATTTTATTCATGACTGATTTTGTAATTCCTGCTACAGCCCCTACAGATGCAGCTTTAGCTTTTTGTAAATGAGTATTTCGTAATCTATTTATAAGTGATGATTTACCAACATTTGGAACCCCTATAATCATGATACAAAAATCTTTTTCTTGAGATCTGTTAAAGCGATTTGATGTTTTTAGAAGTTCCTGTATTAGTGGTAATATTTTTTTTGTTTCTTTACAAGATTCACTTTTTAAATTTGTTTGTACTATGTTTTGTACACCTTGTGAATTTAAATCATTTATAGCAGGAACTAAATATGTCTTATCAGCTAAATCTGTTTTGTTTAAAACTAATATATGAGGCTTCAAACCATGTAATGTTTTCTTAAAATCAGCATATCGTCCAGAAATTGGAATTCGTGCATCATGTACTTCTATTATACAATCAATATTTTTTAACTGTTTTTCCATATCTTTAATTGCTTTACTCATATGCCCAGGAAACCATTGTAATATATCTTTATTAAAAATTCGAAATGTATCTCTAAAATTTCCTACTTTACCTCCAAACATGTTTGCCATAGCTTCAAAAAAATGTTTCCAAATTATAGAAGATGCGTTCGTTAACAATCATATACTCTGAAATGGAATTAGTTATGAAATTTTACAACACAATGCATATTGAAACAAAAAAGTTATTAAGTGGTTAAGAATTAAGATTTTTAACCTTAAAATTAATTCGAAAATATTAGAACTTTTGATTGAATGTTCGTGTACTTCTAATTTTTGCATATAATATGGTAAATTTACTTTGTTCCCATATATGAATAGTGTATTAAAAATTTTTAAATTTTCGTTTATTTTTACCATTTTAATTTAATCAAGTCATTCTGATTTAACTAAATATTATAGTTAAAATATCAATGTAAGACATGACTACAAACTAATATGTTAATGATATATTTGAAAATAAATATACATATTTGTTATTTTTTCCATAATTATTGCAATTTTATTTTTTTCTGTATTATAAATTAGTAGTTTAAATATTTAATTAGTACTTTTATCAGTGTAATATGCTATAATTAATTACTTTGAAGTTGGTAGTCTCAAAATATTGAGTATTTGTTGAGCTGGTTTATAAATATATTATAATAATCAATAATAATGTTTACTTTTAAATAAATAAACTAATAAATACAATATAGTAAATTATATGTTAATACAAAAATAAGTAAATAAACGAATGAATTTTTTTATAATAAAAATAAATTACAACTTGGAGCACAAAGAAACAGATAAAGTTAAATTAAAATATTTATCATTAAAAAATTTACTATCCTTATTAAAATTATACATTTCAAATACATTATCGAATAATTATTTTTTTACGAATTGTTTTAATAATGTTTTATTTAACCAAATAATACAATGTGGTGTTCAGAAAATAAATTTTATAATTAAAAAGCAAATAAGTCAGTATTTTTTTGGTGAATTTGTTTATATATTGTTTGATTTGACAATCGTTTGATACGTGCCATCTATAAATTAGAAGCTAGTAAATAAATCATAAACAATATTATACTCTTAAATATTCACAAATGTATAGCTATCGCTATTTCTATATCGTAGTGTTTTATTTTATTAATTTAGTACCTTTAATAATAATTTTTTAACATAAAATTTTGTTTAAAATAATTATGCAGTATTTAATATTTATATATGTGTATATATATATATATTATAATATATATATATATATATATAGTATAACTTTTTCAACATCTGTTATATTACAATAATTTTTAAAGCCAATTAAAGAAGTATGGTATTTTAATGAGAAATAAATCAGTTTTTTCTTATCTTTAAAATATTCTTTTCAAACTCAAAAATAGCTATTCAATTTTATGTAGCTTCAATTTTATATTTTAATTTAATATATTACGTAATAAGATTTAGTTAATGTTTTTAAATGCTATATTTACATACGCCTACGCAACCGCACATGCGCATATATGAATTTTAAATTTACCGCTAAAAATCATTTCATCTCTCATCATTACTTGTAAAGCATGATTTTTATTAAATCCGCTGTTTATATTTTGAATACGATTAAATCCCATATTATCTATTATCTAAGGACTATTTTTTTTTTTAAATTACTGAATATTTTTCAGAGCAGCAATGCAAAAATATTGGATTGTTGCAACGAAGAGTTGTAGATCTCATATTTCATTCACTTGATGTATTTAAAGTTTTGGAGTAGACGAAAAAATTAGGGAAAAAACACTAATAAGCTTGGCTATTATTATTTCTTCTTTACCCTTCTTTGTTGTCAGATTGTAACTGCACCGAAATTTTGAAGGCAATGACTTAAGTATAAAGATATTAACCTCTTCACTCCAGAAGATAAAAAATCCTCACATCTCACGTCACTACTGAGGCTATTTTTCTTATCTTATTTCTATAGTGAAAGCCGTATCAACGTTTTATTTTATGCGAAGCTCACCAAATTTGTTTTAGCTATATTCTTCGGACAATAAAAATTAATTATATTTTAATTTATTTGCATGAGTGTATATAATAGTTTAAAAAAATAATAGTTTTAGGAAGCTCAAAAATAATTTATTATTCATATACAATTATAAATGTTTTGTATTTAAAGTACGTGCGTCAGGCGCTTAGCTGCCATCTATTTGTATTATAGATCTATCAGATATAACATGTACTACGAATCGCATTACATTCTTCATTACTCGTACGATAATTATTTTTTACTTGTGTATCTATCTCGTCATTGCAGTCTATGCACGCTTATTGCGTTATGGCTATGCATATATATATCACTAATATAAATATTACAAACATTCATTCGGTTGACAGAGGGCGAGGTATGCATCTGCAGCATTACGGGATGCAGTTGTGCGCTACAAAGAAAATAGTGTCGATCTATCTATCTACTTAAAATAATTTTTCGTGCAGTAAAATTAATATTTAAACGATAGAATATTTGGATGGAGACTCGATGTTTCCTTATCTTACGACGTTTGGCTCGCTTACAAACCTTCTCCTTCTTTCTGTCTCTCTCATTCTTTGTCTCTCCTCTTTCTTCATTTTCAATTTCTCTATTTCTTATCTCTCTCTTGTACTCTCTATTCGACTATTTTGTTAACCCCTTCTGTTTCTTTCTGTCTTTATCTACCTTTTATCTCTTTCCTACTATTCATGTGGGGAGAAGGTAAATAACGGATCAGCTGATGAGTGACAGCAGAAGGAACGGAGCAGTGCACTCATTATTTTTTTCGCACTACTGATCCGTATTAATATTTCCACTTCTATTATTGCTCTCTTTCTCATCCGAGTAGTCCATTTATCTTGGGTTATGGCGACGAGCAGTTCCGATGGATCATGTACGATGCCCACGGATTTCCAATTTTCCTCAGATCTGGAGGATGTAAACGAGCGACTTGGTATTAATCTCTTCAAGTGTCCACTCTGTTACAACGGTCGAAGAAATTTTTATTGTAGGCAGTGTGTACAAAATGGGGAATTCGTCCACTCAATTTCAGTTTACACTGAACGGTATGCTTATCATTTTTTTTCGTATCTTCTCTTTGTGCCCTTTGTTATGGTTTTTCTTTTTATTTAATGTGTCAAAAAAAGAGGATCTTACTAGGTTATCATTTATAGTTTACTTTTGTTTTGTATAATATTTTCATATATGGATTTACGTACTTATATATAATAAAATTTTCAATATTAAAAATAAATAAATAATTCATTTTAATTAAAAGTATTTGTGCAAATTTAATAAAATCATTCACTTTTTTTAGATTATTTAGTTGACTTTCTTATGAAAATGTTTTCGCTATATTGACATACATAATTTATATTTTTCAGGTCTTGTGCAATACAAACATTTAAATGAATTTTAATGTAGTTTAAATAATTAATTTATTATCATAATAATGCAACATTCTAAGTTCTTTAAAAGCTTACTACTTTTTCTAAAAATTCATAGGCTATATTATAATTGAAAAAGTACTTTGAATTTTATTTGTTACTAATTCTTTGAAATTTTATGAAATAATTATTTATCTCTTAAGTAAAACCTTGAATATGTATTTTATAGGTTTTCAGATAAGCAACAACGGTTTTTAAGATTGAAACATGCGCGAAATCAGTTGGAAGAAAAATGTACAAAAGTTCTAGAAAAATATAAGCAACGTGATAAATTAGTAAGTTTTTTTTATTATTTTATTAGATTATAGTTCTAATAATACTTAAGAGTTAATGATATAATTTATTGTATTCTCTGTATATTTTATAGATTTGTGATATAAATGCTTGTAAAGAAAGAGTAAGACTACTCCAAAATCTCGAAAATGAAACAAGACAAAATATAAACAGAGGTATGAAAACTAAGACCTTTATTAATTTCTCACTTCGTTATGTTAGAACTTTCTTAGTTTTTTTTTTCTGCAGGAAACCAACGCTTATATATTTTAAAGGAAGTTAATTCACAAGTAGTTTCAAAATTACCAAGGCATGAAGAACAGGTAGAAAAATTACGTAAGCGTGTTATTGATTTAAAAGTTAGACAAGAAAAACAAAAAGAGTCTGTCGAAAGAAAAAGACAACAATTGAAGAAAGTTATAAGAATAGCTGCAAAGCAATTAATCCAATATATATTCCCATTGAGCCAAGTTGAGCCTACTAAAAAGTAAGATACTATTATAACCTAAGCACAAAAATATTTGCAAGAAGTTTTTCTTTGTGTAATTACCTAGTTAAAAGTAAAATATAAATATCCCTAGTTTTAAGAGTTATTTAAAATCAAACAACTCTGAATTTTTATACAGTAATTGTAATTTATGTTTTTTTTATTTTGCAGTAATGAAAATGAAGGATCCATAACTGATATAGTTACATGTGCTCTTGCTGATGCTTCGGGGACTTCATATGTACGTGGAAAATGGATTAACGATACTGAAAATAGTCTAGAAGTACATCATCGTATTGTAGCACCAACTTTACCTGGTTCTGGAGATTATAGTGCTTACTCACTTTGGGGTAGATAAACTTACAACTTGTATTTTATTATTGAATTTCAGTATTTAGTAAATATTAAAATTGAATACAATTTTAAAATTAGTGGCAGAAAACAAAGATAGTGTACCTGGTGGAAATAAGGAAAATGCAATACATAATCCTGCATACAATATTAATGCAGCTCTTACATATGCTACACAACTTGTTAATATTATAGCTTATTATCTTAATGTTCGTCTTCCATATAAACTTGCATACAGGTTTAAATTCATATTAAAATTTTATTTCATACAATTGTGCATGTATGTAATTTATTTTTATTAAATTCGATTATGCATTGTAGTGAATTTTATGGAAGTGAAATGTCAGATCAAAAATTTTCCAGAAAAGTGGCAAGGCTTAATAGTAACATTTTACACCTTTGCTTCACCCAAAATACAGATACATCAGTTCTACATCCAATGCATACTTTGCAAAATTTGATGCACTTATTGAATACGGAAATTAGTGATTTAGGAAGGTATTTGACTTAAATATTTATGTAAACAAGTAGTATTTAATTATAATAATACAAATTAATAAAATATAGAATATTCTTATAGAATTGGCCCTATTGAAATCGATCCTATTGTTATTGCACGCCTACACAATCAATTAATTCCAGATTTAGAAAATAGTGATGACTCTGCTTCTGATGAAGAAGAAGATGCTTTTAATTGGGAATGGGAAGCGGTAGGGAAAAAAATATTTAGTTATTTTATAAAATTACCTTTTTATCTACTCATTTAAAAATTATTAGTTTTTAAACCAAGTTTTTAATACAATTTTTTACAATAATATTAGTAATTATTAGTAATAATTAGTAATTTATTGGTAAATTTTGATGTATTTGCTTATAAGTTTTTCTGTTTATCATTTATTCTGTATTGTTTCAATATATGAACTTTTATTACTAAATTTTTGTTTTACTAAGTAAAAATTCACTGTTCTAGGTTCCAAACATAGCCTGTCCTGAAATGGTAGTTCCCATTCCAGGTGCAATGATTAGCCAACAATCTTCTAGTTTGCAAGTTAATCAAAGTGTAGCAGGAGGTTTAGTTACAAGTGCAGCAGCCAGTATCGCTTCTATATGGAGAGGTTGGACAAATAATAAATAGCTTGAATTTAAGTTTTTTACGTTATACAAATATTGTAAACAGGAAGACATATTTATTTAAACTTTTCAATATTTAATAGACATTAAATTATTGAAAGTTCGTAAATATTAACTAAATGACTCATTTTATAAATTATATTTTATAAACATTTTTTATATTGACTATGAATGATATAAAGATATAACGAATATTAATTTAAAAATAATTTACTATATCATACTCTAGATTTTGTTTAATTTTAATATTGTTACTAAGATAAATCGAAATAAAATTCTAATTTTTGTTTTTTATTAAATTGGTTTATTAAATTTTAAAATGACCATTTTACAATATATAAAAAATGATATTGAATTTTGACAAATGTTATAGTACAAGAGTAAAACATAAGATTCTTAATTTTTATATTAGATAAAAAACATCAAATTATAGTTATACATAATGAAGTAAAAATAAACATAAATAAAGATTTAATAAATAATAAAGATTTGTGTGAAATGATTTTATGTAATGTGGTATAAGAAATTTATGATTATACGATAAATGTTGAATGATTAATTTAAGTATATAGAATTATAAATACATCAATTCGCAAAAGAAAAATGATGTTATTTTTATACGGTTAAAAAACTATTTTGACTTATTTAGTATCTGAAAATTAAATAGCTTATGTGCTATCATTAGTCACTAAAGAATTAAAAATAAAAAATACAGAATTATAAATTTTCTCAGAATGAATTTTATTTAGATCTGTTACAAACGCAGTTATCAAAATAAGCAGAAAAAATAGATTGGAATAGTTTATTATTAAGATATCTTTATATGTAGAAACTAACTATCGATTTGAAGTATACCTCGTTAAATACTAACGATTAAATGTGATATAAAGTATAAAACTTTTTTTTATCAAGACAACTAATTTGTCATGAGTTTAATAGTATAATATATAAATTGTAACAAGGAATGAATAGATTAAGATAATTTCCCGATTCATATTCAATGTATAATATTATGACATATTTGTAGTGAAAATACATAAAAGATAGCAGATTCTGTTAAAAAGTTATTTAAAATATTCACTAATATTAATTATAGTGGATTTAGTGTCGAAAATTCAAAGTACAAATATTTAAAATAAATTTTAGAAAAATATGAAAAGATATTACATATATTTATATTTTAATAGAATTTGTTTCCTATATGTTTCAATATCTTTTATGTATTTTAAAATGTTTATAAAAAGAATTCACTGTTATTATAATATAGATATATTGCAAAATTATTAGGACTGACTATCCCAATTATTTATAAAATAGACACAATTTCTAATACAAACTATAAAGCCATTGTTGATACGTCATAACTCATTTCACCAATTTGATAATTAAAATATTGCAATATGTACATATTCAAATTTGTAAGTGATTATATATAAAGGTGGCTGTTTTATTTGAACAAATTTTTAATGTGATATTGCTGATAAACTAAAATGTTTTTTAGGAAATAAGTTATTACATGTTGTAATAAAATAAAATACATAAAAAGTCATTGATGATATTATTTTACATTAATTACACAACACTGTCTTTAGTTAAAAATAAATATATATTATTTTTACAATAAAATAAAAGTCTTTATTTTTTAGTTTCCTTTAACAATAGATTATATAAAGTGTTATATATCACTACATTTAACAGTCAGTAAACCATTATGGGACAAATAAATGTAAATAATTAGTATAACCTAATCAATCAAGCCATAAATCAAATCAATAATTTTACTGTACTTAATGTACTGCATTCATAAATTGATATACTAATGATTCTACATTTTCTTTCACAATAGTAAATATTGCAATTAGACAACGAAATTAATTATTAGATACATAGAACTTATTAAGTTGTACATCAGTTTATTATGTAAAATGAAAATTATGCATTAATCGCCACATTTTTCAATAATATATCAATAATAACAATATATATTATGTTTATCAAATGTTATTAAAT
Source organism: Kradibia gibbosae (assembly GCA_018907135.1). Lineage (NCBI taxonomy): Eukaryota > Metazoa > Arthropoda > Insecta > Hymenoptera > Agaonidae > Kradibia > Kradibia gibbosae. The sequence goes on from JACCHX010000001.1 coordinate 26,074,711, forward strand.
TTGCATATTTAGAAGAAATTCGCTTACAGTTTGAATATATAAATTTTTTTTAGATTCCATAGGAATTCTAATCACTGTTTGTTTAAAATATAATAAAAAAATAGAAAGCTGATATTTAAAATGATGGTATACCGAAAAGGTTTACACTTGTCTCTTTTTTCTTATTAAAAGAAATCTAATGCGAATTTGCTTTGAAGGAAAAAAAATAAATGAATATATTAATGGTGTAAATAATTTATAAGATTTGCCTTTAAAAGAAGGTATGTAAATCGTATAATCTCTTATTAATGTTCGATTAGAGAAGTCAATGTTTATTTATTGTCCATTAATTATTTGATTTTTATCTAATCAGTAATTAAAAAATAAATAATTTAAATTTAAAATAGTATCAAAAAGTTAAAAAATAATTACGAATATAAATTTTTAACAATAATAAACTAAATTAACATCATTTAAAAAAACAAATTTTTACACAATAATGAATATTTTGGAATTGAATGTCGTTTATAAAATGTTTCAATAGCTACAAATTTAAGGAGACATTTCAGTTTTACTCGATTATGTAAGGCAGAAAGAAGGAAAGCATAGAGTGAAAGTGTATGAGAGAGCAATAGAACGAGAGTAGCAAGATGTATAATAAAGTGAGAGTGTATGGAGTGGGATAAGTTACGGGAAAAAGTTTTAAGTTAAGCCAGTAAAATATAATAGCCGGCAACTAACACATGAGTTATGGGCAATGTTGAAAAAATATGTAACATTTTAAAACATTTTCAGTACCAATAAGAACATTTTAATTCATCTAAACTAAAATTGGTTAAAGTACATTTTCCCAAAAAAACTACAAATAGAAGTTATTTCTAGTGAACATATAATCTATTATCTTGGTGCCCAATAAAGAATTAACAATAAATAATCATAAAATGACTTTTATGGATATCCGAAACATGCTTTTGGAAAACGGGCATCTATTACCATCTATTGCCTCTACCAAATATTGTCGTTACATCAATTGCCGTCACAGGATGAAAAGGTATTCAGAATAATTACTAAAATGTTTGTTGCAAGTATATCATATAAACGAAATATACTGCTAAGTGTGTTACTGATTTCTATGGTATAAAGATGCCGAGATTTTTACTAAGGATCTACAATTTTTGAAGGCAAATATTCTATTTGAAATATTTAAAACAAGGAAATTTTATTATTTTTTTTTATTTATAATAAGTTTTCACGTGTTTTAGTTTTTAGCTTTTGCTCACTACAATCATAACATTTATTTATAAAGTTTTACAATATTTTCAAACACAGTTATTTATAGTCTCTGCTAATATATTTACTCACTTTAATAATCTTTCTACTCGTAATTTAATCAAGATAATTAAAGTCAATAGTATGAAGTTCAGTTAAATAAGTACGAATTTAAATATTTTGTTGTTAGAATAAGTAAATTTAGGAATATATACATATGTACACCGTTATAAAAAAGTAAGAGTGTATCACAACTAAGGATATCTAATTGATTTCATTTATATTTATAATAAAAAAAACTATAAAATATGAAAAAATGATTTTTTTTTGTAAGAAGAATAAACCTTTTAAGTCTTGAATAAAAATTTATAAAGCAGGACCTTTTGAAACTCGTTATTAATTTTTGTTTAAAAATATTTAAATTGAATAAGTTGATTTCAATAATAAAAAAAAAACGTAATATTAAACACATTTTTATAAATTAAAATATCTATGATTAAATATTAAATTGATTCACACAAAAAAACTAAATTTTAATAATAAAATATCAAAATTAATTATTAATGTTGATTTTAAAAACATCTGATGTTCTGATTTTCTGATCAACAAAAAATATGATGAAAAAAAACAAAAGCAAATTGCTGAAAAAATAATGTAAAAAGGATATTTTAATGAGTTTGTCTTAAGTGTAAAGTAATTTATAGTGTAATCTTTCCTTTAAAAAGTTTTTCTGATTTTTTTTAGTCCAGCATATGTAGTTAACAATGTCTCATCGTTCTTATAAATAATTTTTAATTTTTATGAATTATAATGTTATACCAATTGTTTTACTTTTTGAATGCTATAACGATACTGGTGCTATAAAAAGTGAAAATTGAAACCTGTTTCTTAATAAGTATTTTTATTGGAAATCCCTAAACTATAAAAAATATATATATTTTGTTATAGCATGTTGTACATTACACATACTTGTCTTCGTGTTACTGTATTAAAGGAAACACTCCAAACATGTATTCATTTTCATATAAATCGAGATGACATGGATCTTACATTCTTATTACTTTCATTCATTAAAATAACTATTAATTTATTTAAGAATATTTTGCACACATATAATGATTTAATTAAATTAACTTATTAAAAGAAATATAATCACCAGTCTGAATATGTCTACATTAATCATAATTGAAATTTTAATATTTAAACTATTTAAATGGGATTATTTCTTAGAATTTTCCAAATAAAAATAGTATAATAATAAAATATATTTTTTTTATTGCAGTTTCATTTTTCTTGAAAAATTTCATTTCTCTTAATAAATTACCTTTAATTATAGGTATATCAGATATTGTATTTACTAAGTTTGATTCAAAACAATCTGATGTTAAACAAACTTTATAAATAATTGTTTTAATTAGATACTCAAATAAACCTTTTTAATTAAAGTATCTTTAATAGTTATTCTTACAAAAATCTTACAAAGTATCTTTTTGTTCTTTATAGTAAAATATGTTCAGATGTAACCTTAATTATTATATGAACATGACTGCATGATTCTTAATTAAATATTTCTTGCCTTCATTTATAATAACTGTAATAAAATTTTCGTCACTTGCATAATGCACAGAAAATTTATAAAGTCCAACAATATCAATATAGTAATAATTGCAAAATCACTGTTATAGAAGCATGTATTACCTTTGTTGTTTATTTATTAGTTTTTTGTCATGATTAAAATTATTAATTTAGTCTGATGAAATATTAAACAATAATTCGCTCCTAGTTTTGCCTACATTCTTTTATGGCTTTAGCGCCATTCATTTTAAAAAATCATTTATTTTTTCAAATAAAACTTTATATGTAGTTTTTTCACAAGTATTTGTCATAGTTGCAAATTACAGCAATATTTTAAATTCTTTTTTTCATAATTAATCATTCATAAAACATTAAAAATGCATAACTAAAAAATATTTCATTTCATATAAAAAAATATTTCATACATAGATTAGTTTGATTTGAAAAGAAAAATAGATAAAAAAAAATAAGAGTAAAAATCTCCCTTTTCAATAAAAGTATTAGAATGTATACCTTAGCTAATATTGCAATGATGATAAATCTACTAAAAATGTTGAAGTCAAATAAGAGTTTTAGTTCATATAATGTGATCATTACATTTACCGCTTTTTAGTCAATCAATTTATACAAATTTCGAATTTTATGACGAATGATATATTATAGTTTAGCAGTAAAATTTGTATTAAATTTTTATTTGTACATCCGATGAAGTTTGAAATAAAATCAGCCATTAATTGAGTTGAAGAAAATCATACATAATACCTATACTGTCTGCTCTCTCTGGACATTCTTGTCGAAATACATTTTCGATAAACTTTTGCCTAAAAATAGAAATGATACTACATAAATTCATATGCATATATTAAACGTATGGATTACTTTTAAAAAGAATTGAATCTTCATAAAATTTTACTCTATATATAAAAAATTACTGTTTTAAAAATCTATCTTCAAATATTCTGCAATGAAAAATTAACAACTAATGATTTGTCATTAAAATAACTATAATAATATAATTTCAATAAGCATTTATTTTTAGTTTGCAGATATGGAATAAAAACAATTTTCATGAAATTTTTTAAAAAGATAATTTGAATAATAATATTTTGTTCAAATTTTACATTAACATCATTGCATCAAACTGAAATTTATTGAATACTATGAAATACATTATTTGTTATATTACATGTTACATACATTTTATTATGTTTTCTTTTAAATATTTATGTTTCAATAGTAAAACTATATGTTGTTTAATATGATTTAAGATGCCATACCGGTACATTAAAAAATGTAATTAATTACTTACTTTGCTGGAAGACCACCTCCAGGAGGTAAATTAGGTATGCTATATTCCATAAGAATATGGAGAAGTGACATGAATTCAAAGTCTTCTTTGTCTTCCTCTTGCAAAAGTATATCTGTTTTAAAAAATATATGTAAAATCATTATATCAATGTAACAGCTATATTTTTATGAAAATATATTACTAAAATTTTCGATAAATATGATACTAATTAATACATGATAATTATTCAATTGATATTAATGTTTTATAATAGTTTTAGTTAACAAAACCAAACCAATGTATCTATATTAATTTTATTTTAAAATATTTTTACTGTATTCATTTTTATTATGTAAATGCTTTCATGATTAGTTAAAATTATTTCAAAACAATCTATTTTTGCCTATATTTAGAGCTTAATTATGACATCTGACTATAAATTTAATGTACAATTTTAATGTAATCACCATTAAAAAAAGTTTTTCATTGGAAATTAGTGCAAATACAAAAACTAATTTTTAAATACAAAATAATCATTTTTGTATTGTTAAAAAAAAAAATAATAATTATCGCTATATAAAATATTTAATACATTTTTTTTTATATTTTCAATTTTAAATATTCTTAAAAAATAATTTTTTTTAATTCAGATTAATGTCTACATAAATCTCATTTTGCGATATTATAAAATTTTAAACATCATTGCACTGTCAAATTTTGCATATACATTCAAATGATTGGTTAAAACATTCATATTTCATTAAAAACTATTACAATTTAAAAACGGATTGAACTAGTAGATCCCACACACTAAACAACTAATTTCATAAAATCAAATAGTATAACTTTATGATATTATTTTATACTATTCTACATTATTTATGTGAATTGAATAAATAGTTCCTTATAATTTGCACAACTTATTTTTCAAAAAATTAATCAACAAGTGGATTCAATGTTGTAAATAAAAAGTATTATCAACTATTTACATTTGACATATTTAAAAATAAGCATCTAATGTCACGATGTAAAATTATAAAGAATGTTCATAATTAAGCTTTATAATTAACCTTTAATCTTCCTTTCAATAAACATTTCAAGTTCGTCCTCCTTTTTTTTAGCCTCAGGACTCGGTTTTGGAGCTCCAGGAAATGTAATTAACACTATACTCATATTATCTCTGCTTCCCTAGAAATAATTTGTAATATAAATGATTTATGTATATATAGCAATATTAATTTTTTTAAAAATGGCATGCTTTTAGTTTTAATTAATAAATAATGACATTAATGTTTAGGATTTAGTAATTTTTATAACACATAAAACTTATTTACCTTGTATAAGCACGTATCTATAACTTGATTACTAACAGCCTCCAAGTCGTCAGTTATGAGTAACCTTGAGTGAATAAAATTACATAAGGCTTCATTGGTCATAACGTCCCAGATACCATCACATGCTAGTACCAAAAACTCGTCTTGTTCATCGTCTCTTTCGCGAACAAAAATTTCTGGTTCTGGTGATACTAATTGTTCACAGGGTCCACGTCCCTCAACCTTTTTGTATTCATAGTCTCCTAGGGCTCGGGAAACAGCAAGTAGTCCATTTACCCGCTGAATAGCAACGCAACCGCCAGCTTTCTGAATTCTTTCTTTTTCAGCAGGCAACCCTGGCTTATGATCTCGTGTTGAAAAAACTGGGTTGCCAGATCGACAGAGTACTGCTCGTGAGTCACCACAATTTGCGATGTATATATTTTTTGGCGATATAAATGCGCATACCTATTAAGGTAGCAAAATTAGTGTCAAATTTCAGTGAACAAAATTTTCTTTTTATCTTTTTCAATGTTTGTATTTTTCTTATATACATTTAATGTAAATATCAAAAACTATACTAATTATTTTAGTCGTTTAAAATTCCATTCATTTTACATTAAATGTATAAAAACTACTAAAAAATTATAATAGAATCATGATTAGTATCCTTCATTATTTACAAATAACTTAAATTTCTTAATGATTTCTAACTAAAACATAACATATAAAGATAACATTTAAGTTGTACATCCAAAGATGCCTTGATTATAAGGTACATTAAAATACTTATATTATTATTAAAAAATATATCTATGTTACTAGATATAATTAGATCTGTAGAAGTATTGTAACAATTGTTTTAATTTTTAGGAAAATATTTATTTTGTTGGCAATATTAAAAAAAAAAAGCCATCGAGCAAAAATGTACATACCACTGTCGAACCAGATTTGTCAGTACCATTGCATATTCGAGGAAGATCTCTCATTTTATCATCCAAATTTAAAAATCCAGAATGTATCCCTTTTATCACATCATCAGTTTTAAATTCTTCTGTTTGCAATATACACTCTAATAAATGTTCTGCGCTATGTGCTGATACTGATGCACCAGCATGACCATCAAATACAGCAAAGTAACTCCAATCAGCAAGTGGGCCATCAAGACTAGTTATTGCGCTATGAGCATCCTCCATTTCCATTCGCCAGCCTTGCATGCTGGCTACTCCATAATGTAAGCCATTGCCTTCGCCATGCTCATTGAATTTATCTGTCTTAGGTGTATCCAAAAACGCTCCCATGACTGTAATAAAATCTTCACTCAAATAGATCACTTTTTTTAGTTCAATATTATTCTACCAGCAATTTCCAACAAATAAATGAAACGACAGTTGACATGATTCTAGCTAGAAAAAAAATTATTTTAAAATAATATTTGCCATGATCTATCTTTTTTAACAAAACTGTTCTATCCATTTTTTTTACAATTGCAGATGACTTGATAGGACTTGAAAACACTTACATTCAAAATATAAAATATATTTTGTCTGCAGCATTAACAAATGAAAAACAAAAAAAATAAATTAATAAATCAAAAATCAAAAAAAATTTTTTCCATTTATTTATAATAGTCAGCTATCAAAGATTATAACAATGTATAACTACAAATTGCATAAAACAATAACATACAAATGTAAAATTAGAAAGTTATACCAACATTTTTAGTATATTACATCTTTTTGTATTAATTAAAATTTATAATCTATCACACTGATTTGATTATTACTATAATTTGACTTTTTCTAACAAGGATACATAAATAAATGCCCATAGTAAATTATATATATTGTATAAAAAACCAAATATGTTCTACTTCACATATGCATTTCTTCATTAGTGTTAATTTTAATGCATTTTAATCAATTTTATTTTAAATTGGCTGTTAAAGTATAGCTCTTATCAAAAGTAATGTTGTTCCTTAAATAATCAAGAGCTGGTATAATATTTTAGTTTTAATGCATATTTTAAATAATGTTGAATATTTATAATTGTATTTATAAAAATAAAAAATTTAATAAAAAAAATAAGATGTATGCAATAAAAATTAATTTTCTGATCATAAAATTATCTAATTCTATATCTAAATTAAAAATACTTTTAATAAACAGCTTACATTGTCCCTTATTGGGAATAAAAACAAACAATTTTCTTATAGTAACTTACTAGATCTACCCATTGTAAATGAATATTTTGAAATGCAATAATTGAATTCCATCATAGCATTTTACATTCACAAGTAGTATTTCATTAAATACTTAAATAAGCTTTCCTAATAAATAGATAAGAATTTCTAAGTAAATAGCTATTGAGACTTTAATATATCACAGATCAATCGATAAATTTGCTTTTTAAATGGATTAACAAAAGGAAAGCACAAGTATTCGTCGAAAAAGAGAAAAGAGTAACCTATAACGTATGCCTTGTTTATGTTCTTGCAGAAACTTAATTTTCACCATTGAAAATAATGTTACAAAAGCTGAAGTTTTTAAGATTACGCTTGGATCATTTAATTTCCATGTGGCGCACAATGAACGTATGACTTTCTTCGCTCACATCTCGAACGTTTGAAATAGAATGGGATTATACACAATCGCGAATCAAACTGATAAAAGACTGACTGAAATAGCGCTGGCAGTGCTAGACGCTTTTGGCACATAAGACAACACACTGCGAGAAGCCTCTTGGAGCGCCACTTTGACGAGCGTATGGTCCGGGTCGCTTTTTCCAACTTTCAGCGAAATTGACTTGGGGCAAATAAACCAAGCGGCACAAACTCGTTTAGCGGAATGAGCAACGCAAAGTTCGAGTTAATAGCTTCACAGAATTTTCACGGGCACATCGTCTCGTGATAACATGGATGTTACTTTTTTGCGCATTACGGAAAGCCGAGAAGCGGTGGGGTGCTGGAGTCGTAGCTAGAAGGGGGGAAAGAGAAGAGAAAAAGTGAGAGAAAAAATGAAGCCTGGTAAATTAGGTCACGATGATCTAACGAAACACAAGGTTGAAAATTGCCCAGAAGGCGAATTTTTTCATAGGAAATGGGGAGGCTCCCACTCGTGTTGGTCTGTTCCAGTATACTCTCCCAAGACTCGATCGTAGAAGAACGATAAGGAAAACGATCCGGTACTGGAAAAAATACGTATACTTTTCTACGAGACGATGTTCAGAAGCATTGAAGTACATGAACTTCAATTAAGAGGAAAAAAGAGATTCGCGCCTCAACCAATGAAAACGTAAGAGGATACACACGCTGATGCATTTAACGACGGGGCCCGCAGTAGCGTCTGTTTATCACGCAACCGTTGTGCACTCGTATTCAGAATTAACTACGCGGGTGCCCGCGCACACGCGTATGAAGAGGAAGAGCACACGCGCGCTAATATCACCGTGCGAGCCCAAATTTCTCTTTTGCTCATGATCAACACGCTCTACTATCTGTTTATCTTTTTTCTTTCACTTTTTCATTCTCTTCGTATCCCCAGTCTTGAGTATTCAACCTTCACCCCTTAACTTCACTCGATAAATTATAAATAATTAATCGATGAATTTGCAACAAGCACCAGCTCCAGTGGCTCGTGAGTTTTTGCCCGTGTTGTACCATACCTCTTGTAGTTTTTTCGATAACTTTGTTGCCTTTTGCGATTGTATGTTAGCAGGTTAATCATTACTACACTTGTAAGAGAGTGTTCGAGAGAGAGAGAGAGAAAGTGAGTGAGTGAGTGAGATTGATAGTATAAAGAGGGAGCATGAGTTAGAAAGCAAAAGACCCACCTCGCGTTCTTTATTGGAGACGATGAAAGATTGCAATTACGACATAAACAGTAAGTCGTCATTGGTCGGCATCATCTGCTTGGTAATTATTAAACACTGAGTGAGCGAGTCAAGAACTAGTGGCGAGCTGTAGGTCGATTGATCTCACATTCGCGCAGTGCGTGGTATCAAAAGCACGACGGGCGAGAAAAGCGCGGCAATGGCGACATGAATCACGGCACGCAGGGACGGGAGCAGCTTCACGGCTTCACCTACCGACCGATTGGAAACCCCGTCAGCTGCATCCGATCCGTAATGCGAAAAAATCCTATACTGCGTATCGTGCGCGACCGTTAGAAGTGAAACAATGTGAAGCGAGTGCCGGGACACTGCCGGGCAGTTAATATTGCGAGTCGGCTCAACGGCCCCCAAACCTGCGCATACGCACAATCTTCAGTGCAACGATCATCGGAGGCCAATCGCACGCGCGAGCCTCGCTTTGCGTGCCCGCGCATATCTTTAAACGGCGCTATAGATAATAGAATTTCGGAGTGTGCGCGTTGGTGATCTTAGCTGGAAAATTCAAAATTTCGGCGTGGTGGGAGCAGCAAAGGAGGAGAAGGAAGAAGCATCGTCGGGCGGACTTCAGCATATTCCTCTTTTTGGCTGCTCCCTCTATGCCACAATTTTAAATGTATCCAGTCAAGATTACCGCTGCGCATACTCCAATATCCTCAGATTTAATAACTCTGTCTCTTATTATATTCCTATGACACATGAATGCAACATGTTTGGGCCCACCAACGTATACCTAGGTCCCAGGCCCAGAGTGCCCAGACTGCCCATAGCCCAAAATCCCTGATCGTGAACCTTCTGCGGTGTTATTGCCATGTAAATGTGGTGGTAGATTATTACATGGCAATAAAGTTCAATTTGGACCTTCGTCGCGCCTACGAGAAATGGTTCGCAACTATTTTAAAACTTTTTCACGAGGGCATCTGCACACAGGCGGCAAATTTGCAAGAGATTACTGCAAAAAGTTAACTTCCCCTTAATATTGTAACGCATGTAGGTCGTGCACACTAAGATTTCATTACACTAATTGTAAATACAGTATTATTTGCTTACAAGTGAAGTGCAAAGATCTGTCTAAGCAATACAATATTGGAATTAAGGTATTTGAATATTTGTTTATTTTTATGTCTAGCGCACGTAAATCATACTTGTACTGCATCAATTTTGTAGAAATTTATATTTAGAAACATTTGTATTCCACGTTCGTTAAGTTTTGTAAAAGTTCTTATATCTGCAATGAAATACTTTAAATTGAAAATTGCTATCAGTATAAGGTAATTATAAGAAATTATCGAAGATAGTTGGCACTTTATAGATATCCCGAAAATTAACAATTATTGATACGAGCCATAATTTATTAGATCTTTCTGAAAATGCGATCAATTTTATTATTCTATTTTTGAAAAAATATAATACCATTTTTATGTAAAATAAAGACAATGTTGAATGACTGTAAAAACTTATCTTATATTTCTTAAACAATTTCTCTTAGAATAAAAAATGATGTACTTCTGTAAATTAATGCATAAGTCCCTACAATAAAATAATAATCTTTTAAATTATTATAATTTTTTAATAAAAATTACAAATATAAAATAGATTAAGATGAAAGAATCAAATCACAAAAATGTTGTTTCAATTATAATTTTAATAGCTTTGATTTATTTTTATTTAATAATATTTCACTACGTCAAGTATTTGTTGTGAAATATAAAGCATTTCTTATTTTAAATAAAATAATTAAATGTATATACATTTTGATGAGCAATCATTGATCGTTTTTTAGAATACGCGCATATTTTACTTATCAATTATACAGATTCCTTTAATATATAAGTATTAAAAAAAGTCATTTATGTTTTTTTCCAAATAATATTTGTTATATTCATGACCATGTTTTGTTTTTTATAATCTTAATTAAATTATAATTAATTAGAAATAAAGATTATTTATTGGAATTTATTATACAGAATTATTTTTAACTAAGAAGAAATAATTAAAAGAAAATATTTATATTTTGTGAAACATTATAAAAACTAGATTAAAAGAAAATTACCACAAACATTGATTATTTAAAAATTCATAGAATATATTTTCTAAATAAATTAGATATTAAACACTTATTTTATAATATACAAATCGTAACAGTTATGTACTAACATTTGTAAATGTGTGTTACTCAATAACAGTAATTTATAATTTTAATTGTTGCATAAACAAAATTCTTTTGATATTTATACATGAAACGTACTGCTTTTTAATGGTAATTACATAAATTATATTATAAAAAAATATATTTACTAAACTTAGTTATCTGAGATGTTAAAAAAACAAAAATAAATGAATATATTTATTCAATAAGAATATTGTGTAAATTCTTTAAAACAAAATACGCATTACTAAATTCTTATTTTGGTACAATTATAATTTTGTATGAAGTATTTTAAATAATTAAAATTTATTTTTGTTCATAAATGATATTATAGTAATACATTTTAAGTTTATATTAATATTTATTTCATTAACTATTCTATTTTTATTATGAAATCTTCCTGATCAATAATGTAATGTATGGTTTCATTTAAAATTTTTATTTATTAAAATATGGTTTTATAAATTTATATTTAAATATTTATAAATATACATTGATAAATAACCATTATTATCACAAATTATTTTTTATTTTCAAATAAGAATTTTTCTAAAAGTAATTAGTAACTGTATGTATTATTTATTAAATTTGATATATGTAATATATTTTAAATTTTACTGAATAATCCGAATTACAAAAACCTATAAATTAAAAATATTATTTTAATTATATTTATTTTACTTTAATATTTCATTCACATACTGTATCATTATGTAAATATGACATTAACAAATATAGAATCTGCCTGCTGCAGGTACGTATTAAAATAATACACAATATGAACTGAATTATGTATATATTTATGGAGTTGTATGATATATCAATTATACGTTATAGTAATTTTAAAAATGTTCAATTTATTTTTTTTAATGCTTGTATAGCTTATTATTAATTTCCAATAGTTATAGTTTTATTCTGTGATTCTAAAATATAAAACAAATTTTTTACTAGTTTGTGTTGTCTGGAATTTAAAGAAGAATAAATGAATATATAAATTTCAGCATCAAAATATATTATCAATTGTATTTTAATAACTTTTGGTCATAAATTTGTTTATATAATTACAATAATTACAAAATCAAATAAATAATTGTAAATTTCATATTATAATACTAGGTATAAACAAAATAAATAATAAAATTAATTTTTTAATGTATGTTTTCATTGAAAAATTGGTATGAATAGTGATCTTAAACTTAAGAATTATTAACTATTTTCAGCCATATTTTAGTATCCCATATTGAAGTAATATAAAGAAATATTACAAAACATATTAAAAATGAATAGAATGTAAACTGATACATAACTTGTGTGTACATATTTCATCATAGAAGAATATGATTTTAAATGTACATAACTTTCAATTTGAATGTATCTTAATTATGTAGTGTAGCGTTTTGTTTGTAGCTTAGACATATTGTACACAATGGTATTGAAAAATATATAAAAACTAATTCAAGATAACTATTTTTTGGTGACAAATCCAAGATCTCGAGGCGTCATATAACGTTTAACAATATCATCTGTAATTTTACTTCTGGCTTCTTGATGAAAAATTACTATCTTTTGTAATATGTCTATTAACTCTTTTTTGAGTTCTCCAGTTAAAATTTTTCCATTCGAGTAGTCCTTTAAACATTATAAAAACAAATTAAACTCATATTGGTAAAAAAAATGTAATTATAATTGTTTTACAGCTTACTTTTTTGATTTGCTCTAATTTCTCATCATCTTCTAAGAAAAACCTCAACCATTGATAGGATATATCAATATCACAATTTCCTCCTAATCGTCTATGTTCTTCTATAGTTGCTTGACCACCAGAGAATGCATGTTTATTAATTTTATTCTTTATTTGTTTTGGAGTATCAGTAAGAAATATTGCGGTATTAATGTCACTAGCTGACATTTTTGATCTTGAACCTTGTAATGCAGGAAAAAATATAGAATGCAATAGTGCAGGTTTTGGATGATTTATTTTTGGTGCTACATCTCTTGTCATTCTAAAGTATGGATCTTGATCTATAGCGCATGGAATGAGACATGGAACTTTTATATCTTTAAAAATAAAAGGAAAGGTACTACAAAGTGCAGGCACAGCTTGTGTTGGAGGAAAACTAATTTTTGCTATGGGATCACTGTCTCCAAATCCAAAAATACCTTTGACTTGATTGAATGTTACACATTTTTGAACTCTTATCATATTTTGATAAAATGCAGGATTATTTCCAATATGTTCTAAATTTGAAAAAATAAATGTTTTTTCTAATTTGAAACCACATGCTATTATATCTTTAGCATTTGAATAAGATAACCTTATAGCATCTTCAATTTTCAAATTTTTCCAAATTGCCTTTTCATCATCAGTTAACTGAATTACAAGAGGAACATTAAATATATCTTGCAACCATTTGCAAAACATAAATGGAATAAGATGTCCTAAATGCATTGAATCAGAACTGGGACCTCTTCCAGTATAAAGATAGAATAATTTTCCCTCTTCATACAAATTTAACATTGTATGCATATCTCTATGAGAAAAAAATATCCCTCTTCGAAGAAAATAATGAGGTTTCTCACCAGTTACTTTCTCAAACCTAAGGAGTAATTCATCATCTATTACTGAACATCCAAATCGGCCTATAAAAAAAAGTAATCGTTTACTTAAGTTTAACATGCCTGGTGTATTACATCGTTTTTCTATTTTATAATTATTTAATATGATATAATGTAATGACTGAAAACATTTCTAATAAAATATAATTGAAATATTTATTACTTATTAATTTATCGTAATCAATCCCAAGATCATTTTGAGTTGTAACGTTCCAAGGTGTTACTACATCGTCGTTATTAATTGCACCAATTAATGAAAATTTGTCGTTTTTCTCCTCCATATTGATTTCTCCAAATTTATTCCCACAATCAGAAACATTATATTCTAAATTATCTGACATTTTTACGTTTAATATTTATTCATACATAACATGTGAGGTAGCATACGGCTCTTATTTTATATCATTAATCTTGTAGGTTATGTCTTCATAATCACTTCTTTCATAAAAAATAAATACTTTTCCCTTTCCTTATGTACTAGAGCTGCTCTCCCGCTAATAATTAAATCATTGAAATAATGAATTCTGCTAAATGTTATAAAATTATGTTATACATCTGTAATTAATCCCTCAGGCAGTACAATTTTTTATTAATATTTCAAAATTATTTTGAAAGAATAAGTACAAATATTGATATTTTACACATTATAAGATGCAACAAACATTTCAATCAATATTTAAAAATTATAATTGCAGCTTTGAAGGATCTAAAAAATATATATTAACTTTATTATTGTAACAAGGCGTACACAAAACAAAGTGTATATTAGATACTTTAAGTTATACTATAAAATATGAATTTTTATAAAAGCTATGATGAAATGAACGTTACAATTATGTTTTAGAAAATAATAAAATTAATTCATTACATAATTGAACATTAACAATATAATTATATTCTTTTATTTTAAAAAATGAATATCTTATAATAAAAAAAAAATTAAAATTATGTAGAAATTATTTAATTTTGTCTTAAAACATAATAAAAATATTTTCAAGAAAAAAAATTAAAAAGCTTTCTTATAAATATAATAATTTTTGATTTAACAATTATATTTTCACAAAGAAATAGCTTATTATTGATTAGTAATATAACTGTATTATTCCAATTATTTTTTAGTTTTATACAGAAACCGATGTTTCTTTAAAGATAACTGAAGCTGTGTGATTATTTTGAAATATTGCTTGTTTCGGAAATTTTTATTCGTGCAGTACGCGAAATATATATATATTTTTTAAATTACATACAAAGAAATAGTTTCAAAGAACTTCTAATAGCGGGTAAATTCAACAAAAGCATGCGTTACAGAATTCATAATTTAGTACACGCATTCATTTGACAAGACACTTTCAAACAATAATGTTTGATAATAAGAGTCGCATTAAAGGTGTTAACAATTAAATATTCCGCCCAAATTATATTAAAATGTAAGTACAAAAAGTAAAATATAGAAATGTATTTGTCTTAAGTGAAAAATAAAATGTAATTACTTTTACTACACTATCTTTCACATTCAAGTCTCAATACTCACAACCATATTTTCCAAGATAATTTATTATCTTACGTTTAAATCCGTCACGATTCCATCGCATTTATACTGCCATAGCTGAATATCTTATTGCCTTTTTAACTCAAAATTGCAACGAATTCATAAAAAGGACTAAATATAAATGAAAATCATATTCCAACAAACACAACATGCACAACAAACTAGTGATTTTAGCATACAAAAAAATTTATTAGTAATATTAAATAAATAAATATCAAAAAATATTCGTATCAATCCATTTATTAAAATTATATAAAAACTTATTATATACTATATAAATATCATAAAAGTAAAATAATTATGATGCATAGAAGGCCGGTATAATAACAATTTTTATGATTTTCTTACAAGTTCTTTTTAATATTTCGTTTATAAAGTGAAATAGTCTAGTTATTATTTACACTATTACATTCAAATTTATAAAAACTTTGTTGAAATTGCAATTTCGAGTGAAAAAAATATATGTTCATGCGTATAAATATAAATAAAAAGAAATAAAAAAAACTTTTAGTATGTTCAATTTTTTATTGTAAAAAATTTAAATTTTAAAAATTATGTAAATAATTTTCAGTACATACTAGCAATCAGTTTTTTTAAAAAACAAATTATTCGTTGTATAATGAGACGAACTTCATTGTTTCGTCAATTTTAAAAGTATAAGAGATACAAATGTCAGTCGTGAACTTGATATAAATAGTTCGATTGTAAAATAAATTTTTCGTTTTTCAGCTTACTGATTTATGCATGCATGCAGGGTGTTAATTAATTAAATATAGAAAAATACTATTACATATACATTACATATAAAATATTATATTGCAACTTATCGTGGAATTTTTTTATTATTTAATATATATGCACAATATTCACTACCGTTAGTCTGAATAATCATGTTAAACTCACAGAGCTTTATTCAACTTTATTCAAAGACAGCACTCATGATTCTGCATTATGATTACAGAGATATTTTCGTCTTTGTATGGAATTTTTAGTAAATAGATAATCATCTATAACAATAACGTAATTTTGAGAAATAATAAAATAAAAGATTTGTGACGAGAAAGGCTTGCCTCACCGCACTTTGACTGAAATTATAAATTAAAAGTTTTAATAAAGTTATTCATTGTTTTTTTTTTAATTTATTATTTTTATTTAATAAATTGTGAAACTGAAACATTGATTAAATTAATTCTTTTTTATTAAATACCAACTTCTTATCATAAATTTGAGATTTAAACCAAAATTTTCTTTCTTTAAATTTAATTATTTTTATAAAAAAGGAAATTTACATTTTAAACAAAAATAAAAGAAAACTTTTAGTTAAAAAAAAATTAACAATTATTATTATCATCGAATAATGATTTAATTGTCATACACCTTAAATTGAGTTAAGATCACATAAGCGTTGTTATAACGCAAGGAAAGGACGACGGATCATCGTACGCTAAAGCCTCAGCGGGATGATGGCATCTGTGCGAGGCCTTAATGATTGCACGAATATCAAAACATCACTTCCCCACAAAAAACGTGAGAAATTTTTTCGGGAGCAGTGGTTTTACGAAGACGACGATTCTTGACGACTGATTTTTCGAAAGTAACGGTGACACGATGCTAATCACCAACCTTTTCTAGAAAAAACAAGAATTGATGTATGCCTAAGAAGAACCAACTTATTGATGGATTTTATTTGGTTCAATCAAGAAAACCTAAATTTTTAAATCACTCTTTATAAATGTAATTGTAAATAATAATTTTATACAACAAAATCGCGTCTGCTTTACTATTTTTTGTTACACATAACCAAATTTAATTTTTAAAAAGATTTTTTTTTATATAGCATATATCATAGTACCTTTCAATCTATCGGGAATAAAAGAGTAGCTTTGAAATAGAAAAAATACATAATTTATTTACCATAAGCACAAATGTAATATCAAGACTAAATTTAGATAAAATCAATTAATACACCAAAATAATAAATAAAAATGATTTTATAAATTAATAATTAGAAATAAGTTTTGAGAATTGTATTAAATAAAAACCTAATTTTTCTTTATAAATGTAATAAGAATTAATTCTTTTTTTTTTGACTGGTCGAGCTAGAATGCGGTCTTCCTAAACAAGTCGGTTTCGGTCGGGTTCCAGTTAAAATAAAAGCGTGGTTTTCTCTGAAGTATATTAATTGAGATGTTTAAATAATTTTTAATTTTTCGTGCTACTAACTCGGGTAGTTTCGATCGGAGCAGGTATGTTAGCAATAAATATAAAAAAATTTAGCAAATAATGTAATACAATAGTAGATTTTCTTAATGAAATAGATTTATTTTTAAGACTAACAAAATTTCTGAACACAATACAGTAGTTCGTAAATGTAATAAACAGTGCTATTCGGCTTGCAATAGAAAATTGCGCTAAATTTAACGGTGGAATACATAGAAAACGGTACTATAAAATTACTTAATTTACAATAATCTTATATCTAAACTTAGAATCTAGGTTAAACATAAATGGTTTAAGATATAATGTATATTTTATATATAAATAGAAAATTATTTGGATTTTAAACGGGAGTTAGGAAAACGTATTTGTGCGTAATGTTTGTGAAAATTGTTGGCTTTATTTATTTAGAAACGGGTTGCAAACTATGATTACGAGATGCTAGGGACAAACAAAATGGAGCTTCTACGCAAGGAAAAAATGCTCAAAGTAGATCTTGTTATAACCATTTTAAACTATAGTTCTCTGTCAAAATCGGAGACACTGTTTTTTGTTTAAATAGTAGGCTTTAAAATAATTTGTAATTAACTTGTAACACGTATGAATTAGTAGTATACCTCTCTTCCATGGGACCAAGGTTACTTCATTAGATGTAATTAACCGTACGATATTTTACCCTTACCGTGAGGTATGCATGTCGACATTAATATTCGTAGTATGTAAACCCTGCTTCTGTCGTATATTGTTTCAATCAAGTATTCGATGGGTTACTCGACAAATCGTATATTTATTCTTAAAATACATCAAAATAAAATTCCAACCTAAGATTGGCATACAAATTACTAAAAAAATCATCTTAATTTATTAAAACTTTTGCACCTGATAGCACCCTCCAGATAAACATAAACATGCCGAAACCGCATCACGTCTTACATACTAAATACCCAATTAAAACTTATTTCTACTAAATTACGATGAATTGTAAAGTATATTTGCACAAGCGAATGTCAGCTTAAAAAAATTTTAAATATGAAAATAATTTACACGATGATTAAGATTTAAGATAGAAAACTTCTTAAATAATAATTCAAAAAATAAAAAAATGTTGCAATAATGAAATTAAGAAATTAAATTCACTGATGCCGAGATTTTGTTATATTGAAACGTAGAATTTTTATTTTATAAATGAAAATATATGTTATAAATAATTGTTTTTGTTTTAAAAATAAATACGATCCGTAAAAATCAGGTAAACAATTAACGATAATACTAACAATAATAACAATTAACAGGAAAATAATTAACGATAGCTAGTATTAAAGAAAAAACTTTTTATGTTCTCTTTTATGAACTCTGATTTGTATTCATCAAAAATCTCAACGCTAATTAGCTCATTCGGAGCAAATTAAACAAATTTAAAAATTAAAACCATAAAGGTTCAGTAGTTAAATAAGGCTATCCCGTTGCAAACTATACGTCTTTTAGTAATGTGGCCATTAAAAAAAAAAACAATTTTTTTACCTGAACCATTATACAAGTTAATTATGTTCGTAAAATGTATTAATATACATTTAGCTATCGAAAAATTAGGCTTTTGAAAATTTGCATCGGGCATAAATAACTCAGCAATAGGAACATGCAAAAAATAATCTATACTTTAAATGACAGGTGTCTAAAAGTTTGGCTACGAAAACATCTTTGCTTAACTATCAATATTAAAGAAGCGAAGTGCTACCAATATCGTAACGAATTCATTAAGCTATTCAAACCCATCATTGCGAAAGAAATTATGCTTATATTTCTCTATATGAATTCTATTATCAGAAAAATACGTTTATGGTTTTCATAAATTTTACATATTTACATCAATTATTCGGTTCTACGTATTTGTACCTCATTTCAATTTATATTTTCAATAAATCATTATGTATATTCTTTTGTATTATTAATAATATTAAAGAAAATAATACTCTTGAATTCAAATAAACCTCTGTAATGTGTATATTTACCTTATAATATAATTCCATAATGTTATTTTATAAGAAAAATTTAAAAATATATAATAATAGCTGACCTTAAATTTTCATAATATATTATTTAAGTGAGAAATTTTATTTAATATGTTCAATATATTGATAATTATTTAAAGCCTTTAAATTTGTAAAAAATTATGTCATAAATATAATTGTGAATTACTAAGTCACATTGTAAGCGTTTTATAAAATAAAAAACAACAAATTTTATAAGTATGTAGATATATATTTTAATCGGAAATAAAAAATTTTCTTATTATTATAAATAACAACTTTAAAAAATATATAGTTCTAGCTTACAAGTTAAAAAAATTGAATAAAATAGATTAAAGAAAATATATTTGAATAAAAAAATATAATAGAAGTATTTTAATAAATGCATTATTTAATTAAATATTTTGATAAAATTACGAACAATAATTTATACAGGAATATTTCACAATAACTTATCATTTCTAACTTATAAAAACTAAATTATTTGTTAGTCTTTTTTATAATAGGTAGAATGATTTTTTCAAAATTGCAGTAATTTATTAAATATTTTATAAGGTTTCATTAATAGTATCTCAAACGTACAGAAATTTATTATAACATATTATAATTAACACATTGTTTATGTATAAAAAATTTACTACCATAATTTTATTATTTATATTTAATGTATTATTCAGGATCATCGTTCACATATTCAATATGTATTTTGAATTTTAAATATTTATATTATTAATTACAGATAGGTGTAAATAATTAAATTTTTCTTTAACTTTTTAGGTAATTTTTACATTTTTTAGGCTACGGCAGCTTATATTCTATCTGTCATACAAGGAAAAGTTATTATTTAAAAATATAAAATCTAAATTACAGTACTCGATAAAAGATTAGTTTATATAATAGTTTTTAAGTTTGTTGTATTTAAAAATATTTTGTAGTTCAATGTATTTGAATATAAGAGCCTTGAAAAAATTTTTAATAATCAAAAACTTTGACAGAAAAATATTATGACCTAAGATTTTTTAAAATAAATAGTAGTTTTACATTTTGTACATAACTAATAAATTAATATTATGTTTTCAGGTATTAATTTTCGATATCTCTTATCTATTATTTTAAAATTATAAACTAATTTACTTAATATATAATGTATACAAATTATTTACAAAATATTTATTTTTTAAATAGGAATGTTTATAAAATAGATGAATCCTTTAATAATACATTTTTTAAATTAAACGTGACTTTTTATTAATAAATTAAAAAAAATGAAGTTTATTAAAAAATGATAGTATTTTTTAAATATAATTAAGTTTAAGATCATTATAATTTAAACACGAATCTAAAAAGCAAGAATTATTTCTCTAAATAAATTTTGTTTTGTTATTTTTCATTATACCAAACGTACAAGAATGTAAAAAGTTATAAATGACATTACATTTTTTAAAATTTTATATTTTTTTTTATAAAATACATGCAAACATTACTTGAATCTTAAAAAAATATTCTTCTTTTAATCACAATCTATTTTTCATTAAAACACACATTTTATAACATGAATATTAATTGTCTTCAACTTTAAATTTTGTAATGTAAATATTCGACAAAATAAATAATTAAGTCTAAAACAAATTTCATAATCATAATGAACATAAATATAATTAAGTATTTATAATAAGTATTCAAATTGAGTTCAAGTACGTTTTTTGAATTGTAAACAACATTATAAATTCTATTCTAATTGAATATAATATGTGTATAAACTATTAGTACCAAATATAATATAAAATAACTTTATAGAAAATAATTTCAAATGAAAGCTGTAAAACAAAAGTCTTTTAGATGTTCTGAAGTATATTCTTAGTTATTTAATTACAAATTTTTAAATATATAATAAAAAAATCATTTACTACAAGACGGTTTTTAAATTCAATAAAAAATAACTAATCAATTTATTTACAAATTACTAATATATACTTTAAATAGCTTTGTATTAAAAAAATTAAATTTTATATACCACTTATTGTTAATAATTTAATATTATAATATGTAATAAACTATAATTTATAAAAATTTACTTTGAGTACAATCTATGATATTTAAAAAATTTTTACTAAAAAACTTTTATAAAAAAAATTAATAACCTATTACATAAATTTATAATTAAATTAAATTTTTTAATTGATTTAATGTTAATTTCAGTTTATAATATATTTCGGACAAATAAAGTATGTTATATAATACAAAATCGGTAGATTTAAAGAATTTATACAAAATTTTATTCATATTTTGTTTGCAAAAATTTATAAATAATTCTTAAATAAATTAATCAATAATTTCTACTTACCGCAAATAATTAGTTTATTTTGTAAAAAATGCTTTAATAATAGTTATAAAATTACCTACAAAGAAAAAAACTTTTGAATAAGAAATACGTTATATTTTAGATTACAATAAATTATACGAAACATATTTAAATCTTAGGTTATTTATCTGACAATTTTTTATCGTTTAATAAATGAGTACAAAAATATTTTACTGAAAAAATTTGGACGTGTATTAATTCTTTAATTTTTATTTATTTATTATTTTTCTTGCTATAGCTCTAATATTTATATTAAAATTATAATTATTATAAAAAAATTTATTTTCCTTTTTTTAATAGTGTAAGTACTTTTTAGTTATTTTGAAATTTTCTGTATATATGATAATAAAATTTTTAATATTATTGAAGACAAATATAAATTTGTAAGAAATTTCTTAAATATAAAGTCTTACAAAAAAAAATTACATATTTCGATAAATTAAAACGGTTATCGGCTATATTATTAATAAAAACTCACAAATTATATTAAATTTAATGAATACTTTTCGAAATAACTTATAATCAATCCTCATTTTTAAGGGAATTGTACAATATTCGCAGTTTTATTCGAAAACGGTTAAAAAAAAAAAAATTTTGAAAAAAGGGCAAAACTTAAAATACAAAATAAAGAGATTAAACTTTTACACCCAGGCTACCTTCATTTTTTACATCAGATGTAACAGTAATATCGAAAGTAGGTGTACAAACGTTACTTTTTATTGGTATAGTTAACTGGGATAACCTGGAATCCTTGTAAACAATAGATTTAATTTTTGCTTTTCTTCGGTTTAAATGGGTATCTAATCTAAGAATTGTACATAAATTCTCAGTCTGGTTTTTATCGCAGAACATTGATTCGATGGATTTACTTTGAATAGCCATGTTTACTTTGTTATGTAAAGTTGATGTAGAGTTTATGGTATTTACATTTGTTGTAGAAGTTAGAGTTCTTGATGAAACTTTCTCTTTTGTGACTTCGTTTGTTTGAAAAGATGTATATACATCTTCAGAATCTGACATTGAGGGATCACTGAGAAATGACTCGTGAAAAGAAGACTTTAACTGATTTGAGTGTATAAGGGGATCTAAGCAAGTCATATCATAGGATGTAAATTGTGAGCTTCCTATTTTATTAGATAAAATTTCCTGGCTTCTAGATATTTCAGACCACTTAGAGTTTGAAGGCTGTTTTAAATGAAATTTAGTGCATTTGTGTTTTGAAAATTTTGGGTCGGTAAGCTGGTTATTTTTTTGATGCTCAATATTATAATTTAATAATAAATTTGATAGCTTAGGGTTGTTGATCGATTTCGATTTTTTCATAGTACAATAATTGGAGCAACGAATATCTTGATTAGATTGTAGTCGATTATAATCTTCAATGTTGAGATAGACGGAAGGAATTATAGGATCGGAATACCTTGTAAGACTTTTTAAATTTGGTTTTATAGATCGTGTTTTTATAGGATGTTTTGAGTTAATATTGTAACTTAAGTCTGAAAAAAAATTGCTATAATTTTTTTCTTTTAAAGAATCAAAGGGTAAAGGATCAATTGGACTCGGTGGTTCTGAATGTATCGTCGGAACGGTTAGTGAGTTTTTTAAAATATCGGAATTCTTATAAAGTAATCTTGTTGTCGAATCTGCAGATGGATACAAGTTTATCGGTTCTACTTGTTCTAAGTATAATATATTCGCCATTCGGTTTGGAATTATTGTTAAATACTTCGTTGATGTGTTTTGCTTAAGATTACATCTGTAATTATACTTACATCCATTTGGAGTAGGTAAGGAGGCATAACTTGTTTGCTGAAATTTCAGGTCTAATGTCGGAGTTAATGATTCGAAATACTTTGCAGTTATTCTTTGACGATCACGTACCCATGAAAAAAATCGTGTACGCTTTTCCGTATGCTGATTATGTATAATATGTTTTACCAGGCCATAATTCCTATTTGTATTAAAAAGTTTTGATATAAGATCAGAACTTTTTATTAAATCGTTAAGATTTGAATCAGACACGGATAAAAGCGTTGACGTTTTTCTTTTACAAATAAACGGTTGCTGGAAATTATCTTCATTAAAGGCATTCGTACTTAACACTGGATCAGACATTGTATTAAGATGTACTGCAGTTTTCCTAACTAAAAATTCATCGTTTTTCAAATGTTGATATGGTTCAAAACATGATTGGTGGATTCGCGAAATATTCTTACCACCCAATCTTTTATGGTTGAGTCTTCTCAAATGGCGAATTTTATTAAAAGTGGGATCCAGTAAATATTTAAAATTTTTAATTTTATCAACATTTAGTTTTGAATTTATTACGTTATTCCGAACAATTACGTATTTCGGGTCGAGCATTTTTTTAAGATCGTGGATATCTTCTTCAACGATATTCATTTGCTTGTAGCTTTTCGAAGGGGAACTTTTAATAATACTATCTGGTGAAATATCGATGTTTTTGCTGGGAACTTCGAGACATCGTTTGCTCGAATATAAGATGCTTTGTTGCTTGGTGTCAAAACAATTTTCTATGTGATGTCTGTGTTCTTCGTTGATATTATTTACTTCGGCTAATTCAAGGTTAGTATTTGATCCTCTTCTTATTAACCAGCAACCTTGTCGGCTCGGCATTATACCAAATAAGGATACCAAGTCCTCAGTGATTTTGCTTGCAGCAATGCGCATTTCGCCGTGATGAAATGCATAGATCCATGGATTTATGCCACTGTGAGCAAGAATTGGAAGGCCTAACCAAATCGTACTATCTGAGAGAATATTTGTTCCACAAAAGATATCTAATAGCATGCAAATCTGAAATAAATGCATGCAAATAAGCAAATAATATATCATAATGACAATGTTAAAAATATATAAATTCTAATAATTATTTTAGGTTGACAGATAAATTATAAAATATTTGCTTAAAATTTATTTGTTATAATAAACATTAAAAAAGATGTTTATTCTTATACTTGGAATATATATATATATACTTAATAATATAACTTGTTGCTTGTGTTGTACTTTATGTGTTAAGATAATATTTAATAATTAGACGCTAAAAAAGATGCTTTAAATAGTAATTAAAAAATAATTGTTTTTTGCTAAAACATATTTTTTTTACTAAAAAAAAAATACAAACCCTGTACAATAATACGTAAACACTTTACGATTTGAAGTTTTTTGCTTAATAATATTATTACAATTCTGTTTATTTACTGATTTAAATAAAACTTAATAGTTAAGGTGTAGGTCAATATAAGATCTTTGTTAGTAAAACATTGCAAAAATAAAGTAAATAATCTGATTATAATATAAGCCATAAAAATGATTCATTTATGATAATTCATAAAGGGTTTTTTTATACACTTTCACCTTATTGATCTTAATTATTATACCTTCGTACCTGGAAAGGAATCCATAATATGAAGAAAGCACCGACTGTAACAGCAAGTGTTTGTCCATATCTTGGAAGTACCAACGTCTGCTTCTGATTTCGGAATGAGAGTTCGACTGTATAAATGGCACGAGCATGAGCTCGTGCTACTAGGTAGACGTACACGTAGCAGCCAAGTAGTATGAATGCGCTTGGAGCCCACACGGCTAAGAATAGAAAAATTCGCACCGGTGGCATTATCACACCGTTAAAATTACAGTTCCCACTATAAAAACACAACAGAGCTTGTATTTATTAATGATGCATTGCTAATTATCTTTTTTTTTTATCAAGGAAAACGTAATTTATTAAGGTGCACAAGATTTTTCTATTTTTGTTTATTTGTACTGTGGATTATAATATGAATCTGTACTTCAAGGATATTTAAAAAAAAATTAAAGGTAAATAAATTAAAGTTAAAGTAAGCAGTTCTAACAGAAGCTGTTATTGGAGGATCTTTAAGCATTAAAGGCTTACCTATAGACCTGGCTAATATCGACAATTGTAGCGTAGATTAGTGGCGAAAGGCCGATCACCGTTGCGTATATCCAAAATACAGCGATGTACTTCTCGATGCTACTGCGAGTAATAATATTTTTGTATCTGAGGGGCTGTGCAAGTGATGTGAGTCGGTCTACGGCGATTGCGACTGTGACAAATACGCTTACACTGCACAGAGCGATGAGAATACAGTAGGGCACGACACAAAGGTTCAATGATGAAGTCACTGTTCGTATTCCTGTTTCTGCTTTTAAAACATCTGAGAGCTCAAGGTATGTACCAAATGGCATAAATAGACCAACCTGTTGAAACCTCCTGTTTAATATTTTGAAAAAATACAAACTCGCATTGCTTATAAATAAAGTTTGATTGCAAATACCGGAACGTATTTCATTCGAGTATTCAAATATATGCTTTGATGGAAAATAAGAAGAAGATGTAAAGGATATAAGATAGTAAGATATACATGTCAGTAGAATGTTCAATCGCAGATGGATTTGACTTGGATAAAAAATCCTCGTTATTATGACAATTATAAAGATTTATCATGATAAAGATTTATAATGATTTATAATAATATAATTTCATAAAATGGAAATATTCAGAAAACAATTTCCCATCGTTCTATAATACTGATGTATGAATATAAAAATATATCATTGGCAAATTAATAAAAATCAAAAAAATTATAGTTCAGATAAATTCTGTACGTCTTAAAATTATTTTTTTTAATTTTAAAGAAAAACTGTAATAAAATTTATAAATAATGATGGATTCTTTTTTTTTTCATTAAAAGAAGTCTACATATAAGTGAAGCAACTCGTTGTATTATTTGAGTAAAATCTTTTACGGCTTCGTATTTTCATTAAACTCTTAGGCATAATTTGATAATTTCTAAGGTCTTACTTTTTATTAAACTTTTTTTTTAATGATAAAAAAACTATGTCTTATTAATTTATATTTAATTATATTTCAATATGAAATTATCAAGAATTGTTAATCTGTTTGATTATTTGTATAAATAAGTTTTTATGATTTTCATTTAAGGCAAAGGTTTTTAAAGACTATTTTTAAAAAATGAATATTATTCAATTAACATTACTTACAAAAATACATAAACGTAAAAATTATAAGCAAAATAACATTACGAGCTTAGATATAGTTTATAAGAGTGCATAATTTGCAAAAAAATTTTATCTAATTTCAGGTATATTATATTATCAATAGAAATAAAAAATCTACATATTTCTTGAAATAGATTAATTTGCTGTAACTTTTATTAATATTTTTTAAGATATGTTTCATTTATGTATCGAAAATGTATAAAATATATATTAATTTATCAATATAAATCAGTAAATGTAGGTTTTTGTAAATAAAAAAATGATAATATTAGTTAAAATAAATCCACACTATCACATTGGTTTGACGTTACTTATTTTGCAATATTTTCTAAGTTAAAGCCTTTTACAGCTGCGCAATTCAAAATTCGAAATTTTGTGTTAAAAATAAAGTAAAAATGCCATCTAATCTAGCCTTATTCTCTATTAATAATCATTGAAAAATTATAGCCTTTTGCATGTTAAAAACAATCAATCGATAACTTACCCCAAAGTCGCTAATGGCAAGAGAGACGAGGAGGCAATTCGAGGCAGTCCTGAGTCGCTTGTATTTGTAAAATGTAGCAAGTATTATAGAGTTGCATCCAACCGTGAAAATGGAAAGAACGAAAACTATCAATGCTGCAAGGAAGATCGAGAAGTGTCCAAGTTTGAATTGTACATCTACGACCTTTGTTATGCTCGAGTGCAAAGTATTCGTTGAACTCTCACTTGCAAGCGACGACATTATTTTAGATGCTTTCTTATTACCCTATAAATGTTCCATTTAATGATTCTTCAATATTAGCATTTTTTTAAATACAAAAGATTTTCATTATTAAATGGATAAAAATTTTTTTTTTACCCTTTTTGTATTATGTAAATAAACACAAATGTATACTACTTTAACTGAGGAATGAATTACTATATAAAATTAGAAAATAATTAACTATTTTATAGAAAAGATGTACATTTATATGTATATATATATACATAAGCTTATATGCATAAGTCAAATTCGAAATTACTGTAATAATTAACTTAGGTATAATCAAAATTTATGAATGTAAATATAAGTATACATGGTTAATTTTTTAAATATTGTCATTTTGTATTTTTTTAATTATTACATAATACCTGATTCATAAAATATATTACTAAAAACTTTGAATATTAAATTTTATATTCATAAGACTTGTAATCAGCTAACCATTTTATATGTGAATGTGTTTAATGTTCTGAAGATGAAACTTGTAATATTTATTAGATTTATCTAATGTATTATTTCATAATTTTTATAAAAATGTATAATAATATTTTAAAATCATAATGAGTTAATTCTATCCTTCCATCTTTTTATCTGAAAATGTTGAATTTTAATTTGATTTTTTCTTCATAATTATAAAAATTTCTTTAATTAAATTGTGTTAGTTACATTAAAAATAGTTATAAGTTTTCAATCAAAATTTAATGATATTAAATTTTTAAAAATATTGAAAAAAGTTAGTTCTTAGATATTTGTAAGATAAAATTTTTTAAAATTGTAATTTTTGTCGTGTAATAAAATTAAAACAAATCGAATTTAAAGATAATTTCTTTGTAAAATTTGTACGTATAATCAATTTTTTTGTTCATTGAAATGTATAAGGTCATCAAGAGTGTTATTAAAAGGATAATATTAAAAAAAATTGATTGAATTTAATGTAAAAGCTAAGGTATCGGTGAAAAAGAATGCGTAAAAATGAAGGAGCGCCTGAATAATAGCGATTGCAATGTCGTGTCACAGGGTTAGTAGTCAGTACTCACGAGGTTTTGGGACCACTTCGAAATTGAGAGACACTCCCATCGGGAACTGCGATAAAATAGTTCAGTGGGGATACCGTTGATTTTACTGCAAATGGCTATGTGGGATAATGTTGAAAAAAGGAAAAATGAAAGAAAGGTGGAAAATGATAAAGATAGAACAAATAATGATTGATAGAGGAAAAATATAAAAATTGATTGGCCAGAAAGGGAGACGAAGTACGTGCGAAGGTCGCAAAAGAAAACTTGGCGGAAGAAAGGAGCCGAGTAGTGCTATGGGATACATACGCATTAGGAAGTGCCCCAAAACTAGAGCAGTGGGTACGTGTCTCGATAAAAAAAAAACGAAGGAAAAAGTATAAACGCCACTACTTTCGAGCACTAATCGATGCCCTCTGGGCTGTTTCCTTTCAAAGCAGCCTCAGTACGCAGTCTACCGGTCATTTCTTATGAATGAATTCAGGATTGCGTTGGGGGTAACCTCCCTACTACACGCGCCATTTTTTTGTCTGTCCGTTCATTTATTTCTTCTGTTCTTTTTTTCCTTTATATTTTTTCCGGTCTACTAACGAATTTTTTTGTTGCTCACAAGACTGCTCGATTAAACGATTTAAGCTATCGGCTACGTAAGCATCGTTTATCAAGTACCCTTCTATATTGTTATTATTTTTTTTATTGTTCCATCCTTTTTTTACAAAGCCTAGCTGAATCTTAGAAAACGGGGGTTGCCGAGGTGAGTCCAACGACGCACGACTAAAATCACTAAATTTATAAAAAAAAAGAGAGAGAACAGATTTTTATTGTTATTTTTCTTTATTACCGTATCTTTTTTTTTTAGTATTTACTTAATTTAATCAGATACCATGTAATTGCATTTTTGCTTCGAAATATTCTCTGAGATTATCTTCGATTCTTTTTTTATATGTATTTATTTATACATTTCACCTGCAAAGATAACGAACGTTTGTATTGGTTATCAAGTGTCAACTACGCACCGTGGATCTCGTACGTTGTGCACCATTAAGGATAATTTCTGAGGTTTAAGAAGCTCCTTCGAAGTGCTCAAGTTTTTCATAATCCTGCCATGATACAAATAAAATTAAGAATCTTATCGTGTTCTTTAAATATAACTTTATAGTGTATCTGCTGTTATTTCCTTATAAAATTACAATAATATTCCTTATTCAAAAGTTATGTTCTATTGGCATTTTATTTAAAAGGTCTATTTGTTGTTTCTATAAAATGCATTTTTATTTGTATTGGATTTATAAATAATCAGAATGCTCGATATTCTATTTAATGAATGAATTTCCTTATAGTATGTAGAACAATTAGCTTAAAAAAAATTTCTCCATAACTTTAACGGCAATTTATCAGAGTAAAATTTTCAAAATTTGAACGGTTATTGTATGGATAATAAATTATAAAATGCACCAATAAAAAATATTGACCGTCTATGCCTTTGATTTTATTTTATTTCTCAGTAATTATTTAATTTTTTTAAGTACATTACCCTATTCATCCCAGTTACCTCTAAATGTTTATATAATGTGTTTTGGTATTAGGTCCAATTACGAACCTGTTGAATAAGGCATGAGACTTATGACGCTTTCCATAAAGATTATACTATTTCTGAGTCTAATATTACATATTATGCACTTAATAAAGCAATATGAGCTCCACACAATGCGGTGTTCTCAAAACTTTATGTAAAGGCCCTGTAGAATCAGTTTTTAACCATGTATTCAGAATTATTTTATAATATAAATTTTTAGTAAGAATTAAATTTATTTAAGACTAGTGTAAAATACGTAAATTTTAAAATATTTTGTTTCAATTATATTCACAATATATGAACTAATGTTATTTTATTTCTAATTAAACGAATGTATACTCAAAATTTTTATTTTTTTAAAATAAAAATATAACTTTCAGAAATAAAAAAGCTCTGCATATAAACAAAATTATCTAAAATGTTGGATATAATAAACTCTACGATAAAAAATGGATTTTAACTGTTTTTTTCAATTGCTAAGCTTTTAAAAATCAGATTTTTAACGAATATAATTAAAATTTGTAGGTATAATAAAAGACATATTGGTTGCAAGAGGTGGTAGTTACTTTTGAGAAATCGTAAGTAAGGTATCCTTTGAGCGACTACGTGAAACAGATTTTGTGATTGCGCTTTCTTGAGTGTCGGCCTGCGAATTTCAAAAAATATTGAAAAAACCACGGTGAGGTCAACCATCCACTGATACGTTGACGTATTTATTGCTACGCTCGTTTCGTTTTGACGTCACTATTAAATTCTCATGTCAATTTATAAAATTCTCTTTTTTCTTTTTTACTTTATAACGAATTTTGAGGAAAATTCATTTTTGTTTAATATTTATAAAGCTTCGGGTAAGGGGAATTAATTCTTATACGCCTTGCTTAATCCGGTGTTCCTTTTCGACACCATTTCTCATCTAATGATCTCTCTCACTATCTCTCTCTCTCTCTTTCTCTCTTTTTTGTTATATTTGCTATTTTTATAAGCTTCTATCCCTGCTAGTATGACATATAGTAAAGTTCTGGCTCGCAAATCATGGCGTTGGAATTTTCCATCACAATACTAAAATATAATATATAAAAAATTGGAGATACCTTAGCTATGCAAAATTGCACAACTTAATTGATATTGTTTTTTTATTCTTTTTATTTCGAAAAATTCAATCAAGATGATATGTTGAAATTGATGGAAGAAAATATATTTAAGATGTGCAGTTTATACGCTTGGTTTGCTGCATTAAGAGATTCAAAAAATGAAGGTAAAAATATGAATATGGGAATTATTTATTAAAGTTATAAAGTAGTAAATAGTCAAGTTTCAAGTAATTGTTTGGCTTAACAAAACTCGATCAGATAAGATTAACCTAGATAAAGGTTTATTAAAAACTTTATAGAAATGTTACAATTTTTCCCATTACTATTATTGTTTTGAGCTGAAGCATATTTTATATAATTTGTATCTTCACCCGCGCTATAGTAAAGGGAGATTGTGCTGGAAAAGAGGTTCATTGGCTCCACGGTTGCCGGGAAGGGGGGAAGCGAAGTGAAGGGAGCGGGATAGATGGGCGAAATGATCCATACACGATTTTTATAGTAATTTAAACCTCCTCTGGTCGTCGGCGCAAGGCGGAACAGTTTACTTCTTTAAAAAAAAACAAAGCAATATATAATTCTTACAGTTCTTCACGCGAAATATATATATAAAGAAATTAAAAAATAAGAAGGATTAATTTTAAAAAATCAACATGCTCAGCGCAAGTTGGAGGTTCCCCCTTTTAACGAAATATTTACAAGTGAGTGAGGGCCACGCGGGACGAGGCGGAGGAAGCAAGCTGAGAAGCTCTATCTGTTATCACATTCTCAATCTGTATACAGTTCTCCTGGTGTTCGGTAGACCAGGGAGGAAAGGAGGGGCGTACTCACGAGCTAGTCGGGGTCGCCGGGGGGAGAAATTCTTTTCTTCCTGGCCGTCGTGCAAATCTCGGCTCTCGGACGCCAGATCGGGTAGTCGCCGCTTCCCTGTCACTAGGAACCCGCTTCTCCTTCGCATTAGAGGACCGCTACAGCAGCTTCTTTCGCAGGGTTACGCACAAAAAATTCCCCTTGATGGTTCAGAACCTCGCTGGCCGAGGATTACAGCGTAAGTCCTTCGTTTCGATAATCTTCCGGATGACCCTCGGTAAGTTCCCGTTCGCTTTTAATTGAGAATTCCTTTTAAAGCATCAGGGTAACTCCCCTTTTTGTGGCGGGTGACCTCTTCTAACGTATCCGGTTGGTCGCCTGCTCTTATCGTTTGGATCACCAAGGACGTGGTTCCTTGGCGGGCACACCATTGCACGGACTGTAGATTTCGCGTTCCGGGAACTCCCTCCACTGATCTCGCAATCCTCTCGTTCCCCGCCTTACTTCGCTATACCCGGAGCTATCACAAAGTCATTAAATTTAAGAAAGAGGAAATTTTTATTAACGTCGCAACAACATAGAAATAAAATCGCAATGCTGTCGCGCGCTATTCGGTGAAGAGCGGTGAAGAGGGATGAACACGGGCCGTTACAAATTTATACAAACATAGCTTGTATAAGTAAGCTGTGACTGTTTTTAAAATTAGCGAATTTACTTGAGAAAAGGCTTATGTATTAATTTTATAAAGATGGGCTCTATATATACTTCATAAGTTAAATTCTCCTGCTTTGGTGTAATTACGGGGGATACCACACCCAAAATAATATCCATTGGGTGATTTATTTTTCTCATTATTTTTGTAATAACTCTATTATACATCAGGCCAATTTACGTTCTTTTTTATGTATCTTTTTCCTTCTCTTATATAGTTACATTATTCACATAATATAGTTACTCATACTCACTCTTTTCGACCAAGCCGTATGTTTAATTATGTGATCTGGATTACTCTTGTGCATCAGGTTTACTTGTGTACTTTCTTTTGTTTTTATGACCCTGGCTGGTTTGCAATGTACATGTACATTGTTGTTTATTACTTAGTACTCCGGGTTTGGCATCCTCTTATCCAGCACCAGGAACACTTAAAAATTCACAATATTAACAAAAATTTATCCAAATCATTATCTAGCATCAGGGTATTTTATTGATGATAATAAATACGTATTAAAATTATTTGCATAAAAACAAAATGTTTATTATTACTATTAAATCATTTAATATAACACATAATAATTTTTTTCCTAATTTTGATATTTTTAAAAATAATAATAAAAACACAAATAGCTAAATTAAAACAATTGGAAAAATTTTTAAAAAATTAGTGCTGTATAAATTACCAGTAGAATATGTGTAGTGAAAAGTAATGTATCAAAATAGATCATAAAAAGTAAGAATCAGAAGTTTTAATAATGGTTTAAAATAACTTTATATCACAATGATGTTAGAGTAAAAAATCGAGTGTATTAGTGGTAATTTAAAAAAAAACGATGGTCAAAAAATTAAATTGTGGGCAGAATTCATAAATAGAAGTTTGCAATAAACAGCCCAGATGTTACAAGGAAATCGTTCAAAGGGGAAAAATATGGAAATAATGAAACAAACGATGTAAAAAAGATACATGGAGACAATATTGAATATGACAGTGAAAAAAATGATAAAGCTCATGTAAGTAATAGAAAGGAAGAGAGGAGGGAATTGTGGCTGACGAAGGACGAGGAAAGGAAAGAATGAAACTTATTATTGTAAAAGGAGACGAGAGAAACAAGGGAGTAGATGTAGAAGAAAGAGAGAGAGAGAGAGAGAGATAGAAAAATGAATAAACAAAACGCGATAATGATAGAAATAATATAAATGTTAAAAGCTAAAGAGGAATATAATATAATATAATATATATATATATATATAATAAGAGGAATAAGAACCAAGATGAAGCATCGTAATTATTAAAATAGCTGAATAATGGAAAAAGAGAAGATGTGTGTAAACGTCAAACAGTTCATAGAAAATGTATATATAAAGAAGTAGAGATATAAGAAACTTTTATTATAAGATAACAAGTGAGAATAAACTCGAGGCTACAAATTTGGAGGGAGATGCATAAAAAAATTATGTAAAATAAACAATAAATAAAGAAACAAATTTATGTTCAAAAAAGAAATAATTTTTTGCTAGCACAAGTAATAAAAATTCAGCAAAGGATGAGAAAAAATCGAACAAGAGGCAAAGAGAAAAAAGCCCCGGCAAAAGTAGCGTTTTAAAATATTAATATTGAATAGAGAGGAGGAAAATTAATAAAAAATTAATATATGATAGAAAGGAGGCATTCAAAAAATTCAGGAAGGTTGTGTAAATTAGAAAGTTAATGTGGAAGATTTGGATACTTTCTTGGAAAAAATGGAAGTTATGTTTTAATAACGATTGGAAAAAGTGAGAAGTAAGTAGAATTTTTACAAGATACTAAGATGAAGAAATGGGAAGAGAAGATTATGTGTAAAAGAAAAATATATATTGTGTAGCAAAAGGAAAGTACCTTATGACAAAAAAATGAAAAAAATTAATATTTATCAATACTGAACATGAATCTTAGAAGTATATTAAGGAGTATAGAAAAAAAAAAGTTATGTGGTGAATATTGGGATTTTTCATAAAACATTTCGTTTAGGAACAGTAAGAGGGTGAAGATCGTAATAAATGGAAGAATTCAAGTACAATAGATATATATTCTCGAAGTGTAAATGGAGAAAGGTATTTACATTCATCATAGATTTGTAAAGGGCATTCGATAAAATTGACAAAGCATCACTAGACGAATCACTACAAAAGGTTGTAATAAACGACAGGTTAAAAAGTAGAGTCATAAAAACTTTGGTATACATTATGCAATTTTCATATGTATGATACTTTTCCTGCTAAATCTATTAACACATGATAAATATTTGGAAGTACAATAAATTATTTCATATTATTAATTCAGTTCTACCTCAATCCCTAATATTTAGTATTAAATATAACAAATCTGCGTTTCTAACGAAAATTTAAGCTTTTTATCACAATATTTGTATGTAAAAAGTATTTGAAGAATTTTTAGAAAACAATATAGATTTCATTTTTTAATTTATTAGCATAATAATACATGATTATGGAATTTATACGAATACGAATACACGAAATGAGAAATTTTACACAAACAAAAAATAACAAAAAATAACCAAAATCTCAATCTTTAGTCAAATATACGGTACTACGTATTTTTTTATTATTTAATAACAACGTATTTTTACGCTATAAAACAGAATAGCACGATGAACTTGAAGGTTATCGCGACTTTCATAAAGCAGAGAAGAAACTTATACATTTATTAGTTTTCTATTTTGTATAAAAAAGTAGATATTTATTTTTTACGACTGTATATTTTTTAATAATTTTGAACTTAATTAATATATTTAATAAATGTTTTTCTAATTAATAAGTATAAAAATTTTTTCTTAAAACATCTTATATATATATATAATTTAAATTATTCACAATATTTTAAATAATATACAAAAATATGTTTAAAAACTATATTGAAAGACCTATTGATAACTAATTGATGATAATTTGATGTGATATATAAAACTTGAACCCATAATTAAAAAAATTGATATTCTAAAAAATATCGAAAATATAAATCTTATATGAAAACGAATATTTTTTCAATAAAAAATCATATAAGTTATTATGGGTGCTTATTACTGAAATAAATAAAATAATTAAATGTAAATTATTAATTTAGAGTTTAATTTATAATATTTAAAAATAAATAAATGGTTTTTAATGTCAGAATTAGTTATATTTTTATCTTCTATAAAATAAAATATAATATCTAAAATATTTATTATACTTTAAAGAGAAAAAAAAGTGTATACTGTCTTCCTCATTTACAATGATTTAATGATTTAATGCGTACAACTCATTCGTTAAAAGTTATTTTTCGTTTATTCGTTTAATTGATTTCAAGGATGCTAAGAAATATCGATCGTGTGGAAATCAATTGTAATTGTTCAAGGGTACATCAAAAAATTAAAAAGTTTTACTAGGGTCAAGTTCATTCGAGGTTTATTCCATTTATTTGATTTATTTTCATAACTTGTTAGATTTTTCATGAATAATAATATAAGGAATAAGCTAGATGTGCAATGGTGAGTATCTTCGAATTGAAGATTGATTGCCTTGAAAAAATTTTGGTCTTTAAATTAAATGAATTAATTTTAAAAAATTGTTAAAAAATGAAGTATAGTTATTTTTTATTTAGACATATTATGTTGATTTTAATATATAACGTTTGAATTAATATATTAAAATTCAAATAAACATAGATACTAGAAAATTAGAATAAAGCTAATTAAAATAATACAGTAAATTAATCATAAACACAAAAAACATTAAATAGTAAACATATCTACATATCTTTATAACATATCTTTAGAACATAAACGTACTCATAATTTAGAAAATTAAACAATAAAGTATTAATATTTAATAAATAAGTAAACATAGAAATAAATATTCTTGTGCGAAATATATTTTATTATTGAATGATAAGATTGTATATGAAAATCAATTTTTTATACTGAATAAATATAATCAAGAAATATATATATAATTATTTTATTTTATTTAAATCATAAATTATAAGTATAATAAATGGAATTTCTAAAATTTAATTTTAAATAACATTTTATAAGTACATAAATGAGATATTTATTACATATGTAGATATTTTAATTTATTATAAAATGAAAAATTGGTTTTCTGTTAATATTTATAGTTATTAAAATGAAATATTAATAGTGAAAATAACTGAAATTTTTTAATGTGATTTTCTTCATTCGTAAATCGAATAAATTTTAAAGTGCTTCAAAAAATGAAATAATTTTTAAAAATATAGTCGTAATGAATAATAATATAATTTTAAATTGTATAAAAAAATTGTATAATAACTATAAAAAAAATTAATAATTTAATATTTATTGAAATATAATCTTTTGAAAAAGCGAATTAAATTTTTTATTGATGTAAAAGTTTTATTTAAATTTATTAATAATTGCTGTTAATAATGAATAAACATGGAACAAAAGCGCATAAAAAATGCTGGTATTGTTATAATATTTTTTTTTATAATTTTTATACATTTAGAAAATGACAGTCGTATACGATAGTATAGTATCGATATTAAATTCATTGATCAAAAACTACCCATAATACTTATATAAACTCCATACGCTAAGATTTATATTTACTAATGTTATATTAATAATTGTAATCCATAGTTTTTTTTTACTTTCGATATAAAATTTTTTTTGTTTCAATAAATATTCGAAAGGTTGCAATATAATTATCTAGCCTTTATAATTTAACAAATACATTTGAAAATAAATTTTTTTATTCACATTGTATAGAAAAAACAGTTTTTTTTATTAATATTCCGTTTTTATATTTT
This sequence comes from Kradibia gibbosae, assembly GCA_018907135.1. Classification (NCBI taxonomy): domain Eukaryota; kingdom Metazoa; phylum Arthropoda; class Insecta; order Hymenoptera; family Agaonidae; genus Kradibia; species Kradibia gibbosae. Next base: position 26,112,784 of record JACCHX010000001.1, read on the forward strand.
TCAAATTTATTACCATTTTCTGTTTAAAAAAGCGTTGTTATAATTTTTACTTTGTATTTGAATAATCCATTACATACTTATGAATGATACGAATGATATTGTATTATCAATAAGTAAAATAACTATAAAAATTTATCATTTAATAATTTAAAAATAGTTCAAATAATAATAGTATAAGTTTTTAGTTAAAATGGATAAGCTTAACTAATAAAGGATAAATAGTTTTTAATATTTTAAACATCTGATTTTATTTTATAACATATATATATATATATATATATATATATATATGTTTGCAATAAAAAGCTTTCAAAAAATTCTTATTTCTTTAAGATAAAATTAAAAAAAATTTTCATTTGTGACTAAAACAAGTTAAAAATGAAAGAATTTAAAATTATTTTACTATAAACGAATGTAAAAGCTATATTTCATCGATATGTATTATTGTCGCCGCAGTGGTTTTTATGTTACACGTGACCTCTACAAGAATTGTTTTTACTTTCATTCTTTATTTCAAATTGTTCATCTTTTGATTTGACAAGTATATTTATAAATATACTATTAAAAAATACATTTGACTTTTTATAAGTAGACTCATGTATACTATATCAAGTAAACATTTTTACATATGTTTGTACTTTTAAAATTATTAGCAAATTGATACGATTAAATAAGCATTTTATAATTTTATAATTATGATGTTATGTATGTTTAAAATTTAGAAATAAATATATTGTTCATTTTATCGATTATTGGATTTCAATTGCATTTGTTGCAATTCCAAGAAATTAAATTTCTTTTTAAATTATAAAACATCAAAAAATTATATCCAAATCAGTGTAAAAATAGTATTAAAAGTATTAAATTGTAACTAGAAAATATTTTAACCGTCCCAAATATTTTCACACTAATTTATTAAATATTGCCTACTACATATATTATTTCAAATTTTATTATATTATTTTTACACAAATTACATAATACAGCAATACTAATGTTGCTTTTTTTCCTTGGAAGTTAAATTACATTTCCGGAAAAGGAATCATAATGTGATTTGTCTGCTGTCACTTCGTGATAGAAATAGTAACTGCTCACTCGGCCACGTGGCTTACAAGTTAACTATTAACGTTATAATTTGCAGATGAATTATGTCTGACATCCAGTAGCAGATCCAAATGAAACTGTCGAAGGCGCATGAAATTCGAATCAATCTTCAATAATTATAAAACATTAAAGGTAAAAAACAGGGTGAATATTATATTTGTGTTTTAATTATTAATAATTTTATAAACTACATGCACTCAATCGCTAAATACATAATAAATTTGAAAAATAATTTTAATTTTATAGTTTTAAAGCTATATTATGCAAAATGAAAATTTTAAGTATTTTTTACAGAAATTTTTTCTTTATAGCATGAATTTTATAAACCATTTTAGATAAACACTTATCAATGTCAGTTATTCACAGTTTTTTATTGTAGAGTTGTATTTATTGTAAATGTTTTTTATAAATTTTTGTATAAAAATAATTTATAAATTAATTAAATATTTAATTCATTTTTGTTATATATAATATATAATACATATGAATCATAGAATTATGATTTAATATTCTTTGATTTAACAGGATATTTTCTATTTTCTATACAAAAATCATATTTTTTATGAAACTAATTTGTTATTTTTAATAATTGTAAGAATTTGCTTTAAATAAAATGTTGAAGTATAATGATAAAATGATGATATTAAAGAAATTTTTCATGTTTTATAAATAAGTCAACTGAACATGCTAGTGAATATATAATGTAAATATTTAATAATTTCATAATTTTATTATTTCAAGAGAAAAAAAACTTGTGTTTTCTTTAGAATAAAATGTAGTGATTATAAAATTAATATTTAAAACACATTATATTTTAAATAATAAGAACAAAAATGTATGATAAATTTAAAATGTGTAAAGAAAACTGACAATTCGAAACTGAAAAAGAAAATCGAAAATAGGCCGATAAGCAGAAATTACTGAAATTGATAGATAGCAATAGAGAAATAATGACAGAGAAAGTAAAAGTGACAAAGAGAAAGATAGAGTGTGTGAAAAAATGGGAAGAAAAAAAGAAATTATGAAACTGACACGTGGAGACAAAACGACGCTCAGAGTCGTGGCGACGCTAGCCTTGAACCTCATTGAACATGGAAGGAATAAGCCGGAATACAAGAACACAAGATAGAGTGAGAGGAAAAATAGACAGAAATATGTTATAAACGAGTAACTTCCCTCATCAAAGAATTTTCCAATCCGTGGAAGGGCACGCTCAAGGAGTCCGAGATGCGAACCTCATGATCAATTATCGATTAATTGCTAATTTACTTATCCTGATATACATCTACATGTGCACGCGCGCGCGCGCGTGTGTGTACATATATATATATATATATATATATATATATATATTCCAGAACTAAAATTGAAGAATTATGTTGAATTATGATTTATATTCATTGAGTGCGGGTAATCGCCATGTAATGTATTAACATAAAAGCTCCTTTCGTTGCACGAAACAATTTTCGTTTTTATGTATGATTTGTTATGAAAAGATGTGTAACAAAAATGTTAATTCTAAAATTTGAATATAAAATATGATTTCAGAAACGGATAGGTAAAAATAAATTTTTATCCTTTTTACCATTTATTAATCCTGTTAGTCTATTCAAATTAAAGTCTACAGTTCTATTAAATTTTCAAACTTTCTACGTACTTACTACGTACATCGTATTACCATCATGTACTTCATATAACACGTTTTGATACAGACTGCTTAATATGTTTAGGCTTTTGAAAAAAATTTTACTTTTATTGATATATAAGTTATGATACTCCTGATGCATATACATATTGTATAATGTATTATATCTAATTAAAAAAAAATGTAATGTAACATAAAATGTAATTATTATATAGTTTATCTAGATTAAACTTCATTGTTTTGCCGACAGTGTAAATAAAGCTACTCACCTTGATTGAAAACTTAAGTCTTTTCATAATGTTCGTTTGTGAAAAAGTTTTCTAATAGATTATTGAATCATAAGTCAAATATTAATGAGATTTATACTACGTGTTTTCTTTTTATTTTTTATTCATTTAAAAGGATAATAATACATGATTATATAAGTGGCTTCAAACAATGCCACAAAATAACTAAAATCTCAATTTTTACAAAAATATACATTATAATGTTTTTTTTTTATAATCGAATAATGCGTTTTTACGTTTTGGAATTTACAAAATAAATACGATGAATACGAAGGTTATTGAGACAATTATAAGTAGAAAAGAAATTTATGAATTTATTGGTTCTCTATTTTGTGAGTATAGTGAATAATTTAATTCTTAACTAAATGTATTTGATAAATTCATTTGTAATTAAAAGTATAAAAACTTTCTCTTAAAAAATATCTCTCTATATAAATATATGTATGTTTATATAAAAATAATTATTTTTTTATATAATATTATTTTATTAGGTACTATATTATCCTACAAGAAATCTGTTTAGAAATTGTCTTGAAAGGCCTATTGAGAACTAATTTAATGTTAAAAATTTGACGATATATATGAAACTTAAGCTCATACAATTAAATAGTATTAATATTTTTAATAATATATCAAAAACATAAAGTTTAAATAAAAATAAATATTATTTATATACAAAATTGTTTATATAATAACAAAGTTAATATGAAAGCATAATAATAAAAGTACTTATAGTTTAATTAAGCAATATTAAAAAAATAATCGATGTTTACAATACTAAAGTTATATTAAATTAAATCCTTTTATTCATAAAGATTGTTTATCTTTTTTAGAATAAAATATTGTACTTAAAAAATTTCTTATAATGCTTTAAATAGAAAAATAATTTTTGCTGTCTCTTCTTCACCAACAATGATTTAATAATTTAACTCGTGCAACTTATTCTTTAAAGTATAATAGACAATTCCTTTATTTTCAATCTGCGTTTATTTCAAGGATGCATAAGAAATATCTAGCGTGTGAAAATCAATTGGAATTATTCAAGGGTATATCAAAAAGTTATAAAATTTTCAGGGTCAAGTTCATTAGAGATTTTTTTCTTTTATTTTTATCAAAAGCAAATCTCTAAATTTACTTTCTGATAATGTAACAAATTGTTAAAGTATGAATAGCGAATAAAAATTAATGACTGGAACAGTAAAAAATTATATATATATATATATATATAAAATATAGTGACCATTTTGCAAATTATGATAGAAATTAGCATTTTTTGCCTCCAGAAGATTCTCATTTTGACTTTTAAAATCATTTGATTGAACTCGATAAATCTAGATCAATGACTTTTTAAATATTTCTATTCTAATAATTTAAATACCTCTCCTCTCTATCTATGTAATTTTTTATTTGAATTTTATTAATTATAATAAATAATCTATATCTTAGCCACATTTAAGTTAATAATGTTCAATAAGCAATGTTTTTCGATATGATGATAAATGAATAATTGTTAATAAATTGAATATAAATAAATGATAATTTCGTCGGAGAAGACTTATAAAAATTGACACAGTCATGATAAACAAATAATAGTTATATGAACAAGTAAATGATCTACCGCGAGTTTATTGTCAACCTTTAAGAATAGTAAATAGCCGCTTTGGCGACAAAAGCATCTGTAACAATAAGAACGTTCGGGCTCATACAATCACCATACAAATTACGTTTTATATCTGTCGTTACTAGAACAAACTTAATTATTAATTTTAATCTATCAAGAATTAAAAGTCAAAATTATGTTTCGCACTAAAAATGCATTTTTTCATATTTTTAAAAATAATTATGTAGTTTAAGATTTTGATACGTTTTTTATCTTCAACTTTAATTTTTGTTGAATTTTAAGTTTTGTTATATTCAAAAATTTTTTACGTAATCAATTTTAACAAATTTCACAATAATAATTGAACAAATTCTCTTTATTAGATTACACACTATGACAAATATGTATTAATGCTATGTATAGTCTGCTAGTTTTATGACGAAATCATACACAATCTATTATTATAAAAAATAAGATGAGTTTCAAGAATATCGAAAATTCTGATCTTACTGATAAATAAAAAAATTTCTGTACCCTGTGTCTCATATGTGGATTAAAAAATTCTTTATCAATGTAATTATTTACCAACAAAAATGTATTTGATAATACTTGAGTCGGACACTTTTTCGATGGAGCCTTATAGAAAAAACTGTTATAAATAAAAAAGATAAGATTTCATTTCGAACGCAAATAATTTGAATGAAAACTAAACTATTTCTATTTCTATTTCTATATACGGGTTTCTAAGCATGGCATAGAAAATTATCATTCGCAATTAAAAATGAATTTGTTATTAATTGAGCCTGTATATAAAAAATTAAATTAAAGCAAAAAAAAATATTGAATTTGAATGACAAGATTCAATATTAGATAAAAAAAACATTTTTCTTCTTCGCCCTACGTCAGTCTTGCTTGGAGGAGGTTAGAATTAAAATGAACAGAGGTATTTGATTTCTTATGCAAATTCTCGATTTTAACACGATTTGGAAGACTATATATATATAGCCAAGATTACTTGGTTCTCAGGTACTGGAAGGAAAGGGAAAGAATTTTCTCCCAAGCGTTAAGTTTTCGATACTCAGTCCTCAGTTCGGATTAAAGTAGTTAAAAACTTACGAAAAAATGTTTAAACTTTCTTCAATTTAGCAACATTTATTATTTTTCATGATAGTCCCATCTTTTAATTTCAATAAATAGAGAGTTTAAATATTTTTGCATAATTATTTTTCTACTAGTGTCAAATGAAAGGGCGTTTTCAGAAAATTTCCATCTAGAAGACTGATGAGTGCTTGTACACAAGTATGAGTCTTTAATTATATCACAATTGCATGCTTTTCCATGAGCGCGGCACTTATTTTTAAGAAATAAATGAATTATTCAACAAAATATGATTTAATGAAATTAATTTTTTTTTTTGGTTCTTAAATAAGCTCGTTGAACACAGTTTTTTTCGGTTTATTAAATAAATCGAATACCGGAAAAGAAAGATATGCAAATGAATAATGAAAAAAATTTTTCTTTTATATTACGAATGTTCAAAAAATTATCATTTTTTTTAAGCTCGGGAATTATTGGTCAATACAAAAATAACAATTCAAAAATTTTATTTGATTTGTTTATAACATAGATAGGGCTTATATTAATAATAACATTTGACCTTAGACTCTTAAAACTTATAATTTTTTTATCTTAGTAATTAATTTTTATTAATGTTTTCTAAACTTAGTAATTATTCAAAGTAGATTTTATTATTACTCTACAGTTACATTAAGCATTAAATACACGTAATAATTTATTCTTTAAATTGTTATTATTATATTGTAACTGATGATAAATGTAAATAATATTTTTCTTTATCATAATATATTGAGTTTTTATTTTTTATTTACTTTTAAATCATATTTACGTGAATAATATTTTTAATCTAAAAAAGGATGACAACAATTTTTTTTGGTTTAGTTTATTAGAAGTATCATATTACATGATATACGGTACTGCGATTTTTATATTTAGTTTTTCTATAAAGACAATACGTAATGCCTTCGAGAGACGTTCTTATCCTCTAGTTTACTCACGATTAAGGACCGCGAAATCCAAAATTAACTGAATGACTGTCTTTGTCTTTGTGATGAAGGAGTTGTTTTAAGCTGTGTAAAAATTGTCAATACATAGATAAAACGAAAGGGGCTTTCTCTAAGCCGAACTAATATTATAACTGGATTAGGCCCGAAATCGAGTTTGGTAATCTATAGTAAAGGCCCTGAGAGGCATTTTATACTTGCAGGTGACTTTAATTACTGCGCAGTCACACTTTACAAAGAGTATTTTATCAGTTTAATCACTAAAAGCAGTATAAATATTTGAACAGCAAGAAGTTTTATTACTTCATTAATTTCGTTATGGTTAGGAAAAGTTCTCTTAAGTTTAAAATTCTGTCTTTAAAATCAAGAAAAAAAGAGGAGAACTTTTACTTTTAAAATTTGTAATATTTTTTTGTAGACTTGAGACAAAAAAGCCATTTTTTGAATTTCGAAATTTGTTTCTTTTTATACAAAAAAAATTAATAATAATATGTTAAATGTAAAAAATACTGAAAAATTTGCAAACTGTTGGTTAAACTTTTGTGTATTGTTTTGCATAATTAAATTTTATGCTATTCGTGAAAAAACAATTTCATTAAAAAATCATTCTTAATAAACAACAGGAATTAAATAAAATTCATGTTTCAATGTTTTTGTTTATAATTAAACTATTATTAAATTAAGGTTTGTATAAGATTTTAAAAAAAGTGTAGCAGATTTTTTTTTTATAATTTTTCTACAAAAATTTGTTAAAATTTGTTATTTTTTTTTAAATAAATTATTTTAATAATAAGGAAATATAATTTTAAATGAAATTATATTATTCTTATAAGTTATATAATAAAAAGTTAATTTTTTACGAGATAATTAAATTTTGTGTATTGAGATAAAATACTAATACATTTAAAAATTATAATAAAAAAATGAAAAAATAAGTGAAACGCAAATTAAAATTTTTTTAAATTTGCATAAATAATGTAGATTAATATTAAATTTAAAGATATATAATTATTACAAGTCCTTTTTTTCACTCGTTAATTAAACAATTTTATAAAATTATATTCAACATAACTACTAAAATTATAAACCGTATTGAATAATGTAAAATACACCATTTATGATAGGCCATAGTTATATTCATTGTAAATTATTACTGTAAATTTTTGACGAAAGATCAATTCTATTTTAAACGCTTAATTAAATAATACTGACTGTTATATTACAATAACATTCGATCAAGAATATTAAATACGTAATGGAAATTGAGTAGTAACAACATGTGTAATATGCTAGTAGTAAGATATATCTTTGGTAAAGCCAAAAATTTGGTGTGAAATATTCATTTATATAATGTTTTTTTATTAAGTGCTTTTGTTATACAAATTAAAAAATTAAAATGTACTTAAAGTTCTCTTGTTAATAAGGAAAATTTTTTTAATGATTTTTTTTTATATATAAACATTCCACTTAATAATAAAATTTCTAAGATTATTTATGTTTTTTTATTTAGTATAGTTTATCAATAATAAAATTAGTAGAAAATTTAGAAATTGAATATGCTATTACTGTGAATTTATTAATTGCATGGCATATATATCCTGTTCATTATTGAATGTACAGCAAATATTCCAAATTGTTTTCTTTAAATATTGTAAGGATTCAACGCTATTCTCAGAAGTACCGATTTCTTCATTAAAATGTATTTGTCAACAAATACAATAATGAATTACATTTAATTTTATGGACGTTTAATAGTAATTTATACTGTTAAATTAGAATTTACCTTGTATACGTATAAAACTATTCCTTCGGCAATTAAAGTGTTACTTTGGAAAATTTTTTTATCCTCACAACAGTTTAATAAAATCTCCGTGTAAAGAAAAATCACCAACGTTCCAGTATACATCACTTGTGAATCACTTTTTCTCACACATGACATCATGCACCTTTTTATTATTTACAATAAAGAATACAAAAAAGAATAATTTTCACTCCACTAAGCTTGATGCCTATTAAAAAAAATTAAAAAAAAACTAATTATTTAAGCAATTATTATGTAAAAGTTATAATTTGATTAATTTTAGTAGTGTCAATCTAATAGTGATACAATTAAACACTTTGTGTTTTATGCCGCGACGCCACAACTCGACTGATCGCGGTTCTCAGTTGGTTAGTATCCCTTTCTTTATCATTTTTTCTCTCTCTCTCTTACGCTCTCTCTCTCTCTCTCTTTCTCTTTCTTGCTTTTTCTCATTCTAACTATCTCTATCTTTCTTACACAATGTTCTATGGCGCCGGCGTCTCAAAGGCGGCGCGCTTCTTCCATTCTTGCAAAAGCATCTTATCCACGTGGTTGTGCGCAACCGTTCGAAGAAAATAGATGTCGTTGCTATTGATGTGTATCCTAAAAAAATTGCACGTTATACACAATCGATCCAAGTACCCGAATATGTGAACATTCCATAATACTTTATGGGGGATTTTTCATTACTATCCATTTTTAAGAAAAGTACGCAATTTATGTTTAAAGCACGTTTATAATCGCGTTTGACAATCCTTGAAAGTTATTTCATAATTTTAAGAATAAAAAAAATATTCATGCTATTGCTATCATAGTTCCTTTTTAGAATACGTTGGATTTTGGTTTTGAAAAAAAGTTAAATATGTTTAAAAAAATATGAAAACATACTTCATTGAGCAAATTAATGTTTTTAAAGTGTAGTTATTAAAATATATTTTTATACTCAATGTTTTTTTTTAACAGAGGATATACATTTAATTTCAAAATTCCGTAAGAATGCACTCTTTAATAATTATTGCTATTTAATTATACTATTTTACTGTAACCTAGTTTACATTTGTAACTATTTTAAAAATATTGAACGAATATTTGAATAGGTATAATTAAAAAAAATTATGTTTTTTTTTATTTCAAAGTATAGGTTTTTTATACAGAAATTTTATTTTAAGCTGCGTAAGTTAAATTCATACATATCTTATTTGATATTGCTTAAAAGTTCAAAATAATGTAGATAAAACATTACATATTATGAAAAGTAAAGATGTCTAAAATTTGTACATGTATTATAAATAATTTACAAATTTTTTGTATTAATAAATATTTTAAAGAAAATAAAGACATTTTTGACGAGAAATATCAGAGAAAATGAATAAACGTGGATTTATATTAACGCCATACAATATAGAAGCTTCTTTATGATCACTGTTTCACTAACATACGTATGTACACTTCATAATGCATTTTACTAATAAATTTTATGAATATTCAAATATATGTTCACGGAATATTGAAGTTCATTTTTTTTTAACGTCATCGTCATCAGAGATATCGTCGATGGAAGCATCGTCGTCGCCTTGTTTTTTTTCCTCTGTAATATTTTGGCTGTCGGAGTTTAGAGTTGACTTGTCGCTTTTAGTAGATTTTACACTTTTGTTATCATCATTATCGTCTTCATTGTGTTCATTTTTGCGCTTAATATCTTTATTGCTTATACCCATATCATCCTGTTCGATATCTTCGACCTTTGCTTGTTTTGCACGTGCTTCTCGTTCAGGATTGTTTGAAGGGCTGATAAGTATAATTTATTTATTTGTATTGTAGTTTATTTTTGTTCAGAAATACCTAATAAAATATGCTTTTTTTTTAAATCCAGCAAATAATTTTATTTTATATTTACAATAAGCTTTTCCTTGGATTCTATTATTAAAATATTTAAAAAATAAAATGTATAATATGTAATTATTCAATTTTTTAATGCAGTTATTAATTTATAATTATAAATTATCATTATTATTGTCAAATTATTTAACGTTACGCAATTCATATTTTAAACAAAATGTGAGGAGTGTAATAGGAGTTTTTGTAAATCTATTGATTATTAACTTTGGAGTGTTGAAATTTTAAGAAGTGTTTTAATAAAGATACAACATATTTAATGATAATTTGCCGTTTCTTTCATCAGTGATCAGAATCGTATTATATAATTTTAGAAATATAATACACAATGGAGTTTTTACCTTCTGTTCTTTCGTTTTTTTATTTGCTTACGCTTGCTCCTACTGCGGCTATGATGGGAGCGTCTGCTCATTCGCCCAGATCGGCTGTTTCGCTTTTTCATGGATTTGTGTTTACACAAGTCTATAGCGTCTTTGTCATTGGTCCTTTCCGCAGTATCTTGCAGCTGCTTATCATGAGGCTTAACAGCATCATCGGTCTGGTTGCGCCTCGAGCTGTAGGTTTTGTTCAAATCATTCGCTTGAAGAAGATCAGGCGACACCTTTAAAAGCTGACCCTTTGAGTCCCGGAGCGTTAGGTAGCCGGACTGTACGCCAAATTCTAAAGCCTCGCAGATATAACGCTTGGCCTTCTGCACTCCTACAATAACATAAATTTCATGGTGATTTTTAGTATTTAATTTAGATATGCCTACAGTATATAAGAGAAAGAATTAAATTCTAGTTAATACCTATTTTAAAAGCAATGTCATTCTTTTTCTTTTGCTTTAATTGACGAGCTCCTGTTGTGTGTCCTCCGGACCGCTGATTTTCATGGTCGTCATCACTAAGGTCTGCACCAGCATCCATCTCTACATCATCATTAGAATCATGGTATCGGGACATGTTATCAGTGATTGGCAACAATTCTTGATCGCATTCTTCACCACATAACTTTCCTAAGCATCTATAAAGTACATCCGTGTCACTAGGACATTTGCGCCGTTCTGAAAAAAAAATCATTTTTAAATTTAAAATATTAGCTTGAAAAACATCCTCTGTAAAATCTTATGCTCAATTATTGTATAAAATTAATTAATTTTATATCTAAGTGTTATAATACATATATACAATCTCATTTCAAATTTTAGTGAAATAAAACTTCATAATAATAGTGTAGAATCAAATAAAATAAGTTAATATAAACTATTAAATAATTAAATAAGAAATTATTATAATATAAATATAAATATATATAAATATAAAAAATTTATTAACGTATAGTTGTATATATACATAAGTAAACGTAAATATGCAATTTATACTGAATTATATAAAAAACAGCTTAACTTACTGTCTTCTTGGACTTACTTAACTTATCGCGGTTTTTCACTAAAGATTCATTGGTTCGCTTCGTGGGAGCCATTTTTCGTTTTTCCCTCTAGGTGTTAGGCAAATACCGCCAATTTAACTGTACTCGGTGATTTTCACTGATTGTTATGAGATCGCTTGGATCTCAATGACTACGGTCAAAAATAACAATAGAGATATGCTGGTTGAGCGCGTCAACTGGCGATTTTATTGACGTATGGTCGCGAGGGACCGATTCGCACTTTCTCTTCCGACAGTTCGCAAGCTTCAGGATTTGGATAGCCTTTTGTTTTATTTAGCATATCTAACCAATCAGTCTATTAAATATAAAATTCAATTAAGAGAGTTTAGGATAAATTATATCGTATAGCATTAAGTTTTAACACCGAAGAATCATATTTATGAAAATTAAATATTAACCAAAAAAATATTTCAATAATCCATAAGTAAATACTTAATTTATAATGAACTTCATGAATTTTTTATATAACATGAAAAGTATATTTTTAATTATTTGATTAGTATTAATTTTATTATTTACGATACATTTTAAAAACGAAATAACATTAAATTAAATAAAACATATTTTATTTACATAAGATAATTTACTATCTCATGTTCAGAAATTATTCAGAAAAATTGTATTATACGATTGTAAATACATTATTTCTTTAAAAAGTTTATTTATATTATTTATTAAAAAAGTTTTTAATTAAATACATTTTAATAAAGTTTAGTCTGTATGATGCTAAAAAAAATATGAAAAATATAAAAATGAACAAAATTTTATGAAAGAAGTATAGAATATTTTCTTTCATTAAAAATATTATAAAAATAACAAAAGTAATAAAAACTAGAAAAAAAACAACGGATGAGCTCAGATTTAATGTCAATACATTATTATTAATTTTATTTTTATACAAGATGCAAAATATTTCATATAAAATATAGTCAAAAATTATCATAGAAATTACAGTAGAAATTACACAAAAATAACTTATAAGCAACTTCCATTCTGTTTAAGCTTTTGCGATTCTTCAAAAATGATATCGATCAATTTATCAATAATTAAGGTATAGAATTCACTACAGTTTTCACATCTTGCGCTTCACATGGTTCAACAGATTTAGTCTCCTGCGGGTCGCATATAACATTACTTTTAACGTATGCCTTTGAATTTTTTATCAATTCGGTATTTAATCTATAAATAAAAATTAAACTTATTAAAAATATATCATTGTTGTAGACTTTCTTTCTTTGAGCTTACATAAAATGTGTAAAATAAGTTTAATAAAAGTGCCAGTTGAATAACAACTGAAATTTTCAATATAATATTAGGTATGGTTAGTTTTTATGATATTATGAAACTATGTTAATTAAAACAAAATTTATATAAAAAAACTACAAATATGTTATTTTTTTTATCTATCTACATAGCAATTCGTAATAACAAAATTTTTTAAAGTTTAACGAAGTTTTTGAATCATTTTCATATTATATTATGTAATTGTAAAATTTACAAAAATAATATTTTCTAAATATTTTATTAAAAAAAATATTTAATTTACTTCAAAATAAAATCACATATAACTCTAAATTTATCAAAAAAAAAAAAAAAAAAGAAATTTTTCGTAAAAATAGATAAAGAAATATATACTAAAACAAAAATATGCGTTGACTTATACTGAACTTCTTAAATCCATTATAAAAGATTAATTTATTTTTTGGATATGAAAAATGATTTTACTAATTTTTTGTAGTTTTATAGCTTCTTAATGGTATTTAAAATATTTTTAAATATTTGATCGACTGTAATTTGTTTTCGTAATTTAAATGTTCAAAAGTTTTTGTCATTTACTTTTGCTGCGATGAATAATTGATGACTAACACAACTATATATATTTGATGTACGATTGCTTTTTTTAAAATACTTTGAGTGTGATTAAACTAGCTAATATTATGGCAGGACTTACTACTTGCTATTTTTATATTTTTATTAGGATTTCTTATAACAAAATTACTTTTACAAAAAATACTATTTTTTAACAATTTAAAACATTTTTCATAAGGAAGTTTTGTCAAAAGAAATAATACTGCAATGAATAATCTGTCTTAATAAAAAAAATATGTATAAAATAATAAGATGCAAAGTATAAAATTATAATTTTAAAATGAGTAAAAAATTACATTTCATAATTGTCTTTTAAAAATTTTTTAAACATAGATATGTATGAATATATAACTACGTTATTGTAATGAGATTTACTTTTTCTACTTAAAAACAATATTAAAATAAATATTACATTTAAAAAAAGTTATTCCAATTATAAAAATAACAAAGTTTTATGGTAATACGAGCAATTTCAAAAAGGTTTCTAATAACTAAACACGAAAAAATCTACGTGTCAAGTAATAATTATTAAAGAAATATTTTAGTTAAACAATATATCCCAGATTTTTTAAGTAAATACAAATTAAAGATATTCATTTATAAGTAAATTATTAATTTGCTACAAGACAATAAATTATTATAAATAATAAAGAACAAAATATTTGAAGTTATTAAAAATATTTTATAATCTATACTATTTAAAATTTAAAAGAAATTATAGTAGGTTTTAAGCGTTTCAAATAATTCTAGTAAAAAAATCTGCACACTCACAAGGTTGAAGCGTAAATTATTATTCATATTTAAATGTAACGGTATAAATACAACTATAGTAAAACCTTTTCTATATATTCTTAACAAAATAAACAGATATATATTCATAAACGAATGAATATTTAAAATTAAAGAACTACTATCTCTTAATAAAGAATTTGATTTTGTCGATTCATCTCTTCTTTGATTTTAGAAATTACATTTATTTTCAGTAACATTTCGCTCTGCGTTATGATTAAACGGCATATTTCCTTTTACTTATTTAAAACTAATACTTACACGAATTAGGCATTTTTGCATTTTTATTTAAGCTGAAATAATTTGAACAATATATTAATACTTCAGATAAACAACAATTAATTAATGACCGTAATATCAATTTCTTTTGACAAGAAAAAAAAAAATCATTTTTAGATTTTTTTATTAAAGGGCATGGGAATTTCTTTTGTAAAGGAATAACCATATTATATAATGTTTTAGAATAATATTCATTAAAAACGAATAATCTAATTCAAAATTTTTAAATAAATTAGTAACGCATTTCCAACAAATATTTATTAGAAACTAACTTCTGAAAATTGTGTCTTTTGGTACAACAAACAATTTGTCCATACTTAGCGGTTTTCCTCTTTTGTGCACAAGAAACATTTGCGATTTCTTGTAATTTTACTTTTCTTTTGCTATGCTTCTTTTGCGGAGTTTTTTTCATAAATTTCCTTTTCATCAATCGCCTCCTGGCTTGCTTCCGTCGTACTGCGTTCGCTATTACGGGCGCCAGTCTTAGCATTTTACCCTCTACATCTGCAGGCTCTAGATATCCCATCTGTAAGGCGAAAGTCAGGGCCTTACGGACATAAAGTTTTGCTTGTCGTTTACCTAAATAAACAGAAAAGCAAGAAGTGCTTTATGGCAATTCATAATGATGATAGGCATTTGCACACACGACGACTATAGTAATGCTGATAATTTACGTAATTGTGTATTGATTTTCATCATCACTCGCTACTTATTATTGCTACGCGTACGTACACATATTTTTTTATTCATTGGAAAACTGGAATAAATTATAATAATTGCTTATCGAAATGTTTTTTATACTTTTCAATTTTTTTCGAAAGTATCGTTAAAATTGAAGTATCGTACTTTTATTATATAATTTCGAGAAACGAAGCATAACTTCGTTAAATTAGTAGAAAAACATTTATTAAAATTAAAAAGAATTAAGAATTATCATTAAATAAATCAAGGAACAAAATTTTTATAGAGAATTTTAAATAACGTGTGATATTTTAAGAAATGAATTTTTCATTTTGATGCCGCATTCAATAACGGTTGCTGATCAAAATTATTGTTCTAAAGCATCAAATAATGACGATTAAATTTCTCTATCGCTCTGAATCTGGAAATTACGTTTCGTAAATATCCAAGTAAATATATAATAAAATAAGATTATATTTTTAGCCATAGTAATTAGTATTTATTAATTAAAATCAATAAGTTTAATTTTATATTCAATAAATATTACAAGAAAACTTTTTCAAGGTATCAAAGAAATTAGCAATTATAGATAAAAATATTTTTAAAGCTCTTTAAGTTGCGCTAAAACTGTAAAATATATTAAAATACTAGTACTTTTGGTACTAATAAGTTTTAAATTTTTACTTTTTTCCTATTAATTCGTTTTATATCGATAATTCACATGTATTATAAATATGACATTAAAAACTTTTAATTATAAAAGTCTTTACGTCAATTATTGAAATTAAATGAATTTTAATTATATTGTAATAATTCACTTAATTTAATGCGATAATGAATAATATTTAAATGTATTAATATGAACATGAAGTTTTTAAATTCATTAAATTGTATTTGCTATTAAATAAAATAAAAATAAAATAATTTTAAAAAAATGATGATAACATATGAAAAAATTAATCTAAATGAATAAGTAATAATACTAAACCTTCTTCAATGCCAGCCCTAATATAATTATTGATTTTTTGCAAAAATGTATAATTTTTTAACTCTTTTTTTTTTAAATTTTTTTTTGGTGAAGAACATTTTTTATTGAATTGTTTCGTTGCATTTGATTCTAATACTGAAATATCTTTATTTTGAATGATCGAGCAATTCAAATCTACAGGATTCTGTAATGAAGGAACTGGAGTTTCAAATGATCTTCTATCCCACTGATAAGGCGTTGGTGACCGGATTCTTCGATATACAGCGTTTCTATTAGTGGCAATTTAATTTCCTTATATACAATACATTACGAAAAATTTATTTTAAAAACAATATTATTTTTTTAATTTTGTAATTTATTCTTGAAATGAAGAATCATAATATAAATATTTTCAATTATTTTTCATTATTTATTTTATTCACCAATGAAGATATATTAAATAGTATTTCATAAAAACTTTTGTCAATTATTTAATATTTTATCAAATGAATATTAAAAAATACACTAATACAGTAATTTACTGAAAATTACGTGAAAAATATATTCCATTAGTTTTAATTATAGGATTCATTAATAAACATGGCTACAAAATTTTCATCCGTTAAAATTAAATATAAAAGTAAAATTTTAAATAAAATATTATAAGAAAGCATTGTTTGAGGTCATAATTAAATTATAACAAACAACTGATCAACATGACAAGGTAAAAAATTATCGATTATTGAATGCTTTTTATAAACTGTATAAAGTTGTGATAACTAAATATTTTGGTCTAATAATATTACCTCCGTTTATCTAAGCATGAAGAATTGAAAGGTTTTTTTTTCTTTTTACTATCAGCTTCAACAGCAGCAAGATCCCCTAAAACATGACAGCTCATAAAATTTAAATATGTAATTTTTTAAGTAAATAATTATAATTTAAAATTGTCTTATACGTATTAATGAAATTAAATTTAAAAAAGCAAATAAAAGTAAATTATTTAAAACGTACTTAAAAAACCATAAAGCCATTCTTCGATATTGGGATTATTATTCACCATTTTTTTTAAATTTTTAGATGAAGCCTCAACCGATTCAGTTTGATAACCTTCTAGTTGAGATCCCTTCTTTGTTAAACAATTAAGTCTTTTTCGCACCGGTGCCATTTATACACGTATTGTTCAATCAAGAAACCAAAAAAAAAATATATATCCGGATCACTAATTTCAAAATATAATCCTCCCTTATCTAATATTTCTTTTATCTGACAGCATGCCACTACGAAATAACGTTAATTCACATTTTCTATTATATAATCGGTAGCATTTGAAGGTTGTTGCGAATTAAAAAAAACTTAATACTTTCAATTAGATTGGCTTTTGCATGCAGCCGTATTCTCTATATTCAGTAGTTCATTTAATCCAATATATGAATATTTGATAACTCTTTATTATTAAAAGGCAATTTTTAAAAAAAAAAACTTACTGTTTTGTAAATAAGGTTATTCTTAATTATTATTAAGGTTGTCAAGGCCCTAAATATACAATATTAGTGGATCATAATAATAAATAAAATATTAAGCCACAAACTATTTTTTAAATCAAAGAAGCGATACTGTTGATTTGATAATTTGATTGTTTAATATTTAAAATTAATTTAAGAATTAATCGAAGTGTATAAAAAATTAATTTCAATTGAAAACTTTATTTTCAATGTGAAAATGTATTTTTTGCTTGTTTTTTTTACAAAAATTTATTTACTAAATTAACATATGCAAATGTGCAAGATATTGACTTAAAAATTGGCGACGACCAATAGTAATCGACTGTCGCAAAATTAATCGATAATTGAAATATCATTGTGACCTTGTGTACTTAAGCCGCGTTCATCAAGTTAATTATATATTTTTATTTATTTTTTTTTTTTAATTTAAAACCTGCTTCCTTTAATACTTACGATTTTGTTTTGTTTTGGGATTTAAAATAGCTCACTGAGCTAAGAGAGAGAGAGAGAGAGACGGGTCTATTATTAATTATGTATGCTTATAATTGCTTCATCACTCCAAATCTAACATAAGTAGGTAAAGTATATTTCTTTAAAGCCAATATTTGGAAGACTGTAATAATACTACTAATAATACGGTATAATACTTTGTAAAATTATTACGTTTATTTATAAAAATATAATTATAATAGGTTACATACATAAATTGTTTTCAATGCAATATATAAAAACTGTAATGGAATATTAATTAATCTTAATATGAATGAAATATGTCGTCCTGCGAATAACAAATGCGCAAAGTAGGATAAAAGAGTTCGTCTAACCAGGAGATGCTTGACCATAGTAACTCTGTGCTGTAGCTGCTACGAAGGAAAAAAGCTGATGGGGCATCAAAAAATGCCCATGACTACATATTTGTACCTTTGTTTTAGTTTTGTAAATGATTATCCCCACAATTCAATGCGCTAATTCGAAGCCACGTTTTCGAAGTGATGTGTCGACGGCCTCCTCAATTTTTTTCTTTAAACAAAAGTCTATATTCCTTGTTAATTTTTTTAGTCATAATATATATTTGTAAACAATAATTAAACGCCACTGATTTAGTACAAATATTATATATAAACTTGACTTTTATATACTATAAATAAATCACAAGTTAATAATCTTAGTATATAAATTTATTTAAGCCAGATTACGAATATCATTACTATATTTTTTGCAAATATCAAGCTTATATTTATTTTGTAAAAATTAACTATATCTCATTTAATTTTATTTCAAGGTATACCATTTTTACATAATATGTATGTAATATGTTTTTAATATTATCATAATTTTTACAAAAATTTCCATTCTAGGTATTTTAAAAAGTAAACATTAAATAAACTATGTACACGTTTATAATTATTTATACGCTATCATAATTATATATTATATATAACATGAGAATTAATATTATTTTAATGGCAATCTTGTAAGAAATTATAAGCAACTTTACGGTTATTCGTGGAATGTTACTGTTACTAAACAGAAGGTCATGTAACGAAAAACAATCATATCACTGAAGGTTTCAAAGTATAAAAATATCCGACAGTTATTAATTACTTTAACGACAAACGACTTTTTTGACAGACACTAATCTATTCAGGGGCATTCCGTACATATTTTACTTACGTATGTGTAATTCGTTAATATCTATGAACTAGTGTGTAGTAGTTACATTGATAGAACAAATTCCTATAGTAAGCTAATGAAATTATTAAATAAAATAATAATTTTACAATTTGTAAATTATATTTTTTAATTTTCTATTATCTTTTTCCAGTTAATTATTGTCAAAAATTTTTTAGAATATGAGCCATGTGGATTATTAATGCTTTTTCAATATTTATAATGCTTGATACGATATTCATTTAATTCATACAATATGAGGGATAGGAAACAATATTATTGTGTAATGTAAGATAATGTCTTAGAAATTTATATGTATTTAAGCACAAATATTTTGTAGTATTAAAAAAATACTTGTAGTTCAACTTTATGTTTATCAAAATATCATGTTTTGATATACTCAAAATGTACTTAAAATTTCAGTAAGATATGTATGTGCTTACAGATACTTGTATTTATTTTAAATCTAAATTTATTTCAAAAAGCTATTTTTAATTACTAAATTTACGTAACAATTAAATGTTTATATTTCTTATGCATTTAACAATTACTTATATCACTTATGTTTAAAACAAAGATTTGAAGTTTAAGTATTTAAAAAAATGTTGCCATTAAATGAATAATTCGTTTCTTAATAAACAAATCTTTGGTTTATGTGGATATTTATTTCGTCTTTTAATAATATTATTAATATACAATAAATTGATTATTTTTTGTACAGGTATTGATCTTTGTATAGTAATAATATTATACATAGAATAAAAATGATCATATAATTTAATGCTACGGCTTATATATTATGCAATACATAATTTCTGTCAATGAAAGAAATTTGACAAAAATTAATCTTTGTAACAAAAATAGTTGTAAACTGCTATTTTTTTACGGATAAACTTATTTTTTTTTTCATAAAATATATGTTAAATAATTTATTATTTTGTTTATAAGTATGGTGAACAATATTAAAAGACTACATTGCCGGAATAAATTTTTTTTAAATTTTGAATTTGTTTAACAAAATTTTTATATAAAAATAAATAATTAATCGAAAGACTATTTATTGTAATTATTTATTGATTTATGTTTAGTTTAAAAGTACGATTAAAAGTATGTTTAAAAGTAAGAAGCGAACGATTAAAAAAATCGTTAATAAAACGTGTTCCAATTACAGAATAACTTTTTAAATAATTAAAAAATTAATTTGTAAATAAAATATTTCTTGAATTGACATTCATTTTCTTAAAAGTCTAGAAAAAACGTGACCTGGTAAAATTATAATAGGAATAATAATATAATAATATTCTATTAGATCTAATAATTTCATCATATATGAATTTACAAAATAATGAAATTTTAATAAATTATGTAGCAGTTACATTTAATCTAATTAATAAGTTTATTACATTATATATTCACAAGGTAAATTCATTTATAAACAATATAATTAATAGTCGACATTGCTGAATGATTCAGAAAATGATATAATGAATTTTATAGAATTTGGGTGTAACCCAACTAATGAAGGTCATATTGAGTTACAAAATAATATGTTCCAATGCAATTACTAATTGAACTAGTGCATTGATAATATTGGTAATTCACTGATTCGGTTCAATAACCCAATCGGATTTTAAATATTAACAATTTGTGAGTGACTAAGTACATTGGATAACGGCACAAGCGAAGAATCAAGCGGCGAGTGAGTGAGAAATAGCCAGCGCTATGACGCGCAAGAATTAGGGGTTGAGGATCCAACATCAGCGTAGCGGTAGGGTGTGAGGACGACAAGATGAAGTGTCTAGGCCTCGGAACACAGGGGGTGAGAAAAATTCGCTTTTCCACGTGGACTTAAGGGCGGAAGTTGAACAACTCGTGGCTGTTCGCACGCAGCCTTCGAATCGAGTCTTCGCGCAGGTGAATTTCGATTCACTGATCCTCCTGTTACGAGGTGACCTTTTTTCAGTGCATCTCTTTCGAGTCTGTCACTATCTATACCCATCAAGTACGTCAGTTTTGCCCGAGATTTCGATGGGAATTAAAGTTAACGTAGGGTAAGTATGTTTTTGGTTTGTAGTTTTTGTCTAGTTAAGCCACGGATTTTTCGCAAATTCATCCCTAAAATTGTTTAACTTTTGTCAAATTTCACAAGCTAGCGACCGATATTCTTAATGTAGTGATAATTACCCTCTGTAAACGTGCAGATCATTGTTAAATTGTTAAAAGCAAAACTGCCATATACTTGTAATCTTGTTTATTAGAATAATCTAGTAGTTGTTTTATTGTAGAGTTAAAACTCTGAAATATATAATAAAATATAGTAGCCCGTAAAAATTGATTTAAACAAAGCTTATTTTGAATTTTTTTGTTATTATAAACTTATGAAATGTTGAGTACTAAATTTTATTGGCCGATTAAATTTCTTGTATTAATCATTTATCTTTATCTCCTATATTCATATCGTTTAATTTTTAATATATTTTGGATTACAGGTATTTTTAAAAAAGACGTAAGTATTTTGGAAAGTACGTAATAGTTTATAAAGTGTATAATAGTAACTCCTACTTTATCAACTGCTTTCTACTATAACTAACAAGCTTACAGATACTTTATCGATTTCGTTTTTGCAACTAACGTATTAATATAGTAACAACTACAATGCCGACCATCACTAGTTGCTGGTAAATGAGTAGAATCTCTCTATTGAGTTTCTTTGTATTACACGTATTGCCAACGTATTCCTTTTATAGAGCCAAAAATTTAATCAATAACGCTGTCATTCCTTCGTCGAATCTCTGTATTACCGCCCCGCGTGAACAAAGAATCATCACCGCCACTATCATCATCCATTACAATCAACTTTCTAAGTCTTAATTGTTTTCTAAATCTTGCTTTAAAAATTAATATTTACAATGGAGCTTAGCAGAAAGGATTTCGAAAGATCAGTAATGTTTCGCGGTATTTACCTTCATAAATTTGACACCGTGTGCGCGTGAATAAATTGCCATTTTATTTATTAAAATTTTTTAATATCCAACCAATTCTTCACATGTCTGAGGATTGAAGTTTGCATAGTTTTTTAAATACGAAAAATTGATGAAGTAAAGAAAAATGAAAAGGCAAAATGTTAGGACACTTTCGTTAGTTGTATGCACGTTTACATATCTACTAGTAGGAGCTGCAGTTTTCGACGCTTTGGAATCTGAAACAGAACGTCGACGCTGGGAAATACTTTCTGGTATGTCAGGAATAATTTTTTTCATTCGTATTAGTTCAATCATAGATATGTTTAAATATGATTAATATAATTGAATGATAAACGTTAATGTAGCATATAAACACTAGCAGAATATAAGTTCAGAACGATCTTTCTATACGTTCGAAAATTAAGGATTTTTATGAAAAAAAAAATTTCAATCTAAATAAAAAACTATATGTATACATATTAAATATGTTGATTATATAAGTTTATATTTTTACTTAATACAATATTGTTTTTATTTCCAATGAAGAAGTGCGCCGCAACATGATGAGGAAATACAATATTTCAGTAGAAGATTATCGAATGGTAGAAATTGTTATTATTGAAAATAAGCCACACAAAGCAGGTCCGCAATGGAAATTTGCCGGAGCTTTTTATTTTGCGACTGTAGTCTTAGCAATGATAGGTAAGAGCAATTGAAACCTTTTGAATGTACAATTTATGAACTTTTAATTAATACCGTTAATTTATATTTATTTAAACTTTCTTATTACGTATTAAATTATTAGTATTGTTTTTCACTAACAAATTACTTATTATTAAGTAGAATAACAAATTTTATAAATTATAAAATATAGGGCTATGTTAAGAAAAGACAGTGAATCAATTACTAATATTTTCAGTTCAATTTGATCAACTTGGAATTACAAAAAATTTTATGGAAAATCTTGGTAATCAAATTACTGATAGTATCCACATTAATTCTTGAAATATTAAAAAAAAATTGCTTTTTTATTCTAATCTCGAAAAATTAATATTTCTTATTTAGGTATTAAATAAATTCATAATGATTATAATAACGTATAAACATTGTGTGGAAAAAGAAAATAAAAAAAATCCTTTTTTACATTTTTATTTTGTAGGTTATGGGCATTCCACCCCAGTTACAGTAGGGGGTAAAGTATTTTGTATGGGCTATGCAATGGTAGGAATACCATTAGGTCTCGTCATGTTTCAAAGTATTGGTGAGCGGTTAAACAAATTTGCTTCAGTTGTCATAAGGCGAGCTAAAACATATCTGAAATGTCAAAATAAGGAGGCAACAGAAATGAATCTTATGTTCGCGACTGGTCTGCTTTCTAGCATTATCATCACAACCGGTGCTGCGGTTTTCTCCCGATATGAAGGTTGGAGCTACTTTGATAGTTTTTATTATTGTTTCGTAACTCTCACTACTATTGGATTTGGAGATTATGTAGCACTTCAGGTAAATTTATTAGTGTTAATTTCATTGAGGCATATTTCATGAATGTTCCAAAATATACGTATTCTAAAATGAAAATAAAAATGAAAACGTTTTTAGAATGATCAAGCATTATCGAATAAACCAGGTTACGTTGCCTTAAGTTTAGTATTCATTCTGTTTGGTTTGGCAGTCGTGGCTGCAAGTATAAATTTACTCGTTCTTCGATTTATGACAATGTAAGTATATTTCATAAATCAGTGTTCTAAATATATTTTTAATCAAGGCTATAAAATACAGTTTAATTAGATATAAGTCAATTAATATATAAGTTAATGGCAGTTGCAGACATTAATGTTTAATGTTGAGAAGTAGTATGTATAAATCAAGAATGTAAGCCAAACAGAAAAGCGGTATTATTTAGAAAAAAAAATATAATTTCACCCTAAAGTTCCTTTAACTTTTTATTCAGCCACAAATATATAAATGCATTTTCGGCATTGAAAACTATGAATTGTATTTTTTTTTTACTTAATTACCATAAAAGCTTAAAATTACTTACTTCAATATAATTCATAATTTATTTTATTTTTAAAGATATAAATATATATTTATATATATATGAATTTAAAGTTTTCTTCGCGTTTAAAATTAATTTTCAAGGAGAAAATGAACTTTTTTTTAATAATTGTAATTCATTAAACGTTCACGAAAAACTGTTTTATACTAACATGAGCATGTAATAAGTGCATACTTCCATGGGATTTTGAGTATTTATGTAGCCTCGTAGACAGTTCTAGATTCGTAAAATTTTAAAAGTAGATTGTTTGAAAAATGATACAAATTAAGACATAATAGGATCAACAGTAATTTTTCCTCGAGTACTTTTAATGTTAGGCAGTATTTGCATGGCCATCAGCCATTCTAACAAATCTCGGCCTAATAATGCTACCTCGACCTCGCAAATGTTCTCAGGAACGCCGAGGAAGTACGACGCGACGATGAGCTGCAATCGGCATCTCACCATGTGCTAACTCTCGACGGGGAAGTCGTGGCAGTTAACGGCAAGCTACTGGCCGGCCATTTACCAATGTCGGCAGATATGGACGACTGCGTCTCAGTGTGCTCCTGCACTTGTCTTGGCACCACGAATTCTCAACTCTTGGATTCGTCTGGCTACCAGGGCTACAGGCCTCCCTCGATCACCGCCAATTTCCGCGTCAAGCGCGCATCAGTCTGATGGAAGGAGTTTCGCCGGCGCAGTCTGCAACGTCGGCTCTCGCGAGTCGACAACTGCGAGCTCCTCGGCATACACGTTTAAATGTATTTGTTGTACAAAAGTGAATGTTATCCAAGCGATGCAAACTACGTGTGAAATGCAAAACTCGGTTACAGCATTCGAATTGGTAGGTCTATTTACGGTGGCTTGCATCATTCGGTCGCTGTAAGACTATTGCGATTAAAAAACACACGACAAAGGCATAAAACTTTTCCACCTTTGATTTTCCACCTATTATAAAATAAATTTTCAAATAGTGCCACTGAAGAACCCAAATTATTTTCTCAAAGTAGAAAGTTGGATGGCGTTTTTAATATGGAGAAGGTACCATTTTCTCCCGAACTGTGCTATAGACAAATTTTTATATTGCGCGTTATAATATCGTGCCGTATTTTTTTATTATGAAATAGTTTTATCATGAAATAAAAAAGCTGAGTCCCGAGCTTATAAATTTTCATATAAAAATTTCATATTAATTGTTACCCTTCTCGTAATACTAAAATATTGTAAAATTTGATGTATATAAATAAACACAAACCACTCCTATTTATAATTGCAGCGAATGTTATAAATAAAACTATTTTGATGCATTTATATTTATTACAAACAATTTTGTATACATAAATTTTATGTATATGTGCAATAACTCAGATTCTGCATTTATAATATAGTTTTATTTCGATTTTCTAAATGTATATTACGATAAAAAAATATAGACATTAAAAAAAAATATTTTAATACATTTGTTTTATTGAAGAAACTCAAAAATTTGAATTTGTTTAAATTGTATAATGAAACGTACGAAGGGGGGCGTCGGATCGAAAAGGGTAAAAATATAAGAACTAATGTTTTAGGGGAACGAAGGTGGTACGATGGTTCTAACTTGAACATAATAGCTAAATGTTGCAGAGACTGACCGAACAAATGTATGATCATGATAGAGAGATATACTTAAATTAACGTTCAGATTTTGTTACATTTTGTAGCGGATTAAATAAAAAGTTAGCCGCATTTTTTAAAAGATTAATGCAATTGTATAATAAAAAAATGCTTTTATTTATAAATTGTACTTCAATTTTAAATTATTAAAATAATACAAATATTCTTATTCAATACTTAATAAAATATATGCAAAATTAACAATTAATACAATAATTGCATATTGAGTTTAAAATATTTTATTATTAACTTTAAACGCACAAATAAATACTAGAAAGCTTAATGTGTATGATTCTAAGAAAAGCGAAAATTATATCTTCGGTACAATTACCATGTTGTGGATATTATTAATCATAAAATACGCAGGTGTTTTAAAGAATGCGTCATGAAAATTATTTCATTTAATGGTTCAAAAAGACAAAAAGAAAGGAAATTTTAACTTATGTCTGATTAAGAAAAGTTACGTATAAATTACATATTATAATCAAAATACTTATAAATATTTTTATTATCATAATTTCACAAGCATTAATGGACATGTAGAAGAAAAATGCAAACAATTTTTAGTAACAATTTGATACAATTACATTAAATACATCCACTATGTAAAAACTAATTTCAATTACTATAATGATAATTAATTAGCTGTTATGTATTTATATTTATAAAAGATTCGGTTTTATTTGTGTAGAATTTTCCTGTTTTTTTATTATAAAATCATTATTTTTTTGTTTTAGATAAATTTTGTGAATTTAAGTTTTTATTTAACTGAATTGTACATAAATTGTTAATCTCAAATAATTGGTTTAAAATAAAAAATTTAAGAAATTTAATGTTAATGAACAATAAATAAATAATTCTTTATAAAAAAATATTTTTATTTTATTATTTTTTAATCAAGATAATCAAATTAATTTACTATATTATTTTAAGTAAATATAATTTAATCGAAAATACATGATTTATATAGTGATTTCTTCTATTATAAAAAATATTTCTTTTAGATTTACTAGTTTTATATCTTCATACTGAATTTTAGTTATGAAATTGTAATACTTTTTTTTTTAAACCATATACTTTTCAAGCATTGAAAAATAATATAGCCATTAATGTTTTTTTGATCACTAAAAAACACATTCATATCAGAGACTAGTCAATCTAAAATACTTTGGTTTTCATCAGTGTAGCTATTTTATAATATTTCCATATTCATATGCATTTATACTGAGATTACATTGGTAATAAAAAGTGTTGTTAAATTTTAAGAAAGTTTCATATTTAGCTCCACTGAATCTTGTAGAAATTACAGACACATTCAATAAATTCTGTAAATTATATTTTTCAATGAAATATCCATCTTCTATGAACTGGTGAAAAAACATGTCATCTTTGCTTGTGCAGAATTAACGGCCATCAGCAACAATTGAATCGTTTAATCTGTACAATTTATTAAGAAACTTGGACCAACAAATAAAACCAGCTAATATTTTAGATTTATGATATCACCCAATAAGAAAAATTTATAATGAAATTATTCTCCGAATGCTAGTAGATTTTTCATTTTGCTGTATAAATGTTTAAAAATAATAATTTGATATTATTTTTTATTTATATTTTATTTTTATTTGGTAAATTTTTACATACGGTGTGAATAGTTCTATAATTTTACGAAAAAAAACCGTTGAATTCTATGATCCATGTGGAACAATATTTGTATAATTTTACTGGAGCTCTACATTTAATGACTGTTTTAACGAAGATGTACATTTGCTACAGAACCTACGTTTTAAAATTATATTTATTAAATAGAAAAAATCATTTATTACAAATAAATAAATGTAAAATTCAGACGTGTAAAACTTACTTTTTACATAATCGGGAAAATTTCATACATTTTTATAAAATATGTAGAAAATACTTTTTAAATTATTTACAGGATCTCTCAAACTTTGTATTTTTAACTCATTAAACATTTTAGTGCATCCTAATGTATTATACATAAAAGCACTTCTAGATTTCCATCTTTATTTATTGAGAATATTTTAATTTTTCTCCTTTAACTTAGTATAAGTTAACTGTTTTTCAAATAAAATCTAAATAGAAAAGTTTTATTATTACTAAAGCTCTTCATTTATAATAAAACACAGAGATGTTTTTAATTCAAATAAAATATACTCCTATTTTGTTCAATTATATATTTTAAGTAAGAATATTTCACTAACTTTTTGTAATTGTACATATTTATATTGCAAGGCCTTAATTTTTTTATTTTGTTCTCGTATTCGTATTTTAATACTTATTGGATTGTTTTCCTTTTTTAAGATAATTCTTCTAAATTCTCTACAAAAAATGCACCTTTGATAACCTCTACTTCTTTTATATTCTTCATTAGATGATATAAATCCTTGACATTTTTTAGAATATCTGTAAAAGATAAAAAAGAACAATTTAAATTCTGTTAAGTCATAATTTACAAATGTGTAATAAATGTTAACTTTTAATTTTTTCGTTAAATATTCTCTGTAATGGAAGTATTAAAAATTAATAATAAAATTTATTCATTCTAGAGAAAATTAATTTACATTTTTATTATTGTTTATTTATTATACATTCATAATTATTAAGTTTATTTTAATTTATTAAGTTCACATAAGTAAAAAAATATAAATTTTTTTGTAAAAATTTTGAAAAAATTTTTTTATAGAAAATTTAATGTTTTCATTTTCAAACTGTTTTTAAATATTATTTATAATTATAAATATCTAGAAAATTATTTACGTATTTTCAATTCCTGTTCCACCACAACATTTTGTTTTTTCCAATTTAAGTAAATAATCAGTCAAATCAGTATTTGAACTGAATTTTATATTAACATCTAAATTAACTCTTTTATCACATGTAGATATCTGAAAAATATCATAAATTGTAGGTTTTTAATTATAAGGTAGAATTTTTATGTAAATTTTTAATTAATTTGAATTTCCTAATATTAAAACGCTTTTTTAAAGGCATTCATGGATCTAAAAGATAAAAGTTAAATCGAAACCTCTTAATATTTTTTTAATGTTGCATTTACATTGAAAATTTGAATTTGACAAAACTTGTATATTATCCTAAACATATATATATTTGATAAAAGTTATTTTTTTTTTAAAGTCTGCTTACATCATCAAAAATGCATTGAAATTTTTATTATTACATACCTTCACATTCATACTAGAATCAATAATACACAATAGTTGAACTATAAACTTCAAAGGATGAACATATATAAATGTTACTGAATTTTCTTGAAAAGCATATGCCCAAGAACTTGATATATCCAAATTTTTTGATAGTAAGTCATGTTTTAACTGAAAGAACTTATAGTTTTGTTTGTATTCTTCATATTTATCATTATTATTTTTTTTGTTATAAATACTTTTTTCAATTTTTATATTATTATAACTTTCTACTTCTTTCTGTAAGTATATATTAATTTAATCTTTACTAAGTAACTATGAATATTTTTATTTTACGTACCGTATTTCTAATATCATTGTTTAATTCACGATGATAATTATATATAATGTTTTTATATTGATCAATTGTTTTATGGTTTTTTTGTGGATGTTCTTGTAATTCATTCTGAAATTGCAATTTCAGTTAATAAAAAATTTATATATTTTTTAAAACTTTTTTATATTAATACTAAGGAACATTTTTTTAAGACTACAAATAATTTTAGATATATCTTGATAGATGAATTAAAATCATTTATAGCTAAATTTTTTTTAGATTGTATTTATAACTAAAAATTTAAGTCTCATTTACTTTTTTGGCACAGATTGAATCATCTAAGTGGATTTGAAATAATGATTTTTTTGTATTTTGACAATTCCCAGCATCAATCTAATTTTAAAGATAAAGATTTTTTTAAATACAAAAGTTGTGGTTATTATATTAGATATTTTATAATTAAATAATATATAAAAAAAATTTCTTCATTTTAGTTAACAATTCTTACTGTTATTTTATTTATTGATCCTACTTCACATATATTTAATAGACTAGGAATTGCTCCATTTCGAAGTATATATCTTTGTCGTTGAATTCTATGGACGGTGCCATCTTTTAAAATTGTTTCATCATATTTTATAATATCTGATTCATGAAAATGTAATTCACAAATTTTTAGTTTATCAATTATTTTTTCTGCATTATGAAAAATAATTTCTTTCCATTTTTGAAGTAAATTATCATTCTATTGAAGATATGATTGATAATTTCATAAATAATAAAAACAATAATACGTATATAATGTATAATTAATGTATACCAAAAAGTTTTCTTTTTCTTTTTAATTTTACCTTAGGAAACATAAAAAACGATTTAACTCTTAAGCCAGCTGCACGAGTTCTCTTAACTTCTCTAAACGTACCACTATCACATTCTGGTACACAACATCTAGGCATTTTAACTTAAAAATATATTCTTGCAATAAAAAATTCTATTTTTTTATGTTGTATATACACACATATATTGATTACCATAAACTTTATAATTTATGAATTTTTTTATATTTTAAGGCTATACAACTAGTTTATATTAGTATGTGTTAAACAATTAAAGTTTAAAAATAAATTGAAGTTCTTATTTTAAGAATTTTTTTTTGTTTACTTGTTTACTACCTATTAATTTGTAGAAAAACTTTGCTTTTTGACAAAAAGACTTGAATAAATTTTGATTTTTTTGCTCTTGTTTTTATAACGACTTTTGCTTTTTACATTAAAAAATCCACATTTATATGGAAAATTTTTATTAACGTTTTACATTTTTAAATAAATTGTTTGTATATTACATTTACCACAGATGTACTATGAACGTAGTAGCAAATTTATGTTGTAGGTTGTAGAATTGTAGATAGTGTCAACAATGAAGTAAAATACAAAATGAACAAAATAGGCGCGTAATTTGACAGTAGGAGTTAAGCAATAGGATTAATTTGTGCAACAAAAACATTATCAGTACTTAATTAGATCGATTAATAAATTGCCTTAAAATATTTGAATTATTAACTAAAAATTTTGATTTTACTTTATGATTACAATATGTAGATAAATAATTATATTAAATTAAGTCTTGATTACGATTTCTATTTTCTTTATAAATACTTTATATTATAATCTATGTAGCTTTAAATTCTTATCGATTAGCTCTTTTCAATTAATTACCTTTACATTATAATGTAAAACGAGTTGATTGAAAATAAAATATTTATAATTATAATTTACATAAAATAGATTGCATTTTGTATTATTACATAATTAAGATTACTTTTATTTATTATTTTGTAAATTTAAAAACAATTTTAAACAAATAATTATATTTTCTAAGTAATGGTATTTACTCATTTGAAATTTCTATCATTTTATAATGGCGTTGTGCAGCGAAGCTTGACTTTGTTTCGTTTTGTTCTAATGTCTTTAGT
Organism: Kradibia gibbosae; assembly: GCA_018907135.1. Taxonomy (NCBI): domain Eukaryota; kingdom Metazoa; phylum Arthropoda; class Insecta; order Hymenoptera; family Agaonidae; genus Kradibia; species Kradibia gibbosae. The sequence continues at coordinate 26,144,520 of JACCHX010000001.1, forward strand.
TTAAGATTCGACAACCTTCAGGAGTTGAATGGATAAAAAAAGGGGAGGGTATGTTTGATAAGCAGTTTCAAATAAGCTAAAAAATTGTACTTATAATTAAAATTAAATGTAATAATGAAGCAGGGCATTAAAAAAAATGGATAAATGGGTATTAGTTGGGACGACAAATTGGTAAGACGTTAAAAAGTATGCTTTTATAGGAGATATCTATACCCAATGAAATATGTATTATCTTTCTCCAACTGAGATTAGTATTGTAGACAGGATTATTTCCAGAATTTTCTCCCTTGAAATAGGCAGTTAAACTTGTAGTTAAAAATAATTTATCAGATTATATATAGAACAAATTTGATGTATTTACACAACAAATCAGTTAAAGAACAGTAAATTTACAGCTTATTTGTTAGTATTTTATAAGTTTAATAGTACAATTTGCAGATGATAAAATTTGTTGTAATATTAATTTTTAATATTATATAATTGATATATACGTTCGGTGCCCGCATAACAAAAAGTTAATAATTTGATTGCACATACACTGCATATAACTTTTTAATTCAATAATCCTCAGATATAAAGTATAACGATGTATTTATATTTTTAATATTTGAAATTATGTATTACATTATGGTTTTGTCAATTAGCTTTCAGATTAATGAATTCAAGTTTATTGACTACTAATTATTACAGTCCAAATGAAATTTAGTATCATAATTAGGCGATTAATTTTTATAAATATTTTATAAGAATAGTTCGTACTTTTTGTTTGTTTTTTTTTTTTTTAATAAGAATGCATAAAAAGAAATCCTTTTCACAAGGACTTCTTTACTTCATTAATAAATTAGCGCACACTTGATGAATGTATTTTATGGGTTTATGGGTGTGAATCCGAAAGAATAATGTTTAGATGTATTTATAAACCCATCCGAATGAGTAAGGAGTTATAGGAAAGTACAATAATTGTAAAATAAGCGATAAAAAAAGGTTAAGGTTTTGGAGTTTATTGAAATCTTGCCTAACTAATTGCATTGTCGATTTAATGTTATCTAAAGCGAGTCATTCGATTTGAATGAAATTTAGGGAGTGATTGTTTGAAATAATAGCGAATTAGCCTAAGTCATCGGTACTTGCCATATGGTCGTCTAATCTAGTTATAATGTATGACGTAAAAGGACATTTACATTTAGCGTGGCAACATTGCTCTAAAATTCGCGAATTGTCCGCGTGCGAACGTGCATTATATGTTGTACGTTGTACTACAGCCGTCGTGTGACGCTTAGGTGCTAGGTTTTTGTGTGTGCGGTATATGTTCCAAAATGCCGCAAAACATTTTGAATGAAAAAATAGCAGTATGATACTGCATAAGATTTTTTATTATCGGATTAATGTGGAAGGTGCTGTTTTAACTAGTTATTGAGTTAATTGTATATAAATATGAGACTCGTCAAGCCTAATTGGGTTACTCATGATGGTTAGTAATAACCTGATCTTGTGTATTTTTTCATTGCCATTTTAGATTCGTTCATACGATTTCAAATAACAATAACGCTAGCAATAATTTTACTCCATTTTTTTACAATATTCAAACAATTGTATGCATCTTTTACTTTATTAGGTTCTCCAATATTTTCTGTGGATATTCATCCAGGTGGCAAAAGATTTGCTACGGGTGGACAAGGTAAATAGCTATAAGCTTCTTTTTTTATTATTCAATTATTTTTAAATGTTATTTATTATGAATGTACAACAGGTGGAGATTCTGGTAGAGTAGTAATTTGGAATATGGAACCAGTATTGAATGAAGCAGCAGAAGCTAATTCAAACATTCCAAAAATGTTATGCCAACTAGATAATCATCTTGGTATTGCTTGTAACATGTGTTTAATAAACAGCAAAATTTAAAAATAGTGCATGGAAAAAAATTTTATGTGTTTCATTAAAGTTAATAGTAAATTTTAAGAAAATTTGAAAATCATTGAATCACATTTTTTAAATAAATCATATTGATTGAAATTTTCTGTAAAATATATTTATATTGAAATTTTAAGCTTTCATTAAAATATATTATTTTTTTTAGCATGTGTAAATTGTGTTCGATGGAGTAGTACTGGTTTATTAGCATCGGGAGGTGACGATAAATTAATTATGATCTGGAGACTAGCTAGTGGCGTTGGAATTAGTACGTTATTTGGTGGTAAAACTGGTGTAGAAACATGGAGATGTATTGCAACGTTGCGGTCTCATGAAGGTGATATTTTGGATCTTGCATGGGCTCCTCATACCCCATGGCTAGCGTCCGCTTCTGTTGATAATACCGTAATTGTATGGGACACATCAAAATCATCAATTGTGGCAGTTTTAAAAGGACATACTGGCTTAGTTAAAGGCGTAACTTGGGATCCTGTTGGAAAGTACTTAGCCACTCAGTCAGATGATAAAACTTTGAGAGTTTGGAGGACAAATGACTGGGGTGAAGAATCTCTAATTACTGAGCCTTTTGAGGAATGTGGTGGTACAACCCATGTTCTTAGGCTTTCGTGGAGTCCAGATGGTCAGTATTTAGTATCTGCTCATGCTATGAATGGTGGCGGACCAACTGCCCAAATTATTGAAAGGGATGGTTGGAAACAAGATAAAGATTTTGTTGGTCATCGAAAAGCAGTTACTTGTGTTGTATGTAACTTCAATTTAATTTTATGCTGATAAATAATTTGTTTTATTTATAAATAAATTACGTACATTAATTATACATATTTATAAAATATTTAATATTAATATTTAATGTATATTTTTTTAGAAATTCAATGGAAATATATTACAAAAAAAAACTAGTGGAGTCAATAAACCACTACAGTTTTGTTGTGTAGCTATAGGTTCTCGTGATCGTTCTCTTTCAGTGTGGTCAACGTCTTTAAAGCGTCCTTTAGTTGTTATTCATGAATTATTTGTGTCTTCAGTGTTAGATATCAGTTGGTCATCTTGTGGAATGTGCTTATGTGCTTGTTCAAAAGATGGAACTATTGTATTTATAGAGTTTACAGAACAAGAATTAGGTCAACCATTAGATTCAGCCCAACAAGTAAATACATTGTAACAAAAATTATCTTCTTTACCATTTAATATTATGATATTTTACTTTTTTAACTGTTCTTAATCATGTAAATTTTTTTAATTTCCTCTTTTTTCATTTTCTTATTATGTACTTCGTGTATTCAGTATCTTGTCGACTATAAATAAAAGTATTTATTTATTTTTTTTATAATACTTTGGTGTTCAATTATATCATAAATAATTATTCTGTTTGACAAATTATTATTAACTCTACATATTGCTTCCTTTTTTTTTTTTAATCTAAACTTTTTATATTTTAAAGATTGGTATTCAAGAAAGATTATATGGAAAATTAGCTCAAGGAGGTTGTACTGTTATGGAAGCTCCGGAACTGCTTATTACAAAACCTCCACCACCTACAATAGAATCACTTAGTAATCAACCTTCAAATTGTGTTCAAATTATAAATTCTATGTCAACAACGCCAGCAAAAGCACCAATTAATAAGCAAATTGAAACTAGAACTTCAGATGGCAAACGAAGAATAACTCCAATGTTTATTCCCCCACCACCAGATACAATGTAATAATTATTTTATTTATTATTTTTAGTTTATATTTTGATTGTAATTATTAATTAATAATTAGAAACTTGCATATTCAAATTTTCACTATGATGCTTTATATTAATAGTAATCAATATTTTATTTTAAATTATTTAAATTTAAAAATTATTATTTCTACAAATTTTTATAGGGATAGTGGAGTAAATAAGCCAGTTCCTACAGTACCTTCTTCTTCATTTTCTAGTAGTTCACAAACTAAAAGCTCCATTGTTATTGAGAAACGTGATGAAGTTGTACAACCAAATGTTAGTTCCAATGTTAATTCAAATACTTCAAGTACAACTACAGCGCCAATACTTACGTTAAAGCGTAAAGAACAAAGTCAGCAAAAAACAAATCATATGTTGTCTAAAGCTAAAACTCCCATAGAGAGGAATGGTAGTACTGTGTTACTTCCACCATTGAAACCAACTAACAGCATATATCAGCAAGCTGGTCATTTTGCTGTCTCTATTACGAACAATCAAAATGTGTCTCACTTACAAATGTTTCAAGGAACAAGTACAGAAGCCAGTTGGGATCATTATTTAGGTTATAATGTCACAGCTCTTGCTACCTCATCCTCAATAGTTGCAGTATGTTTAGAAGATTGGAGTGTACATACGTTTTTTACAGCAAGAGGGGCACGAGCTACTCCACCATTTGCTCCGCCATCACCTATAGCAAAACTTCATGCTGCTGGCAGTATGGTAAATAAAACTAATAAAACTTCTATAGTTTATATAGGCTCAATAATAGAAATAATTAATCTGCAACTAAATTTCTTATATGGACATATTTTCTGGTTTTTTAATTATTTTGTTTAATTATCCATTTACATTAATATTTATGATTATTTATAATATTGGCATGTATAACTATTACTTTAATATTCATCAATTTAGTGCAAATAAATAATGTTGTTAATATTACATCAAATAAATTAAACTACTTTATTTAAACTGAACGAAGAAAGAGGTGGCCATGTACATTCAAGCGCTGCTTAGTAAGCCTTAAGAAAAGCGTTTTTCGTCGCTGCGCAAATCGTCGGAGCGCTTGTTACTCAATACAACAGACCAATCGTAAATCCTAAATAAATTAGTTCATTAAATGACAATTTCAGGTACACATATTGCTGGGATCGATTGCTTTATTGAAAGCAATAAAATGATTTGGCTTCAGTCGGGGTCCACTGTATCCCATATCAGTTTTAGCTCAAGTGATCGATGACATTGAATATAATTTTATTGTTTTTTTATTATTTTATTATTGCTTATGCTTATTGAAAGTAAGGCAATTATTATTAATTATTCCATTTAAGTTTAGTTTTACAGCCCTGGTTATTACACTTTACCAGGTAATTAAATCTGCGGTGAGTCATTCGAACCCTTGTAGATGGTTGGGGAATCGCCACTGTATACTCCTCGATTAAAGCCAAGAAAGATAGTCGAGAATTCATTCGTTAGTTTTTTGTATAATGGCATTTAATGGCGACTTTCTAATTAATTGTTTCACCATTTCCTTAGTTCGTAAAGGATAGGCGTGTCTTCTTATTGTTTGGTGCCGATAAATTCAATCTATTCTAGAAATAATTGGAATTCAAATTGATCGTCGCGGTCGGTTGTTATTGGCTTTGGTAAGCTTATTCATGTGATTTGCGTTTTTATCAAGGTATTAATGAATGTTTTAGCCTCCATATCAAGTATTAGTAATGCTTCCACAAAAACGATCTATGCATGTTAAGATATATTTGTGTCCCTGTGATTGTGGAAAAGGTGTGGAAACCCACACTTACCTCAAAAATTTTGATCCTTAACATGCTATGTAATATTCTATCCACGTCTCAATTGATCGCAGGTCAGATGTACCGATCTAACATTAATTTTTATGTTGCAATAATTTCCGAAGTTATTAAAAGGTAGAATTTTGTTGTTCGCGATATTGCATAAGATCGATTTCAAATACAGAAAAATGGATTTTTTTTAAATAAATTTCAAATTCAGATTTTTAAAAAATTGCTTTTAACTTGTTGTCTACTCTCTGGGTTATAGACAATGTATTTTAGTGAGACATGGAATTAATGCTACCAACGCGCGATAAATACGTATGTGTTATCCTGAGACCTATAACAAGACTTTGCAGGAGGGGGGGGTCTGCAAAATAATTTTGCTTCGGTTCTATTAATAAATCACAATGAACAGAATATTTACGGATTTAATTGCGTGTTTTTGCATATGTTTATCATTTCAAATGTTTTAAGGTAATGGTCATTTCATGCTATGGAGATGTCAGGGTATGGGAAATAGCTCTAAGTTCATGTCGGCTAGTAGTGTCAACATCTGCTGGTCATTTGATTACACCTGGAATATCGTTACTATCGTGCACCTTGTATAACGGCATGCCGCATTTAGCATTCACCAATGCAAGGGCTTATATTTATCACAAAGAAATGGGTAAGATTGGTCAAACTCCACGTTAATATTAAATTAATTTTACTCGAGTAATAAGAATTATAAAATAAAATTAAATTAATTTTGTAATTATTGAAAATTTCTTAATAACAAGTATATAAATACTTGTATAAACGACTTTAAAAAATTATATTTATACTAACACGTATTTCTTATTTATCTTACAACAAGATACTGCTTACTTGTTGAAGCTGTTTTTCTTTGTTTTTCAGTTTCTCGTAACATTTAGTTGAACGTTAAAACGTAATAGCGAAATCTCTTAGCCAAATTATTTGAAAAAAAAAAAATTAAAATGTTTTTACAAATTAATTCGTCACTCAATCAACTCATAAATAATAAATGACTGATGATAAGTCTAAATGATATACATTTCTAGTTTTTTAAAGTATTCGATTTTTCAATAGGTACATGGGTTGTAATTGGCGACAGTCAGGATCCAGTGTGGCGGTGGTCAGCCGTCAATGCTGTAAATAGTACTGGAGTGGGAGGAAGAATACCAAGAGGTCCACTATCGATGCTTCAAGAAGGGTTAAATAGAATTGCTGGTAGTTCCTTACCACCCCTCAAAATGCCTCATAGTGTTTCATGTATAATTTCATACTTGGAACAACAAGTTTTAACTTCAAAAGCACTTGGTAGTTCTCAGGAATACATTCATTGGCTATTGGCCTTTGTATCTTTTTTATGCACTCATGGTAAGACTTCAAAATATTTTTTTAAACTAACTTTAGTATTAAAATTTTCGTTGATTTTTATGGCCAATACAACATAGTTTTTCTTTTTAATTTATAGTTATGATAAAATAATATGAAAACCATTTTAAATTTAAAAATGTATTAGCATCTTTAGAATTTATTAATTTAACGTTTTAAAATAAATTTTAGATGGTCTAGAGCATCGATTAAGGATAATACTAGATGATCTCATGGGTCCAAGTCATGGTTCCGCGAGTAAAAGCAATTGGGAATCTATGATTTTGGTAAATAATAACAAAACTTACAGTTATTTTTCATATCTATCCTATTTTCCTATGCAGATATTAATTTATATTTCTATAATTTTCAGGGAATAAAAAAACATAAGCTTTTAGAAGATGTCTTAAAAATTCTTGCTACTCATTTACGATGGCAAAGATTATATCTTGAATATAATGAACAATTAGAGGAATTAAAAAAATTATGAAAAAAATGGAGAATTATTATATATATATATATTATCGATGCAGCGAATATTTTGGATCAAGCAATTTGTATATTTCACGCAACTGTTAACGATAAAATAAGACTGTACAGTTTGATATAAATAAATAAATAAATTATTTTTAATTTCTATGACTGGATCAGTTTAAATGTTTGTATGTAATCGAAGGAGAATAAATTAAGATTTTTTTATTTTTAAATGACTTCATTTATTTTGAATAACAGTAGTATTCATAAATTAGAATTTCCTTACATATATACTAAGGCTTAATTTTTATTTCATAATAATTCATAATTAATAGTTTGTTTATAGATTGGATATTCTAATTGATGAGCTAATATTAGAATTTAATTAAACTGTAAATTTTTGTTTCTCTATTGGAAAACAGCTCAAATATATATATTTCTTGTTTTATTTGGTACAAATTTATTTCACATAAGGTACATTGTACAAAATGTTTACACAATCGCTTATTATTAAATTATTAGGACATAGCAAATGGAATACACCATTTTCTCTTATCCATTTAAATATTCAGTTGGCTAAATAAATTTTAATAAAATATTCAATAAATTATAAATAGAATATCAATTAACGAAGGTTTCAAATTTTTATTATAAATTTATTATTATTAAGTAATTATATTTATATTATTATGATTTGTCTGAGAAGTTACACAATTATAATTGTACTGGATCTATGGAGACCTTTTCATTACAAGCTTTTATTTAGGTTTTATTGTACATTATTAAAAAAGAATAACTACTATTTATACATTATACGAAAATACTTCACCAAACAATTAACCATTTTGCAGCATTTATAATATTTTGACTAAATTTAGAAAAAAAATCAAGCTCGTTCAAGATCTGTACAAGTTTTTGATTTCTATAATTTCATTTACATACATTGCACAACAATTATTTCATTTACAAACAACAATAAATTAAATATAATAAATCTTCTTGATATTAAGTCCTCTCTTGGTCCATTATATATCATTTTCATATTTACAAAACGTCCCATGCAAAATAAGTATTATATATCACTTCGATAGAAGCGCTTGCACGTATTTAAAGCATATCAATCCTTAGTAACTTCTAATTCACAGACTCTTCTTTATAATTATCCATATTTTCATTTTTAGATTATCAAATATTAACGACTCATTAATTTTTATTTACATAAGTAAATCAATTAATTCGTAATATTATATAGATGCTAATCTTTTTAAAGAGGTGGTGGCCCATTTGGATAGTGAATGAGAGGTGTAAAGCCTCTTGTTAGGCTATTAGAGAACATGCAACTGTAATCTTCTTCAACAGCTGGTACCAGAGAAGCTGCCCCAAGTAACACGAACATCAGAGCTTGGATTGGAACTGCTGCTCGCAATACTCTTCCAATGAAGTGATAACTTCGGGTCAATACCGTTTGTTCCCCATCATTAATACTGTAACATTGGACAGAGAAATTAAATTAGCAGCGACACCATTTTTTAAATTAATTTATGGTTTAATTTTAAAGCGTATAAAAGTTTAAATTAAACTACTTAAGTAAATACAATATTAAATACAATGTTAAATTGAATATGCAAAATAATTATACTTGGAATAAATAGGGGAAGAAAAACGTACTTTGTAGAACTTGTGCCGTGAGATTGAGTGATTCCAGAGGTTCCGTCATCAAGTAGCTACATTTAACAAAAGAAAAACACAAGCTATAAAATACTGTGCAGGTGAAAACTATGCGAAAAATAGGAAATGCTTAGGACTAAATGATCTTTTGAAGAAGTGCTCTGAGTGCAATATTTTTTTTCCATGTGATGTACGAGAGTGTTGAATTCCAGTTTACATATATATTGTGAACAATATAAAGTTTTATCAATGAATTGAATTATTTGTTACAAAATTGTAATAAAACTTTTATTGAGTATTTCTTTCGCATCATTGGGCTAAAATATTCTACACTACAATAAAAAGTTAAATAACTAAGATATTGAACATAAAAACTAGAGCGAGTATTTTTCATTTCAAGAATTATATATATATATATGTATGTATATTATGAAATATTTATATTTCTGAAATTCTATTACATTGTGCTTGATACTAAATTATATCTTCGATAATGAGCAAATATCCCGTATAATCATTAAATTTTAATATACGACTTATATTGATAACAATGTTTATGCGCACAGAGTTAAATAAAGTCTGATCATTAGAATCCATAACTTACATCTTGTGAAAGAACAGCAAGCGAAGTGTCTGTGTTCGTTAAACCGATGTCACGTGGATCGATTTCAAGGGTAGAGCCTATTTTTAAAACGTACATGTTTGTCAGCCGTTTCAGAGACTGCAGTGTAAGCCTTAACTCTTGAAGCCTTTCTCGAATATCAACGTGCTCATCGAGTAAGTGATTTGCTGCTTCTTCCAGGGAAAGCACTCGTGGCTCACATCGCCCTAAGTCTGCTTGCATTTCCCTGTCAGAAGAGATGTCATTGTGATTAGCTCATTTAATAGAGTCATAATTGATAATAAAATTAAGCAATGTTATATGGATGCACACATGCGCCCCAAGATTAGAGTAAAATTAATCTTGAGCGGGACTTACTTGAACGTCGCATACTTGTTTTGCAAGATATCTTTGCTCTCGGTCAGATCGATTGGTTCACTTTCTCTTATGCTCTGCTCGGTACTATGCAGCCACACCAGTAGTTCCTCCAAAATCCGATGAAACTGTTGATTGTCGATGAGGGCCGTCTGCAAGGTATTCTGCCACTTGCTGGCTAATTTACAGACCTTGTTCCATCTCACATTGGCGGTAGCAAGCTTATCCCTGAGCTCTTGGGCACGGTCCACGTCCTCCGCGTGGTCGGCCAAATGCTCACCGACAATATTCAGGCTAACAACAATGCTCTTATGGCTGTCCAAGACCAGCAAGAACTCGTGGTGATCCTGTATAACGTCTTCGAGTTCCTCGATATCTAAAGGGGGTGTGACGTGCTCGGATTGCGTGCCTTCCGCGAATTCTAGCCACTTCTGTAGGCGCCAGAGATCATTATCGAGTTGGGCCCAATTGCGATTTGAACAAAGTGGACACGTCAATCTGCCCTTGTCGCTAAAAGTTCAAATAACTTTATGAGTGATTGACGATTTATTAACAAATACAGAAAATTGTGAAAAGGCATTGCTCTTAAACGTTTTATTACAATATTATTTTATCGTTGCTCTTGAAAGTACATATACTTTGATAGATTTTATATATCCACGGCGATATTTTATTATCTTCTAACTTTCTTCGTACTTAAAAACAAGTGTATAAAAAAACATCATTTCATTTATAAAACTTATATTTTAATAGAAAATTAACGAAGCACTGTCTCTATTTTATAAAGCAAAATCTCACTTACCGACTTGATATGATCCAAAGAAGCAAACTATTTTTAAATGTATATAAAATTATTTTTTAGATATATTATTTTGTAAGCTCATAAACCTAGATAGAAAAATATTATAGCATTGCTTAACATACTGATTTTAAATTAAGCAACAATCTAAAGGATAATCAAATTATACTTAAAAGATTCTCTCATCTAATTAATTATACATTATGCACAAGTACATTATATGTAAAAAAAATTTATTACGAAAAACATTGAAAATTTTTACAATATTAAAGATATATACAATCAAGAAGTAATTTAAATGTAAAATGAAACATTTAAAAGATTAATAATATTTTTTATTCGAAGTTTAAAATCAATACCTTTAAGTAATAAAATCAATCATTTAGAAATTCAGTCATTCTAAATGTTATTATAAATCAAATAATGACATTATTGAAGTTAACAATGACATTTAAAAGGAAATAGCTATCTACACTCACTGTTCACAAGAGAAGCAATAAGCACCAGCCAAAGGGAACCTGCAGGGATTTTAATTTTAAATATGTTAGTGTTATTGTTATTAAAGTATTTGATTAAATAGTGGCTACGCTGGAACTATAAATATGGACATATGAACAGGGGCGATTGTTAGTCGATTTTAATAATTTTTTACGATTTAGGAATTGTACTTGGAAAGCTCTACAAGGACACGATGACAGCACGAACAAATATCATATGTATGATTTAGGTTACGTAAAATAAACATCGCACACAAACGATGTAACTATAATATTTAAAATATAATTGTAAGATTTCAAATTATGCTTTTCAAATAGAGTGAAGTATCAAATTGTTATTTTAATAGCAAGAGTACCAAATGCATTTACTTTAATTCACGTATTTGCTGCTCTCGATGCCGTGCTTTCTTTAGAAGATTTTCGTATTGTGTCCCTAGTTGTGCGACTTCTGCTGCTTTCGCTTGTTTTTCCTCGTCAGATAAAAGATTGTGCAAATGCTTAACAAGTTCCATTGTAGATTGGGAGCTTGCAATTAATTTTGCCTGCATGAAAATAACATTATTGCATAACTATTTTCCGTCTTTTTATTTACAATTATGTTACAACATTTTTTATTACAATTAAAGTAGAAAATGCTATAACATAAGTGAATTAGTCTTTTATTTATAATATAGTGTCAGAATAATGCCTTGTGGAAAATTCTTTAAAACCACTTGCACAAAGTTAATAGAAATAAGAAAATAAAATAATATTTTACTTACGATATTTCGTGCAGATGTTGCAAGTCCTGTTCCTGGGGTCGGCTCTGGTGATGCTGCAGTCTCAAGGGCACTTAAAGCAACCTTGCATTCGTTAATTGCCAGTTCTAACTCAATAAAATAAGCATCGTAGGCGGTCATTTTTGTAAGTTGTGGGAGCGTATTGACTTGTACGGCGGTGTCTGTTTCGAACTTGAGTGTTTCAACTTGTACAGCTTCATCCACTTCCTGACGGTCCTCCGCTTTAATTTGCGTACGCAATTTATCAATCCGCTGTCTGATGTCCTTCCAAAGCAGCTGGTACTCATCAACAAGTTGCTGTACGTTGGACACGTTATCTGGTTTGGCCTCGTTTATCAATTGAAGTGCGAGCTCATCAGCCGTTTGTAGTATCTCATTATTGTTTAATAATTCGGCTTCAATGTCAGCTAGTTGCTGTAATCTCTGCTGTGGTAAGGCCTCTTGTTCAGGAATCCTAAGATGTTGAAGTTGGGTAAGCATCACGTCCACCTGAGCCAAGCTTTTTATCGCGGCACTGTGAGCCGATATGAAGTCACGATATATCTTCTGTTCTTTCTGCAAAGCCGCTGTTATTGTGTTGATCTTTGGTGTTAGGTTGTACCATCTACAATACCGTACATAATTATTATTTTCAATATTATAATGAATTTTTATACCACCATACGTAAAATTATATTTAAAAAATTTTAAATTAATAAAATAAAAGAAATAAATCCGCAATTGATAAAGTTTATAGTACCGTACCGTGTAATAAAAATGAGACAATTCAAAACTGTTTTTTCCTTTAACTATAATGAAAGTATTTTGTATTATGTTATGTATTACGTATTTTGTATTTTTTATTATGTTTTGGCTCATTTTTAAAAAAGAATAATGGTAAGATAAGAGTATTATTCATATTTTAATTACAATTACCATAATTTTTCTAAAATAATTTTAATTTTTACACTTACCTATCTATTAATTGTCTCGTTGGCATTGTTAAAGATTTTAAGTTGTCCGTCTCTAAGCCTGCCTTCGCCAATCGGTTGTAACATTGTTCAAGTATTTGCAACGCAGGTTGATGAGCCTTAATATCATCTAGAATTCGTTGAATTTGGTCCTTAATTTTTTCCATATTATGATTTGACAAATCATCAAGATTATTTTGCAAGTGATATAATTCTTTATCGATTTCTTCTACCCATATATCGTACTCATCTCTTATACTATCTAGTTCATTGAGTAATTTTCCAATTAAGATAAGTTTTCGTTTACGTTCAGATGATTTAACGCATGTAGCTTTCCATTTTTTTTCTAAACCCTCCATTCCATTTTTAATAGTATCCGTATTGAAAGTAACTTTCCAAGTATCACAATCGCCCAACAAAATTTCACAAAGATTTAAAACTTCACCAATATTGCCACTTTCAGCGTCGATAGACTTTTGAAGCTGTTCATGGTCTTGTAATTTCACATCGATAGTAGATTTGTCCGTAGACTCGATAACAAAAGGTTCCGATATTTGAGTTTCCACTAAGCTAAGCCAAGTTCTAATGTCTGCTAATTTCTTCTGCACAGTATTCATTGTTTGCATCAAATCTATAATCTTATTTACGCGAGCCTTACCCGTCTCTAACAAATTATTCCATCCAGCATTGATTTCACTCAAGGTTGTTTCGATTTTTTCTTTTTCGCTTAATTCGCTTATGCTAATTAGGTCAAGTCCATTATTTTGAACCCATTCGTATTCTCGTTGCTTGAGAGCCATTTCTGCTTGGATTTCGCATTCCAAATGTTTTAAAGTTTCTTCAGGTTCATCTAGATTTGATGAATTACTGTTACGAATCCTATTTTCTGTATCCTTCATCCAAACTAATAGCCGAGTAGATCTGCTTTCCCAACGCGAATGCAAGCTACAACGCTCACCTAATTTGTAAATTAATAAAGCCAATTGATGCTCAAGATCGCCATGCTGTTGACAAAGTAAAAAGTTTTGCTGATTGAGGAATTTCATATCTGTAGGACTAATGCATTCCCTAAGTTGCTCAGTAACTACACCCAATGCTTCCAAGTCGGTTGTAGATGTGATGAGTTTTATCTTTTGTTCCTGTAACGAGTTTAGGTTCTGTCGTATTTCTGCCAAGTTATTGGAGCTTCCTTTTGAGACGTTGGCGATAATCCGATTGGCCTCGTAAAAGATCGAAGTTATTTTAGCCGTTTGTGCCTCGTGCTTGTCATTCAGTGTTTTTATTCTTAGTATAAATTCCTTCCAGGTTTCTAAACTAGCACGAATATTAGATATACGTTGAATGTTTGCTGCGTGCTCCATTCGTACAGAAACTGCGACCGTTTCGTGACAGTGCCTCAAAAGCACGTCTTGTTGTCGCTGCAAAACATCAGCCTGTGACTCTCCGTTAGGAATTTTATCCAAAAGTACTTGGATTCTCTGTAAGATTTGGTCAAGTCGTCGAATGTGAATAAAGCGTAACTGTAATCTACTGCGTTCTTTGTCAATATCTTTAAGCCAAGATAATAGCCTGCTCTGATCTATTCTGTAGCGCTCCCAGCCAATTAATCTATTATTTACGGCGGTGTGTCTATCAATTATTCGAGCCAAGCTTTCGTTGTGCAGATTCGTCAGAGAATGGAATTGCTCGGTAACTGATAGATCTCTGCCGTCTTCCGAGCGTACCATTAATATCAGCTTCTGCTGATCAGTCAAGAGATTCTTGTGTACTTCACAGAGGTTGCGGTTCTCTGAGAGGCCGCTATAATCACCCGGCACATTAGTCGATAGAAAGTCCTGTACATGAGCCAGATACTCTTGCCACAATCGTAAGGCTGCAGCAACATCTTGAGAGCGAACAAGTCGGGCTGATAGGCGATGATATTGTTGGAAGGTTTCGCGGAAAACAAGCTGCCAAAGTTGCAAGACCTCTACAATCGAAGGCTCCCTAATAGGACTTATTTCAAGTGCTCGTTCCTTAATCGAATGAAGTTGTGGCTCTGCGCAGCTTAATGCAAACAGATGATTACGTAAGACTTCAAGTTGTTCCTTTGACTCATCCTGATCTACTGGGGTTATACTCTGTAAAAAATGAAGTTGTGCTTGAGCTTATCCATGGATAATAAAGACTAAATGATCCGCAGATATAAAATAATACTGTTTCATAAGCTTAAATACTTTAGAAATTATCAGCAATTTATATTTTACTGCATCAATTTTAATTGCTTATTAATTTTTTGTAATATATAGTAACATATTATATATATATATACATCATTTACAGTAGCTTAGCTCAATTGCTTGAATTAAAACTATTGCTTTTTAACTATTTAACTATTGAAAAAACTTATTAAAAAATCTATAAATAAAGATACTATCAAAATGACTACCATATAGGAAAATTAAAAAATATTACGACATTGTTTAAGTTTCAAAAAAAAATATCATGTTTGTATACATTTCATAATAAGTTTTTAATATGATTAAGTCTGTTATTATATACCAATTATATACAAGAATTTTTTAAACTTGAGTCTAATAGCTTAAAAGAAGTTGTAGAAAATAGAAAGCATTGCAATTTTAAATAGATTTACAGCTCTTTTTATAATAAAAAAACCATCATTTATGGTCTGTAAATTAAATTTGATGAATGTATCCACGTAAGAAAGCTCGTTCAGTGAGCAAAAATTATTAAATAAAGTTAGTGTCATTATAAATTGGCACACATTAACAACATTTGATAAGGAACGCAAAGTAAGTAAAAACAAATCAACATTAGGAAACAATTTTTGTAAACAAGCTAAGCTACGCGGAATAAAGAGTGCTAAAATATAAGATTTGATTTATCGTGCAATTGCTTCAAAGCACAAAATTCGTCTTAGTTCTCGTGAGTATAACGGAAAGGGGTGAAAGGTATATCAATCACTTGTGGATATAAGTAAGGCACTCTAGGGTGTGTGAAAAGTTGCCACTTGGTAAGGACGTGCAAGTGGCTCGTTCAACTTGCCGTAACATTTGATATTAGTTTGGGATATCGTGACCGATGCAATCAGACGCGGCCAGCCCCTACCCCCGAACCTTGACACAATGAAATTATTTCGTAACTGCAATGAAAATCAAAATATAAATACGAATGCAAGCTTTCGCGATGATTGCCCCACGCCAAGTACAGCACCACTACATTCCTTTTAACTGATGTTCCTCTTACATTATATTTCTCACTATTATACTAATTTTTTGTCTTTAGAAATTTCGGAATATTGTATGTGGATAAGTGTGATTTACAACGATTTACGTTTCATTCGGCCAACTTATACACATTCAGTACATAATACATACACGAATAAAAATTTGATCACATCGGAATTTCGTTACTTCCTTGTATTTTACCTGTTCATAATATTTTTATAACATTTTTTAAATAAGTTGCTATTTATGGTTTATTTTGTGAAGTTTATATTGAATTACGTTACATTAAATCTTTCTATGTATTTTCAATTGTTTAAAATTTATCCGACATGCTCTTAATAATTAAATAAGAATATTTTCATTTAATATTATTAATTAAAATCCATTATTATCCATCGATATATTTTAGCAGAAAGCTCTACAGATTGATACGTGTAACTTTTTCTTTACTGACGAAGCAGTTACGGAGATGAAAAAAATCCGATGAGATTATGTATCGTATGTAGCGGTGTAAGTAGCGCGGAGGCGGAAATAATCATATTTAAACACTGTCCTTGGCGCACCAAGCGTTCCGTATCACTTGCTTCATGATACGGCAAGCATGGCGCCTCAATTTATGCAGAGCAAGGTAATTGCTCGACCAGGCCAGCGGCTTCTTTTCATTTTTCTTTTAACGTTTTCACTTGCAATACGATTAACAGTACGACATTACGTTTGCTATAATGTGCACCGACTCATATGCGTATCACATCGAGAAAACATCAGGTCTACTCAATGTGAAACCATTTTTTTTTTAATATCGCGCGAAATGCGCGAGTAGATAACTTTACACTTCGAACATAATATAAATGAAAAACTGCAACTAATTTGAAGGTAATATATTGTTCGCTCACTTTTTTAGCATCTTTAAAAAATATAATTTTGTATTGCCACGCAATTTCTTCGGATTTCTGTATATTGTAAGGAAAGTTTTAAGTTCATAAAATCCCTATTTCCAATAACTATTTTTATACATGCGCGTTACGTAATTTACTTAAACTCATATGAAATAAGTTGTCGAAAATTTCTATTTTTAATACAGTTTTTAAAGTATAGTCTAATTCATATTTAATTTCATCTAAGACTTTTTACAAAATATAAAATAAATTATGCTGAATTATAAATAAAACATGTAAATTCATAAAAGAAACATCAGAATCTACTGAGAATTTTTCTAATAGTGCTTAAGTGAAATTTCATATTCATTTGAATAAATATAAAAATATTATATATAAAAAAAGTCACTAGGTCTGGACCTTAGACGAGCATGAACAAGTTAACATGAAAGTTTAGTTTTCAATTGACTTACTTGATGAACAGAGTCAAGGAAGCTCTTCGTTTGGCATATCTCATCAAGGGCGAGCTCCTGATTAAGCGCCTGGGCGTCGGCGGTGTCGGCCAGCGTTGACAGTGTCTCTCTCATATCTTCGAGACGTTGACCGAGAATCTCGATATCACTTTGTAAGGGTACGCCGGCGTCAAGGCCGACATCCGAAGCGATTTGCGCCACGAGGCATCTCAACTCGGCCAAGCGTTTGTTGTGTTGTGCCAGGGTATCTTCGCAGATCTACGAAATTCAGAACAATGACAGTTTATTCATATTTCTACTCCTTCTGTATGGAGCAATTGATGCAATTGCTCAGATTCTGTTTTTTTTTTTTAATGTCAAAATTTCATTATTTATTGGAAGTATTTCGATATAGATTTGATACTCATTCTCAAGAAATGATATAAAAATTAAAGAAATCATTAAGTTTTACATTTTATATTATGAGGCTTCAGTAATAATTTTTGATAAAATACATTTTTCCAAATACAATAAACAAGCGTTAGAATTTCTTTTAATAAATCTTTTTATTCCAAAAATAATCTGATTGATTGGTTAGTGTATGAAATATTTTGAAAGCAATTCAAGTATGAAAATAATTTTTCAATGGTCCTTTATGTATGTGCGTATATATGTAATTTTTTTTATGGTTTAACGTTCATAAGATATTACATTTTATATTTTATTGTACGATTCGTTCGAAAGCTTTTTTTCAAACCCTCATTATTCATTTAATAATTTTTTACATTTAGTTACAACCATTAGTATAATTATTCTGTAACGTACAGAATCTTAAATTTTTTATGTAAATACATTTAAAAAAAAAATAATGTGTTTATATAATTTATATAAAAAAAGAAATTTGAAGATAAATTTTATTTATTCAAAACTATTTAAAAATTATACGGTATCTTTTATTAAATTTCATAAAATATAATTGTTCGAAAACAATAAAAAATTAAGATTCAATTTATTATTTTATAGTATTGAATTTATATTAATTTAATTTTTAAATGTATAGACAATAGCAAATAGTGAAATGAAGTGTATATATTTTAACATTATTAATTATTAAACACGTCGATTTTACAAAGTAATAATATTTGAAATATGAAAATTCAAAAAAGTCCTTTTTAATTATAAATAACTTTCAAATTACTGAGCTTATGCTATAATGAATTTGATTACTTCCATATTGAATTAATAATATAAATACACATCTAAATATATATATACGTGTATAATAATGTTGAAAAACATTTATTGAATTTCTCGTGCTAGAAAAAATAATTATTTATAGAGTACGTATGCATTATCTCTTATTTAGTTTGCAATTTAAATTATATTTTAAGTTTTATTATAATGTATAAGCATATAAGGTTAGAGTTTTTTTTAATATCTAAGTTTATTAATCGTAAAATACATTTCTCATAAAAGAGAAACATATTATGATTAATGGTTATACATATTATTATATATAAATATAATAAATATTTTACGTTATAACAATTTTATATTAAATGGTTTTTTCGTATATATTTCCAAATTAAAATATGTTTATAAATAGTCAATTAGTTAGTACGTTAAATAATTCAAATTTATTTCAAATTTTTTTATGAGTATAGTTGATTATTTGTATAATATATAGAAAGAAAAGTACAAAAAGTAGTTTTCAGTATATTATGAAAAATGTGAAAGATAAATATTTTATACGCCTTTTAAAATAATTTTGTTCTAATACCAATTTATATTTAACATTTACAATAAAACACCTATTTTAGCTCAATTACTATTATATACAACTGAGGGCTAAAGTTTCTGCCATATACAGGTACAAAAAAAACAAATTTTCAAAAATATTTTATAATAATGAAATATAAAAACTGAATATAAATAATTATTGCCATATAAACAAAGTTGAAATTTATTTTTTAAAATAAATTTAAATCAGCGATTTGCTTGGACTAAACTATAGACTATAAAATTATATATTCTTCTTAAATTTAAACTGAATAAATTGAAATGAACGTATTTTCATAATTTGATTAGTACTTTACTCTTTATTGATAATCAATCTTTATTTTAAAAATTTTGAACTACATTGTGTACAATTTTTAAACAAAAACAATATAGGCAATATTTTTTAGAATACTTTAAAAACAAACATTATTATTATACAATAAAATCTTAAAAAAAAAAATTTTCGTCACAGTCTAATATACGTACAAAAATTCGTTCTCGAAAATTCTCCACGCGCAGGAAAGGAGATGAGAAAATCGCGAGTTGCTTTAGTTTCAAAATTGACTGGACCAAGGTTTTCTCGCACACGTATTTATATTTCGATAATTATTTTTAGAACTCCCGTACTCGTGTATCTTGTCTTAACATAAAGAGTTTGCACAATTCACGGCAAGAGCGAACTTGAGAACAAATTTTTACAGCACACAATAACTTGCATGTCTGACATTGACGTCGAAACGCATCGCTTGTCGCTTCTTTTTCTCTTTCCATTTTTTCCTTGAATCTTTCCCTATATATTTCACACTTATTCCATGCTCATTTACCGTTATCATTTTTTATGCTTTAGGTTTTTGAAAAAAAAACAAATGATAAAGTACGTTGAGCTTTTTTATAAAAACGCAAGCGCTTTCATATCACAATGCATATTGTATTCCATAATTTTTATTGCTTAGGGAAGGCCTTGTGCCACTCTTAAATCATTAAAAGGTACTTATTTGAGAGATAAGAAATTTTAAATATACAATAACATATTATTAGGCATACTGATAAGCTATCCATATTATATGGCTATGTTTTTGAATTTCTTACACTGGAGCATTTGAACTAATCCCGATATTATGATCTCACAATGTCTGCATAGTAATTTTTTATTTATATCATATTAAAAACATACTAAAACTATGCCATTAAGTATAAAATACTTAATAAATTAAACTAAAATAATATTTTTGTGTGTATTTTTACACTAGTGTTCTTCAATTTTGACATATTGAAATTCAATTAGTAGGCTATTTTCAATTTTGAAAGCGTATGTGAATTCTATTATTATATGATGATCTGATTAAGCTAGATCTTTGAACTTTCATTAAATTTCCTGAAATGTTTAAATTGATTTATTAGATTAATTATATTTTTTGTTAATAGAACTAGAATTAAATCGTAATGTACCAAACATTGAAATCAATAAAAATATTTCAATTGATTGACATTGATAAAAATTAAAACCCCATTTTATATTTACGATGAATCATGACATTAAATTATTATGTTTGTTTTTATAATATTTTTATTACTTTATTCATTTTTTTTATTTTATGTACTTATTAATATCAGTAGTTTTTTTAAATGGTATTTAATACACAATCAATCAAGTCCAATATAAATAATAAGTAAATGACTAAAAATGTTTTATAATTTGATTTTTAAGAGGTTATAGAAGTATTATTTCAATTTTAAAATGTCTCTAAAATAATAATAGTAAATGCTGTACCACTAATTAAAAAGTCTGTTCTTTTGTAGAGGTTAGTCAACATCGGTAGTTTTTTTTATTAAAATACACTGGTATCTAAACATTTTAGCATTTAATAATTGATTCGAAAAATATTTACAAAATTTTTTAAATATTATAAAATACATTTCCTTTTTTCAAATTTGATATATTATAAAATTACGAAATAAAAAAATAGAACTTCTAAAATGTTTATGCTTAGTATGAATAATTTCGAGTGCAAGTAAATATGGATATTATGAAATTTTAGAAAATTTTATTCGAAATAAAAAACTGCTTTATTAACGAATAGATTATTTACAAATATAATTAAGGTTGGTTAAAAAATACTTTTTAAATTATTTATCCACGAGCCAATTTCAATTTATTCTGAAAATAGGAATCTCTTGCACCGATATCTCCTCGAACATCTATTCAAGGGCAACATAAATTAATATCGTGAATGAATATTATTCGCGTATGTCAATGCACTGTTCATAGATATTTAATTCTTTCTCACCATAATTTCCTCTGGGGTGCACATGGTGGAGTAGAGTGGCCTTGCTCAACCCCGATCAATCTTTTTCCACCGAAACTGCTAAATACTAAGCTTCACAACTTTTAGGTTACAGTCGCCGCTGCGGCCAACCTTTGTTAAATATTGTTTTCATCGCGATAAGCTGAAGCCTATTGAATCTATAATTCGTGAATTTTGATTTTTACTCTGCTATGGTTCCCTGAGCCATGCTTATATTTGTGGCTTGAGTCGCTTCCGAAATCCGTATACATACGAGGTCGAGATGATTTAGCACGGCCGGGCCGGCTTCGGTATATTTGGTCATAGCACCGCTATTTCCAATGTTTATTATTACTTTCTTTTGTATACAGAATCGAATTATTTGACTTTGGCATTACAGCTTCATTGATGTTTAATGATTTTTACATCTTTCATATTTTCACAGCTTTCTGACATATTTATTTAAACTTCTATATTTATTTAAAAACTGTTTTATCTGTTCTGTTATGGCTACAAAGTTTGTTTATTATTTAATTTTTAGGTCGTGTAGCAAAAAACGTTTATTATACGTGCAGTTCAAAGTTCTTGTCCAAGTAAATATAATCACAATTAACTTTAAAATCATATCGTTAAATAATTTAGGAGTTAAAGTTATATTGTTAACTGTTTAAATATACAAAGCCTATTTTTTCAAGAAACTTTAGGAAATAGATTCAGGTTTTTAACTTTAGTTTGTACTATGATACTGCACAATTTCTTGGCACGACACTGTAAGATTAATGAAAAAAGCTACGTTCGGAATATACATTTGACGCGACGATTCATACAACTGCGCTGAAATTCCAATTGAATCGAAAACTTGATAAACGTGAGTTATATTCGTGAGATAGTTGATCGATCGCAGAATGTGAAACAGCACAGTCGCTAGCGCCCTAGCAAACGCGTCATCTAATCACGATGTCCTGGACCGAACTAGTGCTCGCCATCAGTGTGTCGCTTCTCTCTAGCTTTCGCACACAAGCAAGGATTCAAAGAAGTAGCAGCATCAGAAATAGCGAGGGGATCGATCTATACGAGAAACGCATACGCAGAGGGGGCGAGAGAAGGAACGCTGATGGGATAGAATAGGGCAGCGATAGAGTAAGAGGAAGACAAAAATATAGATAGAGAGGGAATTAAAACGAGAGCGAGAGAGAAAGAGAGTGATAGAGAGTGAGAGCACGAGAAACGGAGTAGAAGAATAAGAGATTATACGAGCGAGGGAGTAAAAGAAGAAGGGATAGTCAGACACTCCCTTTTTTCCGGCGGTTATCTTTTGCAAAGCACAACGCTTGGAACAAGATGCAGCGGCGTTTCAACTTTAGAGTCGTGTGACCTCATGTCACCGGCTTTTGGTGGTACTCAGTGCCCATCCAGTTGTCTCTCTCTCCCTTTTCTTTGTCTCTGATAAATTTATTCTCATGCACGCACGCATAAACGAGGGGACAACGTTTTGTAAAATCAAGGGCGATGACGTGGGTGGCGCCGGGCATGGTTTCTTGTCCTTGATATTCGGTACGCCGGAGGGTTTCGATTTAGAACCGTTGTTTCGAGATCATAATTGAAATCGTTTGAAATCGAACATAACTTTCCTCCATAGTTTCCTTATTTTTGACATTGAATTTTTTACAGTGCGCGAACAGGTGAACTATCGTTGCGAGTATTGCTAGGTTTTCAATTTTTTAAAGGCAACTGCAGCAAATTTTTTCTTCTGGAAAATCGGGTAATCATAAAAGCGAGTGATTTTAAAACCTGGTAAATAAAAACTTAACAGCAACGGGTGTAGCTTTTATTATTTATTTACATAAGCTGTTGCGCTAAAACTTAAATCCTTTTTTGCATTATAAATATTTACACTGTAAAGTAACTTTTTTGTCAGTTCAATTTTTAAATCAAATATTTATATACAATGTTATAAAATAGTTTTTTTAATTTTATTTGAAGTTTATTAGTACAATTAATTCGAAATTATGTGTATTAATACTTTAATTTAATATTTTATTAATTTATAACATGTATAAATTGTTTAAAAGTATTAAATAATATTTGTGTGTATTTAGGATATTCTATAATATAGATGAAGTATTTTTTTAAAATGTAAATAAACTACATATTTGTTCTTTTAGAAAACTTTTACATAATTGTTATGGATTTTTTTATTAAGAAATCATTTTTCAATAGAATATTTTTGTAAAGTAAAGTTTTTATTATACTTTTTTTGCAAGAATTATTATCAATACCTATTTGTTGATTAATCCTTTTTCACCATTAAAATAAATTATAATTATTTGTGTCTGTAATTTATTAATTTTTACAATTAAAAAATTATATAATAAAAAATATATAAAAAAACGGAAACTTATCATGAGAGACAAATAAAATATAAATAAGAAGTATCGAAAAAGGAGAAAAATTTAATGGAGGCATAATAAAATTTTATAAAAAATTTTTCAATTCAAGAAATAATTATCATATATTTAATAACATTCAGTAATAAAAATTTGTTTTTTAATACTGACTTAAAAACATAAAATTACTTTGACTTAAAATTAAAGGTAAACAAACATAGTTCAGGGTATCTAATTTTAGTAATGCACACAATTCCGGGTGCAGAACTTTAAAGGTATTTATTGATAAGAAAAATAATAATATTCTTTTTTTTGTAAGCTTTTCTAACAGGAGTGATTGTATTACAAGTGTCCTCGTGTATATCATAAGTTATATTTTGAGTAATGGATAGTAGACCCGTATTATTCATAAAGAATTTTTAAATTGAGTTAAAACAAAGCGCTTTTCGGTGACTGGCATTTTCTGTTAACCTCAGCATAATTAAGACAATTTAAAACAACTTTTTTTCTAGTGTATGCATTTTGTCATTACTTTAACAAATTTATTTATTTTTAATTATAATAAAAAAAGTTTTACGATATCCTGTTTTTACTATTAGTGGAATAATTAATTGTACACGACCAATCAATCGTTTGAAAATAAATGGAAAGTACTTGCATGCATATACAAATGTAAATTTTATTAAGAATAAGCATTTTCTATTACATACATTATAAAGAATTCGAACATTTTGATTATAGGAATTTGATAGCTGTTTAGTTAAATTAATATATTTGTAAGTATTGTATTTAGTTAATTTATCTACAATACATTTTACCGATTCTAAGAAGAAATAATTAAATAATAAACAATAATAGAATTCATTACAACCATCGAATATTAAATGTTTATTAATTTATTAGGTTTAAAAATAATTATTAATTTACACAAGATATTTCCTATTATTAATATCTATTGAGAATTTTCTCACTTTTATGCTAAACATTTTTTTCTACATTTTTAAATTAAATCTTTGTTAGATGTAAGTATCCTTTAAAATTAATTTCAGTCGCTGGATTATAAATTAAATATTTTTATTTAGATCCAATGAAAAATTATATTAAATCTTATACAATCTAATATTAAGTGTTAAAAGTATTTCGAGATCAATAAGTAAAATCATATTTTCAATTACCTTTGCATGTATGGCTATTAATTAATTTGTTTTATTTGTTTTTGTATACCTACTTAAAGTTAATCATTTTTAATGATTTGTCTTATTTATGTAAAGTTTTGAATATGCATTATATTTTTATCTGTTAAAACGTTTTCTAATTTTACATTAAATAGCTTTATATTTAAAAATACATTTGTATTATAAAGATATTTCTATGTAACAAAAAAGCACAATTCTGTCGAACTCTCTTTACCCTCGTTTTAAAACTACCAATTTTCCCTCTCTTAAATATATTTTAGTAGATTTTCATCGATTTTAGTTAATGTTCTTGGAGTTTCAACTTAAAAATCTATTTGTAAATCTATTTTTTTAAAACTCAGCTTTTCATATTTAATTTCACGATAATAATATAAATAAATGCATATACCTGTAGGAAAAATAAAATATATATAAATATATCTATATATTAAAGCCATATGTATTTTTGCATTTAAGTGCAAATTTAAAGTATGGTTTACGTTACATTAATAAATATAGATTATTTTATACTATCATTCTAAAAGGACAGAATGAGTTTTCTAAATGAGTTTCATTATCTTTTTTGTAGCAGATAAGTGAAATTTTAAGTGAAGTGATTGATTCTATATTATCTGTAAACAGATGCGCGTACACTATAGAGGCTTGATGTTCTATTGCTAGGCTTCTGCTGCATCTTGCGTATCTTACGCAATCGAGGACTAAGCTCGGAAATCCATAAATATATATACGGACGTTCGATTAAAATGTACGTCATAAACGTACACTCATAATATAACAAGACAACGTAAATTACGTACTAACCTTGACTTTCTTGAGGGCCTCCTCGGGAGGTAGATTAGCAACACTCCCCATTTGTGTATCGACCCAGGCTTTAATGGTTGCACTCGAGTCCTTGTACTGCGCCCAAAGCCTGACCGCGTGCTGGTATTTATCGCATAAAGCACTAAGTTCAGATCTCGTGCACTCCCAAGCTTGGACGGCCTCATTTACTATGGTGTCGACGCGTTCGCAAACCTCAGCGGCACAGGACTTCCGAAGTGGCTCAGCCGCCGATTGTAGCCCCTTAATGAGGTCCTCACGTCCTAAAAAGTTGACGTTCAAGCCCTGCAATAATAATAACTTAACTGAAAAATTTAATTAGCGAGTGAGGTGTAGGATAGGATAGCAAACAAGAAACTTATTTTTCACATAAAAGTATGGCCTTTTTTGCTCGCGGAGTATGTATGTTTCAGCATTGGTACACAATTCGTGCATTTCGTTACAGTTGCTGCAAAATTTTCTATGGTAGAGTGACAAATTTGTCATTTATTCATTTTTTGCTGAATAACATATAGGTGTGGTGCACTGTTCAATTGTATCGCTTGAATTGCTTTAATTTTTCGCTCTAAATAATTGCACTACTAAGTAATTATTATTTTTAACTAGATTTTTTTTAAACCACACTCTAATTACACAATATTTTAAAAAAGAACTTTTTAGGAAGTTTGAATGAAACATTTGGTGCTGATATTTATCATATTTAATTTGCACACGAAGGATTCTTAATAATTTGTTACAAGCATACTAATAATGAGAACTAATTTTTTATACTTATGAGAAGCAAAGTACTAAAATTGCTATCGATTTCAAATAACAAGAATCATAAATTTTTACTTTCATGCATAATTACTATAATGTAATTATAAAATTGAAATTTATAAATATTTATGTATTCTAAAGTAATACAGTTACAAGATTTCAAGTTATACAACAACGCTTTCTTTTTAATTTAATTATAATTGTTATTATACATTTACATCGGAGCAATCAAAATATTTAAAAAAAACAACTTTTTTATTTTAGACCCTAAATTTAATTATTCGTAAAAATGAATTCTGTATGTACCATTTTTTTTATAAGTAAATAGATTAATAATTCAAATGATAATTTTTATTCATGCTTTTACGTAACTATTCAATATAGGTGGGCAAAGATGCAATTAAGTAATTGTCATCAATAATCTTAGACGTGAAATTAAGTTTTTGATGTTGTTAGAAAAAAATGACCAAAGATACCTTATTGTACCTTTGTTAGCTTATTCATATATTCACTAGTTTTTATTAAAATTTAATGAGAAATTTTTATCATAACTTAGCTTACTCCTATTTTAAGTAATACAAATTATTAAAACATTAAAAATTAAAAATATTGAAATTACAATTTACATTCAAATACTTAAAGAATTTTTAATTTTTAATTTATCCATTAGATTTATTACTTTTTTAAACGTTTACAATAATTAATTTTTTAATTAAAATTAGTTTCTTAGTTTTTTAATTTTTAATTTTTTGGTTAAAATTTCAATTATTTTTTATCGCAACATATAAGTAATAATTTATATTAAAGGCAACAAAAATCTTGGGTTTAAACCTAATACTAGATATAAATAGTTAAGCCGAACACGAGAAGTGTTTCTTCGGACTTCAGCGCATGAATTCGGTCAGCATTCGGTGAACTAATACTGTGTCGTACCCACGGGTGCGTTCATCTGTGTCTTAATTTTTATACCATTCTTTCATAACAATGAATAGAATTGAGCGGGAATAGTTTGTAGTGTTCGAGTACGATTTAATTTTATAAAAAAGCGGCAGTTATGCAACCCCCACTGCAAACACTTTATCACATATGAAAATTAACTACCAACTGAAATATTATTAATGTGTAATTATTTACACTGTCTTTGATATTATTGTTATCAAGTAAGAATTACTTATATATTTAAAAATTTTTATTTTAAATTTGATTAAACAAAAATGAATGTTAAATATTATTTTTTTCTTCAAATTGTATATTTAGTTTTAAAAAATTTTCACAATACGTTTTGTAAGTAATGAATTAACTGAATATCAATGAATTTATGATTATTTTTCATTCTTTTTATTTACAGACATACTATATATACTATGTGTGTATGTGTATGTGTATGTACATAAAATCATGGATTCAAGAATGTAAGTTTATAGTTGGCACAAATATATGATACTTGAATAAAGAAAAGTAAAAAACACATACAGTTATAAAAACATAAATATCTGATATGTCGTAATTTTTTTGCATTAAAAATAATAAGCTAATTTTATCAGAAATTTTAATTTTGTTGAACTTATGATCTGAAATTCGTTGACAGTGTTAAAAAGTTTAGTACTGTGACCTTGTAAACTATATTAATTGTAATCAAATACTTTTTTAAATGAAGAAACATAAGCTGTATGTTAATAATTTCAAATAAAGTAATTACCTTAAGAAACGGTTAGAAATAACCTCAAGTTTAATGAATTATCATATTAAAAAGACTACCAACCGTCAATGATTCTATTACAGAAACTCTATGTAGGCATTATTTCTGCGTGGTTATAACTTCTTCTTTTTTTGTCTAAGTTATCAGCTGTTATCGCATACGTACACAACTTTGTCTCTCGTCAGATACTGTGTTAAATAAATGAGAATACTATTACAGAGAAAAATTCCTTTCATCTTTCATAATTCTTATAATTTATAATTTTCTTTCTCTCAAAATTTGAAAACAATTATTTTAATCAAATATACGATCATTCTTTTGTATTCTGGAAAATCTGAAGCTGACAAGTATTTTTACACGAATACTTAATTAATAAATTTTTTAAATATTGTTGCTAGGCTTTTGTAAATATTATAAATATTTATTTGCACATGTCATTGCACTTACATATGCAATAGTGATTATGACATTTGTTTTATTATAATATATAAATACACAAACGCGTTAGTCGAATGGAATTATAAGTTTATTCACGAACACCGCAAACAATTGTTTATATTAAAGGAAAAATGAAAAGCTAATGTATGTTTAAAAGTTATAGAGGCTTCGTATTTACAAATTTGTACTTTGAGTATTGTTCTGTTTAAAATTTAATGAATCATTATTCGAAATTAAGCAAATTCAAATCTATATCACCCGCACGCGTAAAATAGTGTCTACATGACTACCGATAGCAGGGGCATCTTTTGGTAGTATCAGAGTATTCGTACATTTACTTTTAAAATAGATGTGACCGGAAATGACACGAGAAACAAGTTGTGTATGTACGCACAGACGGAATTTTTATAGTGACGTCACCTCACACTCCCGCACTGCATAATAACGGCTGCCTTCGTCTCAATCATTGTATAAATAATCTTTCATACATTTCAACTTACCTTCTCATTATTATTAATTAAGATATTTCAGTTGATCTGATTTAAACGCTGATCAGTGTCAATGGACCGGTCAACATATAACTTTAGTTTACTCCCGCGGATACAGTAGGTGATCGGTAATTCGATAATAAATCAACTCTAAATTTTCGTGAGTAATCATTTTCTCTTAACACGTGGCTGAATTGAGCCGCTCATGTCCCGTTAGAGTACGTCGCCGTCATTTATCAATTAAGATTTGTCAGCACTTGCGATGCCCCGCGACAGGGCAAAATTAAAACAGTACAGTGAATCCGACTTTCGCTCTCAAGCGATCGAGTTTTCAAGCATCGTGATAGAGGATGAAAAGCGTCAGGCTCAAGCCCGTTTATGTACAGATTTGGACCGGTCTCGAGCCAGAAGCAATTGACGAACGACTTCACGAAACCAAGTTCCGCGGTCGACTGGCTGATTGAACGGAGGGTTGAGCCGCCTCAGGATGACCGCAGTTCATGTGTGGCGCCGATATCGGCCGAATAGTCAGCGCTAGACAGACATGCGCTCGGCGTTTATCGTAGCCGGCCATACGGCTTCTACATTTTTAGAGGCTGTTGGCAAGGTCGTTAAGTTGTGGTTGCTGAGTTAATGGACAAGCGAGTAGACGGGGAAACAATAAGCTACTCAGGTAAAATATTTATAACTTGAACTCCGGGGGTTTGGACATCGTTGGAGGCGCGAGCATACGGTTTTTCCGAATCGACGGCGCTTTACGATCGTCTCGCCAGTTTGCGGTCGCTCGCGCAAGCCTACTTCATTGTTTGTCTGATAATTGATGCATTGGAGGAGGGAATTAGTAAATGATAGCTGCGTTTTTATGTACAAAGTAGCAGAAAGCTGCTTACTTCTGCTGGTAAATATGTCGTTGTAAATATTATTTTAACGTATTTAAGTATTCAAATTTAAAAAATTAATGCATCAAAACAATAATAATAATTAAAACGAGGCAAAAAATCATGTTCAAACAAAAAAATTCTATACTTTCTAATTGTTTTCATTTGGGCTTCGTAATGCATCATTTTAATCTTCTAACTGTTAATTTTTAAATTTAGCAAAATTTATAGGATAAAAATTTATAAAATACCAGTTATGATTAATTTGAGTGTTATATTTTATTTTTGAACTAAATTGAACTTCTTGCACATAATGTACGTTAATGTGTTTAATTTTAACATAATCTTTATTTAATTAATGAAAAATTTATACAATCTTTAAAAACACACTTTAAATGTTATAAAAAAGTTTTTACTTATTATTATTATGTAAGGCTTTAAAATTTTCAGCTTCAATTATTGAACTACTTTGAAATTATTTTAAAATTTTTTGTTCAGAAATTAAAAAATGACAAATTTAATTTAAACTGATAATCTTTATTTGTCAGCTTTTAAAATTATTCTTAGCCATTACGTTTCTTAGGCAAATAGAAAAAGCGAGTGTCCGATTTTATCTTGAATAATATTTTTCAAAGTTGACAGTGTAACGTCTGTTCGCTGATATACTTTTAAGTATCTTAAAAAAATAGTCTTAGATTGAAAATTTTGCAATTAACAATTGAAATAAGTAAAAGGTATATATATGTAGGTATGTATATTATTTTTATGAAAAATAATAGCAAAATTAATTTTTCATGTTCTTTAAATTTCATGTAATAAAATTTTTAAAAATAATCAATAATTTGTATAAAATTTAGTTTAGCTGTTCTATGTTTACAGGAATATATTTAGAGAGTAATATTTTCAGCTTTTTACGTTAACCATAAATATTAATTATTATAATTATATTTTTATTGTGGATATTGTAATTAATATCAATATTGAAATAATGAATAACTGATAATACGTAATGAACTTTTGAATTGAAAATATTTTAACCAATATTTACTGAATATTTAAGTAAATATAAGATGATCCAGCAATAAGCTGATTCAAAATTAAGCGTATCTGTACAAGGTGTAAATGAATGCGGGTTAAATACGTTATTGCGGATTTACAAAAAGAAAAATTTAATTAAGAAAAGCAGTCCTTAGGATATGAAAGACTTGCTCGTAAAATAAAAAGGTCTAACCTCCAGCCTCTCGGTGGCTTTGAGAAGTCTGTCGTAATCCACGCTACCCTGTACTGACAGTATCTCCATCATGTAGTCGGCTTCCTGAACCGACTGTTCAACCATCTCCAATTGTTTTTCGAATCTTCGCCAAAGTGCTAAGCGACTTTTCAGAGAAGCGAGAAGTCTTGCACAGCTGGCCTCCAGAGTCTCATGTTTATCTTGGAGGCCGGATATATCGCGCTCGACCCCAATCGGTGACACTGATACCCTCAGACTCATTGGCAGCGTATGCAGCACTTGTCTAAGACCCATTATTTGCTGCCAAACCTGACGGAGCTTCTCAGCTACAGCTTGGCATCGCTCTACAGCCGCAGCCACAGATTCGCATCCTTGGAACTCGCTGCTCTCGCATTGGTTTAAGGTAAGTGAGGAGCGCTCATGGGCTTTACGAACTCGATCTATTCCGTAGTTCAAATCCTGGAGACGCTGACGAAGTAGATGCGTTGCGTCCAGTTCCTCTTCGATAAGGTTCTCCAATCGTCGGGCTACCGACAGCAACAGGCCCACACGCTCACTGTCGGACGCCGTCAAAAGGCCCAAGCGGCCTAATTCCTCCTGTGAAAAGATTAACTGATGTCAATTGATGACAAATACATAATGGATCTTTTACCGGCTTCTATACTTTCATCAAATTCAAGATTTTACATTTCTATTGTTCTCTTCAAAAGCACAGATAAAATTTTAATATATGTCTAATTTCTTTCGTTTTGACCGTCGCTAATATTTCCATACTACTAAGATTATATCAAAAATAAGTAATAAATAAGAAATGATAAAATAAATCGAAATATAGTATCAATTATTTTAGAAACTAAAATTTTAGATAAATATATTATTAATAAAATATCTACAAGAAAACTTTTTCTTCTTTGAAACATGGAATAAAATAGTACAAATATAAACATATTTTTTATATAAATTTAATTTTTAAACTTTTTCTTGAAACAATTTTTATATGATATTATATTTGTATAATATTTATTTATGATATTGTATAAATATTTAAAATATGGCATATTTTTGTTTATTCCCCAAAAAAAATTATTTATTATAAAATAAATAAGTGGGATTTTATAATAATTATTTCAATATTACATTATTATTACATTACATTACATTAATATTAAAATATTATAATTACAATATCACCATACCTGTATTATGCATACACGTTCGAATAAAACAGAAAGTCTTTGAACATATAGTTCAAGTTCTTCTTTTGTTTTTATCACACCATGGAATTCGTTAAACGTCGTTCGAAGTTCGTGTAATTCTTTTTCAAGTATATTTAACTTTTCGTCGGCTGATGCATCTTCGGATGAAATGTTTGTTTTTATAGTATCTTGAATTTTTTTCAATTTTTCGGTCACACAATGCCATCGTTTTTGCCTTTTGCCATGAATTTCTCGTTGAACGATCTCGTCAGATAATGGTAGAATACGCAGTGCTTGTTCAAAGCAATTATTTGCTTCATTAAACATGTTATTATGCACTTCGTATTGCGCTTTAATTTCCTGCATAGAAATTGTTTTAATTATCACTTAAAAAAAGTTAAATATGTTCCTAAATATATAGGATACACACACACATATATATATATATATATATATATATATATATAAAATATTTATATTTTTATTATATTTTTTATATTTAATTAATTATATTTAATATATAATATATTTTAATTTTTTCTTAAATAATGTTATAATTTTTACAAGGAAAATTTCAGGTATTCCATTAGTTAAAATTATAAAACTTGTATTTGTTACTTTGGCTTATTATTATAAATTAATAAATTTATAGTTTGTTTTTTTTTTTACAAAAGCTAAAGGTTTAAATACTTATAAAAATATTTCTTTAAGAAGGTACTAAAATTTAATATTCATTACATTAATTACATAAACTTTTCTATTAGTAAATAAATGTATAAAAAATCCACAAAATTATAATAAAATACCTACACAATAACATTTTCCTCAAAAAAAACGATTTAATACACATATTAAGTAAGAAAAAGGTGGTATAAACAGCAAATATTAGTAAAAGCGAAAAAAATATTGTTATTTACAAAATTTTGATATTAATTACCCAAAATTGTCTCATGTGACCACCACTTGGATCGTTAACTGCAACTAGTTCTCTTTCAGCCTTAGACATCCAATTTTCAAATCTGTTAACCAAAATTTCCTGATTACTCCAGCTTTCACGAAAAGCTAACAAATGTCTAAGAGAAGAATCAACTTTTTTTTTTATTTTTATTATCTCGTCGAGTATCACTCCATAACGATCGTCCGAATCTTCTATATTAATCAGATTTTGAAGGTTACGTGCTGAATCTAGCAATTGAATCCATCGATCATGATGATTTGATATATCTAATGATAAAGTCTAAAAAAGAAGTAAGATAAGTTTATACTTATTAATTATTTAAAACACACCAAAAAATATTGGATTATCATTATTGTATATCTGCAGGTTCTTATGTCTAAATTTAATCTGAATATCGATAAGTGATCGTTATCGTTTCACATTTAAATACATTTCAAAATATTATTTTTATTTTAAAGCTGGAATCTTATAAATAAAACATACGTTTTTGTTATCCAACGCAATAATATAAAAATTAACTATAATACATAAAAGGACTTAAATATATTGTGGCGAATAATGTATTTAAATATTTAAAAGTGATATTTGAAGGGTTGTGTATGTTTCAATTTTATAATGCCAACTTTCGTCTCGTACATAGTTTCTTTACGTTTTTATACATTTAAATTTTACATTCGTTTTGTCACTTTATTTTAACTTCGATTCATTTAAACTATTGATACACAATATATATATAAACGATGTTCAAATTTTCTGTAGCTATTTATGTTGGATTATTCAATCATATTGCAATGAAATTCTCGGAAGAGTTTTGTATGAGATATACATAACAGCAATATTTGTATTTAGTACTTGCGCAATCAAATTCTAGTGATAGGTCTTTTTATAACTATTTTACATTTTCATTGTCTTACAACATGTTAATTATTTTAAAGGTTATACTAACGTATAGAAAAACTAAAGAATAAAGCACAACGAATATTTAAAAAAACTCTATATAAAAAATTTAAATTGTAGTGATACAGGAAATGTTTTTAATGTTAATTTTTTATTTTGCTGTAAGTATTACAGATATATATACTATTATACATACATATATATATAATTTAATTATTTAATATTTCAAATATGTGATTTATTCAATTATCTTTATTTATATTTTATAATGCAAATCCATTACTAAGAATTCAAATTAGTTATTTGCTTTAATTTATCTGTTTTTCCATCATATTTATTACAAAAGCTTAGTTATTAAAATTACATATTTGACTTTAAATTTTACTACAAAAATATATTTAAATATGAAAAATTAGTAAATATAGTTTTTGACATTTTTAATGAAGAAATAATTCGATGATTTAAAAATGGTTAATTTTGCTGATAATATTGGTCGTTACCTGGTATAAAGAAATGTACTGATCATATTCGGTAGACGTAACATTTTGTAGATCGGGAACACGTTGATGTGCAACTTGAAGCCATCCATTTTCTTCCTTGATTCCTTGTTCTAACACAACCCATTTTGAAGCTGCTTGGGACATTTGTTGAGCCTTAGTTGAAGCATGATCTAATAAAGATACAGCTTTCTCGTGTAATTCCGTGTGAAGATCTGAATATTTTTTCTTCGTTTCAGAATCTAAATTATCCTCCAAGGATTCCAAAATGGCTTTACAATAATTTAAATTAACAAAAAATTTTCTATGTTTTTGTATTTCATCTCTAAGATGTTCTAAGCTCATCACTGTTATTGGATTTTTCAAAAGATTTTCTGATATTTTGGTTATTTGACAAAACTCTTGCAAAGTTTGTTCATATTCTTCTGCAAGCGCTAGCAGTTGTAATAGTTTCTCTCTTTCAAAATGTATTGTATTCTTAATATAGTGCATTATTTCTTCCGCTTCATTTAGTTCTTGAGGTATTTCTTTATCAGAATAATCATGCAAAAGCTCTTTTGCTTCTGCAAGTAATTTATTTATTATATTTATATGATTAAAATTCGTATTTTCTATTTTATCCAGCTGTTCGAGTTTTGAACATGTTAGAATTTCATTACTTATTAAAATATCTAATTCATTCTTTTGATCGTTGAGTGACCTTTAAAATAAAAAAGGATACATTACATATGCTAATATTGTTATTCAGTGATATATTAAGCATTATAATTATTTTTATATTAATATTTTTAACAAAATTATAAAATGAAATACAATAATTGATTTTCTTTATTAAAAAATAAATATTTTCTTTAAATTAAAAAAAAAACACAAATATAAATAAGATATTAATATTAATGAATAACAAATGAACTAACTTTGAAACATCCTTTACTTCATCTAAGAAAATTTCCCATCTAGCCGTTTCTGATGCAGCATATTTTTCTTCGTTTTCAGCTACCTCCTCAATTGCTACAGCATGATTTTTTAATGCTTGTATATATTGCTTAAGTCTTTCTCGTTCGTGTTGAGGGTAATCGCTTTCTATTTTACTCCAAAGTGAATTTAGTTCATTTATATTTCCGTGTACATTTTTTATTTCATTTTTGCATTCAACTATGCCTGTTTTATTTTGAGGTGTATCATCATTAATGTCTTTACTTAAGTATATTTTGGATTCAATATTTTCTAACCAAGTAGAAATTGTTTCTACTAGCGTAATAAAAATTTGTTCTATTATACTGTGATTCTTCTGCTCTACAGCTTCTTTTAATTCTTCTAAATTCTTAGGTACATCCAATTTGTCATCTTCGCTTGATATTTCTGGATCTAATTTTTTAAGTGACAAAATGTGTAATATATTTGCCGGACGAGTAAGTTGCCTTTGTTTTGGGGAATGCTTAGACCTTTCAAGCATTGATTTTGTAGCTTCACTTTTATCTATTATATTATTTTTCGGCAATTTAATGCTTTCTACTTTCGAAGTACTGGCATCAGTATTATCTATATTTTTTAATTCAAACTTTATTAGCTTATTTTGTTCTAGCATTTTGCCATGATCTACTTCAGTATTTATATCTTCTGTATGTTCTGAAAATAATTGTGATTCTTTATCTACATTCGTCGGTTCAAATTTAGTTAACTTATTGTTTTTATCATCTTTGTTTAATAAATTAGGTATTAGTTTTTTTGGTTTTTGATCTATAATGCCACAAGAAGAATCTTTAATGGATATTTTGTTTTTTTCAAGTTCTAAATCCAAATTAATGTTTTCATTCATTTGGGTTAGATCGTTTATTTCAACAGTTTTGTTTCTCTGTCCTTTTCTTTTATGACGTTTAACTTTTAATGGCTGTATTTCACTAGATTCTTCAATGATAGATTTTTCAGGAGTTGTTAAATCTGATGTAGGACTATCAGATATTTTAACAGTGGCTTCAATTTGTACTCCAAAACTAGATTTCGGAATTTCAATATATTTTGTGGTACTTATCCCCAAAGAAGAGTTTTCAATGGCTGAATCATCAAAAGTAGTTTCAAATAGTATTTGTATTGGAGCCTCTTCTTTAATGCACTGTTGCTGTGGATCTATTTCAGATATTTCAAACGACTCACTTTCTGATTCTTTTATTTCATCAATTTCTGTTTTTTCAATTGGTATATTTTTTAAGGGCTCAAAATATATATTTTCTTTTATTTCTATATCGGATTTATCACGTATTAAATTTTTTACATCAGAATTTATTTGAATTTTCACATTTGCTCGTTCCGTATGTGATTTACTCGGTACTTCTTTGATTTCAAAAGTTCCTGTTTCAAATTGAGTAGTTGATTCTTGTTGATTCAAGAAGCCTACTTCTGATAATTGAGGTTTTGATTTTTCAAAGATTTTATCTGTTGTATTCTTTTGTATTTCCATGCTTTTATTTTTTTCATGTTCTTGTAATGGTTCATTGCATAAACTCAATTTCTCTTTGTTTAATATAATTGATTTTTGAATATTTTCTGAAAATTCTAATTTATTCGTTGGTGATTGAGGTAAACTTTTCATGGGATTAGTTTCGATCATCTCTTCTTTACTCTTTTGAGTGTCTAAGGTAGTTTGAAAATTATTCGTTTGTAATGGAACATTATTTTTATCGTAAATCTGCACGTCGTTATCTTGTTTTTTATCGTTAGATAAATTTAACTCATTAGCTTGTACAATTATATTTTCAACATCAGTTAATGAGATGCTTTGTGTTTCTTTGTCATCTTTTACACAAGCTCTTGATGTTGCTTCTACCTGTTGTTCAGCATTGGTTAATGATTGCGTTGTTTGTTCTCCTACATCTTTTAAAAATTTATAAAAATTAATATTTAACTGATTTATAAAAATATTGAAAATACATTATTGAGCAATTAAAAAAATTAATTATTTTAATAAGTATTATAATAATGTAATGTTTTGATTTATATACAGATATTAATATACTAATATATGTATTTATATATTACCTGTGATTATAATGGGTTTGTCAGAGAATGTTTGACTTTCCAAGTCTTTAACTTCTATAAGCATTGTTCCATCTGCTTTTAATGTAATAACAGAGTCAATGGGCGTCGATTTTTGTGTTTCTATTAAATTTTCTTGTAGTCGCATGTGTTCGATTTGAATATTGTCTAGAATTTTTGTATGTGTTGATGTACTTTCAATATCAGTTTCGAAAGGTAAACATGTTTCTAAGGCAGTATCTAATTTAGAATATAAAGCTGCTTGTGTTTTATGTTCCAGTTTATCAACATTTTCTATTTCTCTTATACTTATTGTATCTTTTAAAGGTTCTGAAAGCATTTCATTAATAGAAACATTACAAGATTCACTTGCTGACTGACTGTCGCCTTCATTCACAGTAGTATCAGTTACATCAGGGAAATCATTGTCACTACTATGTTCATCGATGTCTCCCTTCTTTCGTTTCTTTTTCTTCGAAGATCTTTTCGGCATTTTTATGTCTTTTTTAGTTATATTTTGAATTTCATCTTGTAATTTAACTTCATTATCAGTATTATTAAATGATTCTTTTTCATCCTCTTTCGAGATTCGGGCTTTTTGTTTCTTTTTCTTCTTTTTCTTTTTTTTACTCGCAAGAACATCAGTAAGTATTTCATCAATAGTTGATCTATGATCAGCATCATAACCATCTCCTTCAAAGATTTCATCTTTTTGAGTTGAAAAAGTGGCGGATGATTCGGTAATTTGGTATGTTTCAAATTCAGGTTGATTCATTAAATTATCCTCTGATTCAGTTTTTTCTGTATCAATTTCTACTATATTTAATGTATTGATCGTATTTGGTAAAGTAGACTCTTCATCACTTATATTTTCATTTTTCTCTAAATATAATAACTGTTGTTCTAAAGACAATTTACTATTGATATTGTCTCTATTAACACCTAGAACAGTTTCTTCATCTTGTTCGTAATTCGATACCCCAGAAATTGATATTTTTTTACTTAGATCTTCTTGGTTTATATCTTCAGAAGGTGAAACTTCTGTACATATGTTAACATCATCATTGTTAGGTTGAATCGTAAGATTGTCTAATTTTAAATTTTGTTGATGTAGAATGTCAGCTCTTAAAGCATTATTTTGTTTTCCTTCATTATCAAATAATTCTGTTTCTATCCTGTCTGATTTATGTAGACTGTGTTTCATAAATTCATATTTTTTCTGTTCAACGTCAGTAACATCCGACTGTAAATGATCAGCAGTATCTAGTATGCGTTTATGAATAATATCAATGTACTTATCTACATCTACTGTGCCGGAATTTAATTTATTTTCATGTGTTTCAAATGTAATTCCTAATGATGGATCTTCAAACTTACAACTAGCTTTTGCTATTATTGGTACATCCTCGATGGTTATGGATTTCAATTTAAAAACATCCTTAACTGAAGATTCACTAGGATCATCTGACATAGTCTGCAACATCATAAGTTTCTGAGTATTTAATAATTTTTCATTTTCTATATTAAAATCGAGTAGTATTGGATATGTTACCTGGGGAGATGAATATTCTGATTTAAATTTATCTTTTGGATTTTGTTTTTCGCCATCATTTATTATTAAATTATCACCTGTATTTATTGATTTATTAGTAATCAATTGTTCAAATGGAATCAATTTTTTCTCTATTAAATATGTGTTATCATGATCTGTGACATTTTTATTAGATCCCATAGAATCATCAATAAAATCAGACCTTGTTTTTAATTTTGTTGACTTTTGTTTCCCTTGTTGTTTTTCTATATTTTTCATTTGTGATTCTATTTTTGGCTTTTCCATAACAATATTTGTTAGTAAAATATTCGGTTCATCTAATTTCTCAGCAGCTTCCACTTTTATAGTATGCGTTTTTAATTGATTTGGATTTTCATGGTTTATTACGTCTTTCGATGTAATATCATCATATTCAAATTTATTTTGATTTTCAGTTTTAACAACGTTAATGCTAATATGTGGTATATCTTGTTCATCAATTTCAACTTCTTCAGGTTCCTCAATAACCTCTTCAACTGTTGTTTCTTTACCATCTATAATAGTCACTTTTCTAATAATACGATGTGTTTTCCTGATGACTTTTCTTGTTACTTGTTGTACAACAGCATGAATTGTTGATGTTTTTGTATGAATGTCACTGCCTTCTATAAGTGCTTCGTCAATTTCAGCTAGATTGTGGGTTACAGGTTTTATATCACCCTGTATCATTTGATGAGAAATTTCTGGACTACTTTGGTACTCCTCTACATGCATTTGATCTCCTGATGTTCCAGTTACCATTTTTCTTCCAAATGTTTGTTTTGTTTCCATTTCTATCATTCCATCTGGCTTAGTTCTAGTCACAGTTAGTTGTTGGCCTTTCATTGTATCTTCCGAAAATGCTTGAATTACTGGTGGTCCATCACCAGATTTCGTAGATAATTGGGAAAACTGATGTTTTACGGTATGTCTATTTGTGATAAGTGTCCTACGAAGTTTGCGTACAATAATTCTTTTTGTGCCATCACTATCCACAACAACTTCTGTCATAACGTCATCTGGTTCGATATGTATTGTTTCGAAGGACTTAGGAGCAACATGTTGAGTGTTTGATTCAGAGTTTTTCTTTTTTTCTTTTTGCATGTCTTGATATTCAATATCTACTACAATGTCGTCTGAATCTATACCTTTTTTCTCATGTTGTTTATGTTCTTGGTCCATTGCAGATAATATATTTGAAGTTGCAATTTCAATAACGTCGTGATTATCATCTGTGCTTCTGGTAACCTTTATCGTTTTCTGAACTTGTATTTGTTTTGAGAATTTCGAATTTTCAGAAAAGCTGTTGCTTTCAGATGTTTGGCAAGCTGTAGAAATTGATTCAGGTGTTTTCAATATGTTCTCTGTTGATGCCTCTTGTTTAGGTTTATTGATTACTATACTAGGAATTGAACTTTGTCCTGCTTTTAGGGAAATATCTGCTACAGATACTGATGAATTTTCAAGTGTTGAATAGATTGATGATACTTGGTCGAGTGTGGCTTTGGTACTATTTGCATTTTCGATCTGCGCCAATGGCTCGTTTTCTTCGACCATCGGCTGAAAAAAGATTTTGAAGTCTTAGATGCCGAGGCATGAAGAGTGTAGAAATGCAAGATGCTAGTTTAAAATTAGCAAAGAAAACACTTTAGGTAGTATAGAAATCAGTTTAAAATTGAGACGTTTAATTTTAGAAGCTTCCGTCAATTGATTTGCGTTACCGACATTTAAGGATCGTGATAATAGCAAATATATTTAAATGCAGATATTTTAAAAATAAAAAATCCATAATAACACAATTAAATTTGAAGAAACATATTATAATATAAAACTGCAGTTCTTAATAAAATGTCTTAATTTGACTTCTAGTAAAAATGTATCAAAATTTAAAGATTTCTTCAATTTTTTTTTTTATTTTTTAAGTCTTATACTAATAAGTAAATCCAAATTCAAATCATTTATTATAAAATGATACGATTTGTTTTAAATTACCTCACTAATTTTAAGATATCATTAAAAAATAATTTATATATATATTTAATAATCGTTTCATTAAGAATACAAATCAAAGGTTAGATATTATTATCACATTTATCACATATATAAAAATAGTTTTAAAAACTTTTATATTTGAAAAATAATATCGTTTTTTAATGATAGTAGAAAACTTATTATTATTGC
Source organism: Kradibia gibbosae (assembly GCA_018907135.1). NCBI lineage: Eukaryota > Metazoa > Arthropoda > Insecta > Hymenoptera > Agaonidae > Kradibia > Kradibia gibbosae. The sequence continues at coordinate 26,186,326 of JACCHX010000001.1, forward strand.
CTTATTTAAATATTGCGGCAAATTTCAAAACAAAACAAAAACAAGTAAGCCATTATCGTTTCTGTTTTCAAATAATTACGATTATTTTTATTATAAAATTGACCTTAAAACATAAATAGTTTTAATGCTTTTATGTCAAAACTTTAATAGTACCAAGTATGTTTTCATATATACTATAAAAATGTGTATAATTTACTGAGAAAGAATTTTTAAATAGAAAACTTTTATTTTTAATACAGTTTGTTTCTTATATTTTTTCACATTACCTGACTTGTAACTTAATATGCTCATATTATATTAAAAAAATGATTTAAAAAAAATGATGTAGGAAAAATAGCATAGGTTTCTTTAATGTGTCGGCATTATTATATTACAATGACATTTTTTAAGTGTACATAGAATACATATTACATAATAATTTTACAATATCAACAATAATATAATAGAAACCTATAAATTATAAACAATTAAAACAGAAAAACAAAAAGTTTGCTGTAATACGATTTAAAAAAGTAGTTAAAAGTAAACATTTTTTTGATTATATGGGAAACAAAAGAATTAAGGTAATAATTTATAAAATAGATACTGATTTTTTAAAACTAATATAGAAAAAGATGATATACTAGTATTTATACCATGTATTGAATACAATGCTTCATATTTGAATCAAGGACAAAGGATCTAACTAATATTTAAATAAGAGAGGCATGAACTGTAAATATGCTAGTAATACTTATGATATACGTATAGTTGCGATGAAAATATAGATTCATAATGACGATGTTAATAGATTACTAATATTAATTAATAATGGTGTTGATGACAAAAATCAATACTAATATTATAATTACGATAAATGATATAATTTTTAATATATAATTTACTTTGTCTAGATAATGATCCTAATTATAGGCAGATGTCTTTATATTTCAATACCAACAATTTATACTATCTAAATTTAAATAAATAATATTGAAAGTCGATAATTCTAAAGATCTTTATCTTATTTCTTTTAGAAATTATTAGAGAAAAGATTATAAATTAAAAAAAATATATATATATATTAAAATCTAAATAAAAAACAAAAAAAAATTCATTAATTGAAATAAAAATGAAAAATTTTTTGTATTATATGCAATTGATTTAAAGTTGTTACTCTAAAATTTATTTATAATTTAAAATTCAATTTGTAATATTCCCTTGAATTCTTGTGTTAAATAAGTTATATGTCTGTTAGTAGTTGTTAGTATATTAATGTTTCATGAATATAAAAATTGTTTACATAAATTATTTATATATCAACTAAGCTTATTTATATACAATCAAGATTCATTTTTTCATAACTAATGTATTTGAATGAGTGAAGAAGATATTTCGTGTATAATTTTAATATTAAGCGTGACCCATCACCGAGGCTCCACAAGTTGCAGTAAGAATATAAGTTTCCATATTCTGGTATTTGATGTATACCTGCAGCTGCGGAAGAAGACGATCTGTTATATCTTGCAAGGCTTCTTTTAGCTTACTAGATAATGTACGAACTTCTTTTATGCTCTCTAAGTCTGTTAAAGATTGGAGTCGGAATGTTATTTCCTCTTGCACAGCCTATGAATTTAAAATAAAGTTTTTAAATTTTTTAATTATATTAAAAAGTTAATTTTGATAAATATTTGTTGTTGATATTAATGAAATTCTAATAGAAAAGGACTAAAGTCATAAAAATTACATATTTATTTAGTAAATCTAAATGTTGTATTTTATTAATATATTATTTGTTAAATAATTATATAATTTAAAGTTATAAAGTAAAAAAGTCACTGAGTAACTAAATTTTTACATAAAAATTTAAGCATCAAAATAAACATTTATATGTATATTAAAATATTTATAAATAATTCTAATGATTATCAGTCATTAGTAATATGATAGTTTAAAGTAGTGATACTAATAAATTTTATATATAATTAAATATGCTTTCGTAACTCTTTTCGTAATTTTAATTATCTAAAAATAATCTTTTAATCATTAAATATACATATGATAAATTTGATCAAACTATTAATTTATAAAATCTACCATTAAAACATCGTATTTTATTTTATTACTAATTTAATACGTTTTAAATTACGTTTTATACCGTGCGGATAAAAATGGTTTAAGTAGTGTCTAACATCGAAGCAGAAAAAAAATTTTGGTGAAAAAAAATTATATGGTTTGTTGAAAATACGTTAATTTTATCTATGGTATTTATTTGTAATAAAAAATTGAAATATGAAAACATCATGCTGTTTTTTAACTTTAACAAAATGTACAATAATTGAAAACATATTAAAATTTTTTTTAAATATACTTATAATATAAATTTAAAAAACCTCATAATTCAGAGTATTTTTTTTATCAATTGCCAGTGTAATGTGTTTGATCCAAGATTCAGTTTCTTCCAAGAAATGATGATATGCTCTGATTTCTTGTTTCCTTTTTTCTTCATTCTCACGAGCTTGTTCAAGAAATAATTGGCTTTGTTCTACTTCAGTAACTAATTTTGTAACGTTATTTCGAATTTCAGCAATTGATGAATATAATTTTTTACTTTCGGTATCATAGAGTATTTTATTTAATTCGCTATTAACCCTTGTGGCTTCTTGATTAAAATATCGTAAATCAGCTAATATAGTCTAAAATTTTGTAGATATTAAACTTAATATCACTCGAAAGTACATATAATAGGTAAGCTTTCTAAATAGGATGTTATATTGAATATTAATTTTTAAAATTACCGAAATACTACTAATCATAGATTGCAAGTTCTCACGTGGAAGGTTCTTTAAAATAAGCTCAACAGGAGTAACTATTGGATAAATGGCATCAAAGTTGTCTTTCTCGTTTTCCTGAAAAAAAAAATATTTACTAAAAACTTCATTCCTTTTCGTTTTCTTAATCATATTAGACAGATAAAAAAACACAAATTTAGCAAAATAAGGATTAAATGTAACACAAAACATTTCGTATTCAGTATCTCGTTTATAAAAAAACGTATGATTAATATCAAAGTATTGGCAAATATTCTAGACAAAATGAATAAATTCGATGTTCCATTTACATTGATAATTATATAAAAAATCACATTTTTTTTTAGTGAAACTTAAGTAAATAAGAAATAATAGATAAACAATCAGATTCTTAAAAATGTACTTAAAAACGACAGTAGAATATTAAAAAAAAAATAAATGTTAAATCAATAAATATATAATGTTAATATCGTTATAAATATGTAATTAAATATAATAAATATTTGTATAATTATCAATTTAAAAAATTTCATAAAGTAATTTTTACAAAACAGTACTCAGTAATTTCTTGCTTTTAATAGGTTATTTTTAAAATAACAATATGCACTGCAATAATTCGTTTATAAATAGTGAAAACATTATTAGTCATTATACGCACAATTATTAAATGTATCTAACATCACCTAGAATTAATAAGACTAAAAATTACAACTAATAAAAAAATACAAATGTCAGTATGCTACATTAACATCATTCAAGCACATAATTAGTATTAAAATAACGAATTACGATAAATTTAATCATCATTGTACAGGCATTTATGAATTATTATTTATATACAGTATTGAAAAATTATTTTTTTTAAACAACAACATTTTAAAAAAATATTAATTTTTATATTTTCATAAGCATATTTTTATCATAATTCGATTTGTTACGAAAAAATGTTAAATTTAAAAAAATTGGTTTGTTAGACTCCTATATATCACGATTTTTAATTATAAAGAAAAAACGTAATAAAACAATTATTTTTCACGCAATCGATAACTCGCACCTTAATCGTAAGGTTATTATCTTGGACCTTGAGAACCAAGTCATCTATCTTCGTACCTCCTAAAATAATTAGCATCTCATTTGGACAGCTTGACTTTTTACCTAAATTCAATTCGGAATCTGGATAGGATTTTGGATAACGTGGACATGACGCGATGTATTTCAAATCAGCTTTCATAAATTTAGATAAGTTAATATTATTTGCAACTACTTTCTGTTCGTCATCAATAAATATATATTTTTTAAGTGCTAAATAAGTGCTATAGTCGCTCCAACTACCGACCCCACCTGGCAAATCTGCTATTAAATGTTCGGTTTGAGGCATCCCGTTATTTGAATCTGAGGATTGTCGAGTCAAAAAATAATCTAATTTCTTGCTCTTCTCGGTTTCATCATCATCATCGTCGTCATCTTTACTATTTATATTAAGCTTTGAAAGATTAGCAATTTGTTTTTTGTTTTTCTTAGCAAGGGATTCAAAAAGCACTCGTTCCGCTTTTTGGTACAGATGTTTATCTAACCAAAAACTTTTATCTTCGGAAACAAACGTGGCCCACGGAGCAAAAGGCTTATTTTTATTTTCTTTGGTAATTATATTTGATGTAGCTCCTGATGAACTGTTTATCGACTTATTATTCGACACAACAACTAATTCTTCAGCATCGTCTAAATAAAACTTTACTTTCGACCTTGGTTGGTCAACTACTTTATATTTTGATAAATTTTCGGTGGACACATTTGCCTCTTGTAGTATCTCTACATGCTTACTTTCACATATTGATTTTGAGTCGAGAAAATCCTTTTCTTTAGTGCAGCTAAATGAACTAGTTTTCGGATCAAAAGATGATTTTAAGTTAATGTTTTCTAATATATTTTGATTTTTAACTAATATTTTTTTATTTTTTTTGTTATCATCTTCTTTTATCATTTTTTCTTCGCTTTTACAATCAATTTTTTCGGAATACTTTTGTTCATTTTTTTTTAATTCGGTATTTTTATTTGATGAATAATCAGATTCCGTTTCTATTTGTTCTGTAATTTCTCCTTGATATTGTTGAAAATTGTCAATTGTTGATGAGTGAATATTTTCATCATTATTTAATTTTTTATTAAAATCTGCTGTTTCATTATCTTTTAAATCGCTATCATTATTTGAATTACTTTCATTTATTGCAGCTATAAAAGGTTCTTCTAAATCATTCTTTCGTTTGAATTCAATTAATTTTACTTCTTTAATTTTATTCTCTACGGCTAAAGTATCAGATTTGTCTTCTACATTAGAAATAGTGACGGACTCGTGTTTAATATCTTTTATAGATTTTTTAATAAATTCTTTAATATCATTATCAATTGAGACATCATTTTTATCAAAATTTGTATCGATTTCTTTTACATGATGTATATTAACAGAATTTAATGTTATGGTTTGTGTATTATCTTTTTTGTCTTTTTTATATTTTTTATTTTTACATGATTCTTTATTTGAGTTAGATGTAGAAATATTATTATTTTGTATTTTATTTGCAATTTTATCTCCTAAAACTTCAGTTTCTTTTATTAAATTTTCTGCTTTTATGGCTTGTTCGTCACTAATTAATCCTGCTTGTAATTTTTTAGATTTTTCGTTATCTTTTTTTTTCATTTTATCTTTATCGCTAGTTTCTGTCTCGGTCGGCTTGTTAACATTTGGTTGAAATTTATTTAAGCTTCTGGAACGAGATCGAGATCGATGGGACCGCAATTTTTTTTTATTTACACATTCAAGAAAGCCCTTATTATTTTCATGAATAATACTTTCTATCGAACTATTACATGTGTCGTTAGTTAATATTTGGATTTTCGGAATAGTATTTTGTTGTTCAGTTGTTTGTTTAATACTTTTTTTAGATGTTTCCTTAGATATATCCTTTATCGTTTCTTGAGATTGGTTAGCTGCAATTTCAGTATATGAAGTTATTTCGGATTTATTAATATTATCTACTTCTATGACTTTGGATCTGGGAGGCAAAATTTCAGTTTCATTATCTTCCACTATTATTTTATTTGATGTGTCAACTATACACCGATCGTTTTTATTCGATTGCGAAGGTGTCACTATAGATAAGTATTCAGTATTATTACCATCCAAAGTTTTCTTTATTTGTTCTTTAGTATCCTTAGTACTATGTTTTACGGGTAGTATTTTTTCTTCTTCTAAAAATAATTTTTTAAATATTTTGTTTTGTTTATTATCACATTCTTTATTTGAAATTAATTTATATTCTTTGTTTTCGCCATGAAAATTTGAATTTATTGGTCTTGTTGCATTCAAAACATTTGTTTGCGTTTCATTTAATATTACACTAGGAGTATTTTCATTTTTTACAAAATTTTGAGATTGCTCTTTTGTTTCACTTATTAATTTTTCGTTTTGTATTTTTTTTATTTGTTCAGTATCCATTTGTATTTGTTTTAATAGATTCTCTTCAACGATTTGTTCACAATCATCCTTAGAGGAGACATCAGTTTTTCGTGAATTTTCTGTTTCTTTTACTTTAGAAAATGGTTCTATTTTCGTTATATCTGATTTTATTTTTAGTAATTTTATATCACCAAATAATTGTTCTTTATAACCATTTTTCTGTAACTCCATTTGAGTGATATTTTTATCATCATTAGTTTTTGAAATTTTATTTTTATTTTTATCGTATTTTTGAAATTTTCCAAGATCAATTTTGTTATTTGGTTCTTTTTGATTTTTATTACGTAAATCTTGATTGTTCGATTTAGTAGATAATATATCTTTTTTTTCTTCGTTTAATGCAATTCTACAACTTATTGTATCATCTATTTTTTTTTCATGTTTCTCAATTTGTGCTGAGTTTGTGCTATGAATAGGATCTATATTGATAAATCCTACAATATTTTCGGATTTACTTTCTGCTTCTGATTTTTTTTTAGCTTTAAGTTTTTCTTTTAATTTTATTGCTTCCAATTCGTTCGTAGATATTTTTTCATCATATTTTATTTTTTTCATGACATTTTTTTCCTTTCCCACTTTTTTCTGCTTTTCACATTCTTTCTGCTGTATTTCTGTATTTTTAACGTTATTAACCGTATCTTTTACAGTTTCTGTTGATTTTATTGCCACCAATTGATTTAATTTATCTTTATCTTCTTGAAATTTTGTGTCGGTAACAGGGGTTTCAGATGCAACTTCTTTATGACAAGCTTCTTTAGCTTCTTTAAGTTTTATTGCGAACTCTGAATCATCAAGTTCATCTTTTTGGAATTCTTTCTGTTGTGAATTCATATATTTTTCAAACTGCTTTTTTATTCTTGCTTTTGCATTTATTTTCGCATCAGTATTCCATTCCCTATTTTCGAATTGAGATGCGTCCAGATGAAGATTCTTATGTTTAATAATGTAATCAAACTCTTCTTGTTCTTTTTCCGTTAGATCAGAATGCCACGGATGACTTTCAATGAATTCGGTAATAAATTCTTTTGTAAGCTTTTGTGTTCCTTCGAGATATTTTATTTCTTTTTTACTATTTTCTATATCAACTTTTTTAGGAGTTATTAATTTTAAACATTTCGCTTCACCTATTAATTCGGGTTTTGTCGTAGATGTAATATCTATCTCTGAATCAAATTCTTTATTTTGGTTAAATGTAGATTTATTTATTTGTAATGAATCGTTTGATTCATTTAATATTTTAAATTTTGTTTCGGTTTCACATTCGTGTATATCATTATCGATATCTTTTTGAAGCAATATTATATTAGAATCAAAATTAAGTTCATCTTTTTTATCGTTTAAGAAGCCTATTTGTGTACTGTCTTCATTACGTTTATTTAATTCATCTTTCAATATGTCAACATCAGATTTAAAATTTTCCGAATCGAGGCTACCTAATTTTTCATCGTTGCTCAACTTTTTGTTCTCTTTACTGAACTTTTCTTCATTTAACGTACTCTCTTCATTTTTTTTAATTTCATTTTTATTAATTAATTTGTTTTTTTTCTTTCTCCTAGATTTTAATGTAGCTGTAAGTTGTTTCTTAGTGCACAACTTTTCATCTAATACACAAGTTAAAGGGATAGATAGAGGTGTATCTTTAATTTGTTGTACATTAGTCATTGTATTAAATGCTATTTTAGGTTGATCAATTTCTATTTTCATTTTATTAATTTCTGTGGAATCATTATCAAGTTTCTGATGGAAATCATCATTAGTTTCTTTTACATTATTTTTTATTATTGACTCTAAGGATAATTGTTTTTTAACATCATTTTTTTCTTGACTTTTTTCTGCTGATTTTTCTTGTACTTTTTTAATTGATGAAATACGCGATTTTTTAGCATTTTTATTTGCAGCTTTCGTTACCGAGTCATCCGTAGAGTTATTTAACATGTTAACTAATTTCGTAGTAACGGTCGTAGTAAGATTTATTTTATCTTTATTCAATTCAGTACATGATTCATTTTTTTCTGATTCTTTGTTAGCAATTTTATTTTTTTGTACTGTGTTTTCTTTACATGTTTGAGTTGACTCATGATGATTACATCTTTGTTTATCTGTATCGCATTTTGAATCAGTGCTGGGTATTTTCATTTTTGATTCTTGTATAATTTTTTCGATATTTGTTGATTTTTTTATTGCATCTGAAATCTCAGAATGTTTGGGAGTTTCAATAATATTATCATTTTTATTATCTAAATTTAAATCACTTTCCATTTCAATATTATCATGATGATGTGCTTGATTAGATGTACTAGTTTCATCAATACACGATTTATTAAATGACGTAGTCAAAATATTATTTTCCGTTTTATCATTACATCTATCAAGGACTACTTCATCCAACTTTTGTTTTTTATTTTTTTTTGGAAGCTTAGAGTCGTGTTGATTTTTGGTAATTTTTGTGGTTAATTGCATTTTGTTAGACATATACTTTCTTCTATCCTGAACGCTACCAAATAAAGGAGCTTCCTTACCATGCAATATACTATCTAAGGAAATTATAGGTTTATTAGAGTTAGTAGTTTCTTTTTCTTTAATTTTTTCTGAAGTTATAGAATTATTCAATACGTTCATTTCTTCAAACCCATTTTTTTTTTTTAATTCTGAATTTTCTTCAATCTCTTTTTGAAATAAGCTTACTATGTTATCCAGTTTCTGACAGTCTTTTTCATCTTTTTGGCTTTCTACATTTATTATTTGATTTTGACTAATATTTAAATTTTCTACTTTGTTATTATTACCATTTTTTTCAGAATTATTACAAGGTTGTCTTTTAATGCTGTTTTTACTTTGGTGTTTATTATAAAATGGCTTTGTAATATTAGATGTTTCAATTCCCATAATAGAGGCAGGTAATTGCGCAGAAAGTTCTGTTTTTATACCAACTTCTTTGAATGAAACTGTATGATTTTCAGTAATAGCATTACTACTACTGTCAATTGTTTTCTCGACTATATTATAATGAAGATTTTCTTCTATATTTTGGTTGCTATCTGTGCTAGGTTTAATATTTCCATTGTTAGAAATTTCTTCTTTATTTTCGTTTATCCTGTTTGTAATCTTTTTATTTTTCAGTTTTGGTTTTGATGTTTCTTTTAGTGTAGATTCTAGATCATTATGAGTTTTAGTTTTGAATGATTCTTTGTTAGATTTGTCTTTAACAATTTTTGTTTTTTGTTTATCCATACCCTCTATTTCTTTTAAAGCCTTGTCGATTTCATCTTCTTCTAGTAACTTAATATTTTTTTTCTTTTTTTGATTTTCATTCTTAGTACTTGTTTTTGAGCAGCAGTCTGAATATTCAGAAATCGTTTTTTCTTTGTCTTCAGTTATTATGGATTTTTTATTTTTTTCTTGTTTTAAATTCTTAATAGGTACTGAAATTTTCTTTAGATCTACATAATTACTTTGTTTAGGAGGTAATTCTTCAGGTTTTATAATTTCATCATTATTAGTTTTAATTTGTTCTACAAGGTCCGTAATTTTGTTTTGGTTTTCATGTTTTTTGGGTAATATTTCTATACTTTGTTTTTTTTTCGATTCTTTCTTTTTAATACTGTCCCAACTTCTTGTTTTTTCTTCTATATTAGTAGTAGCTTGTTGCTTGCTTACTTTTGTTGAACTTGCTGGTAGAATTCCTGAAGGTGGTAAGCCATGAGATAGTATTTGAGCATATGAAAAAGATGATTCGTTCGATTTTATCGGTTCAACCATTATTGGTAACTTTTTAGTAATTTTCTCAGAGTTATCTACTTTGAGATTTTCAATTATTTGAATATCAGGGACAGTCGTTAAATTGCACATGCTTTGATTGAATGGCAATTTTAAATTATCTTCGTTAATTGTATCGATATTTTTTTGTAAAACTTTTTCATCATTCAAATGTTTAAATATATCATTAGACGCAGAAGTAATATTTTGATTTTGAAACGCAGGATTGTTTTCACAACTTTTCACCGCGAAGAAATATAATTTTTCAGAAGCTTCATCTGAAATTGAATCAACATCGCGAGTTCCTAAGTTTGGATTAAATTGTGAATTAATAATTTCTGCTTTCTGAGATATTGGATACATAAATGGAGGGGCGTTAATCATTGATTCATCTGACCAATTTTCTTCGTCCACTTTCGTATTCAAAATTGGTTTATTAGATGATCTAGAATTTGTATTTTGATTATTGTTATTTTTTTTAATTTTGTCATTGATTTTAATTTTTGTATTGGGTATTGTTTTTAAATCTTCACTTTTTTTAGTAGATAATTCAATTAAATCTATATTACCAGGTAAATTTTTATCTAGTATTTCATCAGAACCCGAAGGTACCATTAACGAATACCCTTTCAAAATATCTGCATATGATGTTGTTCTGGGAGTCCATGTGGGACTCATTGATCGTTTGCATTTTTCTTCGCGTGGCCCTAAATTTTGCTGAAAAGAATTTTCTTCGGTGCTTTGTTTTTTCTCTGTACATATAGTTGAGTTCGCTTTTATATTTTCTACTTGTTCGCTAGGAGAATTCAGTTTAAAGACATCAAATTCTTTTAAAATCGGTTTAGTCGACGATTCTATTATTGGAGATCTACCTTGATGATTGGCAGCAATTTTGCCTTTATTGTTCAGCTTTTTCAATTGATTATTACTTTTCGCTTTTGGAAGTATTTTAACGTTTTCTCGATTTTTATTGTCAACTTTATGTTCTTGACTGAGGTGTTGAACTTGATCATTGATCGTTGACGATGAACTCAATGATGTAATGGCCATTTTTACATCAGGCGTGTGATCGATTTGAGCAGACAATTCAAAGTTTTTCCCGTTATTTTTATGCAAACTTGTGTGATGACAATTCGATATTGATTTTCCTGTGGTGATGTCGACATTTGAACTATCGTCTATCTGCATTTTATCATCCTCTGCACTTGGCGGAACAAAGTGTGGGTCTATCTTGTGAACCTGATCGTCCAAAGTCCGTGAGCGCACCCTCCATTCCTTCATCCGTATCAGCAGGGCCTGCTCGCAAAACGTAAGTGCAAGAAGATCTCATTTCTTTTTAGTTCAATTAAATAATTGTCAACGGGATGGGCATTTATAAATTTTTTTCAAATCGCTTTTAAATATTGGAAGCACTTTTCATTTGTACATATTTTTAGTTTTCAGTGTCATGATTAATTTTTTTAAATTTCAAAATCCCATATGGGTTAATGAATATAATCCTCTGCTTTCACAATCCTCGTAATAATTAAATAAATAAAATGTCTGAATTCGATGATAAATATTATTTTTATGTTTTTAAATTAAATTGGAAATAATTAGACGTGCTTAGGTTACTTATAAGTAATGGGAAAAAAGAAATTAAACATGATACTCATTTAAAACAATTGCTCTATATTTTTTTCGTTGCTCAATACGATATTAAAAATATATAATTCATTACAGATTAATCTGCTAATTAAAGTGTTTATTAAAATAATTAATTTCTTATGAGAGACAAATCATACAACAAGTCTTTATAGATCCAACTCATAAGTAAAATAACGTTAACATAATACTTAAAAATATTATGAAATTGAAAACTGTATTTATATGCCATTGAAAGTATACGAAGCGAAAAATTGAAGTTTTAGATCAGAATTTAAATCAAATGCACAGTGGCAGTATATGTTGCAAGGCATCTTACGTTACATTGTGTGTTTGAAAGATTGTCTTAAAACACATTGAAAGTGAATATTAAAAACATAGTAGGAATGCAATGGTCTTTTCCATAAAAAAAATCTCTTCGTTATGCTTCGTATCATAAATTACATATAGTAATAAACTGATAGCTTCATATCCATTTTTCCAAAATGACTAGAGATTAATTTTCTACATTGTTCAAGTTTCTAATGGTTCCTTTTCCGGGGTTACTCGTTGAATCAACAACTTTGATCTTTCCATGCGCGATTGAATTTTACTATGCAGTGACTTTATACGTTCCCGGTAATTCTATTAGTTGCAAATAAATTAATTCAATAGCAACAGCATCATTAATTAAAATCAAATATTAATCAAATGTAATTATTTTGAGTAAGTGAGTCGATTAATTATATCGTAATTTTAAAATAATGTATAAAAATATAATAAAGTATATATAGATAACGAACAGAGCGGAAACATTTTTAACGTCATCATTGAAAAAGGATCGATATTTGTGGAACATGTTTGAAGGATTCATGAAAATGAAAGGAAAAGAATGCAGCAAACAAAAGTCATAAATGAACAACTAGTCGAAAAATATATGATTAAAAAAAAATTAAAAAATGATTCTCGCATGTTTAGTTTACCAAAAATGGCATTTTATAGTAAATCGACATAAAATCGTGAAAATATTTTGTATCTATAATATTTTGTATGTATTGAATTAAATATGACTTGATTTAGTTATATTTGAGCTTCTGCAAATATTAAACTTAAATGCCAATTATACTAGTATATTGTTAAGCCAATGATAAAAATAATATACGTTATTTTAAAACAATTTATTTATAATAATGTATTTGCATAAATATAGAAAGCAGTATGCATAAAATATAAATAAATGAAGAAACGTGTTCTTGTTAAAATCTTATTGCTACAAGAAAAATATAGTAATATTTTAAAATGATAATTGTTCGATCTTAGAATAATGGCTTAATGCGATTTGTAAGAACTAAGAGCAATATACAATCAGATTCCTTCATGTATATAAGTATTATAAATGTAGATGAAGATAATACAAATTTCGTTTATAAAAACAATTTCATAAAACGCAACAATATCGATTTAGTATTAAAATTTAAATAAATTATTTTAATGCTTTTATATATTAAAAACAATGTAAAAATTTCTCCGATTGACATTATTCGTGATTGAAAATCGTATATTGAGTACGTTTTTAGTGCATAATTATAATTTTGATGATAGTTTGAAATTACATTAATATCTACTATTATATGTACAAATCAATTTTTGCTATATAGCCGAAGTGCGAGTAAAAACACAAAAAAAGAAAACATAAATAGTGTGTTTGTAATTAAGTAAGAGAGAGAGAGAGAGAGAGAGATAGTTAAGTAACATAATCTACGACCTACCTGTTGTTCTTGTATTGCCTTTTCTCTGTCATTAGGCAAATAAGTTGGATTCGAAACTGTCCTGAGCTGCTGTTCAGCTTGCACTACTTGTTGTCGTAGTTGTTGAATTTCCTATAACAAATTATATTTTGTATCACACTGTACATTCTATATGATGATGACTTTCATACCCATTATTTTAAGAACATAAAAAATGTATTATAATTTATTCACAAAATAATTGATCATGTTTGCAATATTGAATGATGTTTTCCCTTCTGAGTAAACATAATCAATTAAACATCATTGTAACAGCAGCTGGTTCTTTATACATTAAATGACAATAAAACTGTTTCATGAATTTTAACACAAAAATAACCAACTTTTTAAACTTGAACAAATGTGCAATAATAATGAGTGATATTTTTTAGTTCCTATAAATGCAAGCAATATTCATCCTCATTATATAAATTTCAAAATATAATAATTTTTATTCTTTGCTCGTGGTAATTTTTTCAATTAAAATCAAACCTGTTGATAGTGATCTAACTGAGAAAGACAAACTTCGAGAGATACAGTTTGCTCTTTAATGGTGCTATTTAGAACATCGAGCTCATCGAGATGTTCATCCGCGGCCTGAACTATACGACTGTCTTCACCAATACCAGAGCGGAAATGTACTTGCAACTTTTCTATGCTCATGGTAATCTTTGTTTTTTGTATTGCTACGTCACTCAACATTTTCTCACGGATAGCATGTTGATCTCTTAGTGGTTTTTTCTTATTTTGTGCAGATTCTAGGCTTTGGCGTGCCTTTTCCATCCATGTTTTGACATCTTTCATTTTACGTTCACATTGATCCCATTCTTCACTCGTTTCTTGTAGTAGCGCATTCTGTAAATTCAACAAGATAGCAATTTTTCTACTAATATGTAAGCCTAAAATGTAATATTATCTTGTCAACTGACCCTCTCAAGTAGTTGACCTTCTACCTCGACCTTTGCGTCTTCCACTTCTTTAAGCATTTGGGGTAAATTACCGACATTTGTTATTTGTCCAATACTTTCCAATTCCCGTCCCATTTCGCTTAAATTTTTGTTTACTTGCTTACAGCTTTTGACAGCAGTCTAAAAAGTTTAAAAGGTTATGAGTTACTTATCAATTTCCTATTTTTATAAATAAATGAATGCTTAAACATGAATAAGAAGGATTTATTTTATTTTATTTTTTCATATCGTCCTACGATATTTTGAGTAAAATATTATTTTTATCAATAAAATTATTTATGCATTTTTATACGATATTATATGTATATGTATGTATGTATGTATGTATGTATGTATTTATATATACATAGGCATTTTTGTAATAAAAATTTAAAACCCGAGACCTACCGCATATTCGTGTAATCTTTGTCGTGCCTGATTGAGACTGCTCAGTTTTAGCGGTTCATCCAAGAATACTCTTTTTTCCGTTGTCCATGATTTGACAGCTTCCATGAGCGAGAGAAACCTTTGCCAAGCATCCAGTGTATCACCGACCAACTGTTTCTTTTCATTAAGCCAGGACTTGACTTGAGATAATTGTTCCGTCAATGAAGCAACGGTTCCAACTATCAATTGCTTCTCCTCTTCATCCAATGTTGTGTCGACAATTGTTTTACCATTTTTTATAAGCCTTTCGAGCTTATCCGACATATAAGGCAATTCATTTTGTATCTGTCTTAAGCTCTCCATCATTTTCGATGGTTCATACGATCTATCTTGAATTTTGAGCTCTGACTCGCACATCCACGATTGCAATTGATCTACGTCGGATAAATACTCGGTCCTTGTAGTCTTGGCACGCTTTTGCTGCCGCTGTTTCTCCTCCATGGCTTGGCTGACGTCCTCAGCTTGTAACTCAAGGGCAGCTAATTTCTGAGCCACGTCGATCGGCACCAACTGCTGACTGTCTTGATACCGTGTTTTTGTATTACTCGAAAATTCTTTCAAGGACTCAAGATTCGACTCGAGTTCCGATTCAAGTATGGCAAGCTCACTTTCAATTAGGTTTTCATCTGTTCCATATACATAGAAGTTATTGATACGAATGCCGATAGATTCAAGATTCTCACGATAGTGATCTAACTGTTCCTTGATTTGGTGTAGAGATTGCAGATTTTCGTTGGATTTTTCCGACTTGGAGCGTAGTAAGTTGACAAGTCTACAAATATTATTTTGTTTTCATTTTATAAACATCATTACAATGCCGTTATTTTTTATACAGAATTGCATTTTCGTAAAATTGTATTTTTATATAGAAATTTTTATTACGTCTGACCGAGTCATAAAATTGAAGTCTAACTGTAATATTTATTTTGTAAATGTTTTGTAAACATTGTAGTGAAAATATGACTTACAAAATTATCTTTAATCTAATTTTAGAAATAGCTTACAACAAAAATTTTTAATCTTTTAATTTGCGTAAATATTTGTTTAATTTTTAGGCGTTAATTATTCAATTGTCCATTTCAAATTTAAATTCAATTTAAACATGATTAAAATTATCATAATAATGAAATATTTTCATCTCATTATTTCAATATATATTTCAAATCAATTTTTGTAAATATGGATCTTAACGTAAGCATAAATGAAGAATATTTGCGGCGTAGCTAAATGAACGTTAGAAACTATAAGCGCATCAACATAGCGTACGGATTTAGAATTCGCAGTGCGTGCCATACAGACGTGTGACAGAGGTAGGTAGATAAACGAAGATAGGCAGAAAGAGAGAGAAAGAGAAAGATATAGAGAAAGAGAGATAGAGAAAGAGAGAGATAGAGAGAAAGAAAGATAGAGAAAGAGAGAGATAGAGAGAAAGAGAGATAGAGAAAGAGAGAGATAGAGAGAAAGAGAGATATAGAAAGAGAGAGATAGAGAGAAAGAGAGATAGAGAAAGAGAGAGATAGAGAGAAAGAGAGATAGAGAAAGAGAGAGAGAGAGAGAGGGGTACGAAGAGAGACAGAAGGAGAGATAGAATTAGTGAGCGAGAAAGATGGTTTGTAGTAGTTCGTAGCTTCACTGTGGACTCTTTATTCACGATCGTTAGACAACTAAAGGCCTTGGCTAAAAGTAGATGAAACAGAGTCTGGGCTCAAATTCTAGCGCGTTACTCAGTTTGTTGCATAAAGTTCGAATCTTGCGTTACTAAATGACATCGTGAAATGTTACATTTTTTTTATTATTCATTTGAATTGGAATAAGAATATGTCAATGTGCCACTGCACGTTTCCTCTCTGCCTTTTTCTCCTGTTCTATCTCCATCTCTACCTTATGTGATGCATATCTAGAGAAACCAATGCATTTATACAAGATCAAGTTCAAAGCTTCGCGGAACTTTTTTTAAGGGTTTAATTAGTATTGTTCAATTTTTTAATTTTTACTGTGTTTAAATGGTACTTATTTATAACTGTTTTAAAGAATGCTCTTTTTGCCTCAGATAATATATTTATAATTGCACATTCATATTATGTTAAAGTTGAAGAATTAAAGAGTTGAAGAGATTAAAAATTACCTTGAATAAATGTTATTTTCGAAAAAGCATATCTAATTTATAATTTTTGATTATTTTATCAATTTAGTCAGAATTTGAAATAGTTTAACAAATATTTTCAGTTTTTATATTTTATTATTTTTAATTTCTATTGCATTAATCAATTAAATACATAAATTATATATTTATTATTAAGAAACAAAAAAATGATATTTAAAAGTTATTTTAACTTATCTTTAGCTAAAAAAGAAGTAATTAGTGTCATCTCAGAATGTGTACTAAGCTTCGTACTTTAAAAAATTTATTTTTTTTTAAATGTTTAAATAAAATAAGCTGAGTTATGCGTCGTCACGAACAGTAGTTATCGAAAGCATTAGCTTGCGGTAAAAAAAAATTGACACATAAGTTCAATAAATGATCTAACAAAAAGTAATTAAGAAATTAAAATGATAAATAAGTTATGTAGTAGATATGTATGTTTCAGTGGCACGTGTTACGTTCCGCGTGAATGACATCATTTTCATTACCGAATATATGCGCAGCTGACGTTATAGTGACTAATACTAAAAGTAGATAGTTTTGCGATCTTGTATTATCAAATTTTACAAAAAAGTTTGAGAAAAGCAGGTTTTTTATTCGAATTGCAACGCTTTCTCTTTTAATGAGTGAATAAAAGTTATCTACGTGAAATTATGCTTCAAGTAATGATAGTAAATTTTATGCAGTGATAGTGAACTTCAAGAATATACCAAACAAGGCAGGATCAAACTATTTGCAGAAGATGAACCAAACACACGGCTAAATTTCACAGAAATGAGGAAAGATAGGTCACATCGGCAGTGACGTATTTACTACTCCTTCCTTTTCACGTGTTCTTTTAACATTTTAGGGGCGTTTTTGCGGTAGTATAATAAAAATACGCACTTACATATGTGACGTATACATATTAATGAGCTACACTTTGAATGTGTTTTTAGATACTTTTTGTTATTTGTATAGGAATTTTAAGATTCGGGTGTTTTTTAAGGCAATGCGGTGATAAATTATTTTACGAAGAGTGCACATTAGTTTCAATTGATTTCATTGCAATTTTATTGATATATTACTTTTTTTTTTAAATTATAAAAAATATCCATTTAAAAATGTATCTTTTAATTTTAAAAACTTATAAATCATACGTTCTATTAACGTATTATTAAAAAATCTTGCATGTACTATATGATCGGGTAAGTGATAGTAAGATGGAAAGTAATGTTATATTTAAATTTGGGCATATGCGGATAGCTAATAATGTGAATTCCCAAACTAGTATACTAGTATTAAGTATTTCTCGATCCCGATAAAAAGGGAATGTCTGGAAGAATTTTAGGTAATATAAGGCCTTTGGTGCTATTTAGTTGAATATTTATCTATGCACATCTTCCGTTAATTTGCGTAATGAAAGTACGTTCCCGACATGATATTTCGGTACTACCGCTTGGCTAGAATCGTCTGATCCGTACACACTGTAGATGTATGTGTTTTTTACCTGGCCTACTCAGCTCCTTATCCCAGAAATTACGTGCTAAGTACTGCACGACCGAGATGATGTGTAAGCTGCTCTTAGACTGTGATAATATCGACAAACAATGAGAATCACGCGAGACAAATTGAGCAAAATCAGCTTCTGCTCGTTGTTCAAAACGTATTGAGGAAAGACGCCGGCCCGCTTCTCATTTGGTTTTGATCCACGACGACGACCGGAATATACTATGCCACTTGCCACTGCTACGCATGCGAACTTTAATTTGCCGAGTACTAATAATAACATCTTTACATCTCCACCTTGCTGCCGAGATCCCTCAAACTCTCTCTCTCTCTCTATCTCTCTAAATATATATATATACATGTGTGTGTGTGTGTCTTTTTTTCGCGCAAGCTCTCTCTATCGCGCCTCGGCTATTTTTTCATCTCTTAACTCAAGACATTTCACGTGCTTTGACTTTACGTTGATTGTTTGTATGAAATTTGTTAAATGTGTACTACGATCGTGCGCGCTCATGTGCCCATAAATACGTAAAATACTTCTAAAATATGATCTATTAAAAGTACATAAGTATGTTGAATTATTTTAATATATGTGGATAGTTATATATTAGTTTATTTTAGAATCGATTTAAATTTGAACAAAATCTTCTTACATAAAGTTAGCTTACAATTATAATTTTTTAATTAAATAAAAATATAATTACATAAAAACCTTTGGTAAATATTAATACTAATGCAAGAAAATAATTTTTTTAAAACTTCAACCATTTGAAACAAATTAATTTCCAATTGTATTATTAAGGATATAATTGGAATTGGCATTTGAATATAAAAGAAGTCAAACTGTCTTTTAAATTTAACTTTATTTATTTTATATATTTCTTTTTATTAGTGAACTATATATAAATATGAAAATAAAAATATGTTAAACAATCATAATTTGAATTTAGTTAATTAAAAAAATCTAAATTTAAAAAAATAATTTTATATTCCAAAAAAAGCAAATTTGCATTTCAGATTTCATAGAAAATATCAATTGATAAATAGTTTGAAATATAAGACGACGATACGAGGTTTTATAAGACTTTATTAAATTTCTAAAGCAGCAGGGTTTATAATAGTCTTTTAGTTTAATTATGAAAATTTATATATTTGTTTTTAAAAGTAGTTTTTTTCATTCTATGATTATTTTATAATTTTCTTATCTTAATTTAAATGAAATAACTTATAAGACATTTAATTATTATGTATTTAACTATATTAGTATTATAAAGTTAAAGGACTCATAAAAAGTAATAATTTCTGAAAAGAAGTTTTTTTTATAAATTTGCAAATTTTCAAAACGAAACTAAGTGGAACCTAATTATTTCTATTTGTTAAATTCAATTTTTTTAAAAATAAAAATACAATTACACTAATGCAGTTCCCCCCCCCCTTCAGTAGACGGCCGCTTGTGAACAACATAATAAGTTGATCGTTTAAGCGCATCGTGTTCGACCGGGAAGTCTCCATTTTTTATACTAGATGGCGATGCTTAATAAACTACAAGATTGTAGTTCAAAACGAAATAATATCATTCTTTATTAATTTCTTATCCTGTAATCCATTATTAGTTTATTTTGAATTTAATTTTATCAAATTTTTATATTTAAATTCTGAATCGAATTATTTATTAATTAAGCTAATATAAATTCTAATTTTAAAACGTACACAAATATAGTTTCCTATTCCTTAAAATTAGAAAACTTTAATATTATGTAAGTTTATAAAAAAATTAGGGAAAAAATCAATAAGAAAAAACAGTTATTGACACTTTTTTGATTATTCTCATTTTGTTTTATAATGTGAAAAATGGTTGTTTTTTTAAGAAAATTCAAAGTTGCCATAAAATCATTTTATAAATACTACTAATCGAAATTAAAATACATAATTTAAGAAATATCTTTTTTTTAAATATTGTAAAAAATCAAGAGTCAACGAACCCTTATAAAGAATTTAATTACTATTTAATAAATAAAAATTTGCTTTATAATAAATTTCATATTTTCCAAGAAACAAATTTTTCATTTTTAAGTTATAAATATCCAATTTTATTGTAATTTTGATTCAGAAGTAAATTTAAACATTAACTTAAGTTCACTTAGTAAATTCATTGTTATAAGTACTTTTTTTCTTGTTTTAAAGGAATAATATTCCATGATGAAAATTTGCTACCATCTCACTTGAATACACTATCACCAAAATTTTTTTATTAAGTGATTAAATACCGTCTATTAATATTTATTTGTAAAGTTGATAACGTCTAGAAAATCTTCTAAATACTTTATCTACCATAACTGATAAACGCAAATTAACCAATAGAAAAAAAACGATGCACCCGCTTAAAATGCCGGTTACAATTTTTCCCGATCTTCTTGAACACATGTAACACATATGTCTTCTAAACACAATCAATGAAAAGTCAAGTGGACCTTTTTTACTAAATATACAATTACTTTTTTATATGTATAGTCATTTTTTTCTAGCCACATTATATCATTAAGTAGATTTAATATTTACATAATCTGCTCAACACGAATTAACTTGTCAGTATTGCGATTAACTACAAACAGAGTAAATACTAAACACTTCGCTACTTGGATACATATAAAGGAAAGAATTTTATTGATTCAATAAGCAAACGAACGAAAAAGATGAATAAAAGATAGTAGCTAGAATTTATAGTTTAAAAGATATAATGGTATTGTCTTGCATTCTTTTTTAGATTTTGTAATGCTAATCATATTAATAAATAAAAAATATTTAAAGCATAATATTTTATTTCAATTTACTTATCTTTCATAATTCTTGTAATTCCTGTAATAAATTTTTTTACTTTACACTTATAACAAAATGGAAGTAAATTATATAATTTTAAGTTATACTCACTTCTTTTCTCTTCTTTTCTTTGATAAAAATGTGAATATTTAATATCATTAATATTAATATTACTAAAACAGTAGTTATAGATATTTTAAATAAAATGGCATTTTAAACATATTTACTGGATTCTAAATTAATTGATTTATTAACTTTAATTTTAATTACTTAATTATGAAAAGTTTCTAAATTTGTGTGTGTACTTATACGTTGTTACCAATGTTAATATTTAAGTTAATATCGTAATTAAAATTTTAAAAATTAAACTAGTAAATTTCTTTAACTTTAATTGCTTAGAATAATATTTTAGATAATATAAAAGATTTTATAAAAAAATTTAAATAATGATTTAACTGAATTACATCATCTTTACAGTTATTTTAGAATTAAAAAAATTTTTTTTTCACAATTATGAAATAATATAAAATACCAAAGCAGACATATTAAAAGAGTTATTTGAAGGCCACCAATATGTATTTTATATTTCTATCATAACATTTTAGTAATTTCATTTAATATTATATTTTAGTTATTTATATAGTTTATATACCATTAGTTTGAATTAAATAATTAACAGCACTTATAATTCTGAAAACTATTAATATAAATATTACATTACACTTTTGTTTTTTCTATATAATTTTTATTTAATTAACTGAGCATAATTTTACTCGAACGGTGAATGAGTGTAAATTAACAGAGTTGATTATATATATTTCAATGAACTAATGTAAATTAGGAATTATTAATATGTAAGTAAGAATACCAAAATTCAAAATGTATTGTAACAAAAATCACAGATTGTTAAAATTAATCTTAAGTATTATATATAGTCAACGCAATTTTTACACTTTCTTCAAAATTTTGTATCCATACTAATTACAGATCAGTATGTTTTACGTAAACAACCGCAATCAATAGTTATCAATAATTTAAAAAGTTAATAATACAAATTCATTAAAAATAATTTTTTTAATATAGAAATATAGTTAATATATTATTATATTTGTAGTAAACAGCGAGAAATAAAATAAAGATTATAAAATTTTGTGTCTTGTGTCCACTAATGATAATTTATATAATAATTTCGTATAATACCATCACTCTCAATGAACAGAAAGTAATATAACGGCGTGCAAATGGAAATATATCATTAGTTTTTACTATTATAGATATACTATTATGTAATAGACACTATTATGGATTAGTTTTCTAATCGTGTGAGATGAAACGCCGACGCTCAAGTCCACTGTATTACCACAAATGAAATTGAAGTATGTGCTTCTAAATAAAAAGTTGCTTAAAATAAAAGTGATTTTCTTCATTAACATAACCAGGAACATCGATCATTTTATTAATATGATTTTTTTAATTATATAATGGTTGACAATTTAAAAAATACAAATGAATTTTTATTCTAAAATTTAAAAACATAATTCGAAAGTAAAAAAAATTTGAATTACAGAAAAAAAGTCACAGAAATTTCATGTTTTTTAATTTTAATATAATTTGTTTATACCGCAGATAGTGCATATTTATAAATATTTTTATAAAATATAAAAAGAATGGAACGATATTATGTTTTTCTAATTTGTTTGGTACGAATGAACATAAATTTATAGTTTAATAACTTAGGACGTATGATTTTATCGATGTTGTAACAAATGAAAAATTTATTGCACTGGCGTAAATTTAATTTAACATGAGTTGGTTAACATGAATTTAATTTAAGTGATTTTTGGCTTTATAATGGTGTAACTTGTTATTGTATTTAACGTAACTCTGCATCCATAAAAATTATTAATTAGATAATATTAATTAGATAATTGCAATAGATTTATTGCAAAAGTTACATAGCTTCCACAGCATAAAAAATTAAAATATACATATGAAATTTATTATAAGTATTTAATAAAATAATAATACCGTTTGCACAATATTTAAAAAATAAAAAGATCTCATTTTATGGTAATTTTTAATAGTTTAATTCGATTGAGAAATAAAACACTACAATATAAAAGAAAGTATTTGATTAATAGTAGATAACGTAAGGTAATCTAATTTGATTACTTACATTACTATATGTAGACTGCTACATGTATAGTTATAGCTTATTGGTGTCCTAAAGTGTTATTCTACGTGAATATATAACGCTCTTTTATTTATATTATGCAAAGCTCTTTATATGCTTATTTATATGTTTATAATGTTTTCTTTGTTGAGATTTTTTATTAAAAGTAAATATTGTTCGGCAATTTTTATAAAAAATTAATGTGTATGTATATTGTACGCTTGAATGTAAAAAAGCATATTTACAGAAATTGAAATCACTAGACAAAGTATGCATACGTGAACTGTTTAATATATCAATTATTCATATATGATATTGTTTCTTAAAATATTGAATATTGCATTATATCATATCTATGTATGAAAAATAAAAAATATGTTTTTTATTAAACACGTACAAAGCTTAAGCTAAACTGACAAGAGCATAATTTTTATCAATATGAAATATATACATAATTATAAGATGAGTTTTTAAAGCCAATATTTCGCAAAGACATATACTTATCATATACTTATCAATAATATGACTCAAGAATATTTCAATTAATAATACACTAAAAATTTATATGGGTTAATCATCATTCGTTTAAAAACTTTGGAAATAACTGCTGTTTTACTAATTGCTGAATGATTGTGTTCCGTTAAAACAATCTATCTCGATATATACGGATTGGTACATTTTAAAAATTTTTTTTTTTATCTGGTTACGTATTCGTGAACTGCATTAGATTTATAATATTAATCATAGGACATAAGGGAATAATAAAGAAAATGGTAAAGCTTTGTTACTTACAAATTTACAGCTTCGCTGAGTTTATCAACGCGTTCCTTTAGAGCACGTGCATGAGTTCCAGTGAAGGCTGCCAAATACAAGAGAATGGGACCTGACAGATCTCTTACCTCTACTGCATCGCTTTTTAAAACTTCTGCCTCAACTATTAGTTCCTTAATATACAAAATAAAACGATTATCATGACATTGAATAAATACATACATAAATACAATAAAATATAATTTTTACGGCTTTAATTAGATTCTTTTTATATCAAATAATTTAATTAATCAACACTTTTAATTATAACGATAGTTATGTATTATTCCAAGTTGAAATGAAATAATTAAATAATGTCTAAATATTTTTCATTTAATAACGAATAATTGAATCAATTTTGGTAAACAACTCAAGGAATAATTAATTTGAATTTTAGTGATAAAAAACGTACATATATATATCAGAACACCGATTTCTTTGAATTTATTATTAACTACGAATCTAATTGTATAGAAATCAATATAGATCGGGTCTAGTTGTAAATTTATGTACTAGTTTTGTACATGCCTATGAAAGTTGGCACGGTCGTTTTGAAGCTTCCTCAAAACTATGTCTTTGGTAATTGAAAAATGTTTAAAAGCACATTTTTCATTTTAAAAATATAAAGTTTTTGATCTTGAGCAAGTAAAGTTTTGCTTCAGACGATTTATTATATTGCTACCAATTATTATTTTATACCGAAGGTTATAATAAAATTCAATTTACTCATATATATCTTAGTTGATTAAATTTATGAAGTTGCCTGTATACAGTTGATTAAATATAGTATTAAAAGGATTTATTAGAAATGAAATAAGCTGAAATAAAAAATTTTCATTATCAGAGTTAAAAATCTGTCACCTAAAAATAAATCATTACACTTTATGTTATTTCTTAGATTTTTTAAATTTGATTATTTTTTGCACAATTAAACAAATATTTTTTTTTTCTTGGAATTTAATACCTACTGAAAGTATGCAATGTTTGGCATTAAATTCTTTATTAAAGTAATAACATATTGTTAATCGCTTTGGATATGAAAAAATATTTATTTTTTATTTTCCGCTAAACTTTACTTACATTAAGCGTTTTAGTCGTATCCAACAAATGTTGCTCCGACCGAATCACCATGTCTACAAGTTTGCCGCGTTCTTCGATAGCATTTAGTTTTGCTTCGGTACTCGAACATTTTGATTCTAGATTTTGCCAGTGATCGGATAAAGTGTCAAGGGTGTCACGACGAGTCTGTAATCCAGATACTAAATCGGTCCACTCAGAGTTCATCTCGCTAAGCTGAGTTTTGATGCTTTTCTTATTCGCAAAGTCGGCTTGGTCGAGAACCTCTTTGCAACGTTCCTTCAGCATGTCTACATCGTATTGCTGGTTCTAAAAAATCGTTCTGTTACTTCAAAGTAATCCTTGACATTTTCATGTAAAAATTATGTTTTTTTGTGTAAATTTGCATGCGTGTAAAAAATCATAAAATTTATTAATTTTAATGATTGTAATTTCTTATTTGAAGTTTACTATATATTAGTAAATTTTTTAAAATTACAATATACATTGGATAATTATATTATTGCTTATACAAATTAAAGACTATTAGATGTAGCAAACATACGAATTGCTGTACACATTGTACACAAACACATTGCTTGCACCTGTTTTTGTTTTCAAGTAAATGCGAAAGAGTGTAATTACATAATAAAACCATATTGGCTATAAATGTTGTAGTATTTTGTCTAAATATACTTCCTATTCGAATGCTTTATATAAATATTCAAATTGAAAACTACTTCGTTAGATTTAAAATTATAAATAATTTCTAACTTCTGACAAAATTTTTAATGTATTATTGTAATGTGTTATTATATTTACACAATGTCAATTTTAAACTAAATCCAATTTATTGTAAAAAAATAAATCTCTGTTAAATAATAAGTTATTACTAAAACCTAAATCTACTATAATGTTTCATTTGTTATATAATATTTGGCAAAAAATATACTTTAATATTCTATTTTTAGCCTCTAAAATTATTATATGGTACAGGTAAATCTATATCGAAATATATTTATTTCAATTCATAAGATTTTTTTTAATATAATATTTTGACAACTACATGCGTAATGAGTCTTAAATTGAATTTACTTTAGTCTTTTCTAATAAGGCTATATACTATAATATTTTTACAAATAAGTTAAAATTGGAGTTATTTTTTATCTAAATTTGAATAAGAATTCGAACTAAATATTAAAATAAAATTCTTGTATGTTCGATAGTCATTATTAAATATTTAATATCATAATATTAAGATATACATTAAATTGAGAATATATAGTAGTAATATATTAAAAAGTTGATGTTAATATATGGAGAAGATTACGGGCACCTATTTACAGTTGTTATTCCAAAATTTTATTTTGATTGTTATAAAAAGAATTTTTATATATATCATGTACATTTTAAATACATATTAACTAATATTTTAAATATATGTGAATTATAAATTAAAGTGAAGTGCAAAAATTTCTTTAATACTAAAAAACATTTGTTAGTATAGCTATAAAAATGCTTATCAATTTTTTTTTTAATTAAAACATAGAACTGGTCTTTTTTAGTATCAATAATTTTAAAAGTTATTAAATTTACAAAAAAGAACTTGATATAAAATAAAAATTCATTTTCAAAATTATATAAAAGTTTTTAAACTCCTTTCGTTTGTATATTATTAGTATACTTCGTACATATTATTTAAAATCGTGTTTTAAAAATTAAAATTTAGAACTTTCTTATGATAAACTAAAAAAAGTCAGTAATGTGATGTTTAATTATATAATGAATAATTTTAAGCTTTTATTATTAGTTCGTTTGATATTTGAAACTCTAATTCATAAAAATATACTTCAAATAAGGTTAAATTACTTTTTTGAAGGAATTCAGACAAATAGTTTAATATGTAAAATTCATTAATGTATGAATATATAACACAAAACAATATTAACCTGAATATCATTCAGTGCATGCGTAATTTTTTGAATGTTAAAATGTAGCCCAGCTAATGTTATAACAGGCTCATCTGTAAACTTCGTTCTTTCAATGACTGCTTTAACGCGTTCCAACGTTTTGATGTAATCCTTCCACATTTCTGACCCTTGCTCAAGGCGGGCACGTTGTGATTCAGCAGTATTTAGCGTATTTTTCAGTAATTGTGTATGTTGTTGTTGCTCAGCGCTTAACTCTTCCTGCTCACATGCACTGAGAGACGGCCAGATTTTGTCAGCAGCCTGTTGTATGTGTTGAGAAGCTAGTTCACGGATAGAATTTTTACTACTAAAATAAATCTGAAAGAATTACAATTTTTAGAAATTATTTAATACAACCTTTATTTATATAAGCTCCTCTTTCTTCATAATATAACTTTTACAATGATAATAAGTTTAATTATATTTACTTTATTTGAGAATTAAATTACTCTATTTAGTTAACAAAACTAGTGGAGTTTATATAATCATAAAAAATTTTATAATGATGTGAAACAAATATAATAGTAAAGACATTTTATTAATATTAAGTTTAATTTTATTATTCATTTTGTATAATGGCTTGTAAAAACAATACAAAAGTTAGATAAGTTTTATGATTTAAATTTATTCTATTACCTTGTGCTCCTCTAAATCACTAAAGATATTCTCAAAATCAAGACCATTTTTGTCACTTTCCAGGCGAATTTCGGCATCTTGAACCCAATCATGCAGTTTCTTTGTTAATATGCTATAATCTACCCTCATCTGCATATTATTGTCCAAGTACTTTTCGCGTTCTTCCATTTCTCTGGGCAGAGAAGTTAATAATGACATTGCCTCACTGAACATTTCTTTTAGTGACCCAGGCATCCCATCTTCATGCTTCACTGACTCTTTGAGTTCTCGTATTTCGTTTAAATATTTATTTACAGAATCGCATAGTACTTTGTGTTTTTCTAATTCAGATACAACACTTTCTACACAGCGATCTAAAAGTGGATGAGTTTTTATTTCCTTCTCCTTACTTTCGAGAAAATCTAAAATATTAGCAAGTTCATTAGATAATCTCTTGTGTTCCGCAATGGCGAGTTCATGTTGTTCTCGTTGATTTTCTACAGCTCTTCGAAGTGCCTGTAATTGTTGTTTCAATGATTGTAGCTGTTCAATAATACTATTTCTATCCGAAGCGGAACCATCACTTGCTATCTGCTGGCCTTTATCCGTAGCACTAGCTAATGTTGCCTCACACTCTTGAATTTTGATAATAACATCATCGTATTTTTTAATTTTCTCCTCGGTAGTTTGGCCATTTCGTTCGATATCACGCACAATTTCCGTATACTTTGTAATAAAGGTTGTAATATCTGTAATCATAGCAATAAACTGCTGACGAAGAAGGAGTAGTTGACGTAGTTTAGCTATTTGAGCTTCAATCGAACGAATTAGATCATCTTGTTGGGTAATTACATCATTTAATTCTCCCAAATTTCGCAACTGAAGATCCGATAGCTTGGCTTTATTACTTTTTAAGTCATTTAAAATTTTGTCGTAGCTTACAAGAATTGCTTCAACATCCTCAACCCGTGACCCTATTGGCTTATTTAATTCTTGAAGCTCTTTTTGAATATCTGTCATGAACTGAATAGCTTCGGCTATACGAGCTGTATTTTCTTCGGTTTCATTAATACTCTTTTGTAGACTATTTGTTCTTTCGTTGATGACACTAGCGATACGTCCATGAGCTTCTTTCATATTTTTTAATTGTTCATTAAGTTTTAATTTATCAGCATCACTTATGGTGGGCAAAATACATTTTCCCTGCTGGATAATCTTTTCCATCTCATCTGCGTATTCTTTGACTTCTTTCATTATTCGATCATACTGCAAAATTATTGTTTGTTTTAAATATGAATTTTGTATTTGAAATGATACTGGATAGTTCAAATAAATTTATTTTCTTAATATAAAACTCTTTTTAATTTAACACAAATATAATAAATCAAATATAATATAAAATATTAACATATAAGAAAATAAATATATATGTATATATATATTACATAATGATAATATATACATATTATATGTTGATTTATTATAATCAAATGTAAAATATTGAAAACTAAGGTATCAGTTTATTTCAAAATATCTAAAATAAAATATTTATTTCTACTCGAATTTTAATTGTAAATTTCTAAATTTATGATTATTTGAGGGCAACCCAGCCATATAATGTATTGTTTAAGTAGATTGATTGTTACATAAGAATGGTTTCATAAGAATTAATCTATTTTAATTTATTTTTAATTTTTTATCAGAACAATACATGAAATTATATGAATGTATAATATATAATTATACGTATATGTATATTGTATGAATGTACAAATATCTGTATAAGCTTTGTATAATTATACATATTTAGAGTTATATACATAGATTTACCTTATCTAGCTGTTCTCGGAGTACGTCGATACTGGATGTGCGAATTTCAGACGATGTAGCCACCTCTACTTCACTAATCCATCGCTGAAATTTGTCAACGTCATTTTCGAAAATCTTTCTTTCTTGTAGAAGATCAACTAGAGCTGCTTGCTTTTCTTGAGCTTCCTTTTTGAGCCCTACGTACTCTCCGGTTACTTTATCAAGCAAGATTTGGAGACGCCCACGATCTTCATCGTTACATTCTCTCAGCATATTACTACCTTGTTTTAAAAGATCTTTTAAGCTACTCTCACTAACGCGTCTAATTTCTGTTATTAAACCATTGTGCTGAATAATATCTTCTTCAACCTTTGATGATTGCAAGGATGAATAACCACTGAGTTTCTTTAAATCGTTACTGGTTACTTTTATCCATAATCTTGCTTTTTCTAAATTATTTTCTAATTTGCGTCGTATTTCTGTTGCAGCTGTAGCTGCTGAAATTTCTTCTTTGAGAATTAAACAAAGTTCTGCATATTTTCCTTTTAAAGACCGTGTTTCTGTTTCTAATTCTTGTTGTTCGCTTGCTTCCAATTCATTTTGCATATTTCCAACGCGCTTTTGTAGAGAATCGCACAGTACTTGTTTTCCTTCGACTTCCTTTAGCATACTTTTTAGTGCATAAAGTCTCTCTTCGGCTTGCCGACTTTCATAGCCAAGTAGTTTTGATGTATGAGCAATTTGCTTCTTTTCATCAATCCACTCGTGATGCTCCTGGATTTCTCGTTGTGTTGCCTGTATACCTTGAGCCGTCATATCTAAAACTTGAGTCTTACGATGAATTTTTTTAATTATATCTCCATGTCTACGTTCGACGGACTTTATTTGTTCCTCAATTTGCTGCGAATCCAGATTACTAATAGAATCTATAACTTGTTCTCCAAGTCTTCGTATGTCTTCCAATCTAATTAAAAAAACAATTTTATGAATATGTACTCGAAATTTTAATAATTTACGTATAATAACTAAAATTTTCATTTATAAAAAAATTCATTTACTAATTGAAAATAGATAAAAAAATGGTGCATGTAAAACACTTTGTAAGTAGTACTATTAACGTTTGCATAAAAATTATTTTTATATAATTATTAAGTAACTCAAAGAATAAAAAAAATTAAAAAATTAAAATACTTTTTTAGATTCCTAAGTACGAATAATATTGTAATTTTAACCTGATCATTAATTACATCCTTTACCTTTTCGGGCCTTCTGATTCAAACTCCGAAGTAATTTCTTTCAAGGAGTTAATTTTACGACCAATCGTCGAACCATTCCCCTTCTCAATAACGTCTATCTTCTTTGACAATGTGTCAATCCAGAATTGAATATCATGTATTTCATTGCGATACTTTTGAATCAAATCTTGAATCGCTTGCTTATCGGCAACCGCATCTATAAGTTCGCTTTCTAACTTATCCAATCCTTCTTTAATGTCTTCATCTTGATTACTAAATTCTAGCTCAACGCGATGTTGACGCTCTCCAACGCTTGTAAGCAACTCGTTCATAGCTTGCAATTCTGATTGAGCAGCCTCAGGACGTAATTTGGCCGGCCTTGATTTCCATTCCCCGCACAAATATCGTTGCTGATTTATCCAAACTCTAAGAGCATTTTTTTCGTGGGCTTGTTCTTCTAATTTGCTAATTCCATTTGCTACATTTGATAGATGTAATTGCATCTAACCAAATATTTATTAATTATAATTATAAATATAAATAAAAATCAAATTAAATATTATTAATCTTATTTCTAATAGTTAAAATTAAATTTTAATTACGTATATTTATACATAATAGTTTTTAAAAGAAATTCTTAACTTAGTATAACTTTTTTTCATATTCAAGCAATTGATAAAATCGCATTATTTTTTATAAGAACGTATTTATAAGAAAATTAGTACTTTTTTAAAAATCATTTTAAAAAAAACTATATACTTATAGAATCAATTAAGTTAATAATTTTTAACAAAAATATTTAATATGATTAAAGGAAATACTTATTTGAATATAAAAAGATTATGTACACAAACCTTTTTACACAAAGTATTTAATTTTTCTAAACAACCATTTTTTTCGATGCTATCGAGAATAACTTGGAGTCGACGTGTTGCAGTACTGGTTTCGCTCTACAATAATAAAAAAACAAAGTAACATTTTTTAAACGTCAATATGAATGAAGAAAATAACCATTTTATTTTTTGAAAATTTTATACTTGATCAATTAATTCCTCCAAATGTGCACGAACATCCATCTCTTTATTCGGCAGTTGAAGGGGATGTTTATCGAGTGGACTTCCTGGTCTTGCAACACAAGCAGCTGCAGCTTCGTATGCTTCCACAGCAATTATAAGTCGAGCCTTTTCACCTTGTAACTTACTATACAATGTTTTAGCGGATATTAAACTATTTTGGGCAGATTCTAAATCATCAAATTGTACTTGCTGTTCATTTTCTACTATTGGTTCGTAAATTTCAATATTTTTTGTTATACTTTCAAGCGTTTGTTCAAATTCTCGAAATTTAGCCAAGGAATCATTTAAACGTTTATCAAATTCTAGAGCCATGTCAAGTAAACAATTATAGCTATTACGCACATGTTGTAATTGCATTAAAATTGTTGGTTTAATAGAATCATCTGACGATTCATAACGGTCGATTTGACTCTGTCCTTTGAGTTTCAAATCATCTAATACAGTTTCATAATTTTGAATTTCATTAAGTAAAGCTTCATGATGCTTAATTTCTTCTATAAATTGTTCTTCGCTAATGATATACAATGAATTGTAGACCAATAATTGCAAAGAAATTCTAAGAAACCATTTTTCAGTCTCTTGTATGAGTGCGTGATATGTATTATATTCTTTTATTTCATCCTCAACGCAACTCTTTTGACTATCGATTGTATTTTTTAAAGATTCCCAACGAGTTTTTAAAGTCATTACTTGGTTAAGAGTTGTAGAATCTTTTGTCCAATTTGATAATTCAGCAGCTTCATTAAGCAGGAGATCTAAATCAGATTTTTTATCTTGAACTTCATCTATTATGTGCTTATATTTCTCTAGAAGCGTTTTCATTTCTTCTAGTTTTCCATTAGTCTCTAAAAGCGTATCCAAATAATCTTCAGTTGTAGAAAGCCATTTTTCAAAACGGTCTCGTAATTCATAAAAATCTTCCCATCTACTAATCGTTGATTTTACTTGTGTTTGTATTGCATTCAAATCAATGCTGAGTTTTTCCCAACTTGATCGCAATTCCGATATGTTATTTCTTAGTTCATTTTGCTGTTCTGGAAGTGCGGTATTAATTGCTTTTGTAAAAGCAGATTGTAAAGTAGAAAGTAAATGTTGACCTTCGGTCATTCTTGTTGCTACAAGCTGTAAAAATAGTGTCATATAGATTATTTGTATAAATTATTAATTAACTTTCAAAAAAATTTATATTTTATAAGAGCATAATTTATAGTATAACTTTTATAATTATTTTAGCTTAAAAAATGAATTACTATTGTATCTTGTTAAAGTACAAAAATAAAAATTTTCAATAACAGATGATACATTCAATTTTACGTCAAATAATAACAATTAACATATTATAAAAGATCAATACTTCCTTGAATTAATTATTTTTAATGAATAAAATTTTTTGCCTTAATTTAATACTTATAATTACTTTTGTTGTTTCCAATTTATCCTTTGCCCAAGAAATATTTCCGACACCGACACAATCCTGAATTGAGCCATGAGCTGTGTGTAACCAATCTTCCAGTTCTTTTTTAGCCTTTATGAACTCTGTATGATCAGATAAATTCTTTTCCAGTTTAGAAACCAGCCCTTGAGCTTCTGTTAATAATGTTGTATATGTTGATTGGATTTGAACTGTCTTTTCTCGTACCCAATTACTTGTACTTATTTCCATCAATATTTCACATTTATCACTGAGATCGTCGATCACAGATTTTTGACGATTTGCTTCATCAACCAAGTTTTTACATCGTTTTAAGTCTTCTGGTGTTTTATTATCGTTGGCTTGTTCAATATTTATTTTAGATTGGAATTGATCAATCCAATTCTGTAGGCTTTCTAACGCTGTTGTAAATTGCGTCCACGTTAAGATACAATTGGAAAGCATTTGTTCAGCTTCTTGACATTGTGATTGTAATTGTTTCCAATCGAATTGCAGTTGATTAACGTCATGGTTAATCGTATCTTGACCTTCTGGTCCAGTTTTTGAAAGAACCATCTCGCTTGTTTTAACTACTTTTTCAATTAATGATTGCCCTTTTGAAAAGGTAGATAACAGTTGTTTGATTTTGTCTTCCCTTTCAATGATTTTTTCTTTTTCTCCATGAACTATACTATAATGTTGCAAATCAACTTTCGAATTACGTACCCAATCGGATGCTTCATTAAATGCTTGATAATAAAATTCGTGTTCTTCTACTTGTTTCTCCAGATTCTAAAATAAGATTTAATTATTGATTATTTAATTTAATAATTATAAATTGTATTATAAAAAAATTTTTTATTTAAAAATTTATTTATTTTTAACGGTATTAGATTTAATTTTTATGTATTTAATCTTTTATTAAACTATTTTAATTCTTCATATTAATGACTCTAACTATATACTTTATTTTTAACTTACTTGAATTTTTTCTCTAACAAAATTACAAAGTTCTTCATACTTAGTAATAGTCAAATTAAATGGAATTTTTGAAATATTTTCATCATTGACTAATCGAAGTTTAAACTTTTCAATATTTTCATTGTAACCTTTAATATTTCTTTTGACGGTCCTATATTTTTCAAGAAGAGCACGCTTTTCACTTAGATCGTTACGTTGTATTTCGTCAAAAAGTACATTGCTTTCAATTTCTTCTAACCAATCTGCGATAAGTTTATGCATTTTATTTAGATCTTCTAGTACAGTAGCTCGAGCAGTAAGTTTTTGTCTTGTTTCATCAACATCATTTAGTAATTTATCGAAATCTGCCTTTAAATTTTGTGTATTTTCTTGTATTTTAGCAGCACCATTTTGTTCAGTATTCATTATAACTCGTTCTTTTAATTCTAAGGCATAACGTAATTTATTTTGTCCTTGCTCTAAGCTTTGTCGTATCATTTTGCAAGTGTGAAGTTTATTATTTACTTCGTCAAGTGTATTAGAAATACATTTGCATTCGCTTAACTTATCACGAGTTCTATCTATCCAATCTTGACATTCTTGGTAAAGTGTATTGTGTTGTTGGTGCTCCTATAAGAAAAAATAGACATTAATTTAATTTTTTAAATTGTATATAATCACTTTTTTTACAACATTATATATACATTTTTATATGCATAAGAGTAATATTTTTTTGAAAAAAATTAATTAATAAACGAACTTTAAAAGTATTAAAATTTTGTCACCTGATAGTGTAATTCAAGTCGACGCATAATTTCCTTAGCAAGCGAAAGAAGTGCATTGTATTTTGTTGTTAATTGTGTAACTGCATTTGAAATACGAGTATCAGCACATGTTTCTAAAAGCATTTGCGCTCTCATGTTTAATTTATCGAGTTCTTTTTGCCAATCAAATAATGTTTGAAGATGATTTTGAAATTGCTCTAGAACGTTTTTCTTGTCCTCTAAACTATCTTGTAATTTATTGTAACTTTGAACTAATTGTTCTGTTTGAGTTAACCATTCTGTAGCTTCCAAAAATTGATCTTCATATTCAGTCCATTTAACTATTCCCACTTCCAGTAAATTCTTTGTGTTGCTCAAACATTCCCTAAATAAAAAAATATGTACATTTGAGATTTTTTAATTTTTTTATGAAAAAATTATAATAAAATAGAATGCAATAAAAAATCTCATACTTACATATAAGTATCATATTCCTCTTGAAGAAGAGCAACTTCTTCTTCAATGATTTCTTTTTCTTCGTCTTCGGCTATTTGACAAGCAAGATTTCCTTGCTCAAGGGCTTTTTCTAGTTTTTTTTGTCCCTCTAAAAGTTCACTTTGAAGAACTTTCACCTGAGATATTTTACTTGCCAAAGATTCTTTATCTCCTGTAGGTTCTGAACATTTCCCAAGCCTTTCCTTTGCTAGTCTAATCCATTGAATGAATTCATTTCCACTATCTATAAAAGCTTGATGCTGTTCAACAGTTTCTTTTTGTTTAGCATAAAGTTCCTGTGCTTGTTTGCTTAGTGTTTCATATTTGATTGAAATTTCCGTAGCTGGTGTTGCTTGCTGAAGATCTTCAGCTTTTGTTGTTACGGATTGAATCATAGGTTCAAATGCCACAATATCTTGAACAATACTGTTAGTGTGTCGTAAGTTTGCTTTTCGTTCACCGATGGCTAATGAATTAAGGCCTGCAAGACCCTTTCGAGCTTTATACACTTTTTGTTCGCAGACCTGTTGAAGTTTTACTTCTCTATCGTTAATCCATTGTTGTAACTGTGAATATGATGAGCTATAATCAGCCCACTGAAGTAAACTCGTTTCTAAGTGTACTTTTGATGTAGAAATCTTTTTTACTAATCGTTCCCAATCGTTTTGAATTTCTTTTAATTGAATAGCAATTTCTTCTCGTCCATCAGACCTTAAAAATATAAACATCTAAAAATTAGATTTAAATGTGGATAATTTGAGTGCAAGAAAGATGCTATTTTTATGGTTTGAAAAAATGAATAATAAGTGTAAGACAATTAATTTTAAAAACTTTTAATTAAAATATTTAAAAAATAGCGTCCCTCCTTTTTTGTTGTAATTGTTTCCCAAAAAAAAAAAAATTAAAAATATTGTT
Source organism: Kradibia gibbosae (assembly GCA_018907135.1). Taxonomy (NCBI): domain Eukaryota; kingdom Metazoa; phylum Arthropoda; class Insecta; order Hymenoptera; family Agaonidae; genus Kradibia; species Kradibia gibbosae. The sequence continues at coordinate 26,222,926 of JACCHX010000001.1, forward strand.
TTTTTTTGTTAATAAATTATATAATCAATTAATATGATTAACTTTTACATTATCTACTAATTTCATTACAAATTCATAAATAAATCTTATATAGAAATAATTTAGCCTCACCTTGTATTACGCATAACTTTTTCTCCGCAATTAACGGTCAAGTGAACAAGATTTTGACCTTCTTCGCGTTTTTTTAAAAGTTCTTGTATTTGATCCAATCTCTTTTGAAGTTCTTCACGACTACTACTTGATGCCGTCTCTGTTCCTTGGCGAATGATTTGCTTTGCATTTTCTATCCAATTATTTGTTTTTTCTAAATTAGCTTCGTACTCTTGATGCTGAGCATAATTTATTTCAACTTTTTGAAGAACGTCTTTAGCCAAATTCAACTGCACTTGATAACGAGAGTTCAAGTGCTGCAATTGATTATGTACGTATGTATCCAAAGGAGTTGAAAATAATATGGAAGCCGATTTATTGGATTTATCAATTTGTATTTGACCTTTGCTTAAATTTTCAAGAATTTCTTTAACTTCATTGACCTGTTTTTTTTTTTCATTTACATTCGGTAGAAGAGAATTTTTTTGAGCTTTTATGAGAATATCAAACTGTTGTAGCCAATCACTTATTCGTTCGCACTCGTCTTTGAAGTCTCTCCATTGTCCAACAATTGCTTCTAACTGATTTTTTTGTTGTTTCACGTCATTGAAAAAGCTTTCAAAGCTCTCCGTTAGGGCACGTATTTCATTACGAACTACTGTTTGACCTTCTGGACTTGTGCTTGCACAAACAACTTCACCAGTATGTTGTAAATGCTCAACAATTAATTCTCCTTGGCCCTTTTTCATTAGAAGATTTTGAAGTGAAACTACGGCATTTTCGATGGATAATTTGTCATTCAATGAGCGTTGTTTTACAGGTGTAATTTTTTCACGTGCTCGATTTAACCAACTCATTAATTGATCGTAAGCATCTTTATACAGCCGATGATTATTGAACAGTAATTTCCGTTCTGCTAATAAGGATTTTATACTTTCAAATAAAGTGTCAAACCTAAAAATAATTAATAAACATTTTGATAAATTAAATTAGTAAACAATTATTTAATATAAAATATTACGAATCCTATTGTTATAAAAGTATTAAAGAATACTTACGCATTAAAAATTTCTTGTGCTTCAGATGCAGCTATTCCTTGCTGACCGCTTGCTATCATTTCAGCGACTTTGGCCTTTAAAGCATCAACTTCAATATTTTCACAGCGAACTTTCTCTTCTAATATTTTAATACTTTCTAATTGAGACCTTTTTTCACTCATAGTGGTCTGAAATGGCAAATTGTCCTCTATAGATCCTTGCATATAAGCAACAGTCTTATTAATTAAATGTATTTGTTCGAGTAGGCCAGCCCATTTATTTATTGAATCATCTAAATTAGTTTTAGTTTCTAACATTTTAGAAGCAAGCGAACTCCATTGTTCTTGTAATTTTATAATGACATCATTGATTGCTCTATGACCCGCTGGTGCAGTATTTGCTAAGACTCCTTGGGCCAATTCTACAATTTTTTGAATCTAGTTCCGACAAGTTAAAATAATTATATATTTAGAATTGTAATAAAGCAAAATTAATTATTTATTTTTATATTACCTTAGAAAAACCATTTTCTTTATAAAGTAACAAATCTTGAATAGTTTCCATCTTATTTTCAAGATCTTTTTGAGATGAAGCGCTAAAATCTGCACAGTATGATAACTTGTCACGAATTTCATCGAGCCATTGTATACATTCGGACACTTGATTATCGAATTCCTGATGACTCATAACGTATTGCTGCCATCGAGCATTTAAATCTTTTACTTTACTTGATATTTGTTGATATTTGATGCCCAATTCGGAAATCTGCGAGCTTCGAGATGAGAGTTGTTTATATAATTGATGTGCCCGTTCAGTCACTGCATCAATTTCCAACTCTTTGGCTCGAACCTCACCTTGTAAATTACGAAGTTTTTCTAATTGATCATTTTTTGCTTCCAGCGTCGATTTCAAATATATATCATGAAGTTTCATATCCGTATTACGAATCCAAGCTAAACAGCCCTCTTTTGAAATCTCAAATTCATTCCACTGTTGTAGTTTCGTTTCCAAAACATCTATAGTGATTTTTACTGTAGAAACTAATCCCTCCCATTCTTGTTGCGAGGTATCAATTTGAGATCGAATGTTTACTTGTCCTGATTCTATAGTACCTGGAATGACCTTTTCACCAAGGTTCCTAATTTGATAAATTCTTGGTTCGTCCTCAGGGAGATTTTTAAAAAGATTTTGTAGTCTCTCGAGATTCGTGTGTAGGGATACGCGTTCAAGTTCAACTTCACCCCACATATTGACAGCGTTTAATGTTGCATCAAGCCATTCGTGAGTATCAAGCACAGCTTTACTATATTGTTGATGATCACTCACAATGCCTTCATATCTAAATATAATAACAAATAAATATTAATAGCAGAATCAACGAAAAATTGAGGTTTTGTGATATGAAATATTTGTAATAAAGCTATTTTTTAATTATTTTCAATTTGTGAGTAAACATTAATACATTAAACATTTATAATTTTCATTATATTTAGAAATTAAAAAGGCAATTTTATCCTAAAATTAAAATTAAAATTATACCTTTCAACAAATCCGGCAGCTCGATTCAATACAGTTAAATGACCCTTCGTTAAATCGGCTAATTTTTTTTTAATTTTTTCTGTGCATTCCGGAAGACAATCAGCTTTATCTCTTAAATTAAATAAATCTTCTTGATGGGTTTGAGAATCATGCAAAAAAGTTCTATAAATTTGTAACTGAGCCCTTTTTTCATCTAAAGTAGTTTTCAATTCAATATCAAGCTTCATATCAGACTCAACATTTTTCAGCCAATTTTCGAAAGCTTCACTAGATTCATCAAAACCAGTCCAAGTTGATAGCTTCACTTGAGCTTCACGTTCAGTAAGCATAATATTATCGAAAAGATTTTCTAACATTTGTTGTAGATCCAGAAGCTGTTGACGAATAATATCCCGACCCTCATCACCGGTACTTGAATAAAGTCGCTCACCGGCATCGACTGTACTATTTACTATTGTAGTTATCGAAGACTGTTGAGAAAGAAGATCGTGAATCATTTGTATTTGAGACGAAAGTTCTTGGCGAGTACCAGATAAGTTTTCGCGGAAAGATTCATATATTTTTCCAGCACTTGTTAATCGTTCTGAACACTGTTTATACTTATCAAGGTAACACATATGATCTGTCAATGTCTGTTCACATTTTTTGACTAGTTTCTGTAATATTTTTTGAAAATTTTTCATTATTTTTTTTTACTAAATGTTTATATGGTCTTTACGAATATTATCACATTTTAGAAAAATTTTTAGACGAAAATTAGTAGAATACTTTCATTTTTACAATATATATTTTACTCATGCTAAAATCATAAGTTACAAAATTTATAAAAACGTATATAATAACAAAAATAAATAAAAATAATACAAAAATGTTTTTTAAATTTAATTAATCCAACAACTACGTCTAAAAATTTTGTTTTTCATTTAAATCTCAAATAAACATAACATATACCTTAGCAGTAGTTTGAATAGATTGAAAACGTGAAATAACTTGTTGAATGCAAACAGAAAATCTTGATTCTCCACTTATTTGAATTAAATCAGAAGAGTCATCGTTCATCTTATCGAATTCAATCTCATTTTGACGCAAATTGGCAAGTAAAGTCTAGAATATTAAACATTAATATAGAACAAGATTTTAATAACATTTGTCTTGAATTTGTTATATTGTGTTTGTTTCCGAGATACTCTTAAAATATGATAAACGAAGTAAAATATTTTTCCCCAATGATAAAAGTTTTAAAGTTTTAAAAATCATACGGAAAAGTAAACAAAATTTATATATATAATTTGTATTCTTGTGAAGGGTTGGAAAATAATGAGATGATTTTTTACAGCTTATATTTAACATCATTGAACCTTAATAAAAAAATCTTAAATAAAAAAAATAGTAGAAATATTAAAATCAAATGACTTAGTTTTGTTGAGAAGCTAGAGAAATCGCTGTTGATTCTCTTATTTGCTCAAGGTGGTCACTGAGTCCTAACAGTTCCGAAACATCCATATTACAAGATTTTTTTACTTTTGTAAGCCCTAAGAAATAAATTTTGAAAAAATATGAAAATGTAGTTCTATCAACTTATTAAAATTTTGTATACATTTAAGTTTAAATACAACTTCATAATTTTATAATGTGTAATTTTCCCTCTAAAATGTATATCATACCTTAATCATTATTAACAAGGTTTAAATACGATGATAAGTCAACATTATTTAAAACTTACCTGATATTTATCTAATTGCTCTTTTTTTTCTTCAACCGTATTTTTTAAGGAATAATTTTTTAATGATGATTCTGCATCAGACAGCCAATTAAGTAATCTATCTAAAGAGTTTTCATATTCACTCCATTGTTGTATTCTCTTTTCAATAGAACAAATAGCATCCGTGATTTCATTTGAAAACTTCTTACTTTCAAATCTATAAAAATATTAATATAAAAAATTTTAATAATTATAATTATTTTGTAATAATAATTTTAATTGTAAATTTTTAATAAATTTTTAATTACCTAAGATTGTTTAAGTCTCGTTCCATTGATTCTTGTGATCTCGGTGAAACAATTCCTGAACTTTTGCTTACATGTTTTTCTAAGACATTTAACTTTACTTCTCCTTCGCCTAAATTATCTTGAATTTCAATAATTTTTGTTAATCGAACTTGTAAGGCTGATTTATTTCCTGTATAATCAATGTAATTTGCCAATTTATCCCGTTGCTGCTTTTGATAATCTTTATAAGTTTTTTGTAAATCATGAAACTGCTGGAATACGTCTAATAGCATTTCCAAATTTTTTAATTCTTCCAAAGAAACTTCTGCTAATTTATGATATCTTTGACAGACGGATTTAACTTTTTCTTGAATATCCGACGGAGCTTGAGAAACTTTTGTCAATGCACTTGCCTTTTCGGATACACCTTCTATTATACGTTTATGAGTTAGTATTTCTTGCTGTAAAGTCTAAACATAAAATAATTTTGATAAATAATTTAAAAATAGAAAATATAATTCAATTCTTGTAGTAGACTTTTTTATTACCTTGGACTTTAATAATTTTGATCTAACTTCCTGAAGAGAAGATGGAACCGATGGTACTTCAAGTTTAACATTTCTTTCCATATTGTCAAGCCATGTGAGAATTTGCTGAAGGGTGTCTTGATAACTCGACCACTGCAATGACTGTAAACCTATTTTTTTTTGTTGTTCAGCGATAACTTCTGCAAGATCATCCCACCTTTTTCGAATGCATCTAATTTGCTGTCTAATAATTTCACGGCCTTGCGCTGAAGTATCTGGAAGAATTCTATCACCCGCTTGTCCAAGTACTGTCAGACGATTATCAGCTTGTTCCAGTTCACTGAGAAGTATCTGCAACTTTGAATTCTTCACTTCCAAATTTTGAATAACTTCATCTCCTTTTAAAATATCCAAATGTTGTTCTAAAGGTGCCAACCACGAATTTGTATTTGATAGTATCTCATCGAATGCCTTATGATCATCTACTATAGCCTCACAATGATTGATGGCATCTTTACTCATATTTAAAAGTGATGTATATCTATTATTATAAAATAGATGTTATAAAATATGTTTTATAATGAAATATACAAATAAGGCTATATCCTTTTTTGTCAACAATTATACAATAAAATTCTTATTACCTGTTACTTATTTGTGATATTAATGGCTTAATTCTTTGGACACCACTAGAATTAAGAAGTGCATGCGACTTATCAATAAACTGATCAATTTCATTTTCCTTTGTTAATATTAATTCACGTTTTTCTTTCAAATCTGCAAGTAATGCCTGCTTTCCTTTTAATGTAGGCTGCAATTGTTGATCTCTAAAAGTAGCTTCCATAGAACGGAACCACTTCATAAATGATTCTAATGGTTCCTCAAAGCTTATCCATTCATTCAGTATCTTATTATGATTTGCCTCCACCGAATCTTAGTTGTATTAATGATAAAAATTTAATAAAAATATTTCATCGTAAAACATATTATTTACACATTACAAACATTTATTTTTTAAACTAGAAACCTACCTATATTCTTCAAATGTTGCATCAAACTGGTGTTAAGATTTTCAATATCATTTTTTATTGTCACTTGGCCCTTGGGAGCTGTATTCTTTAAAATAATTATTGAAAATTCCTTCAGTTTCTTTAATAAATCAACTCCTTGATTTTTACCATCTTTAAGAATTGTTAATGCTACTAGTTTTTTAGTTATATCAGTTTTTTCACCAGTAAAATCAGAACAATCTATCAATTTCTCTTTTTCCCCTTGAAGCCAATCCAAAAATCCCTTGCATTGAATGTTGAATTTGTTGTGTTTGTCTGCACAGTCTTCAAGGTTATCTAATAAATCTTGGGATTTTATAACTATATTATTAAAAAGTTGTCTTATAGATTGAAGATAAATATTTAAGGAAGTATCTTTTGTCTGATCAACTAATTGCTGAGCTTTTTCGCAAACAGCGTCGACAAGTGCATGATGCGACATAATTTCTTGATGCATGATTTTATGATTCTGTAACTGCGCTCTCTTTTCTTCCAACGTCGACTTCAATTCTGTATGCTGATGCATAGCACGTTCCACATCACGCAGCCACTCAGATAGCTGTTCTTGTGATAAAGAAAATTCAGCAAACTGCGTTAAACACTGATCTAATTTAAAAATAGCCGTTTGTAAATCTTCAGAAAATGTGTCCCAGGATGCACGCAAATTTCTCAATTGCTGTCGAATAATTTCCCGTCCATCTGGTGATGTATGTGCATACAGTTTTTCTCCAAGATCTATAACCGATTCGAATTTAGGATTTTCTTTAGCTCGCGTATCTCCTAGATCTCTTATGATTTTCTGTCGTTGCTGCAATACAGACAGGTCGCCAACAATTTCACTATGTTTTTTTAACTCAAAATTTAAAATTTCGATACAATTAACAAAATGGTCATAGTGCTTATTGAAAATGCTATGTTCTTTTACAAATTGCTCATATCGGGCTACAGATTCTCGAGCTTGGTTTTTAAGCGCTTGATATTTTGTAGTTTGTTTTGATACTCTGGTCACCAACTCAGATTCTGCTTCTATACTTTGAATTTTTTCTACTGCTGATTTAAATTCTGGAGCCTTTGCGATGATTTCTTGCTCTACTAATTTTAATTTTTGTAAATTCGAAGTCTTAGCTTCTTCTGTACTTTTTAAGCTTTGATCTTTAACTTGAAATTCTATCTGCTTCGTCCAATTTTCAAGTTCTTCCACTACTTTTTCAAATTCAGACCAATTATTAAAAAAGTGATTTAGTTTTTCTTTAAAATTAACGCATCTTGCTAATAAATCTTGCCAAATTTTCTTTTGCTCCTCAAATGTTTTATTAAGTGTCTGGTGACCTGTAAATTTTAAACGTATAAATTAAAAACAGTTATCTTAATGGTTTTCTATATTTATTTTTTTACATTTCTATAATGTTTACTAAAGAACGTTAAAATAAATTTTATATTTCGTAATGATTATAAAATTTATTTAAATTTGACTTTTACCAGAGATCGATGTCTGCTCCAGAACAACATTTAGTTGCTTATTACATTCTTCAATTATTTGATCCCCTTGTTCTGCTTGTTTCAAAACATTTTCTATCAGACAACTGCTTGACTTAGCCATTTCGCGCTCAACAATTAAACCATCTAGAAGAGTGGATGTTTCAGTTACAATTGTACTTATCCAATCGCGCATTTTTTCAAATGTTTGTTGATAAGCTTCGTGATTTATCACATGTTTTTCTGCTACATTGATTCTATCTTTTATATCTTCAAAAAGTTTATCGTACGATTTAGTCATATTACTCAGCATATCATTTGATTCATCATCTGGACTAGTGCCTAATCGATCTTGCAATTGCTTTAAAATGTGTTTATGAGCATTCACGTCTTGAGAAATTGTTCTATACGAATGGAGCGCTAGTTTCTTTTCTTGTAGTGTTGCAAATAATTCTTGTTTGTTACCTAGTTTCGTATGCGTGTCAATTACCCATTGTTTTACCTAATAAAATATTAAAACTATATATTTTTAATGCAAATATAACTAAACATCAAATAATCAGTATAAAAAGCGGGTACACGTACTTGTAATAGTTTATCTTCGAAGGAAGATCTATGCATCATATCACTTTCAATTTTTTTATATATAGTATTCGATTTATCTGTTAAAGTATCCAAACGACTCCGAAGATTTTTTAACTCTGATCGTATGGCATCTCTGTCATCTAAATTAATTTTTGAATATAGAGCTTCTCCAGCTTCAGCAGTCAAGTTAAAAAGAGATTGTCCAGCTTCACGTTCATTTTCAAACAACTTTAACTCTTTGAGTTTTACTTCGTAAAAAGTTATTGGTTTCGAGCCCATACTTTCTTCGTAATACTTTAACTTTTCTGTAGCTTTGGATATCCAAGAATCTAGTTTTTTTGCATTTACTTCATATTGAATTCGATTTGTTTGCAATATTTTTAGCTTTTCCAAATTCTGTGCTATCAATTTTTCAACACTTTCATATCTAGCATGTAAATGATTTACATATTGTTCAATACGTGATTCTGGATTGACCTAAAATTCAAAAATCTTATTATTAATATTTTGAAAAATAAATAGATATACAAGTATTAAATACATACATCTGTAATTTGTTTACTAAACGATATTAATTGTAATATTTCACTATTTTGTGCTGAAAATGTAACTTTAAATTCACTAAATTCTTTCAATTTATTTTCAATTTCATGTGGATTCAAAAGTACTGAGCTTTCTGCTCTTACTTTATTCTCAGCTTTTTTTAACCAAGATGTCACGTTATCAGACATAACTTCATACTGCTGCCATATACGAATATTTCTTTCTAGATTTTTTTTAATATTTACATAACATATTTTGAGGGATTCTAAATCTACGTGAACCTTTTCACGCTCTTGGTGAAATACCTTCAATGTTTCCGAGCTTTCAACTTTTTCTAAAGTCGACAGTGACATATCAATTTCACTTTTTTTTTTATCACACTCATTAATTTCTGCTTCCATATCATTTAATGAAGCTAATTTTACTTCAAGATTGTATTTATCGCTACTTTGTTCTGGCTCACACCACATAACTTTTTCTCTGTTTGTGGTAACCATTCGTTGAAGTGCGCTAAATTTATCACGATATGATTTCATTAAAAAAGCAGTGAGGGTAGCGTTTACCTAGAATAACATGACAGTGTAATATTGAAACTATAATTATTATCATGAATTAGTATTAATTTACTTACGAACTATTTAAAAAGAATATTGAAATGTATACTTATTAAATGAAAAAGTAAGTAGAAATTATATCAAAGAATAAAAAAAATCATAAATTCAAGCCAAAACAATAGTTTATCCTTTAAAATATAATTTTTATTTTTCAATAACTTAGTCAATTTACTTAATAGTTAGTATCTCTAAGAAAATTGTGTTCAATAGAATTATAATGAAAAGCCAATACGCATAATTTACAAATAAAACTATCAAATTATTATGTTATATCAGCATTTTTTATTAATTATTCTAATGTTATTATTTATTAGCAATATTCTAATTGCAAATGTTATAGCTTACTTTATCAGCATGGTTAGCAACTGCATCTTGGCGAATTCGTAACGATTGTAATTCTTTTGGTAAACTTGATTTAGATATTGAAGGATAATCTACCGAAAATTCTAAAAGTTTTTCATTAGTTTTTTTCAAAATAGAATTACAAGTATTTAATTTAGATTTCAGTTCCTTGCAATGATTAATTCTCTCTATTATTTTCGAATTTTTACCAGTAAGATCATCACATTTGATAACGTCTTCGCGAATTTTCGATATCTCATCGCTTAAATGTTTTAAATCTTCACGTATTGCAATTTCTTTCTTCACAAAGCTAGACGTCATCTTTTCGAGTGTTTCTGCTGACTGATGCAAAAGCATAAATTGTTCGTTTAAAAACTGATGCAATGAGGTTAGACTACTGATAGGCTCTCCACAGTTTAGTTTTATTAATTGTTCCGTTTTAGTTAGAATCCCTTGTTGTAACAATTCTTGCGTCGGAAGTTCTTCTTGGAACTTAGTTAATATAGTTTTACCATTTTCAGCATCATAAAAATGTTCATAAGATATTTTTAGTGATTCATTGGTATTACTTAGCCATCGTATTAATTCATGTTTTGCATCATCTATATGCTTCCAAATTATTTCTTGAGTTTCATAAAGTTGAATTTTTTCAACAATATTAGAATACAGATCTTGGTATTTTTTATGAACAGTTGCGATATTATTTTCTATTGAATTAATATTAAAATGAGACATTAATGAACCTTCTTTCATAATTTGCTGAGATTTAAAATCCATTTTTTCTAAATACGGTTTTCCTTTTTTTAACGTATCCAATGCTTTTTTGTATTTTTCAATAGTAAATGCAGATTGAGCAATATCATTTGGAACTTCTTTAACAATATTACAGAAGTTTATTGACTCATCGATTAAAATAGATAATTTTCCGCTAGCTTCAATATACTGCTTCCAATCTAATAAAAATTAAACTTTACTTTATAATTGAAAATTAAATTGACCATACAATCCTTAAAAATTTTTATTTTTAAATAGAAAGAATACAAACCTGATTCCAAATCACTGTATTTCTTTTTTTGCTCTTGTAGTAGTTCACTAATTTTTTCCCAATTAGAGTCAACAGAAGATAGTACAACTTGTACATTTTTCATAGACCTGTGATCTTCTTTTAATAATTCAGCACCTTCTCGATGTAAACGATCTTTCCCTGATTCTAACGTGTCCTGTTTTTCAATTAAACGAGAAATTTTCTCAATAGCTGGTGTAAGTTTTTCACAATCATTTACATCGAGGGTTATTTCTTGTATTGCTGCTTGTGTTTTAACAATATCTTCCATTAATGTTTGTTGTAATTTTATGAAGTTCTCCCACCTTGTATTTAAATTTTCAAGTTTATTACGCTTTATTAGTAATGAATTTTCTAAAGAAGCTATTTGCGATTCTAAATTATTTATTAATAAAGAAACCGTTAGAGGCTTTTCTTGTTTATCACGCACTAAAATATCTAAGGCACTATCAATATTTGGTATTTCATTTTTCCAAGTATTAATTTTTGATTGAATGTTTTTAAGTTCACTAGAAAGTCTTTGACAATCATCAATTGTTGATTTATTTGCTTCTGCTTCATATTTGTAATGATGCAATTGAGCAATTGTTTCTTGATTCCAATTTAATAGTTCTGTCCATTTTTCTAAGCTTTTTTTCTTTTGCAACAAATTATTTTCTAAATCTTTATATTTCGTAGCAAGTGCTGTATAAATATCATTTAGTTTTGCAGTTTCTTCATCTGATCCAAAGGTACTTTGAGTTTTTATTTCTTCATATATAGCTGTAAAATTCAGTTGCTTTTCAGAATGTTCTTGTAGATAAGCATGAACTGTTTGTAGATTAAAATCAATATTATCAATATATACATCACTTATTTCTGTGGTATTTTGTTGCAACCGACTCATCCAGTTTTCAAAATCAGAAATCTTTATTTGAAGTTCATTTTTCGCTAAAACTGCATCAGATTTACTATTTATATGATATCTTACAGTATCGGCAAGCATATTTACGCGTGTTTTTAATTCAATAACGCGGCTTTTTAAAGTTGTTGCGCCATCCGTTGATAATCCATGGCACATCTTATCAGAATTTTGAGTTAATGTAATAAGTTGGACTTGCCTGTTAGAGATTTCTTTATTAAGATTCTGTAAATGAGTCAATCCTTGTTCTAATTCACTTATATCTAAAGATTGGGGATTGGATTCTGTTAAAACACTTTTTTCAGATTTTTCCAACCAATCATAATATTCTTTTGTATCACTTTCAAATACATTCCAAAACGCAATAATTTTCTCTAATTTTGTTTTATTTTGAATTGTTCTATCGTGTATAAAATTCCATTGACTATGAATTGTATTAATTTCATCAGAAGTATTTGTCTCGTTACCTAGTTGTTGACTAATTTGCAATAAATTTTTAAGCACTGGCAGGTAGCTAATACATTGTTGTTCAAAAGCTTTGGTATTTTCAAGCATTTTTTTTGCTTCTTCTAGTACAGTTGGTTTTAAAATAATTGTAGCTGCTTGAGTTTCAGATCTTTCAATCCATGGCTTTAATTCTTTGATTTGAATTTCATACTCCTTCCATATAGCCATATAACGAGATGCTTCTTCATGCTGAATCTTAATATTTTCATTAAAAGAATCGACTGCTGATCGTAGATTCCTAATGTTATATCGTAAATTTTGTGCTTCAGGTTTAGTATTATTCTCTATTAAAAAATTGTAATAAAGTTTATAATTGATTGTTAATAAATAAATTAAGCCACAAAAAAAATTTTACCTTTTATAAGAATTCTTGAATCCTCCTCAATGGTTTTTATTGTCGTCAGTTTCTCATGAACCTGTTCGTATAATATTTTTGTTTTTAAAACTCTTTCTGTTGGAGATGTTACTAAGGCTTTAATGTCTAAAATAGATTGAGGTGCAATTTCAGTTATCCAACTTTCTAATTCACCAATTTTTGATTGGAAATCATTCCATTGGGCTTGTAAAACTTTTAATTCTTCTACACGATGTTGCATTTTTTTTAATAAATCATTCAATTTTTCTTCTACATTTAACATTTCTCTTTTAAGCTCGGGTTCTTTTTCAGGAACCGTAACTTTTATGAGATTTGAATAGGTTTGATGTAAATTTTTAACCATATTTATTGCTGTTTTACGTACGTATGAACCAAGCTCTTGTTGATGTTGTAAATCAGCTAAAACATGCGATGTATTATAATACGTAGAACATTCCAAAAGTCTTAGATCATTTTCAGCTTGTGCTATTAATTTAAGAATTTCATCTTTTTGTTCGTCATAGGTACTCCATAGTTTTTGTGAATTTTTTAATGATTTTAAAATTTCAATATTTTGACTGTATGTTTCATTCCAATTAAATTCCAATTGTTGAACTTCAGCAGATAGAAAATTTGGTGCATGTTGATCTTTAAGAAGATCTTTTCCACGTTGCAACATACTAACTATAATAGCTCGCTGTTGTTCAAGCTGATTTAAACACGTTTCTTGATGTCTTAAAGCTGTTTTTAAGTTTTCGAGGCTTTCTAACGATGACAGTTCCGTAGATTGATCGCGTACTTTATAAAGAAGTGTGCAAATTTCACGGACTTCCTTTCTATAAGAATAGCTCTTTGAGTAGATATCTGTTTTGGTCATTGTTATTTCTATAGTTGGTATGAGGTTTTTATAGCGTGCGATAAGTCGTTCAAGCTTCTGTTGTTCGATAATAGCTTCTTGATCAACACGATTAGATGTCAAACTATCTAAGGATTGTACCAACCACTTCATTTCTTCTCGTTTCTTATCTACTTCTTGGCATACTTCCTATAATCAGTACATATATAATTAAATTTATTTATAATTTATTTATATAAATTTTGAATTTTATACTCATTTAAAAATACAATAAAAATATTTGTACAAAAAATGTTTCGCTTAAGCAACATTACAATACATTATTATATTTTTAGTAAATATATTTTTCGTATGTAAGAAAAAATTAAAAAATAATTGATAATAAACAATGAATTTAAAAATATGTAAATATTCAAATGTATAAATTTATACTTGGAAGACAGATTTTTCATGTTCAAATTCTTCTAGTGAGCTTGCTTCATGTAAAATTGTTCTTAAAGTTTCATCAACTTGATCCATCCACGATACCATTTCTTCAAATCTATAGATGACCAAAAATATTTTAAAAAATTAAAGACAGTTCACATTCATTATAAATAGTATACTTAAAAATATTTATACTTTTTTTTATAAGTAGCCCACTGTTTTGGAACTTGACGTAATTGTTCCTTAAGTGCTTCAACTCTAGTTGAAGTTTGTTTCCAGCGACGTTCAGCGTCTTGTGTAGCTTCTTTTATACTCATATCATCTGCTTGAAGATTCGAATAGGCCACGTTAATTTTCTTCAATGATTGCAAAGAGCGCTCTACTTTAAGTAATATTTCACGATTAACAAAGAAATCCTTATTCCTCTTTAAGATACCTCCAAAATCTTCATTTTTCATCATAGCTTGCTGTTCACCATTAATTTCCAATTCAATTTCTTTCAAATATTGTGAAAAAGTTGCCTCATCTAGACGGAAATCGAGCTTCATTAAATGTAAAGGAGCAAATGATAATACATCCTTCCATCGTCTTTGTAAAGATTTAGCAATCTCCATTATTGAAGTTTGCTGCTCTAAAGGTAAGGCATTTTTTAAATCTTGTGTTACATTAAGAAGATCATTGATCCATTTCTCATTTACTTTTTCAAAAAAGTTCTTATGATATTCAACGGATTGACGATTATCTACGTTTCTATCATTAACAAGAGTTTCTGCCACCATAAGCCATTCAGAAATTTGTCTTTCATAATCTCTGAATTTTGACCAATAACCTACAGTGTCCTGTAATCGCTGTTCCCACAATTGAGCAAATTGTGATACTCGAGAGAACCGCTCGTTCAGATCACAAAACATGGCACTGTTTTCAGTTTCATCTAGTTTATTATGTGCGGCCACAGTTTTGACAGTATTATTAAGAACTTTATTTTTAGACTCGAGCATAGATTTATAATACAATTTTCTAGAGAAAAATAATTTGTGTTTTTCTAATTGCAGAAGTGCAGAGTCTCGACCACCAGACAGGTTATAACTATTAAGTAATTCCTCTGCCTGGTCTAGCCATGTTGATATTTCGCGCTGTCCAGCTTCCAACGATTCTTGTTGGACTAAAATTTGATGATATAAATGTAACTGCATTGGAATTAATGCTCTAATTCTAACTAGAGTTTCTTTTTCTTTTTTTAATGTATTCATCATTCTATCTACCTCTTCTCGAGATAAATCTGGGATGAGAGCTTGGAACTTTTTACTAACATTTTTAAAAAGTATTTCAATCTCTTCGAGCTCTTGATTAAATGTATTAAGTTGTTCACCATATACTTTTATTTTTTCTGTAGATGTCAACTGTGATGTTGATACTACGTTGTCAACATTTTTTAACCATTTTTGAAGATTCTCTATGCCAGATTGATAATCTTTCCGATTTCGAAAAAAATCTCCAACGTGCATATATTGTTTAGTATCTTGAAAAAGTCTCTCCCACCTTTTACTCAAGTTTCCGTAACGATTTTTTAAATTCAAAGCAACCTATTAGAAATGTAATAAATGTATTATTTGAATAAATAAAATAATTTTAATAAATAAATAATTTAATCAATTCATTCGTATTAAATAAATAACACTGATAAACATGAATAGTATACTTACTTGATCTTCAGAAGTTGCAATTAATAATTTTACGGTCTCTGTAATTTGTTGAAAGTTATTTTTCCAAACGGATATGTCTTGGAAAAATTGCATTTTTTGTTCATCTGGCAGATTTAAATTAGATTCTGCATTACATAACCATGTTTCAAATTCTTGCGAAAGTGTTGACCATTTTTTCCAATTAGAAAGTACTTCTTTTAGCATGCTTTGTACACAACGTAAATCTGTCGAAATATTTTTCCATTTTTCTCCAATTTCTCGTATAAAACCATCAACATTAAAACATTCCTCCCGATCTGAAAATTGGGACTCATATTATTTAAATATATTCATACATATTGATTTAATATTACGTTCGAATATAATTCAAATAATTAAAAATAAGAAAAAAAACAATTTGTCGACTGACCAATATCACCTTCCTTTTTCAACTCTTCGGCAACTTGTTGTATATCTAAAAAAGCTTTTTCAAATTCTTGAAAAATTCGATTTCTAGAAATAAAATTTCTATAATCTTCTAATATACGTTGAACATCTTCTTCATTACCATATTTTATACCCCAATTTTTTAGTCTCACTTCTACAAGATATAGAAAGGCTACAATACAACATTTATGCTCAAGAAATTTTAATTTTATTCGTCTTTTAGCAGCATGAAGTGGTAGGTTTTCTAATCTCAATAAAATATTTGTTAATTGTTCGTTTGATAGTTCTCCTGGTAGAGAAGAAGCTTGAGCGCATTTAAACTTTTCAATGATACGTGGATGTTCTGCAAAGAATTTTTTGTGCACTTCAAGCTTTTCAGAAATTATACTTGCAGTCATTTCTGTCATTTCTTTAGGTATTTCATCGTCAGAATATAAAAGAGATTCAGCATGAGCTAGCCATATACCTACTTCACCAAGTTCATTGGGTAATGATGAATCGAGTGACCACAGCCATCGTAATGCCTAAAAACATTACCATTGTTTGTATAAAACATATTCTGGACATAAAGTGTATTTTTAATATAAAAGCAAAAATTAATAATAATAAGAAGAAGAAGAAAATGAAAAAAAGAAGAAAAGGAGAAGCAGAAGAAGAAGAATACAGTCAAACTTACAAGCATATCCAATGCTTTCCATAAATTTTGTACATGTTTCCAAGCATCTAGAGATACATTCATCATACTCGGAGTGTCAATTTGATTTTGCATTTTGAAATAAATCTCTGACTTAACATTCATTTCATTTTTAAATTTTTGATAATTCTGAAATAGTAATATATAAAAAAAGATTTAATTTTTTATTAGATTTTCAAATTATATTATTTCGTAACCTATTTCGAATATATGTTTTTATCATAAAATAAAGTTTAAATAATAAGAATAAAATTGATCAAAGTATCTACTTATTCATAATTATAGGTAAATAAGTTATACATTTTGGATATTTTGTACAATTATTATTTATTTTTATTGACTTACTTCATAGTTTTTTGAAAATTTTCCATTTCTATCTAATTCATCAAGTTGTCTTGTTTTTTCGGTGAGCCACTGCAATAAATTATCACATTCTTCTTTGGTTGATACTTGGCAATCCAATTCCATACTATTAGGTTCAGGATACTTGTGGAGGAATTGAGCAACATATGTCATAATACATTTTTCATCTGGCTGAGGCACATCTACATCTTCCGGATCCAGGAGACGAGCAATGCCAAGTTCATTTTCAGCAACATGAAAAGCTGTCTCTAATCGAACTTTATTCGTTGCTTTCCTCATTGACGGAACGCTCACCAAATTTTTCTTAATAGCGTCGATGATACCTAAAAATGCATTCCCATCTCGCCAACTTTCACCGAAGTCTCGTACATCTATTCCTAGATCTCTGTGAATTTACAAAATAATATAATATATCATTAATGCGTACTTCTTAAGTCACCATTAAATAATTATATTTTTTAAATATAAACTTTGGTAAAGCATTGGTGACCCATTGAAGTAATGTTTTGCGAGCTCCTTGCTTCCATTTTTCGTTACTTTGACGTCTTCTTTCACTCGTCGCTGATCCTTGAGTTCCAACACTTTCGATACTACTTTGACTTCCCCAGGTATGACCAAAATACTCCAGAGCTCGAGCATTTTCTTCAATCTAAAATATAAATTTTATTACTTTCATTTCTTTTAATGATATAATGAGGCTACAATTTAGGTATGCATCATGATTCATATGATATTACAGTACATTAACTTTATTATTTTTTATTACGTTATGATAAATTAAAATTTTAATATATATACAGTATTATATATAATGGTCCCATCTTTTTTATATCCATTACATTACTTAAATCAATAAAAAAAACATATAACAGCTAAATCTTATTAATTTTTCGGTGTAGCGATTAAAATTTTCCGTCATAATTATTTATACTTAGATCTTAGAAGATCATCTTTATAACAAATAGTTTTATACTCATTTATAATAACGAGAAAAATAATAATTGAATATTGTCCTTAACTACTTCTCTATTTGATAAACATTAAATAACTTTTTTGAATGTCTATTACAAGGTTATAATTTATGTAACTATAATTTAAGGAGGTTCTGGTTGAGATTCATTCTTATGTAAATAATGATATCACTTTATTCATATATTTTAAAACAATGATTTCTTAAAAGTAAATTTATAAACAAGTTTAGCGAAATAAGCTTTTATTATTTTCAAATTATAGTTTATGATTTATAATGCTTATTTCTTAATTGAATATTATAAATTTAATACATTATGACAATTCTTTATGATTTTATCTTTACAGTCCACTTTGAAAAATTAATTATGTAATTTAATTATTATTATATATTCCTTTAATAAATTTATATTTAAAAAATCATGTATTACGGTCAGTATCACTTTTCAAATTGTACGTTTGGTAAACGACTTAGTGATTAGTTTAATACTAAATTTATATTAAATCTGACATAACGTAGCGAATTTTTTATTAATAAGTAGTTTAATTTAAAAAATGTTCACCTGGAAGTATAAAATTATAGTCCATATCAAGCCCAAAACTACAGGTGGTCGACCATCAACTAAATCGGACGAATTTATATTCACTAGTTTTATCTATGAAAAATACAAATTTTAAGGTAAACTTTATTGAGAAAAGTGTAATAAATGCAAATTAATTAAATTCACTTACTTTTTTATTCTGAAGAAACTGAAGTGCCGTATTAACATTGCTTAAAAAATGAGGTTTTTTTAAATTACGCCCTTTTTCTACTGGCTATAAATAAAATAAAATAATTTTATATAATATTTTAATCATTTCAAAGCGCATTGCATAGTTATTACCAATTTTTCTCCTGATAATACTTCTAATAAAGCAAGAAGACGCGTTCCATCTTTTAAATCATCTATTAAATCATCCACACGTAACGGGGGTACACGCTATAATAAATAATTTGTAAAGATCATACATTAATTTTTACGTGAAATTTGAACAGATTTGATTAAAAAATAGTATTTTAAACATATGATATTTTTTTTTAATTGCCTCGCGTCAAGTTATCGATAATAATTATAATGTAAGTGAATTAAAATTAATTTTATAGATAACGTTATTTATGGCAAGCAATTATTTTTATTTGGCGTTATAGTAAATAATAAATAATAAATATTATTATTATTAAATGAACACTTAAATAGAGCATTGACCCTACCAAACAATTTAAAACTTATAGCTTACATTTTCTTATTCAAGGTTATTTAAATCTATTTTTTAATACAAAAATTAATATTCATTAAAATAAAATTAAAAAAAATACTTATAAAAGTTGTTAATTTAAACGAAACATTCATATTTAATACGAATTATAAATAATATGTAATTATAAATAGATTATGTAAGAAATTTCGTTTAAAAAATAATTTTAAAACATATACCACCTAAATCTTTATTCTGATTATGTATACACTACTTCAATGAACTAGTTTTGAAGTACAAAGAACTAAGACAGCATGGTAATGGATTAGAGGATCAATTAACAAAGGCAGTTGATAATTATATTCTTGTCTGTATTTTTTATTAATAAGTTTTTGAACTTAGGCATACTTTTTCTGAATATAGATCATGATGCATTTACATTAGATGCCATAAGTGAGATAACCATGAATAGCTGGAAGAACGAAGTTATCCTTGGCCAATCGATAGATTAAGCAGTTGTGTCAGTTATTACTAACTGACCTACCTTTTCATGGATTATTCACGGTACCACAAGTTAAAAGCATGAAACCCGAAAGTAGGAGCAGCTCTTATTAATCAGTTAATAGAGAAATTATTGAGTTTTGTTTTTATTATACATATTACTATACTTTTTGAAGCCAATAAATTAAATAATTTAAAATTGCTTATTCAAAAAATGATAAATAAAAATTATATAATAATTAGAATTTTTCTCCTCTAAATTAAAAACCAGTAAAAAATCAACACCTATATTATTGATAACTATTATATAGGCGTATCTAGTTAATGTAATAGAATAAAAAGATAGAAAAATAAAAAAATTCTATCCTTAATTTGCAATTAGAAATCAAATATTATTAATTGGTTTAGTTTACAAAAAATAGCTGACTATTCACAAATTGAATATTCTAATAACATCATTCTCGAAAATTAATAATGAAATGAGTTCAATATGATAGAATTAGTTAAATTGAATCTATGAATGAAATTAGAATTTTAGACTAAAAAATTTAATACAAATGTTGTCAAAAACTAAATACTAATAAATAAATATTAATGTGAAAATAGTTAACTCAAAGTTCAAAACAGATTTTACATTTGTATTTATATTTATATAATTTCAAAAAGCAAATTCTACTTTTTTTATAACTCATACCTTGTTTAATAATCATAATATTGTATATTTAGAGAGAAAGGATCTAGTATTTTTATCGAATCATATTTAATATATAATGTTATTTTCTTATCCTTTTTTAAAAGTATATTTGATATATGTATTACATAATCTTTAATATACCCAAGCATTAGTGATGTAGACTATTTACAAAAGCGATCGAAAATTATTACATAATTAAGAAAAATTATAGTAGTAATTTTAATACTAAATCGTTTTTTAATATTTTGCTACTGATTAATCAGTAACAGCTTATAAGATAAAACTCACTTTGCATAAGTACGAATTTATCCAATTGACAAAGGTTTTCTTTTGCACACGTTCTTGTTCATCTGAAATTAAGAGAAAATACCATTAGTAATCATTACAGGTTATAATTAATCTAAATGTAGTTATTTTCAAAAATATTATTGTAATTAAACCAAATCAAAAAGTATACATTAATATTCTTTAAACTTTATATTTTTATATACTATATATACACATAAACATAGCTAACAGTTTGTCAACAGTTGTTTGAATCGTAAACAATTTTAGGATTTTCAAAAAAAAAATTCAAAACAGTTAAAAATGCAGACCGTTAATAAAATGTATAAACTATATTAAAATAATTCATATGTATTATCTAAGATACCCTATTATAGGAAACCTTAATATTTTCTTGTTAAACATACGATACAAAAATTTTTGTTATGTTATGTTACTCATATGTAAAAGAAAATCATTACTTTAATTTAATTGATATTGAGTTAATTTCAAATCAAATTGAGTTAATTTATGATTCTAAGCGTCTTAAAATAAACCATATCTATTTCTGAAAATTAAATTTGTTGTGATTATGATTATACTTATGTACAAAAATAAAAATAAAAGTTCAACTAATATAGTTTTTTGATTTTAAAAAGCTTTTATTTTAAAAAATTAATTTTTGTCCGGAATATTAAGTATTGAGACTAAAATTATGATTACAATTTTCTATTTCAAATCAATACTCGATTTTTTCTATAAAATAAAATGTTTAAGCATAATATACTATAAACAGAAATAAATTTATAATAAGTACAAGTATTATTTAATACTAATGAACAAAATATTTAAATAGCATACAGATTTACGAAAGAAGATGCCTAAAAGATTGTATGGCAAAATAAGGTACATTTATTTAATATAATTAAATTTAATATAATTAATATAATATTTAATATAATAATACATTTATTTAATATTTTTTTGTTCAATTATTAGGCGGCTGCTTAGTTATGTAAACTCCAAAGCTATTAACACGCTCTTCCGATTTGCCTCAATCATCATGTTTAATCCACTATTATAAGATCGACTTATGACGTGCATGCAACAAAATACTCCATAAAGTCGAAGTGCTTTCCATACGCCAAGTATTATTGTACTTATCTACAGTACTAGTTGTTGCACAAATAAGTAATGCAGTATAAATGGTGGTGCCCGTATCACTATATCCTTGTTACACCTACATAATGACCATTTGTGTGATTATTCAGCACGTACATAGAAGTCAAAATACTTTATTTTTAAAAACTCTACTAATTATAAATTGAATAAATGATGAAATTTTTTATTTTTAATAATTTTATTTTGCTTTTAATGTAAAGAAACGTTTTTTATATTATGAAATTATGAAATTTTGAAATTTCTACAAAGCATAACAGTTTAATGATTTTTTAACAATCAGATCTTCAAATTTGAACAAAATGATGTCTTTATATTTCTCGATAACTAAAGCATTTACTTTCAAAACATTTATAAATAATGTAATAACTAAAAAATTTTAGGTACTAGAAGTTTTTACTTTGAAATAGTATTTTATTTATAATATGTGGCTTTAATGTGTGTCAATATCAGTTTAATTTTATGACCGCGAAATATGTTCAAGGTAATTAAAATTAATTCAATAATAACATACTCATATAAATAAATGTTTATTATTTAGAACCTTATTTATTTAGTTTAATTGCTTATAAAAAATTAAAATATCCTTTTACGTTCATAAAAAAAATTTCAAAATTGTTTATTATGTACATAAAATTGAAAATCTATTAAAATAGTCGAAGTCTCACCGTCTGTGACTTATGTTTCGACAAGGCTTCGCATAGTGAATCTAATTAAGAAACACGAAAGAGAAAAATTTGAGAATAAATTTTCATTCGTGTTTCAAAGATATTTTTATAAAATAACCAATATTTACAAACGCGATATATTTTATATACTTAATTTTATTTCTTTTATTTTTTTCTCACATAATGCTTTTAATAATTTTACCCAAAAAAACAAATATTTATATTTGAGTAAAATTACATTGGTAATATATCTTTCAATAATTATTTGACTTTTAAATAAATAATTTATTTAGTGCAATCCAATATATTACATTTTCAATAATCAATTGCATATTAATTTTTCTTTATTTATTTTATTACGTATTATGTAACTAATGAAATATTATACTTATGTTATTTAAATATGTTCAAATATAAACTATATAAATGCAGTATCGTATACAAATCCAATGGACTTACTTTAATATGACATATAATGATTAAATTTATCTTTAAATATTTAAATTAAATTTAATGTCAATTAAAAGTTAAATATTCAATTTTTAAAATAAAAAAATCAATTCAGATAAATTTTACAAGCTAGAAATATTATTTTCTAATGCAGATCGTATCAAATAATAATTACGTAATCTGATTATACTTATTTATATTGAATGAAAAAATTTTACTTGTGTTAATAAAATACTAATGCGAATACAAACTATAACTTACTGAAGTTTTATTCTTAAAGAACACAAAATAATTTTTGTATTTCTACACGTTTCGTATATGTTTAGTTTATCGAAATTTTGTGTATATTTAAAAAAAGGTCAAGTGTACAATATTTGAAAGCGTGTTGTAAAAAAAGTTGTACTTCTGATATTATGACGGGGCACTCCATATTAAAAATCCATCACTATTTGTAAATAAAAGACACTGTGGAGTGCAAAAAATAGTGTTCAGTAAAATTCACTAGAGCGCAAAAGAGAAGCAGCTTTCTAATCAAGTATACGAAGTAAAGTCCTACAAAGGTTTCCCTAACCTTCGATCTTATCAAAACTAGGCATCTCGTAATATTTTATTAGATACAAAAAAAATTTTCGTATCACAATGTCAAACTTACGTCCTCGCAAGCATATCGACACTTCCGAATTATTCGCGTATGGCTGCATAATGTTGTCAGACACATATAACCGAAGCTTCTTTTTATATTGTTAACAGTAAAACTTTTTTACCTGTACACGGACTCAGACACTAATGAAATAATGACGTAGCGACTCACGACAGTGACGCGAGGCCTAGAGCCTATAATCCCCGCAGGCAAAGCAGCTACACAGATGCGGTTCTTTAATCTAACCCGATTCGCATCCAAAGAACATATCGGATTACCCAGCAAACCTAATGTTACAGCATTCGTTAAATGGAAGGGATAAAAGATTCTTTCGTATGTCTTGGAATGTAGCACCAGGAGGTACAGGGTTTCGACCACATATGCAGCGTGGACGCGAGTGCGTAACGTTCATATGGTTGGAGGAAATTGACCGAAATTTACTGAGATAATAATACATTCAAGAGAAAAAGGATGTCTTCTATCAAGGTAGGATCTTTTTCTTTATTATTGATCATGCTGAGCAAATGCTTCCTTCACATCTATTGCAATCTCTATTCCTCATTAGAGACAAATTATACGCAATGCAACAAAAATTAAAATAGAATTAAAGTAGAATTTTTTTTTTCTGGAATAACAATATTTAATAAGGATAAAAACATAATTATGATAAGTCATTTTAACGTCTAAATTTCTATACATTTATTTAAATATGGAATATTCATTAACCATTTAAATCATTGAAAGAAATCAAATCTGTATATAACATCAACTCTAATACATTCAAATCATTAATTATTATATAAAAAAATATGTTTTAATATCACATAATAAAGAATACTTAAAATTTTACTTTACATGTAATTTAACTCTTTTTCTACTGCAGGTCTTGTACTATATTATTAATATCAGTTATATATCCTGCAAAAATAAATTAATTAGTCTAATTTAATCCACATTCTAAATTATTGGAAATATTTATTATAAACTTATGCAATATTAATTAAGTACTACTTCTTTTATATAAAAGTATATAAATATATTGCTAATAAATAAATAATCATGAAAAATACATAAATCATGAAAAAAATTACATTGCAATAAAATTTGAAAAATTAGCGTAAAAAATTTATTTACGTCAAAAGTTTCTAGAATTAAGTAAATTAACTACGACTATCAAAGGACAATGATTCACGATCTTGAGTATATCAAATTTTATTCAGTCTTCTCTAAATCTCGTAATTTTACATTTTATTCATTAGGATTTTCGTATTCGTTGACTACCCGAACGAAACATGTAAGCCCAGATCCTGGTAGTGTCATGACATGATTCAACCATCAGGTCGATAGCCGCTTCTATATTTCGAAGAAGTCACTGGCTGCAGCACGAACAAATATAATACTGCATAAATGTCAACGATTTAGACAGTAACATCGCAACGCATACACGTAAAAGTTATACAGATAGAAAAAATAATTGCGACACTATTGAACGGTAAAAAAGGGCTGCTTACGAAAATCTTTAATATCTATCGTAAATCTGACCAGAATTCTTTTTAATTAAATATAAGCTTCATCGAATAAAGCCCAAATCAAGAACAAAAAATTTTCCATTTTTAGTTTAAAAAAAAAAACTTTTTCATGTTTCAGAAAAATAATGAGATTTTAAGTTTTAAAACGCTTCATCTGACATAAAGAATAAAGCAATATTTCAAAAATAAATAAAAATTCGCGTTCAATATTTTTAACGTTTTACAAAAGACTGAAAAATAACGGCGAAAATTTATCGTGACCAACATTTAATGACATTTTGTATCAAGATCGACCTTGTTTAATTATTCAACCAAATTTCAAGACCTCACAATACTACGTTTTGAAATCTTAATGACAAAGAATAAGAATACTTTAAAGTATTATTAATAAATCTTTTGTAAATCTATGGATGTGGATAGCTTGGGCATAATTTATAGCGTTCACTCTAACCAGGACGAATTTATGTTATTCTGCATATTAATGATCTTACAAAGTAGGGTATTTTGTGTTTGTCCTATGAAAACATCTAAAGAAAGTTTTTCTAGAAGGCAGGTTTTCGAGTGATACAGATAAGAAAGTAATGTGTACTTGATATATGGTAAGTTAGAACGTCAGCTAGGATATTTTCTAATGAGATATTGAGAAAGAGAGAGAGAGAGAAAGAGAGTATATACGATAACGCGTTGCAGTCATAATAGAGATTATATTTCAGATTATGAAGTGTAGCAACTAAAATGGATCGCTTTATATATATAATTCATATCAAAAAATTTTTTCATTTTTAGCAAAAAAAAACTACAAAAAAGTTAAAAACAAGAATAGTATCTCATTGACATATAGTTCCTTTGAAATTTATTAAAACAAAAGTAATAAAAATAAAGATTAGAAAAAAAAATGTCTTACTATAATACATATTATTGACTTTTTTAATACTAATAATTAAAAAATTCTAATTTAACCTGCTTATGTTAATTTTTATTTATTTAACTTAAATAGTATTTGATGAAAATTTTCATTTATATTAATATTCATAATTTTGGCATAAAATATTTATACTTAACTCTGCATTTATTTTTATTACATAAAAACTTACTTTAACAATCATTTTATTGATTCTTATTTATTCGCGTATGTGATCTACACACCTCTATTTACATTTTTCGGGATCAATGCGCACCAAGATCGGTAGCTGAATAGTTATTTTGTTAACATAATTAAAGCATCAGTTATTGAAAATGTAAATCTAATTTCTATCTTTGGTTGACACTTAGTTCATATTTTTGTAGTGTATGGTGGAGGCGCAACCAATTCACAAAAGTACATGGTATCGTATTAACATAGTGTTTTTAGTTTGTAAAAATAATTGAAGAAATATTTATGTTAAAATGGGCATCCTAAAATAAGTCGAACGATGCCCTAAATTTTAATAAAAACATATTTTAATTAAGTATTGTGTCAGAAAAACCTAAAAAATATTAATTTTCATTGTACATTTGGTAAATTCGACTCACTAAACTCACTAAACAAATTCTATTAAACGTTAAAAAATAATTATATATAAAAAGTAATATAATTCTACAATTATCATACCATTATAAAGGAGCGAGGAGAGCACGTGAAAATGGAAGAAAGTGAGGCGTAGGAGTAGGCTCAAAATCGGAGCATAGTATGAGCTTAGCTTTTGGACCACGATGAAATGTGATGAAATATGCAGTAACGTAGCGCAGGGGGAGGTACCGGAACCGAGGATGCGTTAATGCACTAATGATGGGGGCCAATTAATCTTTCTCCGATGATCGGGAGTCGAGAAGATCAGCTGCTCCGTAAGCACTTAAGAGTTCTAATTTTATGGTCTGTGGCTGTTCGCGCACAACTCTGCGATATGTTTCTCGCAGTCGACTCTGATCGGGTGCTCGTGCCAGTGAGGCTTTTTGACCCTCTGGTGCGTAACTTCCAAGACAAGGCCTTTCGACTAGGCTCTATTTACTCCCTAGTTAATCCTAACATGACACAGCTATATTAATTTTAACATAGGACGAACTTGTTTCTTAAAAATAAGCCATTAAATTATGAACTGTAAGGCCACAATTTTTAGAATTTTAAAACCCGAACGTCTCCCTGCTCTCTCCTAATCTAAGGCAGTTTGTATACGCAGTAATATATATTTGTGCAATTTACTAATATATATTATTCTTTAGCTCAAAGTATATTACATATCTAGTTTAATAAGTTGTTTTTAATTAGTTAATAATATATTTATATATATATATTATATATTTAATATATATATATATATATTATTTCCGTTTCAATTATTTATAAAATAATTTTTATTTTTAGTAATATTTATTCAGTACTCTTTGTATTTAAAAGTTCATTCTTAAATGCATTCATATATATATATATATAATCATTGAGGGTAAAGGACTCGCGATTCGTGATAAGAAACGATTAACGTAGAATTCGAAGCTTAATGCATAGTCCCCAATAAACTATTTTCGTTTTTTCATTTTCATAAAATAAGGCAAAATCTATTATTTGTTTAAATTATACACGCAGTGCTAAAATTTTAGTAAATCATTATACTAACTTAACGCAAATTACTATTTATTGCGCAATGCAAGAACTATAAATTATGCACTAAATATTATCAAAATTCTTAAAACACTACTAATTTTTAACAAATATAATGACAAATTTTAATATCTTGTAAACTTAAATGAAATATAAAATATGTATAAAATTTTGCTATTAAATATACATTCATAGTTCAATCCAAGTTTGAAGTCCATATTTTGTAAATAAGAAGAAGAAAAGAGAAAAGAAAAAATGTCGGCAAAAGGAAGAGGAGGCAAAAAATAGTTTCTTGAATGAGAGATAGGAAATATAAAAAAAAACAAATAGAGAAAAGTCGCTGCTTTGTTTCTCTTAATCGCGTCATTTTGTAAAAATGAAGAATAGGCAACTATGTCATTAAAATAGAGCATGTTCTTTCAGATGAAATGAGGAACTTAAGGAGGATTAAATACTTTTTTAATTTTCTACCCTCCTTACAACTTAAAGTATTAATTTCATTTCATTTCGCATATATTGTATGATATTTAAGAAATTATAATCACTATAAATATATAACGACAAATACATATAAGAATTTGTAAATCATATCCATAGACATAAAGATTATTAAAATTATTTATCATTGTCAATGTATTACAGCAAAATAATAAAAAAGAATTATTCATTTAAATAAGTGGATCGATTAATAATATAGCAACATAATAGTATAACAATTATTTAATTAATACAAAAATAAAAAAGACAATAAATGCGAACTGCTACCTTACGACTAAAAGTCTTAATATTTTTCTACTGTTTTTATGATAGAAAACTTAAATGCAGATTATTTATTTGTTCAACACATCTCAATTGACAACCTATTTTTTACTGCGGATTATTGTATTGAATAAATTATGAATGGATAAATGATGTCTCTGGTAGTATAAGATTTGTTATTGTTTTTTACACCAACAACGCGTGTGTATAAATAACGAACTTGTAACCACAAATCTTAAATGCCTAACAACAATTAGAAAAATAATAACGAGTTTTGTTTACTTACAAAAAAAATATAAATATTTAATAATCATAAAATTATTTCACACCAAATCACTTAATAAGATAATTTTTCGTAACAGAAGATTTATTTGTTATGGTATAGTGATTATTACGTAAGAAATGATCTAAACGATTCATATAAATAAATCATTGATAATTAATACTTATTTTACTTTTTGTAACTGTAAATCTCAAAGAATATATTAAACAATTAGTATAAAGTAAATATATTTTTACATTTTGCATGATTCCATTTAACGTAGTCGTTGAATGAATACAGCTAATATTTACAAAATCATAAAAAATATTAATAAATAACGTTTGAAAGATATTGATACAATGAAACGTACAATAATGATGTCATTTCATATTAGCGTTATTTAAAAAAAAACGGTTTTACTGTAATAGTAATAGAGATCATTGTCACATTGGTAGCACATAATTTTTTAAGGCCTATTGCTTGTATTGCTACAGGGATACTACCCTATATCATACTTCAGATATTGGAATTAAAATTTAATCCGATATTAAATACAAGCTTAAATATAATTGTACATATAGTAGCTTTATTATGAAGTCATCATAGTAACACATACAGGTTTGTCTATAAAGAAAGTTCATACTTTTCATACTTGCTGAATTCAAAGTAAAGTCTGTAAATATATTTTAAGCACTGTAAAAGTTATTTTAATAAAAAAATTTTTTTAAACTTCATTTCATTATATTTTTACAAATATATTGAGGGCATTGAATCAATTTAACTTTTTACTTTAAATAACTTTAAAAATCTTAAAATATTTAGTGTAAATAAATAAACAATTACATTTTATTTATTTAACATACATTACCTGACAATTTTATATTAAAATCCTTAATGTTAAAAAAAAATTTAAGACTCCACTGTTAAAAACGCTTTATATTTGAGAAATTAATGAAAATTGATCTTTAGGTTATCGCTATTTATATATTAAGCGTGATTCATTTGGTTTTCGCGCGCATTTGACGCTTTCATTTAGTGTTGTTATTTCACACAAGGTGTTCAGCATCATAAGCTAACTGTTCGGCGCAAATTTTTAATTAAAAATTTACTTTTAAAAATGGTTTCCAATGGTTAAATAAAATTTTTAGATTTTATTAATACACTTGAACAAGTTTAAAGAGACCTTAAATTAATAATGTGAAGATAAATAATTTTTAGACTTGTTTAAGGTCATGATTTGAACTATTTCTGATATTTATTATTTCAAAATATTACGGAATTTAGGGCTAAAAATACAATACGAAAAAATTAGAATAAATCAAACATATTACTGAATATACCATATGGGTAAAGAGTTTGACAAAAATTATTTTGCTCAAACTATCTAAAAGCGTGGTTTCACGTTAAAGATAAGTATCTTTTTAAAATTAAAAATATTTCGCATTGATCATATGTAAAAATTCAGTACCACCCTTTATTTTTAATTCACTTGTATTTCTAAATTCTACTTAATAGTTTTTTTAAATTATTTTAAATAATTTCAACGTTATAGTTTCATTTATTATTCTTTTGTTAATAAGAAAGAAAACAGATAAATAAAGAAAATAAATGCTAGTAAATTAAAGCATAAATTATTTATTTTTAACAAACAATCATTATTATCATTATTTTTTAGTATTAACGATACTTACTAATAGCCTAAAGTTTTTACGTTATTTCTTTAAAAATAGTATTATAATTGTGATATTGATCGGAAATTTAGGACTAACATTCAAGCGTTAAAAATCACAGATTTTCCGTGCATTTTTACGAATAAATTTTTAATTGGAGATAGACGGAAGGATGTAATTAGCTATAATATAATTATGAGAAGGGAATATAACTTTGATAAGCTGAACATTGTTATTGTTCATTTTTATTATTCGCTGATATTAATCATTATTGGAAAAATTAATACGATATAATAAATAACCTTTTACTACATTCTAAATACAATACATGGTCATTACATTTCGTATAACTGTAGTGCAGGTATGAATTTCATTTTTTCGGCAAATTTTTATTATTCGGAAGCTAATTTTCAATCAGTCGATGTATAATTTCGGTATCATTTTTACAAAAAAAAAAAAAATAAGTCTTAGTATTCCTTTACAAAATTAAGAATCGTGATATTAAATTTTATTTATCACAAAGAAGGTTAATTCGTCAGCTTACATTTTATTAGAATTTTTGTATAAATTAAAAAATGATTTATTGTGATTAGAGAAACATCTTACAAATTATCATTTACATTTATGTCATGTGTTTTACTTTCATTTGTAAATTTAATAAAATAAAAAAAGTATCAGTTTTAATAAACTTATTTTTTCTATGCGTAACACACTTTATCTTTTCAGATTTTAACGTTTTAGAATTCTTGTAACAATTTCGAAATACATTTTGTTTTAACTTCGTTAACGTATATTCCAAGGCTTCATAATATAATATAAATGCAAGCTTTTAGCATTTTTTATGCATTTGTTGTTCTTTATAGGCAATAATGCAAATGGACTAATAAACTGGTTTTAATTATTTTTCCCTTTTATTAGAAAAATAATTCAACTATCAAATGAATTAGATAATATATTTTGTTTAATTAGTCTATAAATCATAAATATATACTACCCGATTTTTACTTCTGAGACTCTAATAATATGCATCTCATACTTTAGTTTTCAATAATTGCAGCCTATTAACATCTTCAGTAAAAAAGTTATAAAAATCTACATCTTATATCATGCATAATAGTCATATAAAAAACAATCTATTTTAGGTTAAATGATGCACCAGTAACGTAATGTATTTCACTTTTCGTTTAAATTAAAACACATGTTAACTCGTATGCTGTGCTATATTTGTTCACAAAATTGTTGCGTAATTACTTCTTGACAAGTGTTATGAGTGTGTGATACACGAAAGTGGAAGTGGAGATCGCATGTTTCAACGGTAGCAATAGGCAAACCCTTGGACTTATTTGTGTAAACATATACAAAATACAGATACATAAAGCATGAAGCTTGTATATCTTTCAAGGACAAATAGAAACAAAAAGATAACGGCAGAAAGACGACACGCAAAACCACATATATTTGTGACTACGTATAAAATTTCAAAGCATCTTACTAAGAACGTGTCTAATTTGGTGATGATGTATAAACCACAATTTACTTATGCTTTATGACTGTGAATATCAAGTAACCTTAAAAATATGCCTTATTAATAAAGACATTTACAATAAAATAATTAATTTATGTATAAGTAAAAACTATTGCTTAAAACTTAAAATTTCATACACGAAATTCACCATAATGTTGTTCAAAACGTTACTCACAATCTCAAAAATATTATTCATATTTCAGAATTTCACTTTTATATATTAGGATATAATTTCTTTTATACTTTTAGAATTAATATGTATATATAACCTGTTATTATTTCAATCGCAATACACTATTTCTTAATTTAAAAATAAAAAGAGAAGAATCTTTTTTAAAATGTTTTAAATTTTACATTTAAAATAATATCTACTTATTAATTTCTATAAAAATCATATCTAAGTAAATATTTAAAAAGTATTTTTAAATTGTTATAATATGAATATTAAATGAATTAGATTATTAAAATTTTATACTGATTAAAAATAAAATAGTTGTTAATACATTTGATCATACTATGCTTTATTTCATGAATAAAATACCCATACAAGAAAAAGTTAGCTTTCTTTTTTAGAGTCTACAAACTTAATTATAATATCTGACAGATTAATTAGTTTTTATGATTCTTGATACATGATCTAGTGTTTTATAATGTTCGTTACGACTAAAAAATATGCATATTTTTTCTGTATTATTGTAAAAAATAAATAAATGTCAAAGTTAAAAGCTTGTATTTTTAAAATATCTAGAAGTCGGATTACATACAAAATTAATATAATACTCAAATGATTATTTGAACGTTTTTTATCGATGAATAATAAAAGTAAAATAATATAATGAATAATTGTAACTTAGTTGTACTAATTTAAATTTAAGGATACAATTTTTATTAACATATTTTTGATATCGCTTATATTAATTAATTAAATTGTTCACAACCAGATAATACTGGAGTGCTCAATTAAATTTATATTATGTAATGATTATAATTAATAAATAACTAGAACAAATAATTTGGAATCTCTTATGTTACTATCAATATTTAAAAAGCTAACAGAAATTATCATGTTTTTTAAGGATATGGATTTTAGTTTAAATCTACAAATTTATATTTTGTCTTCGCATAGATAAATATACTAGTTAAAATAACTATTTCAAATAAATATTATATTTTTATACAATAGTTACGGTTGATAGAATAAGGAATTTTTAATTCACTTATTTTACTTTTTTCGATAATGCAAAATAACATCATATATTTTTATTATATCAGGAAGTTTAATTTATTTTAATTAAGTAATACAAATGTATTTTCAATTTTGTATATAGATTAATTTAACTATCATTAATAAATGAATATACTATTTAAGAATAACAGCTGGTTATTATTAGGATTATTATGATTATACAATATTACTTATTGTAATGTTAATAGAATACGATTAGATTTCAAACTCATTCTTTATCAAGCTATAGAATATTTTAGACAATAAAATTTCAATTATATACAAATTACAAAATTTGATCTATAAAACATAATCATATGAAAGCAGATGATTACAACTATTTTTAAAGTAACATAAATAGTTAACCTTATTTTTGTAAATGATGCTTTAAGGTACTTAATGAAGGTTCAATGAATTATTATGAAAACAAACTAGTTAATAATTTTGTTATTCTATGTTAAATTCATATTAAGTATTTTATAAAGTTTTATCATAGTAAAATATGAAATAATTATTTGATATTAAGTTTTCTGACAACCTACAATGTCTAAGATAAAAGTAACTGTAAAATTTTAGTCTCACAATTATATAAGATTTTGTTATATATTGTGTTTTTATATCACATGCTGTGCATATTATTAAAATAATTATTTTTGTAAAAATAAATATTCAACATGATAAAAACAAACATATTAGATCATAAGTGTTTACTTAAATATAAGAGAATTATGTTTTTATTAATGAGTTTGCAATCAGTTTTTTAAAAACAGCGTCAGAACTGGATTGTTGCTATTACAAATATAGATTATAAATATGTACCTCGAATAACAAGTAAAATAGGGCTAAATTAAATATTTCTTGAGAAATCCTATTCCGACAGTTAATAACAATAACAATTTATATTCTTTCCGCATTTTCAACCTCTGGTGTTATAATGCCTAAGAACAGTTTTTTTACTGTTCTTTGTTCTCGCACACAAAATATTCTAAATTAACGACTCTTCTGTCTTGTCAAGTTGTCACGAACAAATATATTCTCGACGCATGTTTTTAATTCCCCCTCTTAAAACTATCATGATGCATCTATTTTATTTCAAAGTCTATGGAATATAAACAGGTCGTTCGTAGTGGCCAAATATCATAATCGGAGCTAATTTAACTTGTTTCATTAATAAATGCATTTTTTGATGAACTATTTTTAAGTGTAAATCTAATTACAAAAAAAGTACCATTGATCTTGGCCGAATGTATTGAATGCTGTCTAACCAACTGAATAAGCATCATACCTATTTATAAACAAAATTGACGCGAATGTACTATTTTGTGATACTATAATTTAAAAGTGTATTGAGGATAATAACAGCCATTATGCGGTAAGGAATTATGTATACGTGTTTAATACAAACAAAATTTGCTTTTAGTTAGTCTTACTCATTTTAAAAAAATTCCTAATTTTAAAAACTATACTACTTGTTACTATCTTATAAATTCTAAGATTCATTGGTAATAATAATAATAATTTGACATTGTAAATACTTTTAATTCTACTTTTCGCAATATATTATATAACAATTTCACGATTAATTTATATTAATTCTAAATAAGCATGGATTTATAATATTTTAATTTAATCGGCTTAAAAATGTTTGATACAGTTTAAAAATAATATAATTAATTTAATTTTACATTTTATCTTGTTAATAAAATATAGACAATAATATCAGAAAAAGATAAGGTAGTCGCTTACTGAATTTAAAAAATAATTCATATCATAAATGTGAAAATTTATAAGGTAACATTAAGAGCTGTGTTGATAATAAATATAATCGTTTGCAAAAAATCATTATCTTTTTAACATTTAAAATTTAGAATATTTATTAATTGTCCGTTAAAAACTACTTATATTATTCTTCAGTCAGAAAATAATATATTATTTATATAAGAATGGTATTTGTATAACAATGATAATATAATGGAAGACACAGTTATCATTGACTTGTTATTATTTTTATTTCACTACTTTTAGATACAAATGATTTGTAAATTAACTTGCAATTTGAGGAAAATGAATTAAGTTGAAACAAATATCGATGTACTTATAAACAAGGGACGAATTAGAATAAAATATCTATTAAATAAAGGATTTAGGTCGAAGCATAGGCATAAACGTATGCCACCGATTATGTTATTGTAATTAATTGTTAAAGTTTGGGCTTAAGATCATAAATTCTAAACAAAAACCATTTTTTTCATAATTCATTTACGAACACGTGTAAAATATACTATGTAAAAAGAAATGTTAAATTTATATCTATATTGAATTTTAATAATGTTAATTTATTAATAATTTCTAATAATGAAAAACAATATACGTAAGATATAACATGATAAGATCAAAAAGATGTTAAGGTTGTATTATCATGAATGTTTTACCTAAAAAAAATTATAATAGAATGATTAAAAAATAAAGCAACAATTAGTTTTATGTAGAGGAACAAAAATAAAATTCTTAAATAATTCTTAAAATGGGAATTATATATATTTTTAATTAATTCTCAAATATTAATTTCATTATAAATTCTAATATTACTATTATACGTCAATATTAATTTTAATATACAATAGTAATATTAATATAAAATATCTATATGTATTAATATTTAAAAATAAATTTTTATATCTATATTTATTAAATTATATAAAACTATTATACATATAGTTTTTATGTAGCATACATAATTAAAAAACGTTATTACAAATAATAGTAAAAATAAATATGAAAATTAACCCCTTAACAAAGCTGAAAAAAATATAAACCAAAGGATAATACATCAATTGAGACAACTAAAATATTAAATTATGATTTATGGGGAAGTTTTTAATAATGTTACTAAGTTAGCATTAATAATGTTAAAAAGAAATATATATGTTGTTTGTAACTCGACGTGGAATGATATATTGGTTCAAAAAATCTTTTTTATGGATTATTAAAACTCTTAAACGCTATTATAACCAGAAATTTAAACACATCATATTATTATGTTGACTACAGCGATATGTATCTAAAAAGTATCTTTAATTATTCATTTTATTTTTTTTTTAATTTCAATCTATAGATGGCGTATTAATTTTCAATTAAATAATGAATTTATTAAAACTTGTTAAAATAAATAATATAAGAATAATTTTTAACAATACTTTTTTAGCAATAATTAATTTATAATTTTTACATTAAATTTTTAAATTAAATTTTATTGTCATAGCCTACGAATTATAAGTATTACTTATTCATTGAAAGTAATTCAATTCCCTTCTTATAAAAATGTTCAATGATTTAATTCGAATTGCATCTATATCATTATTCGCCTGATGCACAACACCCATTAATGCTCAATCTCGAATCCAATTTAAAGTGAATACGCTTCCAGCTATTTAGTTTTCTACCTTTAATTTTGGCGATATGCGCGTCGAATTGGCTCTTGCTGCGAACATACTCGATCTTTCCTGCTACACCGTGGAAGCTTCGATTGAGGTACTCTGCATAATGATCCCGCGATGCCTTATCATCCGAAAGGAGACTCATACCCCGCTTTAAAGGAAGACTTTCCTTCGAAGGGAAGCCACTGCTTGATTTTAGGTTTTGAGAGATTTGGTACGAGCCTTCGGAAGATATCCCGTCAATCCTTGTCCGGTCGCCACTGCTACTACTCGGACTCGAGCTGCTACCCAACACATGTACATGGCATTAAGCCCTTTCCCATTCAGTAACAGTACATTTTTCATCTTTCATTAGAGTTTTACTAAAACTCGTTCCTTATTGAACAAAACCGACTACCTATATTTACTTTTGACATTGACGACAAATTAATTTCACGTAGATTCTTATTAAATTGACAATTCGGAAGGGTATACCATTGATCTTATAATTTCTTTTTATTATTACCAATTCAATTATTCAATTACGATTAAATTAAGACTTTTTATTAATTGACAGAGCGTATCACATGTGTCAAGTCGTTTGAATTTGTTTTGAACAGTGTTTACTTTAGTGTGGCAATAATAAACAACATTTTTTCAACAAAAACTACTCAGAGTAATATCAAAATTTTTTTTTTCAATTATATTATATTGAAAGATGTTTTTTAAAATACTAAATATTTTTTCCTCATATTAGACCCAACGTTCATTTAATTACTAAAATTTATTACGGAGATTCTTTATAAAATATAATTGTGGATAAAATATAATTTTCTGAAGTAGCTATGTTGAAATAATTATTAACCATGAAATAACTACTTTCTTAAACATTACTCTAATAAAATGTTTCAATTAAAATTAAAATAACATCATTTGTGATAATTACAAATTATTTAAATTTTTTTAGCTTAAATAAGACGATCTATTTATAAAATTATAAAATGAATTATCTTTTTTGTAAGCATTGAACTAATTTATTTTTGAAACATTTATAATTTACATAAGTATAAAATTACTGGCTGGCTTAATATTCAAATAATTACTCAATAAATTCTATAACTTCACCTCGGGCGAGTATTTATCGTGAAAACAAAATCTTAAAAAATTTAAGTGGCTTTTGTCAATCGTCATTTAATACAGTGTATTGCTACAC
Source organism: Kradibia gibbosae (assembly GCA_018907135.1). NCBI lineage: Eukaryota > Metazoa > Arthropoda > Insecta > Hymenoptera > Agaonidae > Kradibia > Kradibia gibbosae. Next base: position 26,260,786 of record JACCHX010000001.1, read on the forward strand.
GTAAAAATTTCACAAATATGTAAATTGTATACGGTATAATTTTAGGAGATCGTTACAAACAAATCGGCTAGTAGTTTGGTGCTCACCTACTAAAAAAGACAAAGAAACTGAAAGCGTGAGAGAGAGAGGGAGAGGGAGAGAGAGAGAGAGAGAGAGAGAGAGAGAGAGAGAGAGAGAGAGACAGAGAGATAGAGAAAGTGAAAGAGGCACAAAACGCAAGTCGGTCAGTGATGCATTAAATTATAACAGATTCAGTGTCACTCCTATAATTATTCGCGCACCTGAGGTCCTGTTGCATGACCTTCGCACTTTTCTTCACGGTGATCTTCTCGAACTTAACAACCTTCATGCCGTCATAATCGCCTTCTTCGATTAGCTTCTCGTAGCTTTCCTCAAACGAGGAATCATTAGATTTTAAAGGCGTACATCCGGTAGCTTTGTTCGGCTCATTTAGAGGTGAGGTCGTCTCGGACAGCTGTTCAACTAAGCTCACGTGGTCTCGCGATTCGGAACTGGCGTTGGCTTTGCGTTTGGACATGACGCAACGTTAAACAAATTGTTGGTTTTCCAGATCTGCTGTCAATCAAATGTTAAGATTGCAGTTGACTATCTCACAGCATGCGGTTGACGGGGCTCCAATAACATCGTATACGTTATATTCCCGCTGGTTTTCGCGCATTCGCCTGTTCTTGTCCGGTAAGGATGTGTTTGAAGCCGGCGCAAATTCAATACTGGAGTCACTTCACGCCCGGTCTTCTGCAGAGTAGATTGGCATCGTTACCCGTCTCGCACTCGCAGCGCGCATTTTTCTCCTCCTCTACCTCGGACGCCGCAGGAGCTAGTGGGGCTCTGATCCTGCGCACTTTCCTCGCAACCACGGCTGCACCCAATAATAATTCAAGTTATCCTTAAACTCAATTGGAACCCCACTCAAGTTTAAACGTAGCCAAACATTGCTTTTTATTCGGAAAATTTATCGGCTATCTTGCTGGAGGCATCCTTGATTATATGAGCTCGTGTCATTCTCGGCACATCTGCGGTCCTGATCATAACAACAATTTTAAATATTCTATGAACCGCCTTTTCAATTCCACACTCGCCATTCTCTCATTTTACATGCTACACTATGGTGTTGCAATCGATAAATTATAGCAAAACCTCATAGTGCGGTATGACGTAAACTCGGCAATCGTAGCAAATAACAGCATCGTTATAAAACGTCCTTTAAATGTCTGTTAAGAAAATCCTATAGCTTGTTATTAGAATTTCTATTCGTATTTGTACATATTAAAATTCAAAGTATCGAGTCGTTGTTGTAAACAACATTTTCTCTATGAAATGAAATTTATAAAAAATTCTAATAATACAAATAAATCATGTTAGATATAACGATGAACTTTATTGGTATTTATTAATACTCTTTAACATAAATGAATATACATTATATTACGTAAAATTGACAATGGACTTTTGCCTTAATAAATAACTTGTGACTCGGATTATATGTTCTTTAAAGTATATATTATATTTAGGTTTATACTTTTATATTTTATATTTAGGTACTCAAGCAATTATTTTATTTCAAATTTACGTGCTTGAATCAGGCTTAAATGACTATACTATTGAACAATTAATAATCTACTGTTTTGTAATAACTACTAGATAATATTAAAATGTTTATTTTACATGAATTTAATAAATTCAAATAATCTGTAAAAGTAATAATACTTAAAGATTCAAAGAATTTTTTAATGCGAGAAAATCACATAAAAGTCATATTAAAAATATCGATACGTGACTATTTATCGATCCACGTTACTAAAATTGCGCAGAAATAAAATTTATTATCTAATCAGCTTTGTATTTACAATTATATTTCTTAATTATTGATATTATAACGAACATTGATTAAATTTTTAATTTACGTAATTACTTAAAATATATATATTAGTTCAAATATACGAAGAAAAACAGCTCTTTAATTAAAAAAATATTTCATTTTTCATGTAATGATTTAAAAACAGTATATTAAAATACATAGAAATGAGTGAATATTAATATTTTTAAATTTCATTATTCCTATGTGAAGCATTATTCATATTCTATGCATGCCACACATTTATCATAATTCAACATAAAGAGATATTTTGTAACAGTATTTCAAACGAAATTAAAATTAGACTTCAAGAAAATCATTTAAATAATTTTCAAAAACTAATCAAGACTTTAGTAGAACAAATTAAAAATTTATGTCCAGTAAATTTTCTTGTGGATCTAATAAATTTTTTAGAATAGCCTTGCTATATCCATTTGAATCGATGAATTGTAATGTAGATGTGAATTTTGGTAACTACCTTTCTTTTGTACCTTGAATTCGATTAGAATTTGTTTACAATTACCACTAAATATCATATTTGCTTATTTACTTTCCTTCGCCTATAACAAAGCATAGGAGTAAATGAAATTGGTGAGCACGGATGCTTGTCGTGGTAATTTGTATTGCTGCGGATTAAAAAATTAATTTTTACACGATCAAAAATAAATCTGAATTTTGAAATACAAATGGGTGATTATTTCGTCGCAAAATAAAACATATACGTAGCTTGGGTATTATAATGGGCTCGAGAAATGTACCTTATTTTAATCTTATTCTATTTACTCATGTATTAAGAATGAAAACATTTTGTACACATTTCCAAGCAATGTATCTTTACTACAGAAACTTCTACATTTATTTTAAAAACCTTGACTGATTTGCAATTACTTCCGTAATTTAATCCGACTATATAAATAATATTAATAATATATCTTGAATTCTTCACACATATTGGTGTGTCTTCATATTTAATAAAGCAAAAAATAAATTAATTAAAAATAGGATAGTGTTTAAGACCTAGATAAAATTATTAAGAAACAAATGAATACCATGAACCACCAATAATAATTACTATAATATAATCATGATATGATAAAATAAGGAAAATATGCAAAAAAATTATTTCTATATAACAGAGCTTTTTTATAAAAGATAGAGAGTTTATAAGGGTTCTTGCTGAACCTTCATGATATGAATGTAACTTCATATTTTTAAGTTCAGTAATTTAAGGTATCTTTATTCTATGTCTTTTCCGTCATCATAGCAGATTTAGTATCATTATGTAACATAAAACAACTTTTAGAGAATACAAATTCATAAAATTGAAAAATCATATTTCTAAATTCGATTTTATATAAGATTCAATAATAGTATTTAACAAAAATTCAATATTAAATAATATATTCTGTGCTCTTAATGCCTTTAAAATATTTTTTTTTTGGTATTAATATATTTAAATAAAATAATGCCATTAATGAAACAAATAATATAGTGATAATAAATTCGACTCAAAAATAGATTTAAAATAAATGAATAATGCATTATAGTTATATAATGTTTATGCTTTTTAAAAAATTTATGAATGATTATGATTTTAAAAAACCCGAGCATAAATTATAATACTTTTATACGAAATTACAGAAGTATATTAGTTTGAAATTCATTTTAAAGTGAAGTAAGAATAGATATTGAATCAGAGTACATACCACTAACGACATTATTTATATTAATGAATGTTTTACGTATTTTAAGAAATTAAAAAATCCATTAATCGATTGTATTAATGGAAATAAATGGAAAAGTTTGTATATTAATAATATTAATTTTTTTCTTTGTAATCATTTTACTGAAAGTTATGAAACAAGATATCTCTAAACATAAACATTAACATTTTTGAGTACTCAAAGATTTTTAATTAATTTTTATAGAAATTATAAATCTTACAAGAATTTAAAAAAAAATTATGCACATACATATATTATTATTATTATATATATATATATATATAAGTATATTAGACCGTGTATAATATAATTAAAAAAGAATTGTTTTGATTAACAACGTTAATATCGTTGACTTTGACAATCGGAAAAAACTTTACAACTAGAAAAAAACTAGCAAATAGTTTATTACATTTGTAAAATATGTATTTTAAAATACCGTTTAAGCATATGCAAAGGTACTGACCAACATTTAATCATTACAGTTTCATTATGAACTTATACACATCAAACGATTGCTTAAAAATAGGTACAGTTATAAGCTATTGCATAATTTTTTAAAATTAAGTAAGGATTAATTATTTGTTTAACAATTTAATTCTTATTTAATTCATATTCTTTATGAACACTAATAGTGTCACTAATGAATTAAATGCTAAAATAATTTTATTGAAACTATAGTAGTCATATATTTACAACTGTGTTAACTTAATCCCGGATATTAATTACACTACTAAGATTATTTCACTTCTTTTCTACTAGGACCTGGTGTAATAAACAAATAAATAAATTTCGAAAAAAGTAGTCATAAAGTCGATTTTAGCAAAACAAGGTATCTAGTATATTCATAACACAAAATATATCAATAAGTGATAATATTAATTATAAAATATTGAAAGTAAATTAACAACAAATAAAGGGTAAGTATAGAGGCAAACTATTAAGTATTCTCATGCTTAGGTGTCCATTCAACTGATGGTAAAAATAGCAAACCATCATTCCGATAATTAAACAAACCCGCACCTCCATTGAATATATTAAATCTCTATTCGGCAGGTAAGCTTTTGAACACTTAAACATACATACTGTAAATAGATCAGTTGTCAACGCAGTGTTGCATGAAATTATATATATTTTAAAAATTTTAAGCATATACTATAGTTTCAATTTTTAACTTCTCTTATTTTCGTTCTTAGATATCTATTCGGCAATTTGAAAGCAGCGGGAAGATGAAAACCAATGAGCCCAAAGTCACCAGAGTGCATAATCTATAATCACGATTTCTTCTATCCGTGCCGTGCCTATCCGCTTACTTCGTCTAAATAGGTGGCTGAATATATAATTCTACAAAAGTGAAATAACGAGGAACAGAAAAAACTTTTTTAATATGAGTAATTAGATGCTTCTATTGCATTAATCGGAAGATTGATGGCTTTGTAATTATATACAATGTTTAGAATGAAGATTTTAGATTGATGAAGTCAAGTTTATAAAAATGCTTGTGGGCAAGCTAATAATACGAGAAATTATATTTTCTATAGTTTGCGTAATACCCCATTACTTCCATCTGTCTTCGAAACCTTCTAATAGAGGGGGCAGTTAATAAGGCGAATAGAAGTAAAACCCTATTAACTAATAATAAAACAGAGGAAGACCACACAATACAACTAAATAATTCCTTATGGGATTAAAGCTTTATCATTTTATAGTTTATGTAAGCTCTGTTACTCCTCGTTTAATATTAAATTTTATTATTTGATTAAATATTAGTAATAAAATTTGCATCCAACTAAAATAAGCGTTAGTAATTTTTTATTATAAAGTAAATATTTTTAATAAATTGTATTTGGTTTTATTTTTAATTCAAATACATGAATAATATTAAGTTATTAAATATGCTTTAGTATAAAAATAAGTGAATAATATAAATAGATTTATATTATTAATTTATTTCACTACGATACTGAAACGCATAAAGTATGTATATTTAACTGAATAAATAAAATATAATTATCGAGATGTGTAACATAAATTGAATGCCAATAAATTAACAATAAATTTTATTAGAGCAATGTAGTTTATTTCCAACTATTTGTTTTATTTAAATCTTCTAATTTACATGACTAATTATCTAAATATTTTACATCCATTTCTCTTGTTGTTTGATAACAATTGCATATTCGCGCTTAAACCTTAAAATTTTAAGCGTGGTATATCAGTTTTAAAAATAATTTTTAGAGATATTAATTTTAATGTATACTAGGTTGTTATTGTGACTAATTGTGGGTTCTCAAACGTTATTTTTTAGATTTGTATTTTATGTTTGACTGACGTATCTAATATGTATACAAACGCTTCAGAATCATACATAGAAAAGGATGACAAAGGAATATATATAAAATACACAGCTAACTATTTAATAATTCAGTAGACGTGTTTAAATTATATTTTAAAATACTATTAAAATAAGTAAAACTATTAACATTTTATAGTTATTTTTATTATACAAAAAAAGTATTATCTTGAAAAATGATTCGTACGTTAAATTTATAAAGCTATTCAATCTTGATGTATCAAATTAATATGATAATTAAATGTTAACGACTTTTTTAGCGTATTTTAAAGGCGATCTAAAGCTGTCTTTATCTGAGGTTACATATAATATATTCATTTTTAAAAATAATTTTATAATGATATTATTTTATTGATATTGTTATATAAAACGAAGTTCTATAACAACTCATAATACTGAGTAACCTCTATAAAATAACGAATAATTCAAAATTTTGTCACATAATTTAGGAATAATAATTCTTAACGATGTTCCTAAATTAATTATATTCGTGCAAGTACTATGTTATACAAATACCGCCCTAATATTATTATACTATAAAAGGAATATAGCCAATAAATAATTGAGATACAAAAGTGAGTACACATCTTCATTGCAACAAATAAACGCAAATATCGTGAAATAATAGTTAAATTAATGTAAATGTGAGAATCATTGAGAATTAAGTTATCTCTGTATTGCTATAAGATTTGCACAAAACAGAGAATACACAGATGAATGCTACACGACGTTATATAAAAGAAGACAAAAAATACAACGTCGAGGAGCGAATTTACAAGAGTGTGAATGGCTAAAACAGGTGCTTGTCATTCCTATTTATAAACAGCGTAATACGCAAGGAGAAAAGAACATCGCGTGCTAATATATTCATCGGTTATTATATTTCGCGAGTGAAGGAGTTGATGATCAAAACGTCCTGAAAATTACGCGCTACGTCTTTAAGAATCACATACAAACATGTATTTATGTAGAAAGTAGGTTGTTCAAACTTTTCACCTGCTGCAAATTAGACTTGATGAACTAGTCAAAGTAACTGTAATAAGTATATACTCATTGTCACATTTTATCTTTTTATACCTGTTCTATAAGAAATTCGTAATATACTATGTAAGTTTACCTATTACACGAGTCTTACAACAAATTATGTAATTGTATATTAATTTGCCTTAATGAACACAAATTGTACAAATTTTTTACTACGAATTTTTCATTCAATATACCTATATTTTATATCAACTTCAAATTGATAATTATGAGAAATAATTTAAAAAATTTTGCTTTTTTTGTTCATTAAAATTACCTCAGGTTCATATTGTTAAATAAGTAGAATAAAAGATAAATATGTATTTTTACTTTAATTGAACTTAAAATTTATGTATGTATATATGTATAAATATACATATATATATACATATAAATTTCTATAGACGAAAAATATTTTTTTAGTATAATATAAGGTTCATAATTTTATTTTATTTATTTTCAAATTAAATAATCTGAATTATTATAAAAGATTCATGAGAAGAGCAAGCTATATAATTAAATTTTAGTTATCTTTTGGTGTATTTTTTTTAGTTTTCAATGACAAATTATTATAAAATTACTTATTTTGGTAGTTGTCTGCTTGAATTTATATGCAAGTATTACTGCAAATCATTTAAAAATAAATGATAAAATTCTGCTTTGATATATAAGGGTTGTTATAAGTATAACATACTACTATATATAAATAAATCAAAATTTTTACAAATTTAATTAATAATTTAAGGGGAAGAAAAACAAAAACTAAAAAAATTTAACACAGACTAAATATCACGTAGGCACTTACCTTGTAGTTGATGAATTGTTGCTTGATATTCTGCTAATTTCTCATCAACGTAATCTTGACTCTGACTAGCGATAATCTCGGCGGTGCTTGGACCTGTGCTCTCAAGATCTGGAACTCGTATCGGATCCAGTGGTACACCGACATATTCATACTCACCCGGACGATATGGAGCAATCAGATACTCTGGAGGACTGCATGTTTGGTGTCCACCAGTACTCAAGGGATTCTGAACTTACGACCAGAATAAAGTGATTAATATATATATAGGGAGAGTTTACTTATTAAAAAATATAAGGCTATAATACAAAGCTTTTTTGATCACTTTGTCTATACGTATTACATAGATCTTTTTTTATCTCTAACGGATTATATTAAGTCGTCTGCCGCATCAACATATATTGTCAGTGGATGATAATTTATTTCTTAATAAATTTAATTATAACTAAAATTTGTTTTTTTTATTTAATTTTTTTCCCAGTTAAATTTGTATTTAAATTAACGTATGCTATTTATTTAACCTATTTTTCCCTACATAGTAATAACTTATATACAATTGCTACTTTATTTTAAATGATTTGCTTACAACAGTAATCAAAGAAAAATCTAAAATAAGAAATAATACGACATTTTATTACAAGCTTTAAAAAAAATATATATATTGAATTTTTAACATCATAGCACTATGGTATGAAAATATATTTTCAATATAATTAATTGAATATACTCCCTATACTTACTATATACTTCTGAACAGATTATTTTTTCATTAAAATATGTGAAAACTTCGCCTCTAAAAACGCTTTGTCATAAATATATGAATATATAGAAAGATACTGAATATTTTAATATACTGTTTTAATATATTAAAGATACAGAATGTGACTATTTTAAACAACCTATGTAGAGGCCATTAACAAAGCCAACAGCATGATCAGGACATAAGAAAGAAACAGCAAGTTACATCATTATAGCGCATCGCGTAATGTGTTATCTGTGAGTACTCATGTCTCCAAAACAGATCGTTCACGTTTCGTCCAAACAGTTAAGTTAAACTTCAAAATTGTTCAAAATTTAAAAAATTCTTTTTCACAAGAATATATTTAACTGTCTTAATTTAAAATGAAATTTGAATTACTTAAACGTATTAGTAATAGGAAAAAAGGCAATAGTTATTTGGTTTATAATAAGATAAAGGCTCGCTACAAAGATGTTTAATCTATAATTATACAAAGAATGATTGTTTAAAATTACGAAGTCCGAAATTAAGTAAAGCATAGTTATTTGAATGAGGAAATTCGAGTTTTATACTTCTGACGCCCTCAACGAAGAACACCATTATGTTTACATTTAATCAATGCAAATATTTACAAAACATAAGATATAAAAAAACTAGTGTTAACGAAAAAACCGGATAAAAATTAGAGAAAGGCTAAAAAATACAATAAAACTTCTTACAAATTTAATAAATGCCATCACATTCTACGTACACAAAATCATATCTCATATGTAAAATTGAACACAGGTTATACATTTGCAATCAATTATAAACAATTATAATCATAAGCCATATACACACAATAGCGAATTTTAAATTGTTTCAATTTTTAATTTAATAGAGTAAGAAGTATAAAATGTAATCTAGAACTCTGTTGCACATATAAAAGAGACCTACTTAATAGTATCTCTCAAATAAACAATCACGGTTCAACCGATCGGTTGCACCTATGCTGGTACTACTCTATGAAGTATAAATTATACTGTCATATATGTATCTGAAATCATCAAAGAGAGAGCTATGAAGTTCACAGTTTGTTGGATTATGGTTTTAAACATATATTATAATATCTTAGCTATGTTGAAGGCTAAACCTGCCAACAATACAGAGCAAAGTAGCTCTAACTAAAATTTAACAGTTTATGTCAACAAGAATGTGGGTTAGTTCCTTTTAAGCAGTTAGGCGTAGAGCACCGCGGGTTTGAACAACGGATCGTTTCTCCGGGACGATATAGCGTCTTTTTTTACGTTACCTTTCGTAAGGGAATGACTATTTGTTGTGAGTACTACGTAACTTCCGCACTTGAACCAATTCTCCGTATTTCTCTCTCTCTCTTTGTTTTTATGTATTTTGAACTTGATGCTAACTCAATAATCATAGATCTGATTTAGTTCTTTTTCTAGTTCAAATCCATTTTGTTGCGTATGTCCTCGTTCTTATCTTGCTGCCTCTTGCCGATTTGCCGTGAGATTTGATTCCATTCCCCGCCGATCACGAACGACTTTTTTTTAACTACGTTTATTATCTATAGGAGACTGTCACCGCCTATTTAGTCAAACAATCCGCTTACTTGTAATGAATTTATAAGCCCTTTGCGTTAGTTGATAAGTTCTTCGGCTCGATACCGCTCCGTCCTGTCGCAAGTTTTAAAGACTTGGGTGTGTTTCGTATCCCTTCTGCGTTTAGAGTTTATTCATACTCTCAGTCACAATCATCTAATGTTTCAGGTAGGACACGCATTTAACGTCTTTTAATTTAACAAATTCAATTCAATTCAGCCAAAATGAAAGCGTATCCTATAATTGTTCTTCGTCAGGCAAGAAATTAATCCTTGGACCAAATGCATGGTACGTGAAATACAACATGAGCTTCAGGTTGAATGCTCGAATGATCGTTTGAGGCTAAAGGCTTAGTGACTTTTTAGAGACAAACTACGTCAGAGTCCAAAGCCTAGGAGCAAAAAGCATAGGGTGGAGGATAATGAGCTAGTATGGAATATATTAGCACAGCGCTTTGGTGTTATAATATTCTTCGGACTAGAGGGAAGAAAACGAGTAGAGGTAGAAGAGAGATGAAACTCAATCCTTTAGTGATTTTTATTCTGAATTCTAGCTATGCTTAGAGGCCATTCTTCTGTTATCTAAAAAGGGTCTCTTGGGTGTCCCAATCGTACGATATTAGGCCCCTCACGGCCTACAGCGTAGAGATACAACGTAGGAAATTTGTCAATGATGATACGCATTTTCGTGAGGTTACAGAACTTAGCGTACCGCTCGTAGCGCATGTAGCGCCACATGTTACAAAGGCCCGTCATTTTCGGTTTTGTGGCACGACCCATTGCATCCTATTGTGTCGCAAGATTAACGAGGTATTCCTTTACATGTCCAAGAGTTGGATAAAGTTAATATTCTTATAGAAAAGGCATTAACTGATGTAATGCTGATTGGAATAGTTTATTTCATTATATTTATACAAAAATAAGTAAAAAATAAAATATATTTATACAAAAAGTAATACAAAAAGATTATTTAAATTAGCAATCAGAGCTATTTTGAACAATTGAATGTAGCTTTGGGACAAACGAAAGCACGTTATTAAAAAAATTATCTTTTTTAAAAGATAATCTTTTATATTATAAACAACAATTTAGTGTCGTATCGGTATGTATACGTTAAAGAATAGTTCATGTATAAATTTAATTTTTTTTATACTTTGCAATAGCATTAATAAAAAAAAAACATAATAATTATATATTAGGAATAGAAAATCTTTAATATTATTTAAAAAGGATTTTAAAAAACTTTTTTGAAATAAAACACTTAAACTTTCTACATTGATAGCACCAATATTCTCGACACAAAAATAATTAAAAAACAAAATAAAATATTTCACCTGTGATTGAGTTGGAGTAAATGGTCTCGCCGTCGAGTTAGGTACCGGACTGACTGACTGTATCATTCCCGGTCGACGGAAGCTCGCCGGTAGCGGTGGACCACGTCCACGTTGCTGTTGATATTGTGGCTGCTGTACTGGGATAATGGTGTAGGGTGAAGTCGATCTGAATGGGTTTTGTGTTGTTGGTCGGCCTCCTCCCCAATTACCCGAACTGCCGTAGCTATTTGGACCATCTTGAGATGGTTGGTCTGACATCTCGTTATTTCTTACTTTCAGCTTGTATGTAAGGCACTATACTCCACAGTTTCTGATTTTTTAAACATATCTAACAATGAAAATTTTAAATAATAATTACTTACAATAACAAAAAAAATTAAAAATGTATTCGTAATGAAAACTACAAAACATAAGTTAATTTTGTGTATACATGGCAGTAAAAAATTATGAATTTATTACTGGATTTTATACGTCACGGCGCTTTGATAGTTATGTATTAAACCATTAATTGTGTAATAATAAAAGAAACTTTTCTATACAATAAGTACATTCATTTTTAAAAATATCAACAACGTTAAATTGGCTCTAGTTGTTTAAAATAGGGTAAAATCAATGAAGATTCTAAATTACACGATTGTAAGATTTGTAGTAAAAACATTACATATTATTATATTTGACTGCAAAAAATTTTAAGAATATTTGTAAAGATACTTGTACACAATTATTTTAAGATTCTATTAATTAAAATTCAGATTTATTAATAATAAGTATAATTAATGATATCACAATTATGAAAATTATTGTCTATAACATTTAATAAATTTTAAAATAATAAAAAAAAATTAATTGCTACACGTATAATGCAGTAGTTGTTAAAGTATTTAGAATTTCCTTGAAAACCATTGATCTTCCAATCGAATATTTAACTACTTTGCAAAATGTATTAGTACTATCAAGTCAATTTCTTTATAAAAAAGATTACAACATACCAAAATATCCCGAATTATATAAACCATTAAAAATAAACGTATCAATAAATGTAGAAGGATTTTATGATTTAATGTTTGTAGATAAAAAAGCATATTGGAATACGCAACAGTTCATTCAAAATGTTGAACCAACGTATTTAATTAAAGATGATTTATAAGAATCATCAATTCAAGCTTTCATGTAAAAAATATGTTCTTATAAAATTGTTAAGATAATAAATATTTGCATAGGTAAATATCAACACCCAGCGCTTTTTTTATATGAATTAATTAGCCAAAAAAAGACAATACATGGAGTTTGTGTTTTATCCATACTTTGTCAGACTCTAAAGAACAAGATGCGTCACTACTATGATTCGTCTAGTTATTTACATTAAAAGCATGATTAAACTGAACAACACAATCTAGATATGGGATTGGCCTGTTTGCTTGTGCATCTCTCATCATTAATTATATTCAATGAGCATTATTTTTCCTCTTTAATAAATTGTTTTTATCGATTGGTTATTTTAATACCTATATACTTGCATACATATTTTGGAAAATATTTATACTTTAATGTTGATAGCAGAATTTATTACGAAAAAAAATTTTAGTCGCAGCGTTATATACACTTTAAAATACTGTAACATTCAAACATGATTTAGTTATAATTGTTATTTCTTCTTCTATATATTAATTTATGGTTATAAAATTTTATTTATTTTATAAAATTAAGAAAGATATAAAATTAAACTATGCTAAATATTAGTCAAAAGTTTTTATTAAAGAATTTTTATAAATTTTTTTTTTTTAAACTAAATATCTTACTCCTGATTGTAAATCTATATTCGTATATATCCGAATATTTTATCAAGTTATTTTCTTGTTTTTTAATGTCTATATGTTGGAAGTTAGAAGTTTAAAGTATTAAATACTTATTTTATATAGTTTACTATTAAAAAGCTGAAAAATTACTTTGCAATAATTAAAAATCAGAATGGACTTTTTTTCTTTCGAAAGAAAATTGAATGTAATTTATTAAGAGTGTAATTAATTTATATAAGTTTTAGATAGAACTCTACCAAGGAATAGATAGATAAAGTAATTAATTACAGTTTAACTGAAGTATAAAATCAAAAAATGTCATTAAAAAAATAATAATTTTTAAAAATATACAATTTGATAATATTCAAATAAAATATTTAAATTTAAATCTGTTTTATTGAAAATTCTAGCATTTTTTATTTTTTTCTAAATAATTTTAATATAATTGATAACAAAAAATTTTATTTTTTTAGTACACCGTAATTCTTATGCAACAATAAATTATTAATTACTTTATTAATAGGACATTTTTCAAAAATTGACTGATATTATTTCAAACTGGTGTAAAACTTGATAATTAAATTTGAAAAGCTAACTCTATTAAGAAACTATTTAAATGTTATTATTTTTTTCACAATTATGAATATGCATAAAATAATGTTTCATGCATTGATTTTTAAATTATCAATTTTACTAATCAAATTAATTTCTTTGTTTTAAAAGATTCTAAGATAGATAGATGTTCTTAATAGATTCTATAAAAAAATTTCATAGGAAGTTAAAAAAAGTTTTTCATATTTGATAACAGAAAAAGTAGAGCTGATTGAAAAAGAAAATTTCTTCTTGATAAGCAATCAACAGCTTGCGGTGCTTGAAACTGTCAGAGTCCAGTACTCAAGCTGTTTGCCTAGATATAGAGTGTAGGCCGTTTAATTATATCAACATCTATATTTACGAATACTCATATAAACATGATGTACCGACATCCTTGTATAAATATACACAGTTTTTCAATGGTTCTAAAAATGGGTTAATTCCAAATTACACAAGATTCACTAAAGGTGTTTGACATCGGCAATCCTTATTTTCATGTGACTTAACATAATATAATTATATTATTTTTAACTTAATACTATTTTCGAATATTCGAGTTATTTTCGATTTAATAACAAATCTTTCTTGCAATATTTTAAATGTTACAATACTGCAGTATTACTAATAAAGATTTCGTTTTTTTTATAATTTCGTAAAATTTCTATATTTTCAGTCAATTTGATAAAATTTTAGTTTTATTAAATATGAATTTTTTTTTTATATTCACATATGCTATATATATATATATATATATATATATGTTTAAATATGATGTAAAGGTATTTATTTATATTATTTTCAAAATGCATTATGAATTATTTACACATATTAAGTAATTATACTTTTCAGAATAATATAATGTAAATTATTTTTTTACCCATCACATTATTTTGTAAATAAACAATGATCTAGCATTTGCATATATTTGTGAAAAGAATACAAATTCGATTTGCGTTAATTTTAAAATGTTGAACGGCAATTCCGAGATGCTGCCTATCATGTAATACATTTAACTAGTAGTGAAAAAGACATTCGTAAATTAAGAATAAATATAAAAATAATAAGCAACATAAAATAAATTATATTTTATTGATAAAATTTTAATAAAATTAAGACTATACATTATACAGTTATTTATAATGTTATTTTCTTAATTTTGCATAAATCTAAAATTGAAAAAGTTTAATCTTGTTTAATTTAAAATACAATATTGATGCAATCTAATATTCATATGCTATAATATTTATTAACTTCTAAAAATGGAAAATTTTTTATAATATTAGAAATGGACTAAATTGATGAAAAATTGAAATTTGACATCTTTATAAATTATAATTACTCATAATAATTAAGCATAAATGATTACTTTTAAACATATTTTTAAAAAATGAAGGTATAAAATATTTGAAATTTTTTGTATATAAAAAAATACAATTTACATAAATAGATTAATACAAATTTATAATACAAATAAACTTATTCTGCAATATAATTTTATAGAATTTAATTAAGACATTTTAATGTAGAAGTAGACGACTTTTTAATTCATAGAAATATACGATGCCTCATCTTTTTTTTCTTTTTTTAGTGTTCCCTAAGCATTACTACGAAACGCAGAGCTTACAATACTCAAGACTTAAAACAGCCAGGAAGAATTTGTAATGTTCTGAATCTAAAAAAATCGTTCTTGGAAATACCCACATTAAAATTGCAAGCTCGGATTAATTTCATAAATTATTTTAAAGGTAAATATTATCTCGTGTCTATTGATTAATCCAAATCACATCATGATATTTACTTATTTGTTGAAAAAGAGAATATGTTCTCGAAACTCAATCTCAAACCGGTAGTGAAGTTCTTAAAGTTGTGTATTAACAATACTTACACATTTTATACATTATTAAAAAAAAATAAAAATTATAATTACATACGTGATACTACGTTTGATATAATTTTATCACTTGCTTTGAAAACGAAAGATTAGAGTAACTTGAGAAATGTCAATTATTTTTAGCTATAATTTATCTTTAAAAAGGTAAAAATTACTGATAATTAAAAAAATATATTATAAATATAAATTACAATTAAATTGTGAGGATGATAATTATTCAAAATAATTATTCATTTATTTCAATTTTTTTTAGATTTATAATGTATTATTATTTATTATGTATTATGTATATTTTGGTTGTTTAAATAAAACATTGTTTAACTAACACATACGTAAATATTTAAATAAAACTAAATTTCTTTCTTTTATAAGAACAAACAGAAATAAGAGTATACAAAAATTTATGAAAATACTAACCCAAAGTATCTCATTTCGTGTTTAAATAAACCTTTGTATTAATATTTCATTATCAGAAAAAATTTAATAGTTTAAATGAGTAAAATCATGCAGATTATCTAATTTTGAACTGCATGTACAATGTTAACTTTTACCGTCTAAAGTAGATAAAGTATAAAAAGTATGTCTGTGTAAAAAATCTGTGTAAATCTGTAATATAAAAAAGTATAAAGTATAAAAAATCGTAAGAGAAAATGCTATATGTTTCATACAATATTATCACACCAATTAACTTATCAACATGAACTTCAATAGGATAAATATTTTTAAATGAAAAAGAAATTCAATATTTTGAAATCTTGTAGAATAGTGTAAAAAAATAAGACTTTTAAATAGACTAGCATAAGCAAAGGGACATTCTATTAAATCTGACTAAAGAGAAATATACTTTTAAATTTATAAAAAAAAACAAACAAACCTTAATAATAAATGATTAATTTGTATCATCGTTATAAAAATAACAGCAATTAGTAACGATATATAATTTACGATAAATGACTCAAAAGCGTAAGTCGCATTTTAGTAATTATAAATTTTTTTTTCGGAAATAATCATCCTTAAAGTCAAATTTAATAATAAATAACAAAATGTATATCAATAAGTATAAATAAAACATATTTTCAGAGTATGATAATTTAGGCTAGAATGATTAATTAAATTTAATTTAATAGTAGTATAACAAAAATTATAAGTATCTATATTTAAGAATAAAAGAACATTTTCTCAACATGATTAAGCTTTTGCCACACAAATAATATATTTTACAGTGACAATCTTTTACTATCGATGATAAAACTTGTGAGATTTAAACAATGCTCAAATCATAAATACTATTACAGTGATATCGAAGATAAATATGTGTCATACCATTCATTCATAATCTTAGTCCGGTGTGAGCTATGAATGAGAATGGATTACTTGTAATGAGTACTTATTACGTGCTTGCCAACAAGATGGACGCATTTAAGATACGTGAACACGCCTTACCGATTCCCGGATTTTTGCAGTCTCCAAGCGCCAAAAATAAAATAACATATAAGATATCTCGATCGATGGTCAGAAATAGGATAGCTTTACTGGACTGACGTGTCACCTTAAACTCCGAAAAAATGATCACATTGCCCAATTGATTCTCATTTCTTTTTTCATTTTTTCGTTTCTTTTTTTACGGCAGGAAGCTCTAATAAAAATAACGATATATATAACGATAATATATTGAATGCTTAGATATTCAGTTATGAACTTAAAATTTAGTGTTCATTTATATTAATAAACAATCAATATTTTTTGAGGCTGTATTCTACGAAAGAAACTTTAAAATTATACAGATTAAAATAGATGCTTGGCATTACTTTAAATAATAAAGTTACCCTACTTTGTATTGCTAAAAATCTGCTTCTAATATGATTTAAATAATAAATATGTTAAATATTTATAAAAAATTATAATAAATCTATGCCATAGATATTAAGTATAAGTGCTATATTTCTTTAATTATATTCATTCCATTTCAATAAGTAGAAATGAGGATCTTTGTATAAAACATTAGGTTAAAATAAAAATTATGCAATAAAATGTTAAGAATATATGTCGTAAGAAATGACATAAGTATAACACATGTATTATGCCTATGATGATAAAAAATCTTTAACAAATTAAGTGTAGTAAATTTTTAGATCTAATCATGGATTTAGCACATCTCAAATCGTCCAGTTGTTATACTCACGTGTTTAATTTGGTTCATTTATTTTTGGGTAACCTATACAGACATAAATATAAAATATTTCAAGAAGCCTTAATTGAAGAATAAAATTATCTCGAAAAAAAATTTGTTATATGTTTTTCATTAATTTTTTAAAGTCACAAATCTAAATGAAATGGTATTCTAGTAGCATTTAACTGAAAAGTAGACAAAAAATTTCTTTTAAAACTGAATATATTATAAAAGATTATATATAATACATATAAAAACTTTAACACATAATTTATATTAATTAATTATTATCACTTTAAACGGTAAAAAAATTTACATAATTAAAAATGCAGTAAATAATTAAGTATTATTCGTCAATTGAAATTTGATAAAATTAATTAGAAAATTTCGATTCGGATTATAATTTTAACAGATGTCTTTCTAAAACGTGACGCTTATATTATATGTGAATGTATTATGTGAAATAGGCTTGTGCTAATATTCTTGCAAAAATTATGAAATCATTTGACTAAGTACTACCGCATTAACATGAAAAAGAAAGGGAACATGAAGCTAGCAGTTGAATCATCAATTTATATGTACCATCAAGATCTAAAGGGTTCTCAACTCTCAAAGAGTAAACTTAGATTGATTTTGAAGAATTTATTTAAAGTAGACAACATGGAAAAATCGATACAAAAATAAGTTTTCTGAGACTTACAGCGCATTGATTACGTAATTCATGACATTGCTTTTAATTGACTAATTGATAAGAATAAAGACTAACAATTGTCACTATTCCTGTAGTTAGAAAAAAGCAGACAATGGTTGTTTGCAAGATTTCTTTCCTTCTTATGTCCTAGTTGAATAGTTCATGATCAATATGGCCAAATGAAAATAATGAGTAAATCAGCATTTTTTATACCGAATAACTTTTAAGATTTTTACAATATAAGTTAATTTTACACATGCAAGCAGTTACTTATATGTTTAAATATATTATTCTAATATCTAAAATAATATTTTAATAGAAATAAAATTCAAAATGTATCTTTGTCAAGCGAAGTTTAAAAACAATTACTAAAAAAAATTAATTTCTTATAAAATAGCTTTTCTTATATAAAAAAAACTTTTTTACTTTATGAACAATTCACATAATGTTTGAAAATGATTAGCATTTCAGTTATTTATTTATTAATTAAATGCAATGTTACAACCATTGTTAACATTATTGGAATAGTAAATTTAAAGTATTAATTTTGGATAAAAATAATTTTATGTTTTGAATAGCAGTATATAGGGGCAGAAAAATTACTGAAATCGTTTCATAATGATTTTAGAAACAGAATCTGACAGTATGTCTAAATTTAAATTTAGAACTATACAAACATTAATAAAACATGCATATCAGCATCTTGTAGTTGATGAGAAATACATATATATATTTTTTAATATATAATAAATTAGGATATTCATTTTAATTCATTCATTGTTTATCGGTTATTTAATTAAATTCTGGAATTTTTTAATATATACCAATATATATGTTATTAAATACGTCTAAAATAGTAGTGTTCTTTTGGAAAAATTTTTTTATTTTTTATATGCATAAAAAAATAGGTATATATTTAATTAATGCATAAAACAGAATAATTCTAGATCGTGGAATTGTAGATTTATTATTCTAATTTTGACTTGATACAAAATAGCTTTATTATTATTTTAATATTATATATTATCTCATAATTCAATACATATCAATTGGAAATAATAACAATTTCAGTAATATTGCATAGTATGAATAACATTAACTTTTTTAAAAATTGGTATTGTTCAAAAATGATACTGAAGCTAGATAAATAAATTAGACTGTTATAAATAAATTTAATTCATAATTTATTATAAACAATTATATATAAGATTTTGCTTTTGTGAAACTTTTTATAAGATTATACTTACAACCATTCTAAATAAATTTAATTATATTTAAACTTTTATTTGTTTTTAATATAATATTGATAATTACTGATCCTAATATTTACATCTAAGTATTACAGTTTTTACAAATAAAATTACGTAAGAAAATTAATTTATACTAATAAATGTATGTTTAATGCTAAAATAATAATGTATACATATCAACTTCTTTTTGAATATTAGACATTTTTTAATGAGTTAATATTATACATTCTAGTATGTAATATTATAGATCTATATTATAATGTATATTAAATATTTTTTTCGTATTAATCTATGTCAACATATTATTAAGAACATCTGACAATCATTAAAATGGTTCAATAAAAATTCCTTTATTTATATATACATAAAATAACAAAAAGTTGTAATTTATAAATATTTGATTATTAAAACGACATTTGGATGAAAAAAAGGATACCAACTTTATTTGTTTAGTTTAGTTTATTATAATAGTTAAAATATAAAGAACATGTATTTTCATGATTATCTAAAATTGTCGTTCGAAGTATATTATAGAGTTATTAAAAAAATGGATTATACAATATAATGTAATTGCTACGACCACGTGTTATAGTAATTTTAACTATAATTTGATATAAAAAGAAAAGAAGTTTTTTTCAAAAACATAAATGGCCTTATATAAAGATAAACTGATATGTTTCATATATCTTTTTAAACCTAACATTAATTTAGAAATTCTAAAAATAAGTTAAGTCAATTTCTTTTTAAATCACATTTAGAAAATAAATGAAAATTGAAATGAAAAATTCGATTAAAAAAAGTAATTATATTTCTTAACAGTTGACACAAACTATACTGAATTGTAAAATATAGCTCTCAGACATTTTGAATAAAAAATTAGCCAATCATTTATCATTATTATAAACGGACTCAATGAAGTTGAAAGTGTCCGTGCCAATTCATCTTAATTGATTAATTTGTTTAATAACCTAAATATTTTAAAAACTAATTTAAGGATAAATTGTAATTACTTCGTCAAAGAAGATTTCCCATCAAGCTAGCGATTTATCAGCCCTCGTGAAAATTCAATCAATAATCGTGCATATAAGCATCGGCATAGTTTTGCTTCCCTGTCTCAAAGTATTGACAAAATGATCTGTGAGTTCTTTGACTGTCGTCGAATGAGGAAT
Organism: Kradibia gibbosae; assembly: GCA_018907135.1. Lineage (NCBI taxonomy): Eukaryota > Metazoa > Arthropoda > Insecta > Hymenoptera > Agaonidae > Kradibia > Kradibia gibbosae. The sequence goes on from JACCHX010000001.1 coordinate 26,281,792, forward strand.
GAAATCCTGAGTAAAGCGGTGCGTACCGTCCGATGGCTCGATATCAGTTAGGTCGATTATGACTTTTGAACCTCGCCTACTTGACATTCGATTCAGGTCCCTGTAAATCCTTATTAATCCGTGCACTAATTCAGCACGCCACGTCCCTAAGCACCAAACTAAACGCGATGCTGCCGCGGGCGTAGAAGACTGCCGGTTTAAGACTGCCTAATGCTGGATCATCAAATCCGATCCAGAGCCTGCCTCTGACGCGGCGCGGTATTTATATTTAGGCTTTGGCATTACTGGGTGCCCTCAGCTCGCTGGGTTCCCGCGAAAAGCTTCTGGCCAGGTGCCGCTTTTTTCCAATCTGCTTTCACACTTCCATGCGAGTTGACAGCCGTCATTCGTTGCACCTCATACGAAATCTTAAAAGTGAAATTTCTCCAGCTTGAGGGAACTCTTATCTCTAGTTATTATTTAACTCTTCTTTAATGCGATGAAAATTATTACTAGTAAATTCGAACACGAAATTATCACTTTTTTACATCGATAAAAAATTGCTATTTTCACTTATGGTCGAAATGAATTTAAAATGAAACTTTGCTTTCGTAGAAACAGCACATCGTATCCCTATAAGGTTAAATAGCAATTACTTTAACATAAATACATCTAGCATTTTTAACAATTTTTGAAAGATTAATAAGAAAAATCTTACGTATTCTTACTATGCACGGGATCTAAGTATTTTAAAACATAGATTTTTGTTCTATAATCTTTAAATTAAAAAGCTTTCTATTTTAAAAATACTTTTTCGGGAATAAGTATAAATTGCATTCAAATTAAACAATAACACTAATTTAGTGTTTCACAAAAAAATATTTAATAAACGTTAAAAAATTATTATTTATTTTTTAGTAGCATTTTTAGCATTTATTAATTCAGTAATAGGTCAGAATTATAGGAGAAATGAATACTATATTAAATAGATATTCGATCAAACGTATAAATTTATCATTTTATATCATTCATAATTTTGTTTAAGTGAGATTCGCGTAACAGAATGAGTATGCTGAGTCAACCTGATTTAATAGCCAAGTGAAGCAATAATTTTTCTCAATTAGACGCAGTTTTATACTCATAAAATTTTATAATCTACAAAAGATTGAAATAAATCTTCTCAAACAGACATTTGTGTTACACACAAGTTCATTTACAAATAATTATATTATTATAAACTATTAAACAGTATTCTTTTAATTAAATATTACAGAGATTAATATTTAAAGACATTTTTTTTAATATTATATAAGATAGATCCGATATATATCTAAATTGATATAAATGATTAAATTAATAGAATAACCTAAACAAATTTATTATCATACTTTATTACAGAAAATTTAAATCTAGAATAATAGAATAAATATTAATATAAAAATACAGCTGCAAATGAACAGTTATGCTCTAAAATGTCAGTTAACAAATTATATTCGAAGTAATCACTAATATCTAGCTTGCATGTTTTTAATAGTTAAAATTTTATAAGCAATTATCAATTTAAACTAACGCATCTTATCATGTAGCGTAATCATATTATTATATAATATTTTTAGTATTAAAATTATTTTAATTGTACGCTCATTACTATTCATGCATTGTTAATGTTAATGCAACATAATATAATAATTTTAGATCTACATGATAAAGGATTAGATACGTAAAATTTGATTTGTTTTTAAAGAATAAAATTAAAGAACATTTTTATAAATACATTGATGAATTTGATTTTACGTAATTAAAATATAGATTTTAAAATATAAAATAAATTCAATTTTTAATTGGCTTTATAGGATGGTTGATGCAATGATATTATTGAACTTCTCAAGTATATATTGAAACGTGATCTATACAAAATAATATTTAATACATAACAAATAAAATATAATAGAATGTACCGTACTTAAATAATAATGTTCTAATTCGTATTATTCTTATTACATGGGTTTCTACACTCAATTTCTATACGTTTAATTTACTTATTTCAAAATTGTGCTTAAAAAAGTAGTAATGACTTTTATCGACCGTACTGAGGCGCTCTATATTTTAAAATACTAGTATTTAACAAAAGATGTCAGTGTTTTGAAGTAGACACAGACAACTTTTACCGTCTACGTTCTTTTTGAATAATAAAAGCAATCCATAGATTTGATTGTATGCATAACGTTTAAAATCTTAAATTCATTTAACAGTTTCTTACAATCACTATATTTCTATTGCAATTCAAATGTTTGTAATTTTCTATTATTTTAAGCTTATTATAATGCAATCTTCAATTATATAAATTTTTTATGTATGAAATAATAAGTTGATTGAAATTGTTACAAATTATATCTCATAGCTGCTATAACAAAAAAGTATATGACATTGTCATAAAATATACAATTTTTAACATATAAAACCTTTTAACAATAAACAGTCGGTAAAACAGAAGTCCAATTATGCTCGATATTATATAGTAAACGTATCCATAAATTTAAATTTAATTTAGAATACACTGCCAGATTTAGCACATAAATCGTATTTATCAGCCTTCGCCGTTTTTTGAAATTAATCTGTTTCTTCTGCAGTTTGTATTAACTTTTGATTTCTATTCTTCCTTTTAATATTGAGGTAAATTTTTTAAAGATAAGGTACTACTAGATTAAAATTCTTTTTTCTCTCTCCTTTTTATGAATCAGTACTTTATGCCTATACTTTCCTATATTTTTATTTACCTGATGAAGTACATGATAACTGTTAAAATATAAAGAATTTAATTTAATTTCCGTTTATAATCATATTTCATAAGCCAATTTGATTTCATTCAAATTTACTAAAGTCCAAAATAGATTTATAAGTCATACCTATAATTACATTACTATATTATGATTTACATTGTTTAAATAGGATACAATTAAAGAGTGGTAGTGTTATGTTTTTATTTAGTTTTTATTTAGGTAGTGTTACATTTTTCTAGATAATTCTAGATTTTTTATATAAACCTTTTATGAGTTATATATTGAGTGTTAGCAAAAAAGATTTAATTGTGTATGATAGAAATTAATTGAAGCTGATCAATATAGATATTAGCTGTTTCCTTTACATTTCATACTTTGGGCATTCGTATAATATATAGTTAACGTCCTGTGTTTCATATTCACAGTTGTACCAAGGAGCAGCTATTGTTTAAACTCGAGCTTTTGAGCTCTGCATCTGTTGATTGTAACAATCATTTTTATAGGGATTTTTATCGTATTAAACCGTGGTTTGGATCCCGTTGTTTTATAGATTTTATAGTATTCTCGATCTTTATTATGGCCTTATTCGTTATAATAAAATCAGTGTTCGAGCAAGCTTTTTTGCTTATTTATACAAAATATTGGTGAATGGAATAAGCAGATAATTTAAAAAGATTTTTTGTCCCTAGTTTTACTATTCAGTCAGCGTCAATGCTCTGTATGGGAGTAGAATTTTGATTTTTAGTTAGGGTTAGTTAGTAAATGTTTGATACTGATTTGTTAAATATTTTATTTGTAAAATATATGCGTTTACATAAATACTATTTTTTATTTTATTTTCTAATGTGCTTAAGGAGTCAGTAAAAATACTTATGCTACATTAAGCCAGTGATACATTCCATTGCCTGAATAACCTGACGATACACTCAGTTGTAGAGATTAAGGTGTTGTCATGAGCATTTGCAGATATTCAGACAATACATACTAAGTCAATGTATTTGTTGCTTGCACTGCGGTCAGTGTAAATATGATACAACCGCCCTATTCTGCTGAGTAGGAGTTAACATCTAAGTTTGGATTTTCTTCATTGGTGAACGTAAAGATAATATTTTTGTCATACAAGGACATATTCAAATTGTCTTGGATAGAAATTGTACCTACAAAGTTCGGATGTCCTCAATGCACTGGTACAGGTCTTTTTTTTATTTTTTTTATCTCGCAAAATTAGATACTGAAATTCATCTAACAAAAAGCTGTTTTTATTCGATAAAGTTTTTATCAAATATGGTTTCTTTAAAATTTTTGTTCGCTCTTAGACTTAGCATTTTAGATTCAGATAACAGGACACTAGTCAGCACGGTCTATTTGTATCTTAAGGTGGTTCTAATTGCAGAATATTGTATCAGCTCTATTTTATTTTAAAGTTTTTTGGAAAATATAAAATGATATCGTAGCCCAAAATTTAGCAAACAAGGCTTTTGTACAAGGTAAGCAATGTTCTTGGATTAGATTCCCACCAAGTTCTGCGCAAAAATTACATAATATTTATGAGTTTGTTGCATTTAGTCTATAATGTATCAATGCATGCTAAAAAAATTAATTGTTAGTCAAAAAAATTCCCAAAAACGTGCACTTTCCTTCAATATTATTTCACAATCATCAATAGAGATATTCTTATCTTCGAAGGCTAAATTTTTGTTGTTGAAGTGAACCAGTGTTTTTTTTTCCTGTAAGTGAGTAAATTCGAATAAATAGTGATAATACCTGCAAATTGTGAGATTAACACATATTGTAAGATATTTTCTTTGTATGCCAGGTACATCAATTAAATAGAACATTAGCTGAGTAATCCACTCGTGGGATTCCCTTACTAGCTTTCATAATTTCGGGACTTTCAATGTTTGTATAGATCCATATTTCATACATCAGAAATTTAATTGATTTAATTACTTGCTCAGAGCACTTTATATTGGCCAGTTTTTTTTATAATATACGAGTTAGGACGTTGTTGAAAGCTCCGAACGCGTACATAAAAATAACTAGTAAGCCATTTTTATTTTTCAAAACTTCCTTTACTGTGAAAGTGAAATTGACTAAATTTATGCTACACGATCTTCTTTCGTCATAATTTATTTTCACAAATGAAGGAAATTTCGTTACAATTGCCGGTTGTACGCATACGTACCTAATAAAATTTGTAAGGTATAAAAATCCTGTTGTCAAAACTGATATTGCTTTAATTTAAGTGTTTTTTTACATAGGTGCTATACTGCGTGTTCCCAACTCTTTCTCTATTACCGCAATCGGGATAAATGGTTGTACATTAGAGATTGAAATTCGTTTTAATTTCATATAATGTGATTGTATCTCTAATACTGGTTTATAAACAGTAATTTGCTTGACTTTATCAATAAGTTTTTCCACTAATTGGATTGAGCTTAAATTTATGCATATATTTGTAAAGTTTTTGAAATGTAACGAGCATCAATATGTTTAACTTATTTTCCAATTGCAAAACAATAACCTTTTATCGTTAGACCGGCAATGGAGTTTAGAAAAATAGCTTGTTCTTTATTAGAAAACATTTCTTGTTGGAGCACTTCAGCATAAGTAGCAGTTTCTTGCAACCCTTGCTGAGGAGGATGCGACCCGTCGCAGTATAATGCATGCTCAGTTCCTCTGACACCAGAGATACCCCCGATGGTTGCCTTTTGAATGATAACAAAAACTCTTGTTTGAGTTTATAGATACAGTGTTATGACGTTTTATATACACATTCACAGGTAACCTGAGTACCACGCAGTCACGTGTTACCGTACCAGGAGCAAATGTAAACACATGTCTTAAAAGTCGATGGTTTACTCAAGACTCTTTTGATTTTATTCTTCTTTCTTCTGCTGTAAATACAAGATTTTACCAACCTAAGCTTTTGCAAAAATATTCATTACAATTTTACATATCTGTTATATCACCTCACTTTCTGTTACTGGCATTCTAAATCATTTTGATATGCTCTGGGTTCCTTTTCTATTACAAGCTTATCAATGCTTTTCAATTCTTTTGCCTTATTTTTTTCTCTTACAAGTCCTTACATAATTTTTTTTCTTACCGTTAAAGTTCTTTTCTAATCAGGTAATATTTTTTATTGGAGTTTTTGTAAACTTCTTTATCTTTTACCTTTATTCTCTATGCGCACACTTACGCTTTGTTTTCACAATAGATTTAATCATTATAAAACTGCAGATGCATTCTTCACCTTCTATATTTCCTTACATTATCTTTTTGAATTTCATTTGTTAAATACACATCCTATTTATGACTCCTCATGTTTCCTGACATTTTCATCCATCTATTGCCTACTTATCATAAATTCGTAAAAATATTTCCAATCAAATCAAACATTAAATATTTGTAGCTTCACTATATCTAAACAATCTTTAATTTTAAGGATATGTGATCGGATCCAATTATATCTACTTCGTTAATTATATTATCCTCGTCATACCTTCTCAATAACTACATTAATCTTTTATTGATTTCTTAATCAAGTAAAAAAATTTTTTTTATACAACGATTAATTTATGTACATGAATTTCAGAATTTCTTTGATATACTCATGAAAATCATGTTATCAATTTTTAAAAGACATTGTATGGAAATATTATTATTTAATAATTTTTATTAAATAGAAGATTATATTTTTATTGAATAAAATAAAAGCCAATCATAATATACCTAAACTATTTCAGAAAATATTATAAAGTAGATAATAAACATTCAATGAAAAAGCGTACATTTGTTAATAAAATTATTGTGAAAAATAAAATTGGTAAATATGCATTAAGTTCATCAATATACGATACTGTTAAATAAATAAAAAAAAAACATTTCTCTTATTGATAGAAAAAAAACATAATTGCCAACTAGGAGTAGAATTAGAATCGGCCGAAATACTCACCTCGACTCAAAATTGATTAATTTAAAGATGTATTTTCGTTAACTTGAAAAATCATTCTTTATTAAGTATATTATTGAATGAAGCTCGAGCTTTACATGATTAGCATTATTGGCTAAAGTCACTATTATAATTTAAGCCTTAAATATTTATAAGGAAATACTAATCTAAATAATACTAAAATAATGATTTGATATAGTATCAAGAGAATTCCTAGATATCTGAGGACTTCTCCAACATTGGAACATTAAACCCCCATTTAAAAGAATATTTAAATATTAATAGAATATCCTGATAACCCCTTCAATATAGGTTAGATATGGTTTTAAAGGAAGTTTATCTTGCAGAAAACTGTCAGATGAAGCAAAAGCTTATTTATTCTGGACAATATTCCGAACAAATCTAACATTAAGATAAATAACTTGCTAGTTTATAATCCAAAACATAGCAATAAGCAAAGTATCTTTTTTAACCTTAAATACCAAAATTGATGGAATCGTTACTCTCGTTGCTATCATACATAAAATCTATTCTTCCTTTTGGTTTTGGTAATTATTTTTACATTAATATGTCAGTATTTTACAAGATTACAAAAATAACACAAAAAAAAACATTGCAGATTGTTTAAAAAAAATTTTCAATTCGACAGTTTATTGAGTTAAATTAAATTATTATAATGAAAAAGTGAATGTTAGTAATTGAATGCGACTGATGATTCCGTCATGAAAAAAAATATAAGAAATAAGGATCATGTGATAGTAGTGAACGTCGAACTGAGAAAAAACAAGTACTCATACCGTATATGCCTGTGTATGTAAGAGAGAGAGAGAGAGAGAGAGAGAGAGAAAGTGAGTGAGTAAATAGCGTAGCGTTTAAGGGGAAAAGAATGAGTGTACGTGAGAACTATGTACATGAGTGAGTGAGAGAAAAATACTGTGAATAAACCTTAATCGAGCTATTATAAAGTAGGAGCGCAGGGAAAAAACAAACGAACGAACGCGGAATTAAAGTAAGGAAGTACAGCAGAAAAAAAGAGAGAACTATCGCATCATGTATTGAAGTTAGAGTACACATTGGATAGCTACACATTCGGAATACTAAACTTCTAAGCTGACGGCATGATGAATCTGCTGAGCCAGCTGAGCTCCGACCGTGAAATCATCCAGGGTGGCGCGATAATGTGTAGAGTTGAAGCGATTTAAAAGTATTTAAGAGCGCGAATCGATTGATTTGGGGATGTTGCACAGGTAATACGAAGAGAAACTTTTTAAATGGTACGCAGAATGCTTTTATGTACATTGGCTCGTTGCATTTAACATTTCGACGTCGAAGGAGCAGCGACGAAGGGGAATACGCTATTTGCCCATTGTTTGTCTATTGTTATTCCTCTTTTCTGTCCCTTCTAAACTACAATTTTGAATGCATCAAGCTAATGGCTTTAAGTGTGATACATTGTGACTTCTAATAAGTTTTTTATCTCATACATTGCATACATAGTTTTTAAAACAAAGATGAAGATCTTGCGGTCGGTTTCAGTGACGGGGGTAGGTCTATAGGAACAAAACTTTCCGGGCAATCCTTAAGACCTAATAAAGCCTGTAGATTAGTCAGAGAAATATCTATTCGAACTAAAGAAAGGCGGCTATTTCTTTCCCGTGTTCTATTCCTTTTTGTCTCAATGAAGTATTTCAATTAGCTATTCCCATTCTGGTTAAAGCTTTTCCCTGAATAGTTACTGTCGGTACGACCTTGTTCTTTCTGGCGTCTATTTTATAATTAAACGTTTCAATTCGACTAAAAAAATGAATATACTTAAATGTATAAAAAATTTCGAAAAAGCATTGCCTTGAAAATTATAATCTTTTTATGACAGAAGAGAATAATGATGCTTTATGGATCTTATAATTAAATTTTCATTTGTTCTGAAATTAATTAGTCCGTATTGCTTTTGATTTTTTATAATCTTGAAAAATAATGTATAAGAAATAGAAAAATTTATATTTTTCCAGGATATTAAAAAATCATAAATAAGAAGAATTAATAATTGAGATCACGAATAAGATTAGTCGAACCATTATATTTTTAGTACAAAATATAAAAAGGCAAAAATATAATAATATAATTTAAACAGACTTTTTATGAATCAACTATATATAACCTCATGATTTTCATCTATAAAATAAAGGAAAATCATTTAATTTGTACTTAAAAAATCTATTATAATAAGTTTATTTACAATAAATTATTAAATAAAATTGATAAAAAATAAACAGTATGCCCGAAAATAACGTTTTTAAGACTTTTTGATAGTGATTAGAAATGTATCGAACAGCTTTGTCAAATAAAGAGATTGATAACACATGATACAGTTATTAAACTATTACTGATGTTTAGATAGTTATTTATGATTTCAAATTTGAAAACTGTTTTGTATACTATTAATAGAGCCATTGGCTATATTGTTTACAGAATAAATATGTCAAAAATATCAAACGCAGACTCTGAATAAAAAATGCAAAATCATTGATACTTACATAAATTGTCGATTGTTCATTTCATTCGCTTCGAAATACTTAATGTTTATTACTTCTCTTACCTTAAATAGCATTTTAAGAAAATTGACTGGGTTCATAACACTGAAGGTTTACCTAACTTTTCAGATTCGTATCAGATAAGCAGGTAATATTACTCGGAAATATCCAAATAATGATTATGAAAAAAAGATTGGATAATAAATAATTCAAAGTTGTAATAAAAAAATGTATTAAATAATATAACCATAGAGATTTTCATTTTATATAAAGAAATAAAACCATTAATAATAATAAAAAAATAAGTAAAATAAATCGATTACAAAATGCACTTATTTTATCATATCTTAAAAAAGAAGAAAGAAAAAAAAATAAAATACAAAGATAAAAATAGAAAACAGTAAATAATAATTAAAACTTTGACCATATATATTAGCTTTATATAATTATTTTGTTTATATAACCTTATATTGTAAAAGAAAAATGCTAATATTTCGTTAAAATTGTTTACATTTTATTCTTTTATTTATTTTTCTATTTTTGTAAGACTTGACATACTAAATTTAAATATCTTGAAGTTAACATAAACGTTAATACAGTGGTTAAAAGTATTTTTTTTTTCATTTTTACTCTATTTCATAGTACAGACACTAAAATAATATTTCTTTTTTCCAGAATTTCTAAAGGCAGCAATCTCAAAACCAAGGATTTTGGGATCGTAAGCTATGAAGATCTTGGCTCATAGATTTAAAATTTCAAAGTAGAAATAATAAAAAATTTCCCTTCTCTGCCAATCTATTTTCTCCGAAATTTTGAATGTATTGATCTAAAATTTTCAGCACACATACTTCAAAATCAAATCCATCAAGGTTATTTTCAGACCATGTTTAATGATAAAAAAGTTTTAATCTAAGTGAGATTGTAAATGTATCTAAGGAAGTGTAATGGATAAAAGCATAATGGATTAAAAGTTACATAGTTTTTGAAGTACTGGATATTTTTAAAATACCATGTATTTAACAAATATTTAAATAAAATCAAATTAATATAAAACTCAGTGAGGAATATTGTGAATTTCTATAATTGAGTTATAAATATCAAAATCTATTCGTAAACTTATAAAAGAAACAATATTTTATATATATGTGTGTGTGTGTATAAATGTAAATTATGTAATTTAAAGAGGAAGTTCAATTTATGATTTAATTTACTAATTAGACTTAAATTATTTAAAAAATAGACTTCATTTATATTTCTAAATAAAAAGTTAATAAATAATTATTAAAAAAGATAGCTAAAAATAAACCAATATGTAAAAGCTTATAAAATTTTTCTTTTCAAAATAAAAAATAACTGATAAATAATTGCAAATATAAAATATTCTGATATTGAATACTTAGCTCAAAAAATATACATCAAAAGATTAAAATAATTATAAAATGATAACAAATTCAAATAATATAACAAAACAACATAAAAATTACTTTTGATACTTGATAAACTCTTTTTATATATTGTAAATTAACAAGAAAAACTTAAAATAGCACTAGAATACGCTTCATAGAATTCTCTGAAATTTGTGTAAACCATTAAGTCCAAAACATTCTTTAGGAAGACGCATACTTGCATTGAATATTGTAGCATTTTCCTACGTTCATCGTACTTTATGAGCACGTCTAAAAAGAAAGCGTTCTTGTTATTATTTATATAATCTATTTGAAATTTAATAATTAATTAATCGTAAATAAATTAAATTTTTTGATGATGTAGAATAATGCCTATTATTAATAGGTAAAAATAAATGCTTAATAGTTAAATAATTAGGAACATTAATTAATAAATATTTAAAATTAGTTTAAACTAAGGAAAACTTTCCTTTAACAATATTTACAAATTTTATATCAATTATATTAGACAGACAACTAATGGAATGATAATTTTTTTTATACGTTTAGTTTTTAGATTGTTTTAACTACAATTGTATATAATCCGTAACTATATCAAATGTAACGATATATCAATATTTTACTATAACTTTTGTACATAAACAGAGAATCATTTCTAATTAACTTAAAAAAAAATTTATGAAATAGTATAAAGATAGTTATTTAAATAAAAAATTGTTTTCCCATATTGAAAAAAATCACATTGTCACAAGTAATAGATTTTATTTCAAGTTGATACGATATTCTATACACTATTAAATAGATACATTTTTTATTATTTTCTAAAATACACACGAAAAGCATTGAAATATTGTATTGATTATTCAGAAACTGTATAAGTTTTTTATAATGAGTATAGAGAATCGGCATACGGTAAACAGAAGCTATAAAAAAAATCTATAAACACTGAAAGAAAAGTAAAAATTAGATTAGAGTATGTTAAAAACTTACTCTAATACAATGCAATCGCAACCTTCCAATTCTGACTAAGTAAAAAAAAGCTTGGAAAAATTTGTCAGATGAAAAAATACAAAAACAAGCATCTATTTATCTTAATATAATTATTAATATGGGCGGCCAACACTGGCTGTTGAAAAATCTTTCACAGCAGCAATTTAGCAAGGATATAGACTTTTTTATTCTCTTTCCCTCCTGCTTTCTTCCCGGAGTCCATATCGCTCATGTTCTTCCATTCACAGCAATTTGGTCGAGGAGAAAATTGTTCGTTGTCGCCAAAGAAAGTTGAAGATAGAAATAAATAAAGAAAGAAAGAGAGTGAAAAAGAGGAATAGACACCGTGGTAAGTATGGAGCCTAACGATTTACTGCTATGGTGCGCGTATGAGACAGAGAGTGGGCGATATAAGGAGTGAAGCCTCAAGTTCGATAGATAGATAGATAGATAAAGAGAGAAAGAGAGAGAGAGAGAGAGAGTGTGTGCATGTACGTGCGTGTATGCGTGCGTGCGTGAGTGTGTGTGAGTGTGCGTGCGTTTTAGAGAGAGAGAGAGAGAGAGAGAGAGAGAGAGAGAGAGAGAGAGAGAGAGAGAGAGAATGGTGACCAGGCAATGATGAAGGAAGAAGAATATAAAAAGGAGGTGGAGAGAGCTCAGGTGAACGGTGGCCGCGCGGCAGCAGGTTTGCCAGGCCAATGGTACGGGACCCCTTGGCACTCTTTCTCGAGTATCGGGATCGAGTGGTCGTCTGAGTCTATGTCCAGTGGCCTCGCAAGCCCAGCAAGCATCGTTAAGGAGAAACGGTGATAGACCGAGAGGAATGGGTCCCAACAGCTTGCCCGAGGCCAGAGTCATGCCGATGGGAGCGGTCAACGCTCGACAGATCGGCCGATCCTAAGTCGCGCGGAACACGGGCTGCTAAGGTGCAACGATCGGATACTTCGATTTTAGCAGCCACTTCCGAAGCCTGTGTCGTGTTGTGTGTGTTTTTATTTGGTGCTACGTACGCGGTGACATCAAGATAATGAGTTAGAATGGCTCGAGTCGAGGCAGGATGGATAGCGTTCGGATTGGCGCTACTTGCACTGATCAGCGCTAGTTGCGGCTACATCGACGTCGTCCAAGAACTCACAAGCGGTAAATGCATAACTTTGGATCACAGTGTAAAGGAATCCCTGCTGTCTTTTCTCCACAATTCTTTGCTTTCATATTCTCCCTCTATCTGCTTGTGTTTTACGTGTATACGTCGTGAAAAAAGATACTTTCAATTCAGGCCACGCTCTTTGATTAATTCTCCCTTTCTCCATGGTTTCCTTTGCTCGGTCTTTTGTCATACACACTCACACACACACACACATACACATGTTTACCTTGACATTTCTTCGACAATTCCAATGATGCGTTTACAGAAGAGTTCGCTGCGAAAATGTATAAAGGAACTAGTTCAGGTGCGATTGACCTCGCTTCTCATCTGAACTTTTCTGTAGGTTCTACCACAGAACGATGGAGAATGGGCCTCTCGCTCCTTCGTGTTCGCATCGTAACACACAGAAATTAAGATCAGTTTAAAATACGTGCACATTAATTTAAAACATTGGCCTTAAATTTTGTAAATATGAGGATTAATTATATTACATACATTATATTATAATATATGATTAATATGACATATGATTACATATGATTAATGATTTTATGTTTTTTTTAAATTTTAACTACGTAGTGAATTAATCATTTTAAATTTGATTAAATTTCATGTCATAGAAATTCATTTAATTCTTATTATAAGACTATGTTTTTAATGGCATATATTATTTTAATTGATTATGTCTTGTCTGATAAATGCAGTTATAAACTAATCTAGTAAATATTAGCTTTCATTATTAGTTATCTAAAAAATTTTATCTAAAAAACTGACTAAATTATCAAGATATGATTTAAAAGGCTTAAAAAAATGTGTTTTCAAAACTGTAGGTAAATAATATTTCGAACTTTACTCTAATGAAAAACATCCTGATTAAGTTTCTTATTATCTTGATTTATTTGGCGAAGTTTATAATCAAATATCAGTATATAATAATTAACTTTACAGATATTATGCTTATATTTATTAGTATTATGCAACAAGATTAATTTCCTCCATGTTCGTTAAAATAATCGATTAAATAATGCATTTTTTATTTCAAATATGTATTATACTATAAAAAAATATTAAGAAATCCTGAAAAATAATTTTTGTTTTGCTTCTTCTATAAATAAATTTTTTATAAGAAATAAGTTAATATCTAAAATGTTACGGTTTTTATTTAGATGAATAAATCAATAACAAAAAATAGATGTACATTTGGTAAAATCCATAATTAGTAAGGTCCAACCATATCTAATAAAATACTTTTTTTTATTTGATAGATTATTTACTTGTAGCGTAGTTCAGGAAAAAATAGAATAAATTTTAATGTAATTTAATGAGACTAATTTTAAGAAGTATAAAAAATTTTAATTCCCAGATCATATTACTTTACCATCGGCACACACATGTAAATTATATAATTAGTTATATTATTTCAAAAATATATGTCAAGCATTTTTGAAAATAATGCACAATATACGATAAATAATAATATGATAAATGATAAATATGATAAAAAAATGTAATGATTTTATGACTTCTATGTTTTACATATAAAGTAATCATATCAAATGAGTAATTAATTATTTGTAAACATATTAATAGGTAGCAATATGTTTTGGTGTTAAGAGCAAGAAGCTTACAAAAGATTGGTTTTGAACAATAAAAATTTTTTATCAGAAACAGTTAAAAAATTTGTCTCTTATTTTTTGCTAATAAATATTAGATTATGATATAACATATTTTACAACAAAATTTAGTTAAATTATCTTAAGTTTAGAAACTAAGACGAGTACATTTTAAATCATATCTAATTAAATTTAATTATAATTTTAAATTATAATACACTTTACAGTAATAATTTTATTTATTAGCAGAATAACTTATTATATAAATTTTTATGTGCAAATTGTATTAATTAATAAATATAAATATTAAATTTATTACTAAATAATATAACAATCTGCAAATAAATAATTCATTTCCTTAGCAATAGTTTTAGGTATAATAAAAAAGTTAGGTTTGTGTAATTAAGAATTCTAGGAAATTAAAATATTTTGAAAAATTTAAATATAAAACGAAACAAGAAAAGCAGCGTATTAGAAACGAGAAATATTTTATAATAATTGAAGCAAATTATGCGAACTCAATCTTAAAGGTTGGGTACAACCACAGCTTTTTGTGTATCAATTGTAGCAGTCCTATAAATTTCGGCTGCTTATATTGGTTTCTGTTAAAAACTCACATTCTCTTGTTTTTTTATCCTTTATTTTATATTCCTGTCTTTATTTGTCCTCTCATTTTGCTTTCTCATCTGTTTCAAATGTAATAGCATCGTATATCGAATTATACAAAATGTAGAACATCTTTCGCAAACTATGTATAGTCAATTCACAGCAATTTAAACATCAAATGGCTTTCGATTTAACAACATAGGCATAAAAGATTGAACAAATTGTCAGACGATTCATAGGTACACTATCATAGATACATTGAATATATTATTTACTTTATTATTGATTTTGTTTCGCAATAAATTAACTAATTATGCAAATTTTATTAAGAAATTCTTCTACTTATAGGAGTTTTGAGGTAATAATAATAATCGACTAACGCAACTAAAAAAATATTATTACATAAAAAAAATGTAACATTGAAGTTTTAATATTTATTATGTATATTTAATTGCACTATTATATTTGTAGTTAAATTTGTATAATATTCTATCTTTTTATTTACAAACGTATACATGTGAATGTTAAACTTGTTTTATATTTACAATGATATTAACATTAAATATGTAATAACCAATACTTCAGGAAATTTTGATAGAACACTTAATATACAATGTAATGTAAAACATTTAATTTTTTTATGGGAAATAACATTTATCTATAAAGTATTTTAAATAATATTATGAAAAAGAGAGAAGCGATACTTTCTAGATAAGATAACATCCTTATTAAGCTCGTTTTATAAATCCCGCATAAGAATATTGATATATAAAGTATAACTATATAGATTTTGTTTTAAAAAAATTGTGATTGACTAATTTGATTTGAATCAGTTTCAAAATTATTTGAAACCACTTTTAATTATGTTTCGTAAATGTTGAATTTGACGAATGTAAAATTTAAAAAAATATTGTATTACACAATACAAAACAAACGTAACATATTCAAACATTTGTTTAACTGTGTAATTTAAAAGTAATAAAGATATTTCCGGAAATGTAATATCTTTAAGACTATCAGGAAATTTTAAATTTAAATCAAAAGATTCTTTATTTTTGGCAGATTAAACATATATAGTTTTTCAATTATATCATAAATTTTGTTCACAACTAATTTTACAATTTACAAATACTTGGATATATTAAGTATGAAAAAACAAGAAAATGGGGCCAAGAGAAGGGAGAAATGTGTTGATAATAATTCTATTTGGCCCTTGATTTCATTTTTAAATAAAAATTTAGTGCGAGTCTTGTATAATACAAACATTTTTGGTACAAATCCTTATGAAAAAGTACGTGGTTCCAAAATCATTGCTTGATCCATGATATAAAGCTTGTCATTTAGTATTTTTCCTCGAGGTTTCTTATCGTTGCTTGTAGAATAATTTTAGAGATTTTTTTGATGATTGATTATTTTTAATTGTTTTAATATTAATAGATAATTATTTCTGTTAAACTTGGCAATAATTGCAAATTTTAATTGATTTGCTTTCATACTTATGCATGTATATATGCAAATTTATTTAATTTATTTATAATAATTAATATTTATAATTATATAATATAATAATATAATATTTATAATAATTAATAATAAAAATTTATTTATATACACACATATAAATAAAATATCTGTATACAAATATATATTGGTAAATATGAATCATTTTTTTACTACTTTAATTCTAATCTAGAAATGATAATAATTTATTTTATATGTGCTATATGTCACCAATTAAGTCATCAAAAATATGAAATATTTAATATAAATAAATAAATATGTTTATATATAAATAAATATTAAAAATAAATGGTTTTCGTTATTATTTTTTAAAGATGGGTAAGAGGTCATTTTAATTTGTAAAAGACAATATAGATTAATATAGATGATATAGATTACGGTGATTTGTTAAATTTTCTTTTCTAATTTTTATGTTTTAAATAATTTTTCAAATTGATCTTAATAACTAATTTATTACATATAATTCATTCATTCAAAAAATCATCTAATAAAATATGTAAGAGATTAGACTATAAAATGTACTTATTTATATACTAACGGTGTTAAAAAATGTTTTTGTAAAATAACTTAATAAATATGTATTTAAAATCCTTTTTTAAAAAATTTTTTAATATGTAATATTTAATGGCAATCTTAATTGTTTATTGATAGCACATTGTATTCATGAACTTTTTTTACATACTCCGTGACATGATTATTTAGACGATGACTTAGTATTACAATATTTATTAAATTATTTATTCAAATTTAATAAATAAATTATTTTTGTTCTTTTAATAATTATGAATATCTGAACTACATTTTACAAAGCTAATTTTTATAACAATAAAGCAATGAAATATAATTTTTTATTAATATTATGTATTTAAAACATTTTAATATTAACATTATTCCTTAATGTGTTCTCTATTAAAATTAATTATTACAAAAGTAAAAAAATGATGGAAAATTATTCGTTACTAATATTTGAGCATTATAAGAAATATTGATATTTAAAAAGATCTTCAAAAATGCGGTTTATCCTAAAATCAATAGTTCTTACTATTGCATTAAATAGCATACTTATGAAGCAATGGAAAACGAAATGTTTCCTAACTTGGACGGAATTTTCGACGGGTCAGTTCAGAAAGTCCACCGTGCGGAATTGTGATTCACCTATATTAACTTTATATACGACTGTCAGCAAGCACGCATGGTTACCTGTAATAGCATTCATTTGGGACCCGTTGTTTCACGTCCCGTAGTATAAGAGAAATGTTTTGATAATAACGGATTATAGAAATGATTAAGAATACCACGACAACAGAATAAAGCTTGTCCTAAATTCTGATTAGGTGATAGCAAATGAACCCAAATTCCTATCTCTTTGCAGATATTTATGTGTAAGTTTAGTCGATTAAGAAATTAAGATAGATTTGTTTACAAGCAACGTTTAGCATTTATTTATACCATTATATTTTCGGATGATGGATGTTGTATGACAGGTAAGAAACAGGTGCGATTAGGTATCCTTTACGATCATACTTAGTAGAAAAACTTTTAAATGGTATAGTCAATATTCTAATGTTAAAAATCATTTCACTCAATAAAATAATTAATATTTTTAATTTAAAATGAAACAACACAATGGGACACAGATAAAATTCTGTTTTATTATAATTTTTAATCATCAAACACAAACAATAATGTAAGTAGTAAGAATATCTAGTTTTATACACAGTTCAATATATAAGGGCACATTGTATGTATTGATTACCATCACTATAATAGTCGAAAACAGAAGCTCGAATTATCTGATATGATCTTATTATATGTGTTATGCAACGAAAATATAGACTCAATGTTTATTAACTAATTGCACTAATTATGTCTTAGATAATATTTTGCTTACTAGTTGTTCTTAGCGGTTCAAATAAATAAATCTGATAAAAAATTGAAACTGTAGCCTTAAAATAATTCTTAAATAAATAAAATTCGTAAATGAAGAGATGCTCGTGCCACTGCAACTATGGACACCGCAACAGTCTTCTCATACTATTCTGGACTACGTAATTGAGTAATAGGTACATTGACAAAAACATTAAAAAATTAACACAAATTTGGTGAACAACACCCGAGGATCGACAATACGGGGAGTCATTTGTTGGTAAGAATCGCTTTTACTGGTGCTTTCGCACGCGAGCTAAATATCCGCAAGGCCAGAAAAAAGGCTTGATATGTCTCGTAGCCGACGTGCCTTCGGTCTGAGTAAAAAAATAAGAAAGAGAGAAACAGAGAGAGAAAGCGGGGATTACCTTGTTCGGCTCAATTAACGCGCGTTCTTTCGTCAGCGCAGCTGACTTCGAGGAAGCGTTTTCTCCTCGTCAAGTATTTTTACTTACGGGACTTTCTTCAATGTTGCGGCCCGATTTCGCGACACCAGCTCGGTAGAACAAGTTTGTAGAAGATGCAGCCATATATTTATGGTAGTATACATTTTTGACCGAGAAAAATCCAGCCGTAATTCTTATTAACTGTATATTATAAAACTATTTTTCATTTTCGAAACAAACGACAGATCGAGATCTTACAGTCATAACTTTTTGTTCCTTTTTTTCTTCAGCTATTGAATGAATAAAATACATTTGTACTCAATATGATAGAATATTATTTTAATAGCTGTAATTTTTTCAAACTAATTTCCTAGCAAACAGATTACATATTAAAAGCCAAATCAAATTGTTATTTAAGAATATTAACAAATATAATCCCATAATACATTATTTTACATTAGATTTTTTAAAAGTTATATGTATATCTTGCAAATGAAACTAATTAGAAAATATTGATAAATTAAAAAATATTATTTCCAAATTATTAACATGGTTCATAATATTACTATTGTAAGGAATATTGCATATAAAGATATGTAGATGTATATGTAAATTGTGGTGTTTATTATTAATAATTGCAAATTTATATTTAATTAAAAAATGATACGGACATAGATTGTTCATTTACCAATTTACCTCTAAATACAATGATTTAACTTTCTATTTTTTAATAAAAATATAATTATTATATTTTTTTGTATAATTACAAACATTTGAAAGTAAATAGTCAGGGCTATAGGCAATAAAAATGATTGAAAAGAAAAGCGGGAAGACATAAGGACGTAAAGGGTAAATATAGTTAAAGTTAAAATTTATCCACAGATGTAAGTATTATAAATGGTATAAGATTTATTGCAAATGTTAGATTTTTTATTATTTATTTCAAACTATATAATTATATAGAATAATCAAAAAATGTAAGACTTCTAGAACCGAAAGGCATAGAGTAAGTTTCAGTAAGCAAAACATTTAAGAAATACAAAAAATTTTTTACAAATGTGTTGAATTGTATCTGAAAAAAAAGAAAGTAATTACATACTAACACAGAAGATGTAAAAATGAAAATATTCTTGTTTTGAAATTATTCAATAAAATTAATTAAACGTAAACATATTTAATCATAATTAAAGATCTTGAAGTATTCGAATTTCTTAGATATATAATTTGTATCAGTTTAAAGTGTTTAAACTTGTCTTTGTTTAACGTATATCTCTGGATATTTTATGGAATTAACTTCGTTGATACAACACGTTTTCTAAAGTCACTGTATCATATCATAGAATTCTATGAATGTCCATAAAAGAGTCATTTAACGTCGTTTTAACTGTATTATATAGCTATGCAATATGATATTACAACAGTACAAGTAAAACGTCATTACTGTAATATCGTACATTTTTACGATCCGTTTTAATCACTTCCAATAAGGACCAAAGCACATTTTTTTATATCATTAAAATCTTCTTTTTTTTGGAATGATTGTAACTTTGATTAGCAGAAACGACAATGATCAATCTGCTTTACAGTTAAGGCACAATCGTTTATTTTCATTAGACTGATAAGTGCTACACCTCCACTTTTTAAATTTAAAAGGCTTAATACCAATAGCATTTTATGTAACTTTATTTCGGCAATTTTCTTTAAATGTTTGTCAATTCACAAAAATATCATTAGTATAATTAAAAAACATCCAAAGTTTATCAACGAAGTTTATATTTCCGGATCAAAAAATACTCTTACAAGTTGAACTGTAATTATTGATTTTACTGATTGAAATATTTTAATTACCGTCTAAATTAATGACACGTATAAAAATGGGTACAAAGAATTTTTATTATTGATGCCGATAAAAGAGAGAGCGCGAGAAACATATATAAGCAAAGAGAGAGTTGAATGTATATAAACGGACTTGAACAAAACACGAGATTGGTAGGCATCTATACGCGCAATATACTCACTAGGTCTTCTCTCTATTTTTTCCACTCCTCGTGTATATTTTTTTTATTTATATTTTGTCTATCACTGTATTAATTCCATATGTCGCAAAATGATTATTAAACTTCTTATCACTGGGTTCTATAACAAATTAACTTTATATATAATTTCACTTTTTGGAATAAAATCATGGTTTTCGAGAAAAAAAACTCCAATTTACAATAAGACTGTATATTATTAATTTTAATAGACAAATAAATGGGAGTGACTATTACTTTTTTTTACTGCTACTGTAACGTTGACGAATGATATTTCGATTTCTGATTCAAGCAATTTTTTTTTTAATTAATTCATTTTATAAAATATATATGAGCTTATACTTTTCATCCTTCGTACATTTTTTTATGTACATTGGCATACTTTATTAAAAAAAAATTCTTTTCTTATTTATGTATATGAATGCTTGTCTACTGCATGCTATGTATATTAGTTTTGAAATAGGCGATTAAAGAATGCATAAGCTAAAAAAACAAATACATAATGCACTTAAATATAATGGTGGTGTGTTTTATGAGAGGAAAACAAATTAAGTATTAAAATTTTATTATGTTTATTTTTACTTTGATGTATGTCATATTGTGTTATATAATAATTATTCTGACTAAAGGGACGAAGAATTTTAATTAGTATATGTTGAAATACTTTTTCGAGAAAGCAATGGTCTGCGATCATCCTGCTGATCATCAAATTTGCTTAATTATAATAGTAATCAAATATCTACAAATCCTCATTATTAAACAAAATTCCTTGTGTAAAATCTTCTAATCTCAAAACTTCAAAAGTAATAGCAATCAATGTAATTCGTTGATTTGATTACAGAGTAATTGATAAATTATGACGAAGTAAATAAAACTAAATCCTACATGAATGAATGCATGAATGAAATAATTTTATTTTTCAGAAAACAGATAGTCATTTTAAATTAAACTGCAGTAGGTTTTGAAATGTAACGAAAAATATGTAGTTCAATTTGATTTGTGATCAGCAGTAGTTAAAAAAATAACATACAATTAAAATAAACAATTATTCATTAGTTATAAAAAATTTGTAAAATAATAATCACCCCTATTAAATATTAATTCAACTAGATTCCACTTTAATTATATTTAATAAATATCTGTACTTTTTACTCTTTCTTCAATATTTTAAATTTCTATATAGATATATTCTTAAGTTGTATCTATTTGACAGCCACAATGCATAAAAAATGTCAATAACGGAAATAATTAAATTAAAAAAACAAAAAAAATCTTGTTTTCATTTCAGCCAAGTATCAAAGTACATTCTAATAGAACAATTCAATTACCTTCTGCTGTCCTTTTTTTCTCTCGTGTAAAACACATATTGTGCATTATGTGTACTGCAAGCTTATCGTAAATAATTAATTGAGTAAGCTGCATTTCAATCCTGTGCATGTCAAAGAAAAGTTGTTGAATTCAAATACAAGGGTAGCTGAAATATTCAAGAACACAGACCTGTCCTTGACACGTTTAATAGATGATTTTTATAGAAAAATCGCGTAATAACTACTAAATCATAAATGTAAATGATGATTATATAAAACTATTTAAATTTAAAATAATAAAGCGAACTTTAATATAGACAACTAAAGTAAACCGTTAATTGTATTATTAATTTATGTTATTTAGTAACAAATAATTTTTAAAGTTAGATGAACCCTGCTTGAGAAAAAAACAATGTTTGAAAATGATAAAAATAATTCTTATTATTAACTCGTTATAAAATGAAAGCGTCTCAAATACAGATTATAATGTACATTAGCATAGTTTTAAATTTAAATGAAAAGTCTTTATTACTATTGAAAGAAAATCATTATTACACAAATTTGCAGCCTACTAATAAAACAGTATTTATAAAATTATTAAAATTATTTTAGAAACATACAATTTATGTAATAATGAAATTTTTAATTTACGTAAGTTAACGAAACTATTCAAGTAGTTTAGTATATGAATGAATAATATTGATTCAGATTTTAGTAAGCATAATTCTGAAAAAGTTTGTACTAATGTATTAAAATGTTTTTAATTATACTTGTAATAAAAATAAGTACAATTTTTTAAATATATATAAAAAATAAAGTACAAAATATAATACATATTTAATGTTTTGTAAGAAGCTTGCATAATTAGAGTTCTTTTGATTTTTCAATTACATTTTTTATAATATAAGTAATTAATAGAACAGAAAATAAAATAAAAGAACAAAAAACTAATTTTTCTACAATTTCACATTTGTCTTTATGTCATTTATTGAACGCATTTTTTTACATGCTTTCATTTCCATTTCATTTTATTTTGTTCATTAGAAGTTCATATTTTGTTCAAAATAAAATTTCTTGTTGATTGCATTTATTTATATCATTTTCAAATTGGATATTCGCGAATTTCGTGTTTATTCGTGGGTTTTTAACTTTCCTGAACAATAAAACCGCAGGTGTTATAAACAGCGGCATAGGTTCAAATCATCTGAACTGCGATATTTACGAATCAGTTTAATAGGTGCCAGAAAGAAAAAAATATAAACATTTGAAATAATATATACTCCTCAGGAAAAATATATTCTTTTTGAGTTTTGCTATTTTCAATAAATTTTATAAATAAAATTGAAGCATAGTTTACTCAATTTTAAAAGTTACACTATCCCATACCATTTGTCAAATTTGGATAATTTTATGCAAATAAATTATTAATGTAATAATGTTTAATTAGTTAAATTAAATTAAAAGTAAAAGTATTGTTTAATTTCAGTTTTCATTTTCTGAGAACTAAATTTTATTGAAAGCTTAAAACTATTAAATCCGTAAACATAATAAAAAATAATTTTTAGTACAATTTTCCTGCTACTTGTCGTTGTATTGAAACAGATTTTTTTAATCTAAAAAAATACAAAAACTAATAAAAATTCAATTTATCTAAATCATGGTATTCAAGTGTCCCATTAAAAAATATCTTATAGATTACCAATACTGATTGCAGTATTGACAAAACTATACAGGTAATATGAATTCTTAGAAAAGGGTAGCAGCTCTACAGCACTACTGTCTAACTTTACTGCTCAGAATTTCGTCTTTATTTAAATATATACCACAAACCGATACATTTACGACTATTTATTTTTCAATATTTTAATGATTACCTGTTTCATGTACTAAATTTTAAAATAAAATTAAATATTTAACCTAGCTTCAATAAATGACAGTGTTTTATTCTTGTATAACTGGCTAAAATCATAAATATTGTAGTATATAAATTGAATATAACACTTAATCCGATTAAGATTTCGTTTCAGTTTCTAATATTTTATCTTTTGACAATAAATATGAACAAAACTATACTCCCAATATTACAACGTTCACTACTATTCAATAAAAATAATTTTAATACAAGGAAAAAAGCTATAATCTGTATAAATATACTCTATTATAAACATATTTCTACTATAATGTTTACAAAATATGAAAATATTTTGAGAAAAAAACATTAATTTTTAAATAATGTATACAGAATTTTAATATCAAATAAGAGTTTGAAAACATTTATTGAAATGATCTACAATATAAAAAGTCTTACTAATAATTTATTCTGCAAATCTCGAGTATTCTTTTTTACTCTAAACTAATAATTTATTAGCTGATTTTGTTTATAATTTGTAAAAAAAGTAATATTGAAGTGAAAAATCTTAAGATTCAGTATTGTAACGGCGTTTTCGACAATAATCGTTAATAAAAATAAATAATTGAAAATCATATTTTTTGAAAATTTATCCTTTCGAACAAGGTAAATATTTAAATGTGAAGGTTATTGTTAGAAAACCTACTTTATTATTATACCTAGCTCTAGCATAAAAAATATCAGGATTTTAAGAATAAAATTCTTATCTAATATTAAATCTCAATTTTTATTTTTAAATATTTGTAATATTAACGTTACAACACTTGATGTATGTTGATGTTGGTTCACAGTCCACTTTAATGGTTTTTTTGTATTTCATTTACTTAACGATTATTAAATCCTGTCATATAAATGTGTAACAAAAAACACATTCTATCGTTTTCTACAAATAAGTACATTAAATTATAACAAGCATGCTATAATTTTAAAGAATTTTTTAAGATAAAAATATAAAAATTAAATTAGTGTTAATAAGTTCACTTTAACTTTTAATGTAATTTGAAAATTCATTTAATGACTGACAAACAAAATCGTTTAAAAAGGAACTTAATCGATAATTCCAAAAATCAAATTTTCGCTCCAAAATAATTTTTATCAAAACTTGCATATGTCACTTTTAAAAAGTAAGATATCCCTGATTGATTTATTAAAAATTTACAAATTTAAAAGAGTATTAATTGACTTATGATGGCAGGAAGAGATTATATATTTCTATCAGTAAAGCTTGCTAAAGAATAGCCAAATGCGTAACTAGTATTTGTTGTGAAAGAAAAACAAGAATCAAGTGTCTAACAATTATATAACACGATTCTCTGACTGTCTCCCTAGGTTGTCTCTTCGTATAAAGTTTTATATATTTCGTACCTTGTAATTTATAAAAAATTAAAATACTTTTGTTAAATTTGGCCTTTTTAGTAAGTATCTAACCCTGTTGTATATGATATATCCATCATACAATTGTTTCCTGCTTACAGATGAATATGTAACAAATATAAAACCATTGAAGCCAATCTCTGACACTTCAGATAAAATCATTGAAGCGCATGTGCATGAGCTGAAAAGTGACATTAGTAATGATCCTCCTGATACAAAATCGGCAAATGAATTAAAAAAAAAGAACGTTGTGGATCTGAATAAGCCTAAGACCGACTTAAAGTACCAAAAAACCATATTAAAGGACTTTGTAAAGATAAAAAATAATGAAAACAAGTGGCCAGCTGATATATCGGCAGTTGACCTACCACTTTCGTTACACGACGAGCCAATGATACTGGTAACGATCAAACCCTCGCCATTGATTATGGGAAAGTTTAGCACTGGCAATGCATCGCTTCCATCCAATATTACTGAAGCTTCACAAAAAGGCAACAAACTAGAAAATAACAGAAAGGAGGAGGATACGAAAAATTCGACGAAAGCTGTTACGGAAAGCATAAATTATCGAGCCAGAGCCTTGGATATAACTGCATCTGAGCCCACCAATACACTGCACACGAACCTCACAGATCTTAGTGACGTTAGTATGGATGACGTAGATAAGGACGTCGAAGGTATACTTTATGCATTCTGAAATGATACAATTGTCTAACTACTAGAGTACTTAAGAAAAAGAAACAATATATGAACTAAACATCAACAATTTTACTTTTATTGAGCTAATGGTATAATGATGTTTTGTAAAGACTTTTTATATACCTAACATAGAAAAAATTATTTTAAAAATAATAAATTTTTAATTTTAAAACAATAATAAACTATTAATAACTTTATAGATATACTCTATATATGCTTAGTATAAACATTTAATTTACGAGATTTTTACAAAATGTATTACTAAAGAACAGACTACAAAAATTTGTTGAATTCATATAACTTAACGGCTTCCTATACACAAGGATTTTGTTATATTGGATTTTATTTTAAATTGAAGCTAATACCTTAAAAAGCAGCAACTATAATGTTTAAATATAAAAAAATTACTTGAAAAGTAGTTGCATTTGCTAATACATTAATTACAATCACCCAATTGATAATAATATATTTAAAATAATTTTACTATTATTACTAACGAAACTTTTCAGGTGAAGAGCTTATAGCATCTCACAATAGTACGATGAGGAATATGACAGTTCATCTACTGCCAACACCAACAGCAGTTTGTATTGATGGTAATATTACTTATTCTGCGGGAGAAAAAATCATAAGAGGATGTGAAGAACAATGCTTATGTGAAGAGGATGGGAAAATATTAAATTGTGAACCCATGTGTCGATCACCGTATGTCAGATCTAGTAGAAAAAATAGCGATCCATTCTGTCATAATCGCGATGTACCAGAAAATCCATGCTGTGCCATTGTAGTTTGCTCTGATTTGGGTAATGAGACTAAAAATATTTTGTATTTGGAAAATAAAAAATGCAATTAATGTCAAACCTTAAAATTAATTACATCTATGGAACATAATAAATTAATATTCTTTTTCAGTAGTTGAGCGCAATGAAACTTGTACATTCGGAAACAAAACAATAGCTCGCGGGCAAAAATACGAAGACGGGTGTTCTAAAACTTGTATTTGCGAAGCGGGAGGTCATTTAAAATGCCAGCCAAGGTGTCCTCCAAATGACTCTACGTCTGGTATTAATCAACACGATCGATGCGTTATTTTACAAGATCCCAGGTAATTAAGTAGTAAAAATAAAAAATTTTAACTAAATAACTTTTTAAAGCAGAACATTTTTCCAATAAAGTGATGCTTGCTGTACAATTACGTTGTGCGATGTTACGTTGGGCGATCATGAAATAAGACCCGAAAACCCAACAGATTTATCAGTTAATGCAACAGATATTAAAGTTCTCAATTCAACTGCCATTAAATTGAAATTATCCTCAAAATTGTCAGATGGAATAAACATTGAATTGTCGGAAAATAATAATATATGGAGACAAGTTAAGCTTGGCCAAGGTAATATTTCAAATCACAAATTAAAAAATTAGTTAATACCAAACATAATTAAAAGCTTTTACATATACATACCCTGTGAATACACGATAATCATGTTATTTTTTTCTTTTTCAGACGGGATAATTTCTAATCTGCAGCCATCGCACGGATACTATGTTCGTGTAACAGAAGGTTCACGCGTAGGACCGGCCATTCATGTATCATTGATCACCGAAGTGACAAAGACGAACGTTGCGGAGAAAAACGAGAAAGACGTTTGTAGTTATCGTGGTAAAATTCATAAAGTTGGTGAAGAGTGGTATGACGAATGCATATCCGTTTGCTTCTGCAATGAAACGGTTCAAATTGAGTGCGTGACAATTGAGTGTCCCTCGGACTTTGGACTTGATGTACTTGACCCACATTGTCTTGATTGGGAAACAGTGCCACCAAATCATGTACCCAAACCACCGAATTGCTGCCCTCAAGTGCGTTGATGCTTACATCTTACTAATTGTCAAAATAAAAAGAATTATTTATAATACTTGTTTTAATGTATCTTTTTTATTTAATTGGTACGATTTTAGTACAATGAAACATTAGTAAGAATATTAAAAACATTTAATCGTTTAATATAATTTTTATAATAATTGATAATTATTTCAACAGGAGGTGCGGTGTAAAAATAACGGATCTTGCACATATGAAGGAAAAACGTACGAAAATTGGTCTAAAATACCGACAAATATCACTGGTTGCGAAAAGGAATGCTTCTGCGGATTCGGCAATGTTACGTGCAATGCAGCTTGTCCGCCAGTACCTGAGCATCCGCCTACTTCCCTTAATTGTAAGCCGCACGAAGCATATCTTACATACTTGCCTGGAGATGAATGTTGTACACATTGGTCTTGTACAAAAAGTGGAGCAGGCCTTTTAGGTATTTATAATCCTATTATAATCAATTAATGTATTGTCATGTCGAATACAATTAAAAAAATACTCAATAATAATGAAATAATTCACATTAATTTAAAACTGTTATACTTTAAGACTTATTGAGAAAATTTTATTAACTTATTGGTGATGGGAAAACAATCAAATTGTTGATTTATAAATATTAGGAACTATATTAAGATAAAATGTAAAAATAAGTTTGTAAATAAAAGTGTTTAGAATTGTTAACAGATTATAACAAAAATTGGAAAAAAATGTAAATACAATATTAACGTAAATTTAAAAAATGGTTGAAGAATTTTGCTTTACTTATTTTATTACTAATAAATTTAGAAAATGATAATAAACAATTTTGTTGCCGATGAACGGTAATTAATGCCATTTTTTATAAGACTCCAATTTGCACGAAATTGATAAAAAGTTTAGCATTCTACTTTGCTTAACTATCTGACCAGACTTTTACATTAAAAAAAAACCACACAAGTCTTAAAAAAAATAAAATAAAAATATGAATATAACTTTAATAAGAGTATGGTGAACATAATTTTCCTATAACAAGAACTATTTATTTATTTTATGAAGTCTAAAATTTGTGTATCATTACAATATTTATTTTGATTAAAAATTTGAATTATATTAAAAAAAAATTTTTGGCCGTATACATTTATTTATAATCTGAAAGAATATTTACAAACAGTAAATAGGTAAACTAAGATTAATATTAAAAAATTATTTTAATAATATAAGATATATTTAATAGAATATAATATTATTAATGTTGTTGTTATTATTGTTGCAATTGTTATTATTATTATTTACATCGTTTTTTTTTATTTTTAGTGATATTAAATATTATAAAAACTACTACACGAATCATGACTTAAGATTGAATTATTGAATTTTTATTTAATAAATATTTACAATGGTTAAAATTAATTATGAGCTTCAAAAAACGTTATTTAATTAAAATATTTAATGAAATGAAATAATTTTAAAAGAAAAAAATTATAGATTCAATAATGATATTATATAATTGTTAAATTTTTGCTTAATATAAATTTATGTATATTTCTGAATAACTATCATATATAAATTGTTTATATAATAATAAAAAAAAATATATTTCTTGTTCAATGTATTTTAGAAGTCTTAATTGATAACTTCATCTTGAATTTATATATATGTATACATAAATATAAACATATACATTCAGCTTCAATTATAATACAATATAAATAGAATGTTGCATAATTTAACTAAATTCGTTAGGAAAAACTTTTTTTGCGAATAAAGTAACGTGGTGCTATTCTGACAGAGTATATTTTAAATATTTTAAATAACAAAACAATCATTCATCTTCAAATACATCAAATACTAAATTTCCTATTATTATACTATTAATGTACATACTGTGATAAATATTAATATTACACTATATTAAAGATTTGCCAGAAAAACTCAGACTTGTTTAATCAAAAGATATACATATAAACTAATATAAAAGATCAAAAATTTTAAAACGTTCATATAATATGCTGATATTATTTAACGTTAAATCCTCATTTTCTTTGATTGTAAAATAAGCCATTCTAGAAATTTCCAAAAATAGATACATAACACACATTTCTTATACCCTTACATGTCTTTAATATTTTAATTTAATTAAATGAAATATCATTCATCGAAAATTTAGTTAAGATCTAATAAAAAAATTAATAGAAATTATTGCATGCATAATTTTTAAATTGTACGAGGAATACCGTATATCAGTCTCATTATTACGATCGAAAAAAGCCATAATTCTCTCATTACAGGGAAAAATTCAACGACGTTTACTTACCCGGGTTCCATACCCATAGACGATACTGTGAAGCAACCAAAAGTTAAGTCAGAATCTATTAAAGTAAACTCAGAACTGCATCAAAATTCATCATTTTCTAAAATTATTCAATCTAGTGCCACTAGCTCACCTCAACCAGCTATACCCCCCAATTCTGATATTATACATTATTCCGTGGATTCAGATCACCCCATGATACCCTACATGGGTCCTTATAATCCGGACTACAAACCAACTTATCCGAGTGTTGAAGAACTGTTTCATTTGACTGAAAATGTTGATAAAGTGTCTATTAAGGAAAAAACCAAATCAAAATCTGATGCAAAAAAGCCTTTTGATACTATCAAGATACATAAAGAAACTATTGACGAATTTCCAGGACCATTAGCTCCTGATCACTTTCCTGACAAGATACATCCATCTGGAAAATTACCTGTATCTACCCCGACGAAAGCCATAAATCCTTACATTATTATTCCTCAAAGACCTAATAAGCTACCAGGATTGCATAAGACACCTTCTGATCAGCAATCACAATTCATCCCAATAAACGTACATGATCACAAGCCAGGCTCCACTTTTGTCTTTGTGCCAAGCAATAATGAAAAAAAACCGCATTTTGGAATACAGATGGAGAATCCAACACCCGGACAAGGGTACAGTAGCTCTATTGGGTTGCTTTCTGAACCAATAGATCCAAATAATATCGTTCCTTCAGTATTGAAGAAGAAAATAATCGGTTCCGACATTTATCCAAATGAAAAAAGAAAGCCACCTTCTTCTGTAAAACGACCTGATGCTCCTCCAAGAAATTCCAAACCAGAGACTATACCAGACGAACTCTACCACTTGATAAATCTCCAACATCCGGGCCTTATCGATTTTGATCGTGGCCAGCCTAACAGGCACGCAGGTCTTTATGATCACAACCAAGAAAGCACAGGTAGTGATAAGTTAGCAACGCTTCAAGGAACACCCAATTACTTTGGTATAAATACCATGCCATCGAAGAAGGGTGACACTCATGGCAAGCCCCAAATCTTTGCTCAGAAGGATGAGAATGACCAGACAACGTATCGCGTACATTCGGCTGCGGTTCCGAGTTCCTCCCAACAACTAGAGGAACTCCTTTCCCACATAGCACAGCACGATTCCAATACTAATCTCTATCATCAGCGTTACCCTTTCGGCCAGCAGCAGGGAAATGTGCACCTGCAAAGGCCACAACCCCCAACAGCTCTGTCGCCTCACGAAGTCGATTCCTTGCAACACCAGACCGCTGCCGACTTGGCCTCTCAAATCGTCGCCCAAGCACCGACCGGTTTCGACCAGCCAGGTTCGTTCCATTCATCGGCAGTTTTCCCAATTATCCAACTGCGAGCGTGTACTCAAGTTCGTGATAAAACTACAATATCAGTTGATAAAGAAATACGTACGAAGAATTAGTTTTAGTCACGTATCATCTAAGCCCCACTTGATCTCAAATGAACATATGGATTAAAAATACATATGAATATATAGCTTAATCTCCAATTATTTTTGATAATTAGAAAAATCTCATTGAACGCAAATTTTCTCATTCATTTAGTTCGTTCAAAAAAAAAAAAGAAAAAAAGTTGCATTGACAAGCTGGTTTATAAGTTGATAATTGAAATCTAGAGGCATTTCACAACAGTTTTAGACATTACATGATTCTTTTCAAACGGATATTTGTAGTATTTTCAAGCATCTTCGTATAAGTAGTTTTACCTTTTAAACTGTTATACATATTATCTATAACTGCCCCATACTTGCGAATGAGTTCGATTGTATTTTTATAAATAAATCATAATTTTATCTTTGAAAAATATACTAAATATGAGGAAAAATGTATGAGCTAAATTAATAATAAATTATTCAAAAAACTATTAAATAATAAGAGAGCTGCTAAAAAATATTTAATATAAATATAAATATAAATATAACAATCTTACACAATATATATGGAATTTCGATTATTTTTTTATTATCCTAATAATTATTCTATAGAAAAACAAATATTCTTTTCATAAAATTAATTTTTTAAACTACAAATATTATTGTATTATTAGAAAATTTTCAATTAGTCATTTTCGTTATTTTGAACCTTTTTCTACTTTTGTAAATTGAATGAAATATGGTTTTCTCGTGAGTTTATACTCAATCTAATACTGATTATGTATTAAGGCTTTAAAAACAAAAATAATAAGAAAATTAAATTTAGCTATGATATATCTAATGGTATCATGACTAATGAATGAAAGGTTGTAAACTTAAAAATTTAATATTTTTTTTTATATTGAACTAGTTATTGGCTGTAAATATTCTAATAACAATATTTAAAAATGAGAAAAATGTATAAATAAATTTTTAAGTATTTTCGCGATAAAATTTGCAACTTTTCAACAACAACTATTTAATTTTAACAATTTTTTATTAAGAACTTTATTAAGATTCTTGAATTTATTTAATCATTATTGCTTATAGGGTTTGACCATGGAATATCACAATATCCTGGAGTTACGGGACATGGTAGTTCAGGTTTACCAAATCAACAGGGATACGAAATTTCCGTTGAAGATTTACACGCAATCAGTGGAAATAGTGTTCGATTGATGTTTACCGTACCATCAGTTTTAGTTGGGCTTCACGGTAGAGTTGAAGTTCGTTATACTAGTGATAAATCGTGAGTTTTTAAATAAATTTTAAATAAAAAAAAAATTTTTTTGGCTGGACAATTCGTACAATGTTTTTTATAATTCATATATTCTCTTAAAATTTTTTTCGTTTTTCGTATATTTTTTTATAATATGTGATGATTTGGTCAATAACTTACAGTTTACAATTCATATATGCATACTAAAGCAAATATGTAATATAATGAATAAGTCAGATTAAAATGTTCAATACTAAAATGCACATTATCTTTATTTAGTAATATGAGTAGCTTCGGATATAAGAATTGAGCGATATGTTTTTTATTGTTCTGAATTATTTAATCACTATTTTGTGAATAAAAATTTGTTTAATATATACAAAATTCTGTCACGTACGCATCAATTAGAGTTACTAATACAAATTTTTTGATAATTATTATAAATTTACTAAAAAAAATTGTTCAATAATAATACATTGTATTACGTTTTATTAAAAAATCTTAAATACTTTATATAGCAATATGGACCCATCAACTTGGAAATCACAAACCTTTGTACCTCCTGGAGATCTTATTGACAGTGAAGATTTAGAGTTTGACTTGAGTGGCTTAAAACCATCTACAGTTTACCGATTAATGATTGTAGTAAGATTACGTGATTTATCTAACACTCATACCAGCAAAATCTACCAAGTTCGAACGCTTGATAAGCAAACTCAAAGTTCAATACCAATGGGTATTATTATCGATTCTGAACTTAGAGTATTACAGGTCAGTTCCACTTTTGCAGAGTTTGAATGGAAGAAATTCACAAATTATGAATTACAATTTATCGATGGAATTTACCTAATGTACAAAGCTGGTGATGAAAACACTTACTCTGTAACTCCATTATTACACAGAAGCGTTAATCATTACGTGCTTGAACATTTAAGACCTTTAACATTTTACGAAGTTCAACTTAGTACCAGAGATATTATCGGACAAGCTAATGTGCTTATTAATAGCAAGACGGTAAATATGTATTTTAATATTTTTGTTTTTTTCAAAAAAAGTTAAATCGTTCTTATAAATATTAATAATTTTGAAATATTATTAATAATTACTATTTATAAGCATTTTTAAAATATGTACACATGATATATGAAACTACACCATACTTCAATATTATAAATAAATAAAAATCCCATAGATGGCATGCAGCAATTTAGCTTCTATTAGTTTTCTCTTCCTATTTAATTATTTGACCCAATGAATTATTAAATTTCATCCGTAATATTATATACAATTTTTAAATGAATTATGTTTACGTTTTAAAAGATATATACATTTTTTATTTACTTATAATTATTAATAACCAGGGAAGCCTAGCTAAATAACTTTCTTATGAATGTTCAAATGCTTAAATAAAACAAAAATTAATAATGATAATTATTTTTAACAACTCTTTACAAATAAAACCCCAGCTAAAATATGTAGAAGATAATTATTATATGATCAATATTAAAATATAAATCATATAGCGATAAAGAAAAACATAATGTAGGGAAAATTTTCTAATTTTTTTATATAATTAGGTAAATTTCACAACTAGAGAAGAAACTGATCCCTATTCGTTCGATGTAAAAGTTGAAATTAAAACAATTAAATCTACGAATATTGAAATTTCTTGGAGCGGTGTACCTCTGCCGCAAGATAAATATGTTAATATCTATAGAGCGGTGTATCAAAGCGATAGCGGTAAGGAAGACAGCAGCACGTTTAAGATCGCGAAAAAAGATTCGCCAGCAATGATAATTATAAGCGACTTAAAACCTGGTACCCGATATCGTCTTTGGATAGAGGTCTATTTAACTAATGGAAAAATCAAGAAAAGCAACGTTCATGATTTCGTAACTAAGCATGGAATTCTATTGCCACCCGGTGCTTCCCAGCAACAAGGTAAATTAAAATAAATAAATAAAAAACAATCATTTCACACAATTAAAATACATAATTGTTTATTACATAACACAATCAAATATAAATTCAATGTCAACATTAGTAGATGGGATCAGAATATACATTTGTTTAATTTACAGGAAAGCTTGCATCAATATCTCTTCACGAAGGTGATTATTATGGACCTTTGGTCGTAGTTGCCATAGTGGCATCATTGGCAATACTATCAACTTTAATTCTCTTGATGATGTTAATGAAAAAGAGAACTAGTAGCAAGGCTGATATATCACCTCGAAAGACTACGTCAGCCTATGACAATCCCTCCTACAAGGTAGAATTGCAACAAGAGACTATGGGTAAGTTAATGTTTATGTTTTTTATGACTAATTTTACTGATTAAGCATTTTCTTCTATAATGTTTTCTGAAAATAATAAATATACGTTAATAGAAAATTAAATATATTATTACAGATCTGTGAAAGAACAGTCCCAAATGGTAGAAATAAAACGGCCGATCGTGAAATGGCAACAATGGAAGTATCGACATAAGTTTAGCCGTTAAAAAATAAATAACTAATATAAATAACAATATTTATTTATCTCAGGATAGCTAATGACGTATAGCTAAAATGCCCATAACTGTCAATCCGTCCATGTCGTAGGATAAATTTTTTATATTTCATAAAATTAAAGTAAAAACCTACTTTAAGTGTAGATTAATAAATTATTTGTTAAATATAATTGATTTGTTTAAAATTTATTTTTGAAAACGCTTATACGAATATTTGAATATTCGATTTGATAGCATAATTAATTATCTAATATTAAATAAGTGGAATAACTTTTCACTCACAATTTATGATAACAGTGTTATGTTAGTATTATAGTCAAAAAATGAATGAAAACATTGTAAGAAAGTTATGTAAATAATTCTATATATATATATATATATATATATATATATATATATATATATATTTATAATATAAATATTTTTATTATTTAATAAGTATATACTTATACAAATTAATACATGCACATAACATATGTACGTATTCAAATATATATTTACTAAAAAATAAATGAATAAATCTTATTAAATTGCTTATAATTATATTTTTATGAAAATTAATAAATGTTCAAATTTGAAAATTTATTAGTTAATAATATTACAGCCGTAAGTCAATAAATTACCTTAACGCTTTTCTTTAATATTAATTATGGTTATATTTTAAAGTTTGTAATCATTTTTATACAGAAAGTATAATGTATCAACAATCATAAACTAATATACTAACAAATAAATTGATTAAAAATGAATATAGATATTTTTGGTAATCCTATATTAATTATCGTATTTTCAAGAAAAATTTTTCTTTCTTATAAATTATTTCAATTAAAAGGTCCTTGTTTAATAAATGAAATTGAAAATTCCTATGAGCATTTTATTTTGTAAGATAAATTATAAAATAATACAATATTAAATATTTCACTAAAAAACTATAAATATATGTTAAATTGTTCCAGAAAAACAGTCTTGAAGTGTATTATTTACGTTATCATTGAACATTTAAGTTTGTTTAACAAAAAATTGCTTCATTTAATATGTCATTATAAATATTTCTTTATTGTGTCTTCCATTGCAAAAGGTTCGGTTGTAGGTGCAAATCTTGAAACTACTTTTCCATCTTTATCAATCAAAAATTTTGTGAAATTCCATTTGATACCATCAGTAATTGTTCCTGATCCTTCTTCTTGGGATTTAAGCCATTTGTACAAAGGATGAGCATTATCTCCATTTACAAGAATTTTTTCATACATATCAAAAGTAACATTATACTTCTTAACAAACTCTAGAATTTCTTGAGATGTCCCTGGCTCTTGACCTGCAAATTCATTTGATGGGAAAGCTAAAATTCTCAAACCTTTAGATTCTCCATATTTTTCAAATAAACTTTGAAGCTGCTTATAGTTAGTATCTGTCAAACCACAATTACTTGCAACATTAACAATAATAACAACATGCCCTTTATATTTATCTAATGAGATTTCTCTTCCATGTATATCGTTGGCATGGAATTCATAAATAGACTTTGCCTTTTTCCAATCTGTATTTTGATTAAAAGATTTAGTCTCAATCAAATCCAAACATTCAATGTCCTTTGTTTTATCACATTCCTTGGCAAATGTATCAGCAACCAAGAAAAGGGCACAAATTATTTGAAAACCTAATAATAATATTTTTCATTAAAATACAATATTATGAATTATCTTTAAGCTGCAAAATTATATTAAAATTAGCTATTAATAACAGAAATTTAAATTACGATTTATACTATTTTTAGTTTGAACCCTCAATCCCTTAATACATGTTAAGTCATCTATTGTTAAAATTAACATATTTTAATTAATTAATCCAAAATTAATTAAAATATCGAATTCATAAATGATTGGAAACATACTTTTTATTATTTTCCTTTTTAAGGATAAAATTTATAATACATGCTAAATTAAAATTATTTTTTGATTTTTTTAAAAATTATATTTATGTTTGTTGAAAATAATTCTATAAAACAATAACAAAATATATAAGTAAAATTTGACATTGTTTTATAATCAGTAGGACATTAGCTTCCTTTGTATTCAAAGACACACTAATGGATGTACATAAAAAAATATTACACATTTGACAAATTTAAGAAAAAATTAATATAACTATAAAAGAAAGTTTTGTTATTTTGTATTAAGTCTTTATTTTTTTCATCAAAACAAAATGTGTTTTTATACTATATATTAATTGTTTAAATCATAGAAATAATAAAAATTCAAATATAACCTACAAATGGTTAACTGATAAGGCTCAAAATTAAAAATTATAAATAATCTGATGTAATAAATAGCAATGATTGTAAAGAAAAACTTACGCATGGTTGTTAAATTTATCTATTCTTTAATGCCTATTAGCTGATTGACAGTTCACAATGTAGTACCAAAGAACAACTTGCCGACTGACTTTCAAAATTTTTCTACTTATATACCATCGAGGCTCTCGATGGAGTGCGAGCAGAATATTAAACGTCGGTCGGACACTAGTAAGTGGTAAGATCACGATTGAGATAATATAAAAATGACATGCGACAAAAGCCGAGCAATATAATCATCCGTCGCGGGAAAAAACTTTTCGATTGGACGTGGTGAAGAAGCACGTGTATATTCATAAAAGTTAAAACGAGTTTTTTACCCGCAATAGGTATAAATTGACATTTCGTGTTTGTAGTTTTTAAATTCCGTAATATTCAACAACACGGGACTGGTCAGACGTGTTTATAAGCTAAATAAAGACCACAAAACGATGGTTACATGTTTCATAGAGATTTTAAAGATCGGGAAGACTCAGTTTTAACGGAACTGTAAAACTGATTCATTCGATTAACAATTCAACGAAGGCAAAAATGCAGATTCCACGCAAATTACATGAAATACTAACTACAAAATATAATTGTTTTATTTATTCTACGTAAAACTGAACTTTTTACAAGCGTTTTTAATGCGTGTTTAGTTTAAACATGCATTCCTATTTAATACAGATGATAAATTTATATGATGAAGAAGCGATTATAATTAAGGTTTTACAGAATCATCTAAATTTATAGTGTTTTTATTAAAGATAATATTAAAACTGCTACTTTAAATAGTTCTTGATTTCGAATATGCAATCATAATAATATTTTTGGTTTCATAATCAAATTTAATCCAAAAAAATTCATCAACGTCACACTGTTTTTAAATTTTGATAATTTATTATATTACATAATTGATCAGAATTTTTACGTGATTTTTCCTCTCGAATTCGAACTAATGAAGACATATATTTTGCTCATTAAAACAAAATATAGTTCATTTATAAAGTCCTTTTATTCTTAAAATTCTTCTTCGGCTCTTGAGATGTCTTAAAACGTATATTTCATAATAAGTACGTTACATATTATTCATAGACTAGTTCTCAAAAACTTCAAAATAATTTTTTTACAATCACTGATAAACTATTTCAACATAGATTGTATAAGTTTATTCATACCCGACCAATAATATCCAGTTCCCATTTATTTATTTTTTACTGAAATTTACAAAGGTTGCTAAAATTAATTCTTAAATTACAAACCAACGCTGTTTCCCAAAATAGAATAACTCAATGTATAAAATATCGAGAACTTAATAAAATTGCTAGAAAGAATAAAGTTTTTTCTATCAACAGTCAGTCATCTTATCGTAATAATCTTGGTCAGCTTGTGATTTTTTTTCGATTTTAATTCCTCAGAAGTTCAAAAATCACATAAAGGTAAATACTGATAATAATAGCATCTTATCTTCTTGACAGCATCCATTCTATATATTGGGACAGATTTAAACTTTTGGTCTGTAAAAAGTCGATCTTTTAAAAGCGATGACGACGGCCCTCCGGTATTTGTCCAGTGTACAAATTTAATAGCATAGGGTGAAACAGACGTCAATGAAGCTACTGAAGTATGCTATACTCGTATTTGAATTTTTAATCAAATAGTAATGACAAATTGTCGATAATTTACAAACTATGCTGCAATAAGAAATAAAATACAATTAATTTCCCCTAGTGTTAAAAAAAGCTTTATCAATATTATAAAAACACAGGTGATATTATTCTCAATATGCTTATTCGTGGGTAGCTAATAATTGTTAACGAAATGTGAGTGCAATTGTAATTTTAACGTGGATAATAAGTGTATAAATTGTACGTTGCGATGTTATTCAACTTTTCATTTATTCTTAGCTTATTAGCAGGAACTAACATTTGCTTTTAAACTGTAACCTTGAAATTACTCTTTTAAACGCACAATTACACACTTCAAAACCCAAAATAAAAATTTCTTCAAATAAAATTAATTTTTAATTGATACGCTAATTTTATTTATTAAAATTAATGTAATGAATATACGATAATAATTTTATGTAAAAAAAAATTTAATAATCAAAATTTCAGTTTGTTATAAAATTATGTTGTACTAATGATTAAAGTAGAATATTAAAGTAGAATATTGTAAAGCATTAATCAGAAGTTCTAAATAAATAATCATATTTTCTTAAAAATTTCTAAATAGTTATTATTTATGTTTAATATCAATACACGTAATTTAGATATATATCACTGAAAAAGAGCGAACTTAGAGAAGAGCGAAAAATAAAACTCAAAGTTAGCTTTATTTAAATTTTATTCAGAAATGATTGCATAATTATAATTATAGTATGTACGGTAAGTGCTGTTTCTTGTACGTTAAAAATGATGCATATTATAATATTTTCAATTGCCAAAGCAAAATATAAAAGCTTAAATACTTAACTCAAAAATCATTTTAAAGAAAATAAAATATATAATTCAAAGAATTCGAAATAATAGATAAGATCTTATTATCTTTCCTTCTTACATTCAACGTGCATATTTAGGCTAAAATTGGACACACTTAAATACGCAAGACCTGTAACGATGCGCAAAAGTAAAAAAATAACTATACGACTACTCAATAATTTGAAACGACAAATGTATATTTCCAGTCGCTAAGTATCTTGGAGCATATTTTATAGTTATATTTTATTAAAATAATGTAATTTACATATTATATAGTGAACATGTTTAAATACCTTCAGAATATTGTGGAATACAGAAATCATATTATTAAAGAAGAGTAATTAACATATTTTGCATTAACGTAAAAATCCTGAATACTGAAAAAAACTCGTCAATAAATTAAAAAAAATGTATTTCAATTTCTAAAAAAAAATATTTTATAAATTTACCTTCTCGCCATGACATAAATACATGAAAAATCAATGAGATCTAAAGTATTTTTTCTCTATTTACAAATCTGTAGAGACATTTTAAAATACGTTATTAGTTGATTTTAATAAATACATGATATATATACAATTCATATAAAACTTGTTTTTTATTTTTCTATAACAGGTATGCAAGGGTTATTACATACAATTATACACAGTTTCTCTTTAAATTATCGTTATTTTTTACGTTAGTAATGTAAAGCTTAGTTAGTTTTTACGATTCATTACAATTTCTGAAAGCATGGGAATTTATAAAAATGTTTATAACATTTTTTTAACATAATTATTTCGATAAAAATTTTTTAAAAATGATACTTCAATTGCAAGTGCTTTTGATTTGTTTTTCTCACACGATGATTAAATCTTTTGGAATAGCTGATCATTGTAGAATTATACAAGTTTTGCAAATGCTTAGTGAGGCGTTCTAAGAAGTTTGTAATAAAATTAAAGCAAAGAGTACGTTATATTTAGCAACAATTTTCTATAGCCGTGATGTCAATTGCTAAATTTAAAACTTCTGTGTTTCAATCACATTCTCACAAAAATAATATTCTCGGCAATTGCCGGCATCGTAGAGTCGGGGCAGTCGGGGTATTATGCAGTAATTATACTTTATAGTAAAAAAAACAACCAGATCGATGCACATTATTGCTCGAATAATTGGTACGAGCCAAAAAGATTGACAATGCTTATTAAATACGATGGAGTAGGATAAATAACGCGGAACGCATGCATGGATCGTGCCGTAGTTGTGTTGAACTAGTGGCGGTAACGGTGCGGTGGCGGTAGTGTAAATAGTACCGGCGGAGTTTTTTTCCTTCTAAAATATCAAACGGCACTTCGTGCAGAGTCCTGACGGAGCTCACGCCACATATAGTAATATTTGCTGGCAGAGAAGGAACAAAGAGGGGCGTCAACATCGCGCCTGCGTGCTTCATTCGATTGGAGCCCCCTGAGGTCGACTCGTCGCTGCGACAAAAGTTAATGGAGGGGGAGCTGCTGAGCAGAGCGCCGAGATAATATCGTCGTGGGATCCGGGTCACCTCTCCTTCTTGCAGATTGTCAAGCACTACGGAAATTTCGTGTGTTTTTCAGAAAAAGAAAGAGAGGCAAAAGACAAATGGCTGGCTTCCGAACGCGCGACGATGGACCAAACGCTGCCGCCGTAAGTGCGCTCTTCTTTGATCTGGACAACACCCTCATCGAGACCAGAAAGGGGGACAGTTTAGCCTGTCGCAAGGTATAACGCATTAGTTTGCATTCGATAATCCCCTATCGCCACCACTATAATTTTTCAAAATATGCCTCTACGAGCATTATATGCCTCTGTACCCCCACCATCACCTTTTCCACAAATCCCTTGACCTTAAAATACAAACATATGTACGTTGCGAGGGAACCGCATCCTGCGAACGAGTGACCTAAGATACGGAGAAAGAGAGAGAAAGCGAAACCCCTTGACAAGACAGACGATAGATAATTGGACGGAAAGAAAGTGATTTTGTGGACGTATGAGAGAGAGAGAGAGAGAGAGAGAGAGAGAGAGAACGAAAGAGAGAGCGTATGTGAGAAATTAGCACAAAAAGGATTGATTTTGCCTAATAATTACACGAAGGATCCAGCACGAGAAGTTAAACATAGTCCGAAGAGGTTTACTCATCAGCTGACGACGATTGTCAGCACATTGGCTGGCAAATCGCCAAAAGCAATAGCGCGTAGTTGAATTATTCCACATTTGACTACACTACTAGCAAGAGCGTCAAGAGCTTGTATTTCTCAATTGGGTATTACATCGAATTTCGCCACTTCCCCAACTTTGTTGTTATTTCGTCGTCGTTCCAAACAGTAAAAGACGAGCGTGTACAAGGGATTAAGTCGAAATCTATATTTAATGTAAATATAAATACATGACACATGCCCGCCATGGACAAAGGTGATTATAGGCGCCACCATGCGGAACACAAACTCACTTTCACGATTCTATAGGGCACCAATGCTTTGATGAATAACCCAACTGCGGGTTATAATATTTCCACTTATTTAGCCACGGGTATGGACACTTTTTCAATTCTGCGCAGTACGAAGCTGATCGGCACTTTATTTTGCGGTTCTGTTTACGTTATGTCAAATAAAAAGGGGAAATCATTCGGAGAGAAGGCAGGCAATAACGCAGTATCGAATCAAATATTCAAGTCTTTGAATGAAGTTTCCAGCCAACGTTTCTTCTCCGTGTGCTCGGTAAAATTTAGAAGAAAGCTGGGAAGGAAAAACCAATCAGCATGAGGGCGTTTACTACGCAGAATCTCGAAAACTGTCCATCTCTAATGTAAGACAATGTGACCCAGCTGATAAGGCTTTACACTGACTGGAAAGCGAACTTCCCTATCGTCTTGCACATATTGCAGCAATCTATGAGGGCGAAAATAGAGTGAACTCTCTCTTGGCTCTCTCTCTCTCTCTCTCTTTCTCCTGTTAAAACCAAACGTGTAATACGAGCCGATGCCCAATATAGCAACTCCACGAGCGGTTATTTTAGATCACGCCAGCGAGGACAACGACGGGGAAGACATTGGGGAGCAAGACCGAATGAGGCCGAGGAAGGAACGAAAGAGCGAGACCTACTAGGTGGCAATTTTCACATACACCGCACATATATCGCACAGCTCTCGCGTTCGCGTCGGCTACGCTTAACCCGGTGGAGCACTTTTTGAGGGCCAATAGGATTGTGCTTGGGCCCATCGTTCATTGACCTGGGTTTAGGGAATTTATATTTAAAAGTTTTTACTTACATTGACCATTGCTAAAGAAAAGATAAAAAGTAGTAAATGGCTTATTAAGACATAGAGTTTAACTTAAAACGTTCGGCTGCCTTTAAATGGTTGTACCCCGCGATGCTTATGGAATAGCTGTGGTCCTAAAATAATTTTTGAAATACCCCTTATTAAGTGCTATTAAAATCAATCTGTATTACTGTGTTAAAGGGCAAGGCTAGAAGAGGAAGCGCTTGCTTTGTGGGAGTAGTGCCAGTTGGCTTACGATTTGCTTTTCAAGAAACACAGAGAAGTTGGAAAATTAAATTTTCATTGATTTTATACTCCTCGTGGAGAAGACAGTGCTAGGAGCTTGGTATTTCGTTTGACGCGCACTAACTTAGATTATTCTGTTATCAGTCATTCGGCTAAAATGGAGTGTGATAGTGCAGACGATATCTCTGCAAGTGTGAAAAAGTGTGTTCAAGTGCTGAAGGTTGTCACCAGCGATTCTGAGAAATTCGCAGTTTTATTTATGGTTACAAAATTGGTCAATGGAAGGAATTGTTCCTTGGCTAACAAAACATTGCTCTTTGAGGCAATTGGTGCTAAGTTTATTAGAAAATTATTGACAAGTGAAAATGTTCCCCTTGATTGTCCATCAAAACTTTATAAGTCTCTAGCTCTCTCCATTTTATCAGCTTTTTGTACAGAGCCTGAGTTGGCCTCTCATCCAGATATGGTTGGACATGTTCCTGCACTTTTAGAAATTGTTTCCAAAGCTGATGAAGATGCGCCAGATGATACATTGATTATGGTAAGTGATGCTTATATGTGTCTACAGAATATTGCTCAGTCTTACCAAGGACAGAAGGCACTTCTTGAACAAAAAGCTATTCCTAAGATGTGTGAAATTTATGCTGAAAAGAGTTTTAAGACAGATGAGGCATTAAATATTTTGGTAACTTTAGTTAATCAATTTGGACATGAAGCTTGGGATGTAAATAATACGGTTCCGTTTCATGCAATTATTAATAAGATTGCTTTAGATTTTGAAACTGATCACGATGAAAGGAAATTTAAACTTTGTTCAATATTGCAAGCTCTACTTGCCTCTTGTAGACGGGATGTTATTGCTGAGAGTTCTAAAAATGAATCATGGCCACAAAGTATTTATAAAGGATTAAATGATATTCTTACATCAAAAATTGGGAAGGCTCAAAGAGATCCAGCACTAAAACTTTCATCCATAATGTTAGAGCTGTTAGGGGTTGACTGGGCTTTGTCTGATGAAGAAAAGCCCAAGGTTTTCTTCCTCTTATTGATTCAATTAGCCTCTATTGAAGTTAAAATGCAGTTAGAAGGCAA
The DNA here is from genome assembly GCA_018907135.1 of Kradibia gibbosae. Taxonomy (NCBI): domain Eukaryota; kingdom Metazoa; phylum Arthropoda; class Insecta; order Hymenoptera; family Agaonidae; genus Kradibia; species Kradibia gibbosae. The sequence continues at coordinate 26,326,721 of JACCHX010000001.1, forward strand.
ACAAATAAAGTCAGTAGTAGGCTCTGCTGATCTTGTTACATCATGTTTTATGATTTTAGAAATTGCCTTATCTTATATCATTACTGATCAATTAGATCTAGAACAAAAAGAAAAACAGTCTTTATATACAGCGTTGAAGGGAGCATTTGCAGCTGTACTGGGACTTCTTATGTCAGTATCAAAAATGAAAGAATTAACAGATGTGAAAGAACGTATATTTGTTTGTGCCATGGTGAGAGTTTTAGCTGCTTGGTTAGCTCAAGAAACATCTGTCCTACGCACTCAAGTTCATGCTGTTTTACCCTTTATTCTAACAATTGCCAATGACACTTTTTACAAGCATCGCAATAAGAAAATAGCTGAAAAAGCTAAAGCAACGGCAAAAGTATCTGAACCGCCTACTGAGGAACCTACAAAACTTGATCCGTTAAGTGAGATTGATGTATTAAGGTTATTATTACCAGCTTTGTGTCATCTTGCTGTTGAAGAAGATGCAAGAAAAATCTTATTGAAACATAAACAAGATGAAGTATTATTTGAATGTTTGTCCTATCATTGGACAATTGTTCATTATAAGAAACCACCTGTACCAAAAGCTGAAAGACTTAAAGCTCTTAAAGAACCTGCAAGGGAATTGGAACCTCATGTTTTAGAAGAAATGAAAGATTCTAGAAGTGCCATGGCTTCAATTTGTAATGTTCTAATGAATATTACAGTACTGGAAGCAAAATTGGTTGAAGAATCAACAACGTTTGTTAATTTGCTCAAATTCATTTTTGATAGCCTACCAGAGCTCAAACAAATTCCAGAAAACTTAGTACTACATGGTAATTTAGCTATTCTTGGACTTTTACTAATGAAACAACAAACCAAACTTATAAAAAAAAATGACTTTTCAATTTGCCGTTACATTCAAGCTACTATAAGATTCTTGTGGGATGCTTACATAGTGGATGAAAGTAATGACCCATCAGAACTAGTTGTTAATATATTGTATAAGGAACACTGGATGGAAATTATGGAATTATGGTTCTTAGGTATGCAAACAATGGCTGGTGTTTTGCAGATGGTTCCTTGGCTCTCAGAATTTGCTATTGAATCAGGTTGGGCAGAAGGTATTATAGATACTTTGAAAAAAGTAAAAATTGGAGGATTACAACCAAATGTTAAATCAGCATTTGAAGATTTATTATGTCATCTGGTTAAAGCTGACTCAAGTGTAGCATCTGTGTTGAAGAAAGCAGGTGCTTTAACAATTTGTAGGAATCATCGTATGATGGAACTTGGAAAACATCTGTTTGGAGATTAAATATTTTCTTTATATAATAATATCACCTTGTACAGTATAACTGTAGTTTCATTTTATTTTTATTTTGTTGATATTTGATTAAGCTGTGAAGAGTGTGCTTTTATTATTACTTAAATAAGTTTAATAGTGCCACATAATGTTAAGAATATAAAGTTGGTATTTTTTTTAAAATACCAAAATAAATTTTTGCTTATCAATTTTTATATTAATTCAAAAAAATATGAATAAAAAATTAATAGTTGTTACAAAATATGCTTCATCATAAGAAAAACATGTTTGTTTACTAGTGAATTCAAAACAGTTTTTATATTTATAATAAAACTCTACTTAATGATGTATATTATTATAGATGATGTTGACTCAAATATTGCATAAGATTATGAAATTGGAGTGTATGACAGTAATGTTTACACAAATTAGTTCTTATATATATATGTATTAGAGGACATCATACCTCGAAATAGTATCCTGGCAGTTGACATACTAATTTATATACTTTATTAAACTACTTTTCTTATTTTTTTTTTCTATTTGTAAAAATGAAACAAACTTTTGGTAATTACGATTAATAATACAAAGAGCGCCTTTAATATATTTTTATTTATAATGGGATAATCCTTATTAATTAAAAAATTATAATAATAACAATATATACTTATGTTGATTGTGGTTAAGCATTTGTATTGAAATAAATTTTTAATTAAACATGTATTATTTCATAAAATTGTCTTTGATTAATTATTGACCTTTCCTAAATATCATGTAAGTAATTTTCAATTTCAGATCATATAGTTTGAGCGCGAATCACTAGTCTTTTAAGAGGTCTTCCTTATACATTTTATAATGTTTCTGAAGATTTCTATATAAGCCTCTCACATATTTTAATCACAGAGAACAACATCTGCAGGAAAATCTTCACACGCTAATTGTAAAGAATTTTAAATAATCCAATAAGTCTGTTGTTGGCACAACTGATTTTGTTGTGATTACAGCAGTGCCCATGGATGCCACTTCAAGAGTCCAATTAGTGTCAGCTTGAGTATTTGAATGAATCAATGCATTTTATAGGTAATCATTAATAAGAATTAAGAGTCCTCATTGACCGCTCAAATTCCTTAATCCTAAAGTTTTATTTATTTTTCAGAGACCACATTCAATAATCTTCAATTCATACCTTGTAATAAAAATGTACCTAGCAAAGAAATTTAAAATCTGATTTTTATTGAATGTGGTAAAACATTTTCTGTCTTCGCATATTCTGTCTCATGCAATATTAAAATTAATCATGGGCCATTTTCCTAAATTGCTCTAATAATTGATTTAAAAGAATTAAAATCAATAATGATTTTTCCTGATTACCAACAGCTTGCAGAGGAGCTCACTAAGGAGTATGGAATACCTCAAGATTGTACCAACAAGATGGTCTCATCCTATCTTAAGCAGTTCAGAAAGTGTCCTGACAACGTTGCATTTAGTCTAGATAATTGGCGAACATCCTTATGGAGCAAAGCCCTTGGTGAGAAGTATTCCTACCTCGTCAAACAAACTTATGAGAAATGGCTGTATTTGAGATACCACTACTTGGCAATTAGACCTGACACAATTACTATGCTTCATCAGCTAAGGAAGAAGTATCTCTTGGGTTTAATTACAAATGGTCCATCAAATGCTCAGTGGGAGAAGATTCACAAGCTAAACTTGCAGCAGTATTTTGACGTAATATTAGTATCCGGTGATGTGCCATGGGAAAAACCAGAGGCTAGAATTTTTGAAGAAGCTTGTCGATATCTCCAAGTTAATCCTGAACATTGTATAATGGTGGGGGATAAATTAGAAACTGACATACTAGGTGAGATTCGTGAAAATAAAAATTTGCAAAAATAATAATCTTATGTTTACAGAAATCTGTATTAATGGATTAAGAAAATAATTTGCAGTAATATATTGAACAATACTATAGTAGTATGTAAATACATGCATAAGTTTTTTTACATATTGGTAAAATTCATATTAAAATAATTTGAATGAATGTGACAAATGTTTCCTTTTAAGCACAAATAGTAAAATGAATAATATTTTAATTTTATAATTTCTTAGGTGGTATTGAAGCTGGATTTGCAGGCACTGTGTGGGTACCATTTGGTGACAATTGTCCTGTCATTAATGGGCCAAAACCAAACCACACAATAAAGCAAGTTACTGATTTAGTAAAGGTCTTAAATCGTGGACCTGATGTACATGAATATGAAGATTCCTCCTCTAATGCTTCTGATGGCATGTAACAAGATCGTATATGACAATCGCAGATAGACGATGCCAACTAGTAGTGATTTACTTACGTTTAATTTAGCCAAATGTCAACCAAAAGTTTTTGGAAAGAGAAATAGCAAAAGCAATTATTGATAAAAATAACTATTTTTTTACGATTGGTAAAAAGTTTTTACCGTACCTGTGTCGACTTTATCTGACATTGCTATATTTGATACATTTGCATATCGTTTTTTATTTTTAATACTAAGACGATGTTGCGTTACGATTTTCGTAACGTAATTATGACATGTGCATTTTTGTGATTTTTTTAGTTTGTAATTATTTTATCATATAATGTACAAATATTTTCTCTGACATATGTAGTTTTGGATTTTTTAGTGTTGAAGCTTGTAAGTTGAAAACTAGATTGTGTTTTACCCATTGATGCAGAAGGGTTTAGTTGTCTTAATTGATAAATATTAAGCTTCAACAAGGGAATGGTTCTGGATGCACTCTAGTGAGCTAATTGTTAATTTTTATGGTACAAGAATATAAGCAGCCTTAAAATATAGCAAGTAAGCTTCACAACGGTAACTTTTTTAAATAATTCTGTGTATAAATCATTTCTCCGTTCATGTACATGTATATTTAAAGAAAAAACATGTAATAAGTGTACAAAGCAAAGTGCATATATTTATACATAGCAAAATACTAAGATGAACAAATGTACTAGGGTAATAACTTCTTAAATCATTTTCATTATGTTTATAACTTGATGTAAAATATAATAAAAACAAATCATATAATTACATAAATATGTAAATTATTCAATGGTATTGTGCGAATGTTTATAATATGAACGTTAAATGTTTAAGATAGTCTTCATTAGTTGCGTATGTACATTAAGGTGTAGTTTTTCACTGTACATTTTATCATTGTTGAATATACATTTCAATTCAACAACAATAATATTGTAACATACACATATTCATATAAAAAGCTTTGTCTTTCAGATTGAAATAAAGTTATTAATATGGAATTTTTAAATTTTACTGTAATAAAATAAATATCCATTCCAAAAAAATTTAATTGTACAAATTAAAAATATTTAGCTTTTTATATTTAAGTTAATAAATTTGATTTAATTATTATTATTGATTATATAAGTTTAGTTTTGTATGTTAATAATTTCAATATTTTCAGTAACAACAACAATAAACAAATAAACAAAATTTATGTACTTTTTTAACTTATAATTATGTGATGGAATTTGTAACTAATGAACTGATAAATAAAAATATACTGTCACTTATTGATCAGCAATTTTATTTTATTTCTATAATTGTAAAAATTTTAAAAATTTCCTTTTTTTACATCGAGCTATAAAATTTACAAACTTTAATTAACTAATAACGTCTTGTAAAACAAATTATGTAAATTAAATAAATGTCCTAATGGTGATTAAGAAATAACTAAAATCGTTTACATTGGCTTTATGTGTAAAAACATAAAAATAGATATTGTCAAAGCAATGTCATAAACTTTGAAAAGAGTTGCTTTCCGAAATCTCTTCTTTATTTAAGCAGTTTGTTTCTTTTGATAGAAAGTTGCAATTTTGTTTAACAAACTTGCATCTATCAATGCAAATTTTGTTAGTAGATGAAGGTCGACATCTGGGATCGCAATATTCGTTTAAGTATAAGTTACTGGAGAGTCCTGGCAGCTTTTCGTTCCACACGTCTACTACCTTAAGTCCACCTATTCCCACGCTAGTTCGCTTTTGGATTACTCGGCTGACGGAACTCGACTTTATAGGTATTGGCTTTGGCTGCTTGAACTTATCATCCATTGAGAAGTTTAAAATAGTCGACGAGTCGGAGTTGCTCTCGACATTCCAAGTGATTTTGGTGTCTGGTATGCCGAGATCATCCATATAATCCTTGATCGAGGAATATCTTTGATTTCTCACCTTTGAACGAATTTTAATGTATGCCAATAGTCTGTAGAGAAGGTATCATTTAACGGGTAGGTCTACTATCACACCTTGTTAGATTCTGATAATGGTAATTCTTCCGCGCCATGGAAATCAGTATTGGCTCTACTGCTTACCTCCGAAATATTTGAAAAGTCATCTGAGTATTTTATACTTTCTACAGATGAGTTACTTACAAAAGACAATTCGTCATCGTTAGGCTCACTATCTTTTTCATCCGATTTATCTTCGTTAGCTATTTTTTTTTCCTTTAGAGACTTTTCTGACTGATCACCAACGATTGACTCAATCTCCTCCTCGATTTCTTCATTTTCTACTTCTGAGATTTTTTGAGGATTATCATTCTTTTTACTACTAAAATCTCGCTTCTCTCCTGCGTGAAATAAAATAAACTTTTAATTCTCAATCTAATAATTATTTCTTCTACTTTTTGTATTTGATTAAATGGTTGATATTTATTTTAATTAATAAAATTGTAAGAGTTTAATAAGTGTTTCACTCTTTTCCTAACCAAACGTAGGTAAAATTAATACTTTTATAACAAACGTTTGAATTCCGGTGCTGTTTCAATACATATTTATTATAATAAAGGATTCAACTTATAAATAATAAAACAAAACAACATAACTGTTTGTTGAAATATGATTTTTAAATAAATTATAATCCTCAAATCGTTAATATAATTATAAAATTATATTACGGAGATATAAAGAACAAATATAATTTGTTTTCAAATAATTGTATCAATTTATTGTTATATAATTTAAAAATATGCATAAAATTACCATTAAATAAATTCGAATTTTCTGTAGGACTATTCGTTTCGTGATTTTCGATTTTGTTTAACTTTGTAAAACTTTCTTCGTCAGTTTTTAACTTTTTTATACTATGTTCTGCAGTTAATTTATTATTAGTGCAACTTTTCTTATGCTCAGCAGTGCTTAAAACAATCGGTTGAGTTTTCTTTTCATTCTCATCAATATGTTCACTGCAAAATCAAACATCAAAAAGATTTTAATAATTATACACAACTACTAAGAATTGTGTCAATATGATAAAGGCAAAACACACTTTATTTTACAATTGCACTCATCGTTTTTCCGTTGTCTATATTTTTCGGAGATTTCACTATGTTTGCTGTTGATGTGGCAGTGTCCATGCCAAATTGTTTGCTCAGGTAATGTTTTATGATTGAAATTTTGAGCATTTTCTTTTCTAAGAATTCCATGTAATCTTTCACTCCTATAAGAAGTATTAATTGACATAGCACTCACACCCCTACTAATTTGCTTTAAGCGATGAGTATACGTGACATCTTTTCCAACTTGTACCTGAAAAGCAGCAATTTTATGAACACTTGTACTACGCGATCACGGTTCTATCATTTTATCAAAATTTTCTCACTGCTTCGCAAAGAGACATGTCCTTGCTCCTCTGAGAAAGATGTTTATAAATGCGCTGTATTTGTTCAGGATTTACATTATTATCCATTAAAGTAGAAAGTACATCTTGCTCAGTAACAAGGAATTCCGGATTAGCATCAATAAGAACCACATGTTTCCTATCCATCAAGGAATTCGGATTGTGAGTTTTGATTTTGCCGTAGTTCTTAAACGATTGCAATTTTTCAAAAATCTTATTTTCGTTGAGAATTTTTGGTGGCGTTGGAGGCTTAGGCATCCGAAATTTAGAAAATTTTTCCGCAAAAACAAGATTATCTTCTGCTTCGTCCTCTTCTTCAGAATCATCCATTATATTTAGAGATATCTTTAGTTGATATATTTCATACAGCATTTTTCGCTAAAATGATTTTTATAAAATCTATTTTTATAATAAATGCTTTTGAACGCCACATTAATATTTTATACAAAAAACTTGGTACTCATAAGACAATATTCATGAGTTACTTTTTATAAGTAAAGAGTTACTTAAATAAATCATTAATCATGGTAAATATATTCGACATTCGCAGCAAATAATAATATTATATTAAAATGAAACATAATAAAAATATGAGTAAAAAGTACCGTAATGATAGCCAAAAGGAAACGAAGTAAACAAATTAATGCGTCGCGAGGAACGTAAAAAATAAAAGCTAAAGTCGCTGAACACGGATCTCTCACTAATGAAATAATCATTCATCTTATGCATCCTCGTTTACTAAAAATGCGTATGAAAGTACATCGAATGAGTTACATATTTAAATACATCAAGACACAAATACCAAACTAAACCTTGTTTAAATACTGAGAGCCCTTCTCCAGATGCCTCTGGAATACTTCCTTCAGCTCACGGTCCGTATAGAGGCCATTATGCACAATTTCTTGGGTAATATCGTAAACGAATTTAGCATAGCGGGCTTCTTCTTCGCCCCACTCTATATATCGTCCAAAGCTTTTGTTCTCGCGACATGAAGTGGCACACTCGCTCACCCTCTCCGCTAGCATCCGCGGTGAGTCATCACCTTGACTCGATAAATACGCGTTCTCATGGATTCTGAAACAAATATCTCAATCCTTGAAATTAATAATTCTTATTAACAGAATTCTCAATAAACAATGGGTTAATCTGCTGACGGATTCCCGGAGGACTTTTTTGTTACACGAGAGTTGCACAACAAAACCTGTACCAGAGATTACATTATATCAGTACCACTTCGGCACTTTATTCCAAAAAACTGTTGTAAATACGTTAGAGAGAAGAAAAAAGCTTTATTTTGTAAAAAATAATCAAGGAATTTTTTACGATTTTTGTTAAATACATAAATATAAACAGTTGTAAATTATGCAATATAAAATAAAAACATTTATTTTTAATTTATTGTATTCAGTACCTTCAACTCACAATGGACTCAATCTTAATTAGACTCTATCAACAATGATTCTTTTATAAGCAAAGTACTTTAATAATTTAAAAAATTATTAAATATTTTAAATTTAAGGCTTGTGTGTAAATAAATTGGTTTACAAATTTATAAAAATATATATATATATATATATATATATATAATCGAACAAAAGTTCAGGTTTATTATTTTATATAAAAGATACTTATTTATAAATATAAATATATTTTTTTTATGAAATTGAATTTTTGTTATCAGAAATTTGTTTCGTAATCAAAAATATATTTTGTTGTAAATACGAGATGTACTTTTAGTAATTGTAGCTTTATCGAAAATTCTTTTTAAAAATTTGTTTAAAAAGTAAAATTGATAAATAGTTTTTTTTTGGCATCAATGAATTTAAGAATAAAAATAATCATAGTATATAAATGTATTTTTAATGTGTGAACGCTTTATCTCAAATTTTTTTCAAATATATACGCGTATGAAATAAAAACAAGTTATTACAAAATATTTGTACTAATATTTATATTTATTAAAAATATACACTAAACTTCTTTTCATTCAATTTTCGTTTTAAAAAACGTCACGTACTTTCAATCACTAACTCAGTATTAGAAATAAATTACAAATATGGTATGAAATTCGTATAATATCAATAATAATATTTCAAACATTTTAAATAAGTTCAAAAATGTAAATTCAATATTACCTTGGCTTACAACTACGACATAGAGAGCATTCATATTTTGAATTAGAATTTCTTTGTCTTTTCCAAATGATTTCCTTTGTACCATGTTGTTCCCTACAGCAGAAACAATCTTCAAATATCTTGCGATGTTTACATTTTGATTTTGCAATATTCACTTCTAAATAAGGACAGTTTGTATTTCTTAAAAAATTTTGTTCTTTAGAAGAGATTTTACTACGGCATTGTACTTTAATTGTGTTCTGGAACATATACATTATTGTTTCAATATTTTAATTTTTAATTTTTTAAAAGTATATTTTCACATGTACAATAACACAAAAAGTTAACAAAATACATTAATTTAATACATATCTGATAAATACATCTTATAAAACTCATTCAATTTTTTAAATAATTGTTTTACAGCACAAAATTGTACAATATTGATTCATTCGTATATAATATTGAAATGAAATAATTTTTTAATAAGTTTTTCGTAGGAGAAAATTTCAAAGATGTTGCCTAACTTTTATTTCTAAATATAATAGAAAAAGAGTGTAATAAAACAATTAAATTGAGTAAGTAGGTGATAATTTGCTTCAATAGTAACTGAATCTCGAAGATTCGTGAACTTGTAAATAATACAAATAGTTTCACTATAAACTATAGAAGCTGTACAAAAAATGATAATAATTAGTCAAATTATTTTTCCTAACAACGATATGTAATTTATTCATAACTAAAAGAATTCATTTATACAATATATTTAGTTGACGTAAAACCTTACAAACGAATTACGGTCAGTGCCGTAAGCTAATTTATCAATGGTTTCTTCAGAAGGACATTCTTCTAAAATTGTGGGCTTACAACTCGAAGGCCTGTATCTATTATTCATCACTTGCATATATCTCGGATTTCTCGAGTCCACAACACTTTTCGCTAGAAGAACCCGCCGTAAGTGCCCACACATCGATCGATGGAGTGAAATTTGTTCCACATAACTTTGTCCCGTTTGGTTGTATGCTGCGTACAGTGTATACTCGTGCAAAATGTCAGTTAGTTGTAAATTTATATATTTTTTAGAATTTCTTTTTTTAGAAAATGCATTATAAAAAAAAATAATAATAAATCAATCAATATCATTATTCTAATTTTAGCTTTCCACTTATCTAACAATGAATAGTATATTAAACAAATTGAATTTTATAATAACAATTTCATTATAAGAAATTGTGATTTCATTTAGTTCTAATAAGTATTATAATAAATAATGTAGCTTTTTTATTTTTTAGTTAGAAAATCAATATTGTTTTAATATTAGTATTCAAGATGTTATTTTCAATTATTTGAAAAAAAACATGTGTTAACATTAAGAATATAGCCACAAATAAAAAATTTTATCTAAATCAGTGCAAGTTGTAATTCGTCTTACAACAAACGTATATTGTAAAATAAGGTTTTAAATATTAGAGCTTTAATAATCCAAATAAAAAGATAAATATACGATTAATTAGTATAATATTGTTCATTATAACTTTATGTACTATTTAACACAATAAATCGGTAAATTTGTGAACTCTGTTTAAAATACAGTTTTATTTACATTAAAATTAAATAAGCTAGTATATGTCAATATTATCTGAGCTTCTATTATATATTATATATATATATATATTATTATTCTATTATTATTATTATTATTATTATTAATAAACAATTGTTTCTATTAAATTAATAGTTATATTAAAAAGGTCCATCAAATATAGTTTTTTATAAATAATATAACCTATGTATAACACATCATTTTATAAATATTTTTACAACAATCATTCTTACCTGAGCTCTTTAAATTGATGTCGTGACAGCATCGTGTCATTTTTTTAAATTCGCTTTTCTTCAGCTTTTTAAAAAATACACATTCTTTAAACTTGAAAACAATAATTTATAAACATAATTTCGAATATTAAATATATTCGATTTTAGATAGGTAAAAAAGACTGATTGATTTCTGGTACACCTTACTTTTTGTTTTGCAGTTGTTACTAAGCGACACACACGTGGCTGTCATTGTCAGCTAGCATTAGCATTTAGTGCTAATACTTGTCAAATTATGTATGGATCAGAGATTGGATAAAAAGAGGCGAAATATAAAATATAAAACATATATTAAAATTATGTTTATGTTTACGTTCATTTATTAAAAAAACTTTTTTTTTCTATGCGTTGTACTTGCACTAGAAATTACTGAGATTTTGAATAACCCAGCTAATTGCAATATGCATGAGCTACTATACAGACACACATATATATATATATATATCCTTTTAGAATAATTAAAATTAATTACACTAATTTTAAATATAAACTTGCTAAATCCACAAATATAGTTTAGTAACCTCGATATCACCAAAGTGTAAATTAAGTCAAAGTTTGAACACTTTAAAGAAGTTATAAAAATTGAGATTTAAATTAAGAATGAAAAAAGAAATTTTTTTTTAGTGTAAATTCATTCTTACATGAAGATATCATTTTTTTAGTAAAAATAGAAGACGTAAAAATATTGTAAATAAATGAGCATTCATTATTGATATAAATGATATTTTAGAACAGATACGTCAATATTAGTCAAACAAATTGAAATAAGTTCTATCTTCGTAACTCATTTTAAATTAAAAATTACAGTAATTTCGTAATTTTTTAGAAATGTTTTAGAATTTTAATGATCAACTTTTAAGGTACATAAAAAATTAAGAAAATTAATTATTTATAATGTTGATGATTTAAATTATGTTTAAGCAAAATGAGAAACAATTTTTTATTAAATTTTTTTCTTTTTGATTATTGGCTAGGATCGTAACAAAAGCTATATGCTACACTTACAGAAAAAACAATTTTTGGATACGTAATAAATTTTAATTACAATCTTTTTTTACGATCAGTACAAAATGATATAATTACAATCACTTTTTGTTTTTATTGTTTAAATAATGTTTAATTATATAAATTAATTATCACAACCTTCAAATACGCACACTTTAAAATAAATCTAAACTTTATACCTTCAACCTGTTTGCGGTTTTAATCAATGGGTCAACGCATAGCACATTATTAATATAGATAAATGTTAAAATTTTTTATATGATGCGGTTTATCTGTTTTCTGGAAATGGTCGATTAAAGAGAATAGAGTTTGAGAATCACTTTAAACGTTATTTTGATATATCTGTGATATGATATTGCTAAATTCTTATTATTACTGTATGCAAAATTTCATACATTTGTACTATTAAACAATAAGATAAACATTGATCATCAAAACTTAATATTGAATTTGCATTTTGTAATCAAATATGTGTGTTATACAAAACGGCAAACAAGTATTCAGTGGAATTCAAAAACCATATAACTTTAATACAGGTGTAACATACCATCGGTGTGTACCATTTGCGCTCACAATAATTTACAATGTTTATTTCGCAACTGAATTTTATTTCCACAAATATTTTATAAATACAAAAAAATATTTTTTAAGCCAATCATTAATTTTTTTTAAAAATTCTTTAGAAAATTAAATACTACTAACGATCAATCGTTACACCTGGAAATTATCACTAATTATACTAATCTACTATTGTATATCAAACGTCAAATATTTCTCTATTTAATAAGTACAATATGTGCAGTCTAATATATACATATATAAAAGCAAAAAATACATATTAAATGATACTCCAACTTTCCAATTACAATCAGATACTAAAACACACCTCAAATGCTTCTTTACACTTTTTAAACTACGTCAGTAGATTAAAAATACAATCTTTTCCTCAGTGAAAAACTTACACAAGTATTTTATATAATACTTTAATCGGATAAGAAGTATATAAGATCTATAAGTCAATTCTTCGTACATATATTTATTGCCTACGGTTTGGTATGTGTGATTGGGCCCAAGTGCAGAATTATATAAATGTAATTGTACAGTTAATAATGGATAGTATATATATTGTAAATATACTTGTAGAAAATATGGGTATTTATTAATACATTACATATATTTGAAAATGTTTTATGAACTATTTATAAATAAAAAATAAAAAATTAAAATGTACACCATTTTAAAGACATAAAAAAATTAGTATAAAACAAATTTCATTTGTTCATAATAAATTTAAAACTTACAAATGTGACATTAAATGAATGTTAACTGAATTACTAAATTGTATTAACAAGAATTTTGAAATAAAATGATCTCCCAAAATCTTCTATATTTAATGCAAATCATTTTAATATGAACAGTAATTAGAATATATGCACTATTATTCATTTATTGTTTTATCTGATATATTCATTTAGCCTGTTCTATCAACATCAAAATGATATGTGACATTTATAAAAATTATGCGTATATTTGATAAAATACTTTGTTATATACAAGTAGTTTAATTAATCTGTTTTAAAAGTTGTCATGATACGCTTTGCATAATAAATGAGTGGTATGAAATGAATAATAGTTTAAACTCATCCAGTAAATGATTTTTTTTAAATTTCAAATATTCATTATAAGATATAGGAGAAAAATTGGATCGAGAAAATTTGTTGAAAACTGAAGATTTTGTGCTCATTTTGTGCTCCAATTTAGCATTGGCTAAATGCTTTCGAGTTTTCGCGTAAAGATTTCCTGACTAGTTGCAATCGCTTCCTTCTCCTTTTTGTTGTCCTCCATGGCTGAAATTATATAGACTGGTTGATGGTTATACGCTAAAAAATGCTGGTCTGCAGATATTGCATCTGCTGAATTCTTCATCTTCATCTGAAAGTATAAAGTTGATTTTAATTTTTTTTTTCATTATGTTGTTGAATGCAAAATTTTGTCTAATACGATCTGTTTTTTATCAAATTTATGTTGTTGATTACAATTAATTCAAAATCTATTTTAAAAAAGCAATCGTTCTCTATAATATTTCAAAATAGGAGTACATCTTATGAAAATTATTACTACTATTCTAACTTCTTTTATTGCCAAGGAAAGTTTTGAAAAATGTTACTAACAGTAACTATAATTAATTATTAATTAAAATAACTATAATAATCATAATAGTGATAATTAAATTTTTTCTTTAGTTTTCTAGCGTTATGTTTAAACTTTAAATTATTTGGCCCTGTAAACAATACTCATTCAATTAATAAGAAGCAGTTATTAAATCCATGAATATGTTAATGATTTTTATTATTCGTACAGTTTTAAAACGAGTGCACATTAAAGCACTTCACAGGCTATAATCGTCCACTTATATCGTTATATCAGTAATCGTCTAAAAAAATGTTTTAAAAATGAAGTTTTACAGATTAAGTGTTTTTCAAATATAAATTTACGTACCTTTTTACGATAAAGAACCAATAAAATGAGAAGACTACTGATGACAAAGGCGCTTGCAGCAGTCAAAACTAGGGTCGTCGTGTGAAAGATCGAGGCGTCGAGTTCTGTAATAACCTCTCGTTGTTCTAGAGCAAGAACACGATTATGAACGATACTAGACGTGACGCGGTGCGTGAAACGAGATGTCGTTGCATCGGCCAAATAGCCAAGAATATTCAATTTCTGTATGCGGGTCAACTCCTCCAGATGGAAAGCGACGTCGACCTTGTTAGGGCCTATAACTTCAAACGATAATACTATCGCCTCCTGACTGATATCTATTTTAACGTCCTTCTTGAGCCGTGTTCCTATACTTTGAAGAAACTCTGTGGCTTCTTTTGCGAACAGAGGTTTGTCTTCAATTGGCAAAAAATTCCCTGGGAAATGAAGAATTACCTCCACGACCTCGACTGGCGTTGGTACTGCAATTGTAAAAATTTTTTTAATGCTTTGTGATAGAACGCTCATAGTGGAGTGTCGGATCTTTTTTACAACGTTTCAGTAGGATCTGAATTAGCTCGTAAATTAGATTTTCGAAAAACAATAATTGAAAAGAAATTTATTTTAATTTTTTCTTTCACTATCCTGATGAGGTAAAATCTTTTTTATTTATAAACAAAATATAAAAAAAAACAAATAAGATCTATTTAAAACGATTTTTATATAATGAATTTTTAAATCTATAAATACATATAAATAAATAAATAATAAATAAGTAAATAAATAAGTAGTCTCAATATTGTAAATAGTTATACGGATTTACTTTAAATTTTAATCTTTATATTTATTTAAACGAAAATTTTTAATCGTCATTTTTATCTTGAGCTTGTTATTATGAATAATTATTTAGAAAAAAAATTGTACTTGATTTTAACTACAAATACATAGTACCGCTTTAATTAAATTAATAAATTTTTTAATATTTAAAAATTCATCCAAATAAATAAATCCGAGCAGATAAGTGTACGAGCACGTAATCGTTCGAATATGAGTGTAAATAAGCGATATAATCGTATATAATCGTATATAATCATATAGGTACGTGATAATACAAATTTTTTTAAATTCTGGAGTTTCATGGAATTCTTGGATCTGCACTGATTTAAATAATTGCTGTGCCAAGAAGCCATTCAAATGAGGAGTCAAAAGTATCTCATACAATATACATAAATAAGAACTAGATTAATCGGAAAGGCCTATAATAAACAAAACTTAACTCACGGCAAATATTGGTCCCTTTGAGAAAAGGCTTTGAATTAATGAGCTGGTTGCCGGCCTCGTCAACGCACCAACAAACGTCAGTTGCACACTGGGTCGGATGGAAACGGCCATACTTATCGCAGATCGCAGGCATAAAGCCCCGTTTTCTCATAGCCTGGCACCTCGTGCCGAGGACCTTGTTTATGGCCTTACTCTCGATGCTCAGGCCTACGTACGTACCATCCATATAAGCCTTGATCTGAACATCGATCTCTGTAGCTGGTTTGACATCGTCCCTGTCACGTCGCGCTTGGCGAAAATTGCATTTAGGCTCGCTATCGCAAGTGAATGAACCCTTTATAGGCTCGCCCCGTTTGTTCACACACCAGCAGATACCTATATGTTCGTGGCATTGAACAGGTTCCCATGACCCCGTTTCCGAATTGCATCTTAAACATTAAAAAATTTTCGATATTTGTAATTTCTATTTTATGGTTTATTTCCGCCGTAAGTAACACTGAGCAAAAAAAAAACGCAAAACAGGCTAAAAGAAAACAAAACATAGAAATTGAACGAAATGTATATGGGAATTTTATGTAATAAATCAGTGAAATTTTCGAATAAAAACTTCTGCTTTCGTAAAATTTAGTATATTGTTTACAGTTATATATGAAAATATTATTGAACCACCTATGGCCGTATTAAATATAATAAAATGTCATTTTTTCTATAAACATTAAGAAAACTCAAAGTCGAGATGTATTGATTTTCCAAAATTGGTAATATTATTTATAAATTATATTTACAATAACAAACCATTTAAGGTTATAATGCCTTTGTAAATATTGGTTTTCATGCAATACTGATGTGTAATATGCCTGTAGTACACAACCGCATTTTTGTTTAAATAATTTTTGAGTTTTTTATTATTTTGTTCAATACAGATATTGTCAACATTTACTTTACTAAAATTGATTATTATGTTAATATTATATATTTGTGTGAAATCGATTTTTTTATTATAGTTTGTTGCATAATTTTTAATGTATTAGAGAAAAAACTGCACGATACATTACCTGAATTAATATGATGTTTTTGAATTTTTTACAAAAATTAGAATTACTTACATTCTAATAAACTTTTGTAGATTTAGTTGTTAAGCTAATAATTTTTTTTGTTTTAAATGTATAAAACAATTTAATTTCTTAATATTTAAAATTTCAATTGTAGTAAAATTACCTTTTATTATGGATGGTTCTTAAGAGTTAACGAACTTTTCTTTTGTTTCATTAGTTTCGTGACACAGTGAACGTGACTATATAATTTTTAAAAATTTTAAACTTAACTTTCTTTCATAATTATCGAAACTCCATCAGTAGAAGCTTAAAATGATACTTTAAACCTTTAACATTTGCTCTAAAATTTACATATTTTTTTCAAATATGCAATTTAATTAATAAATGAAGATCTTATGTGTAATATTATATTTACTTTGTATCTTAAAATGCTTTACGTATGCATTTTTAATGCAAATCATCAAGTAACTCGATAAGTAACCGATAAATAACAATCGCAATAGCAATTAATAAATAATCATTCTATATCTCAAATTAGGAAATACAAGATATTTATTAAAAGTTATAACTTCTGAGCTTCAAATTATGCTTCAAATAATTGTTATTGTTTCGACCTAAATAGCTATTTTCCATCTGATGCCTTCGTAAGTGGGCTAACTCCCATAAAACCTTATCTCAGAGACTAACCTCGGTAAAAATAATGGTTGCTTGTATTTTTGCGATGTCTTTAGATTCCTTTCCTTGAGCCTTTCACACGGCGATAGTATGCGGCACACCGTATCACATACTAGTTTGTTTGAAAAGTCGTTGTGCCCGATGAAGCAGCCCACTTTCCTTCTGCAGCCATTCTGCTCAGCGTCAAAATACCACCTGGCCTCAGTGCTATTATTGTCAGGGCAGGCAACCTTATGCGGCAGCTCGAAGCAAATCTCTCTGGGCTTCGGGCAGCAGACTGCATATTCGTCCAGGGGTGAGAGCTCGCACTTGTGCGAGGAGGGACAACTTTGTCCGTGGGGTCCGCAAATTGCTGGGGCTCCGTCCTGCAAGAGTAGCGGCGAGCCGTTTGGGCAGGGGTTGTCCTTCTTGGGCAGGCAGACGGGTACTGGAGGACATGGAGGTGCACTACAGGCTACCTCGACCATCCTTAAACGAAAGATAACATTGTCAATATGATTTTACCGAATTTGGTGTCAGCGACTCATTTGAGATGGCTGGATTTTTATGGCATACCCGCTTGATCAATCAATTGGAAGTTATAAATAACCATCAATATAACTTATTGAAGTATTTATGTAAGATTTCTTATGTCGACATAAAATATCGATATGCGTAACAGTCTTCGATTTAATGGAACTTTCTTTTGCACGAGCAATTGACCCATTGAGTAAAAATGCACTGTATCTGATATCGAATGGCGACGACAACTTGATAATCTTTTGCTTTTTAGGATTTGCCAAAGAATAAGAATTTTGAAAGCTTAGCGAAAGGGAAGTCGCGACTACGAAAATCTAATTACTGGAAAAATTCATCATGCAAATTGCTGTTATAAAACACCATTATTTTCAAAACTATCTTAAATTTCAGAATCATTTATTGAAATTAAAGTTATCACCTTATCGTACTGACTTCCACATTATAATAAGATTTTTCCGAGAAAAAACTAATTTTTCATATTTAACTGTACAGGTATCTTAGTAGACTCGATGCAGTTTTGATCCAAAAAATTACCTTAAAACGAGCGTACACTCCAGTCTGTAAGTCAATCATTATTGGACGATAAATTTTGTTTACCTGCATGACTCGTTCTCGCCTCTGCAGGTAGTAGCCTTACATGGATCATGGCACTCGCATATCGGGCATCCGGTGGAAGGATCGAGCTCTAATCCGTCTCGACACTTTAGGTTGCACTCAACTTCTGGGCAGAGTTGAGGAGCACCGCACTTCGGCGTCTGGCCCTGCGGGTGTCTCGTACCAGCCACCTCCCTTCCCTCCTTGTCTACGCACCAACAGAACCCTGCATGGCATTGGACTGATTCGTACTGTCCAGCAAGGTTGCATTGCGGTATGTAACTGCGCCTGGCTGGCTCTCCGGATTCTCTAGCCCCATGTTCAGCGACTGTTCTCGCGTGTTCGCATGCTGTTGCCATCATCGGGGCCACACACTGTGTTCCACAGCCTGGAGCAGAAAATTTGTTGACAACCTAGATCGCTAGTAGAAAGAATCAGCGGTGTGATACGAGAGTTCTTATCATTTACAAGAAAAATTTAGTGGTATGCAAAGGATGATAAAAGCTGCTTATTCTTAACTTAAACATAACTAATAATCTATTAGAGCAATTAGTTAGACAGCTTATCTCATTTTTTATAATATTCTTATTATGGAGTCTGCTACTGTAAGTATTAAATCCTCTATAATGCTTTAAAGGGATTTTGCAGAAAAAAATTCTGAATTTTGACCCTTTTCATAGTGAATAACATAAATTGCTTAATAAAATTAAAAAACAATTTAAAAAATATATTTAACACTTTCTATATTTAAGGTTATTAAAAAAAATTATCAGGAAATTATTAGGAGAATCTATTACAAATTATCGATAATAAATTATAGGTTTTAGTTTATAAAATTCTATTGGCTCATTAGTATTTAAACAATCATTTTTTGGTAAAATAAGCTTTTGTATTTCTAGACTGTATTAAAAAATTTAAAAGACGTGCATATTATAGTACTCTATCGCATCGTTTTTTTTAAATACTGTAAATTCTATTGTTTTACAAAGGATTATCAAACTTGATCATTACAGTTATTGAATAGTTGAATTATACAAAGCCGACATTAACAAACTCCATACCGATGTAACTCCATAATTCCATAACTTCATACCTCAATGGATTGTTATGCCAGCAAATAAAAAACTTACATTCGAAAATATACGAGCGTATTACAAAGTTTTGGATATTCATAGAGCACATGCAGTAAAAGAAAAATGCGTTGATCCGACCCACTTACACAACAGTCAATCCAACCAAATCTCGTTATCTAATTTACTTAAGAATAAGCTTCTTATCTGAGTTTTATACCAGTCGAGCAGCACTTGTCTCCAGTACCGCATTCGTGGTCGCTAGTACAACGAACTTCGCAGCTGGAAGAACTCGGCACAAGATATGGACACTGACCGGATTTGGTAGCAAGACAGGCCGGCACCGGGGGACAAAATTGTCCTGGCTCGCAGTCAACGTCGATGAGGCGACAGACTTTTCCGACTTCGCAACTAAGGCCCTGACAAGGATCGTGGCAGGCGCACTCGCGACAATCATCATCATCTGTAGTACATCAATGTCATGAGACAAAGAGGAGTTAATGACTTAGAGAAAACTTGCAGATATTTTTTATGATGATATTTTCTGCAATACTAGTTTAAACGAATAATTATTCTTACTAAGACTTTAACTTATAATTTATGCATATTTCGTGAATTAAATAAATATTTCCTACAAATATAATACTTATCTTGGTCTTGTATTCATATTTGATGTTTTGCAATATACTATAAATCCATGTGTGCAAGAATTAAAATTTTTTGTCAGCATGAAATTATTATTTAGTATAACTTAATTTAATTACGTCAAAAGATGTATAAATCAGAAACTGAAAATTATTTCTTACGTAAAGACAAATTAGTAAAGAATATTTTTAGATAGATCACTGTAATAAAATTAGTAATTATTATGGTGTTTCTATTTGTATTAAAAATTAATGTTATTATTTATTATATTAAATGTTCTAAATTAGTTAACTTCATCAGACTACATAGATAATTCTTATTACTCAACCACTTGTGTTCATTTTAAGAAAATAACAATTCATACCAAGCCGAAAGCCATAATGGCAGGTGAGATTGCACTCAACAGCCTCGCAGAGGTTTAACTTATTGCGAGCTTTGATACAGTCGTCGTTATTTCCACGTTCTGACTCAGACTTGACAGGTATGCCATATTCGTCAACGCATATACAGTTAACGCCATGGCACTGAAGGGGCAGAAAGTTTCCATTATCTTCACATTGGGGTGTTGGAATTGCCAAGATTATCCCCTCTTGCGTTTTCTCAATCCTTTGACTGAAATTTCGCAGGTACTCGCAGACTGTTGGATGTTTAAATCAAAACTCGTAGTACTAGCTGACTTTTTTACTTTTTTAAAAAATTATTTTTTTGTTTGTTAACATAATTTTTATTCTCCTAATCAAAAAATTAATAAACTGTACTCTCTGCTGTTGTTCTTATATTTAAATTATAAAGGAATCTTAAGAAAATTTATCTTCTTTCTATATTATATAATTTTATTATAATACATAAAGCAACTAATAATTATAAAAGAAAGCTCTTATTATATGTTTCATTGTGAATAGACGTTGAAATTAAAATTTTTAAATATGCAATGTAAATGCTACATTTTTTTCAACATCTTGCATTATTTAAAATTTTTCAAATTATGTATTATTAGGCACTGTTGTCGCGGACCACAGTAAAAACAAACATTGGCATTTTTTTATTGGGTTTTAAATACAACTATGTATACACACTGTATTAATAGAGAATCATGAAATCAGAGCGCTTAATTATCTTGGCGTGGATTTACTGGAATATAACTTTACATCTCAGACAATTTTGGTAATAGACATTTTCTGAATCAACGAATGTTGTACTTACTGGTAATGGGCTTCGGGATGCTCTTTATAATGGCGCAACATACAGATTGGTCAAGATCAGGTACCGGTTTACATTCATGCTCTTCAGGGCAAGTGATATTCGCCGAGCAAGTGATGGCATTTCCACTGTCGTCGCTAATTGGTGAACCGATGGTACAAGGGTTGTTGAACGTCCTCTTTGGCTGACACGTGGGCTTCATCAGGCAGTCCACGCAACTTTCATCTATATTTACTACGCATTCATCTCCTTCTGGACAAGAATACCTGTAATTGTTGATCAGGGGAGGAAGTGGCATTTTTAAGATGATGAACAAGATATACATGGAGGAGATAGTTACATAACTGGCCGTTTAATTCTCAATAACAATTATGCTGATACTTTAAAAAAGTTTTTTATTTATGGTTACATTAATAAAATTTGCATATATGCTTTTTCATAGGCTTTAAAAAACTTAATTTAATGCTATGGACAGAAGATCTAAAAAATTGCAATACAATTTGACAGTGAAAAATTTATGTAGTTAATATTTAGTAAAAAAAATTGAAGGATTATAATTACTTTTAAAATTCTAACTTATATATTACTTTGTAAAATGTCCTCATTCAGGTTGATCAGGAAGCGTTTTTGTGAAAAATTTAATGTAAAATATATAAAATTATGTCTAATGTCTCAAGTCTCATGTCTGAGTCTCAACTAACAAGTGTCTCAAGTCATTTATTTAAATCTTTTTTCTGATATTTTCATATAAATGTTAATTATTGTTAATTACCAATTGATAATATGCAAGCCAACAAAATTGAAAATCATTGAGACGGATTGTCAGATAAACAATCTTAAGTAGAGCATTAATTTATAAAGTATATTTAAGTACGTAATAGAGCAGCCCTTACGCCAGGTAAATGAAAAAACGCAATGAGGGACAAAGAAGAGAGAGACGGATACTTATCAAGTTAGAGAATTGGAGTAATTAATGAATCGGCATACATACCCTTCACATGGGTCATCGCATTCGCAAGTTTGACAGCCAGAAACATCAGTTTTGAAGCCATATTGGCAGTTCTGAATGCAGTGTTGAAGCTGACAAATATGGGCTGGATCTATTAAAGTTCTGGCTTTCGCTGTCTGGATTGTCTTACAGTCTACGTTATCCGCAAGACCTATCGAGTCGCTCAATTTCTTTCCGGTAGTGTCAACGCACCAGCAGACGAGTCCGTTTCTTGAGCATTGTTTGGGTTTATAGTTGCCTTCTGCAAAATCGCCAATTCATGACCTCGTTTGCTTTCATGAACCTTTTTTTATTTAAAGGTAGCTTTACATTATCTTTATTTTTTCGTGTTATATGACGAAGACGTAACGTCTTATTTTTTTTATTACTTATAATAAATTGAGTCCGCGTTAAATATATTTACTAATTAATAAATAAAAAGAAAAGAAAAGAAAGAAATTTTTCGATAAGACATTTGAACCCGCTATGTCTGAATCAAAGTCATGAAATTGAAAGCATTATGCGTAACGTATCAGTGGAAAATCAACTAAATTCTTTAAAAAATATTATCAGCAAATATTTCACCCCTGGCCTACGTCTTAAAGATAAGTGACGAGCTATGCACACTCTCAGGACTCCTCATCCCGAGTGATGAGATTTTATTTTATAAATCTTATTTTATGTCTATTTCTTAAAATTATATTTTATCCATTTTTTTCCTTTTTATATTACGCTAGGAGCAATTAAGAAAGGGGGAAGCGGGAAATACCGCTTTAATCCCGACATAGAGTCGGCGGCGGAAATCCCGGACACATGAAATACGCATCGCGATCGTCTGAATGCACTCCAAGGAAGCGCGTCCTGTGGAGAAGCGAAGAGGCCACAGGGATGTGCTCATAGCGGCTGCACTAGACAACTCCATGCGTAATTACGCCTTCGAATGGTTGCTCTCTAAACGTATTTAAATGAAGGCCTATCGAACCCTGAAGCCGGCTAGCTCCTTCCTAGCATCCACCCACTTTTTTATATCGCGAGTATAGCATCCGTTTATAATTTAATTATTACTATTGTATTATTATTAAGTTATTTCACTTTTTTTTAATATTAATAAATCGTCCTTGCCGTACATCTTTTCGATATTTTATTTATTTCTTCCTATTAATTTTGTTTTATTTCTTTTATAGAAAAAAATTCCCCCTCCGCATCAGCACGAACAAGAGAGGGTTCTTATTTTGAAAACAAATTGTACTCAAATGTATTTACCCGTACTCTGTTCCCCCTCTCCTATTGGACCCTGGACCTACTGAGCTCAATCACAGCAAAAATCCTCACAAAACTTGTGCATGTAACTAGTAATTTATATACAAAATCGTGCCTTATGTATTGATTTCATATTTTATCCTTTGTTTCGAGTTGATTTACAAAAAAGATCTTACCAGAAAAGTAAACATATCGACTGATAATGTATTCAAAAGGCACGCCGCATATCACAGGGAAATGCATGGAAACCTTTAAAGTAGCAAGAGAAAATTTGCCATTGTAAAATCGTATGAATAAACGATAATTTTCCACTTGTTGCATGCAATTGGGACCGATAATATTACATTCAAGATTTTACTAATATTATAACCAGTAAACTCTATTTAATATAAGGCGAAACCCTTCTAAAGATAAAACGTGAATGCTTTTCAATGAACCTATAAGATAAACTAAAATTATATTGTTTATTATAAGACATTTATAGGTCACCATTGTATTATTTTAAATGCCCGTTTTATAAAAAAAAATTCATATGTTTTACCTTAAACCATTCGGTTTCTTTTTTTTTCACTTATCGGAAACAAAAACATTTGTTCACCCTGTCCAATGCTTTTGCAATTAGTTGCATAGGCATAAAATAGGAGACCAATGGCATTTCATTTATAGGTAATATCCGCATACCCGATGTCAAAAAAATTATTTTGGTTAAAAAAAAGTTTTTTTATGTGAATTGTACTTTCAATTCATACCTAGTAGATATTGTTTATAATCTGATACAAAATGTAACAATTAATGTTCTATTCTACATATTACTATATGAAAAATGCTAAAGCTAGATATTATAATTGTTATCGTTAATACGTTACCAAATATGTAATTTTTACAGTGAAAAATAAAGGTTTTACGAATTTGCTGAAAAAGATAAATTTCTAAACAATAAAAAAACAGAAGATTTTTTAAAATTCACAAACTATAACTTAGTAAAATAAAAACAAACCAGTTGAGTTAATTTATTTTCTCTGTGATTTTATAATATTTTATAAGAGTTTTAAAATATATGAATTTCAATATAATTTTAATATTTTTTTTTAATTTACTATTAATGAAAAGATAATAAATTCACATTAAAAAACTTTAAGAATAATTTTAATACTTACATTGAAATGACTACGACTCGATAACCCCTACTCCCGAGTGGCAAGTATGTAAACAGCGTGGCTTACGCGAGAGATACGCGGCACCGTGCATACAAGGGCGAGGGATTCTATCTCTCAAGATCAAAATAGCCTAAAAGTTGACTTCAAAAAATAAAGCCTCAGAAGGATTAAGTAGAGGTGAACTCTGAACAATCGAGGCCGATTCTTCTCGAC
The DNA here is from genome assembly GCA_018907135.1 of Kradibia gibbosae. Taxonomy (NCBI): domain Eukaryota; kingdom Metazoa; phylum Arthropoda; class Insecta; order Hymenoptera; family Agaonidae; genus Kradibia; species Kradibia gibbosae. Next base: position 26,351,824 of record JACCHX010000001.1, read on the forward strand.
CATCTTCCTGAACGGATCAATAAATCGCTATTTGAGATTTTACGTTTGATAGGAATCCACGAAATCGAGGAAAACCCGGTGAATAGTAATATCGTTATTTGTCGTATTAGAAAATATTGGTACTCTACCATCCCCCACACGGTGCGTATTTCTTGATTAGACATATAAACCCTATCCCTGTTCTAAAAAGTATATCATTTACAAGTTACTGTTACATTTCTTGAAGTATTGTAAGTTCATCATATAATCTAGGATTTTACAAAAAAAATTACAACAATAATTGCAAAGCCTTCACAGTGATCATTAAATACATAACATAAACATAAACGTACCGAAATCTTGGCACTCCTAATGATTTGCATTCAGATAAATACCAATTTTAAATAAATATGAACTACAAATATATTTAAAAACAGAAAACTTTTAATTTAAAATTAGTTTTTTACTTTGCAAATAATAGTTTATCACTTTTTAGTAATATTATTAACATAGTTAACTTAGCTTATTATGTACTCGCTATAAAACTTAAAAATATTCATTTTCGTTCCAAAATAATCAGTCGTACAATAAATTTTTATCCATTTTTTAAATTCAAGTACAAAAACTAAAAACTTAAAAAATAACTTGTAATATTATGATTTAAAAAGAAATATAATATTAAAAATATTATTATTTTATTTATGATGATTCAGAAATAAATTAAAAAATGTTTAAATAATTAATTTTTTTATTGAAATTTATTCAAATGAATAAAAAAATTATTTATTTTCGAAAGTAGTAGGTTTAATTTTAAATCATTAAAATATTTAGGTTACATTATTATTATAGAGATTAAATTATAAACTTGACGTTTTCCAAAATTGATGCATGTATTTATTTTTACAAAAAAGTTATACAATAATATTGGTAATAACATCTTAGTTTTATTAATTATATAATATATGAAAATTGTAGGGATAAATTTATAATTTTTTTTCATATGATTATTTAAGTATGTAAGAGGATTTTTAGATTCATCTATTCTTATTTTAGTAAAAATCTTAATTTTCTAAGTGAACTAAAATATCTCTTACTGTTCCTATTATCTTTATTTCTGGTTTTCAAATATTTAAATTAGCATAAAAATGAACTACTTCATTGTTTACTTTATATTTGATTAAAAGCGTTTAAATTTTATCATTGTTCCTATCCATTAGAATGGGATCCGTTATAATCGGCTAATGGTGAGATTTTAATATGTCAGCCATTAATTGTGCAAATGATTATTTATATTCTAATTTGCAACAATCTATAGCTGAAATATAGATAAGGTGAGATGTGCTACTTTTTTAAAATAAAATTCACTGCTGATACTCACCTTTTGAGCATTGAGGCACGTAACCCTGGCCCTGCCTTTCCGAGATGCTCAGCAATTCAGCGAGCATGCGATTGTGTTCGCAGGGACTGAGATGCGTAGGTGTGGTACAGGTACCAAATCCACACCTGGTGCTCGAGCAACATCTTTGGGGTTTCGGGCAGTCAAGGTCGTGAATGCACTTTGTATCGCAGGTGGAGGACTCCTCTGCGGGGCAACTGCCAGGCCTCTTAAATTCCTTGCTCACCGGACAGCAGACCCCGTACTCTTGAGCAACCTCGACGAGGCAATGGTAGAAAGGCGGGCATTTGGGTTTTCCCCGACTGTTACCACAGAGAAAAGGCCTTGGCGAGTCAGTTATTTGGAGGGGCTCGCCAGCGGGGCAAACATTTGCGAAAGATTTGGCTTTCCGACAACTTGGCACCGGGAGACATGGCGGACGAGCACAGGGAACGTCAATGAGTTCGCAGGTTTGATTAGGACCACAGTTCACTTCCAGGCAAGGGTCGTGACACTCGCAACGCGGGCATCCAGTTTTTGGATCGATCTACAATCAGGGCAATAGGATTGATTACGATTATACCAGAAGCGTAAGGCAAGTTTGCGAGTTGGGTCAACAATATTCGGTCAAATCTACTAGAGGACACCTCTGCTTATATCATGAAATTGAGAAGGTAATCTTACGATTTGCGCTGTGCTGATTCAGTTCTTAAAATGAATAAATCGCAATGGCTAGCGTAAAGATAAATTATTTCTAAATAAATATCAAACATTTAGTAAAAATTAAAATTCCAAGTGCAAAGTGCGTTACGTAGCATTGTATAAAATAATTTTAAGTTAAAATTAATAGTACAACCAATGTACCACCCCTTCATTGACAAAATAATATATCGGTCCGCAAATAAGTTTTCTCTGCTTGTTTCAACAAAGTCGATCCCTGTTCAACCAAAGTAATTAGCGGTATTGTCTCAACAACTCCGACAAACTCAGTAATTCAGAGACTCACTTGGAAACCCAGGGGACAGAGCATGCGACAAGTGTAAGCCGGACAGATCCTGGGTTGGCTGCAGTTGACGAGATGCGGTGCAACTGCCCTCGTTCCGGGGATCTCGACACCGAACTTGTCAACGCACCAGCAGCTGTTCTTCGGCATCTGCCCGCATTGCACCTCCTCGAAGTCACCGGTAACATTGTTACATCGCGGCACGTATTGTGTTAGGCCTTGGATCGAGGATCGCCTATGGGCGTCAAGCTTCAGTTGTTCGCAACCAGTCAACTCTCCCTCTACGCAGCGGCTCCCGCACGCAGTCGGGCAGCAGCGCTCGAGTGGTGACTGACACTCGAAATCTGCTTTGCAGCCCACTGATCGGGAAGGACATACATTCTGCTCGACGTATGCTGGGCAGCGTCTGTTTAATTCGTTCGATACTCCTGAAAACAGGTTTGTTTCTGTTAAAATTCATGTTGATATTAAAACTAATAGATATTCTAGAATATACGAATGCACATAAAAAAATTGTTAAAATTAACTTAGGCATTTTATAATTTTCTAAAAGTAAAAATTAATATCCATATGCTTTTAAAATTTTTATCAGATTATTTGATATTATCACTTTCCTATTCGCTAAATTTTCAATATAAGATTTATAAAATTACTTAACAGTTCTTAATTTCAAAACAAAATATATCCTATTATACAATTAGATCTCAAATAGCTTAATAAGTAGCTTTAAAAGGGTTTTTATTTAATTTTCTTGGAAAATATTATCGTGTACCTTACAAGCACACATTTTACGATTATAAAAGTAATAAAAGGCTTATAGTGCATGTTTTGTCTTCATTAAATAAAATGTATATGTTTACAAAAGCACGAAATGCGAGATGCATTCTTTGTTATAGTTCACAACTTTAACATAAATATCTTAAAAGTTTTAGCACTTCAAAAGAATACTGCATTGAGAAATATTAGCATGCTAATTTATAATATAACCTCCTCAATGCTTGAGCTCAAATTAATTGAGATAACTTTTTGAAGTGAATAATTGAGTAAGGAAAAATCCTTGATTTATTTCAAATTTCATCATTTTTGAATCGTCTTGACTCATTCGCTATTTCTGTAAATATAACTTCATATTTTTTAAATTTATATTTTAAATTTTTAAGATATTAAAAATAAATATATTAATTGATATATCAGAAAATTAATATTTTATTATATTTAATATTAAGTTTAATTAAATTCATCAGAATTTTTATATTTTCATATACTATTACAATTTTAATAAAATAGCATTGTCCGTTAGCATTGATATAAAACCACGAATACTCTTTAATTATAACCTATTAAAAAGTAAAAAGCATTGAACATAATCGAATCTAATTAAAAATTAAAAAAAAAAGTAAATTATAAAATAAAACATACCACCAGCATTAATCGATGATGTCGATGTTAATATCATAAAAAAAATACTTGATGTCATCCATGTAACAGTGAGGGCAAGCTCATCGTTTCTCGGTTTTAGACACATTTTCAACGCATCAAACTGTTTTTACTCAGGGCTACTATACCTGAAAGATAAAAGAAAAACAACTGTTATTAATTGTAATATGTTATAATTTTTCTTTATCTCTTTTATATTATAGCTCAATATCATGAAGTTCATATTCATTATTTTGAATTTCCATTGTGATTATTCGTGATTGTATCGTTCAATTTACGGTTACCAACTGGACTTCTGAACCAGACTAACTCAAGATTTATACTTCACTAAGTGTGCAAGAGGAGCGTAAGATTCTGAAACCAGCATGAGTTTGTGCTACGTAGCTTTTACTATGGGTTAGGGTTGAATCATAGAAGAAGGAGTTTTTTTTATAAAAGTATTGAACTGATAATGCATCTTATTTTTATGCCAATTATTGTATGCGAATTTTTTATCCTCTTATGTGAATAGATTTGTTTAAATCTCTGAGTGAGTAGTAATAAATATAATTTTCTTATTTAAAATTAAACAAACTGACTTTTTTAATTTTATTACCTTCTAATGCTTAACATACTGTTTTATAATAGGGTTTTCAAAATCATCTCTATTGATTGTGGCCTTTATTTACGTTTATTAATTTAGAAATTAATTAATTTTTCATTTGGATAATAATTAGATAAATTATTTCATTTATTGGTATCGTGATTACTTTCCCGAGTTTTTCTACTTGTTTGTCAGATGGAAAAAGTGAAATTAAAAAAGAGTTTTATTATATCCAAAAGGTGTATTATTCAGCTTTTATTGTTGATATTCTATGTACAAAAAGAAATAATAATTTTACAATATGTGTTGAAAGTATCGTATAAAAATATATATATATATTCAAAGTATAGAGCTCATGGAACTACATTTATAATTAAGTTAACGGTGTACATGTAATGTCGCTATACGGTGGCGGTTTCGATGACGAATTCAGGGGTACGTCGAATAACATGCGTTTGCAGCGTAACGTCACGGCGAAAGTAAAATAAAGTAATACGCACTTCTGTAATGTGATGGGGCTTTTCGTGAATACAGGAGTACTGCGAATGACGTAAACCTGCAAAGTCACGGATCAACAGGACTAGGGCTTTCACAAATGCAGGAGTATGTAGAATAGTCTCAAGTTCCGTTTTCTGCGTGCTTTTCCCGTCTCTTATAATCTTGACCCTCCAGCTTTCGTGTAAAAACGAGAATCTTGCCGCACTACGATACAAGGCCAGAAAACATTCGGCCTTACTCTACTAAAAGATTCCAGATATTGACGGAACGTAGGTGACACTAGATCGTTAACATCATTATTTACGCTTAGTATAGTGCTTGAAAGGCGTTCTAACAATGCATGTGTGTACACTACTTATTTTGGTTATTAATTCGCCGATATTAATTCGTTATTCGATATTTTTTAACGTCTTCATTCATTACCTATTTATTAAATATTGATAATCTGTATAAAAATAATTTAATTTAAAAAATAAGAAAATAATTGCAGTATGCTCCCTTATAACTTAACATGTATTATATTATCATAATCGTAATTTAAAGAGAAAAGTAGTTCTATTATATATAAGCGAGCATTCTAGATTATTAGAGTGGTATTTCAATCGAGTATTTTTTGCATTATTTTCGCTTTTTTCGATTATTAGCCGAGTCATGTTACATACTTTTGCTATGAGTCACGTGCTACATGTAAACAATGGGGCGCCAGTCGGTCTAACTGGAGCTACAACAACACGAATGAATACACATTTTCGTGTGTGATACTATGCTTGGCCTTTTAAACTCTGATTATTTTAATTTGATACATCCATAAAAGTATTAGTTAAAATTACAATTTTTAATTGTGTTTTTTTTTTTCATACAATTTATGTGACCTCAGGTGAGGAGGGCTTTTAAGAAGTATTGTTTCTTTTTAGTATTCATCGAGGCAAATTAAGTTTTGTATTCAAAGCAGCTAAAACATGTCGTCATAGGCACTATTTATTGCATCATAATAAGTTTGCTAACTTCCACGGAGCCGTCATGAATCGGGATACACAAATTCAAACAAACCAAAACCTATACCACATCTTGTAAAATGCGATGTTTCTTGGCGGAATTCTATTATCTATTATTCAAGTACAGTTATTCAGCTTATAAGATACAATTTTTAGACTGAGGATGCTGTCCTATTAGGAATTTAAGGTTTCTTTTGTACTATTAGATACTATTCCAGGTAGAGTTCAATTGTTTTCATTGTTGTTACACCGAACAAGTTCGCAATGGACGAATGACTGATTTAAATTCACCATTGTGTGTGCTCAATGAGTTAAACAATTAAATAATTATCAAAGAAAAACTCGCTGAGTAAGCTGAATATATTAATTAATAACAAATGGATTTAAGTATTCGAGGTAAATTTACTTCTAATGATTTGCATGATAATGTCAAATTTGTAAAACATACACTTGATAAAATTAATCATTATATTTGAATATCATACTATCGAAAGTGTGTGGCCTACGACCTACGCTTACATATCTATGAGCTTTTGGTTGGCGTAAATCATCGGGTTACAAAAAGCTGTTAAAGTGCCGTTAAGAGCTGTCTCTCTTTCCAAAGACAAATCACCGATTATTGAATCCGAAACATGAGTCATTTTTGCGCCCCCATTCTTTTTAAGCCGTTTCTGACGAATCCGAATCGATTTCTTCGATTATGCTGAATCCTGTGTTTAAAAGTATATAGGGGATACGTAACTTTTCGAAATATGAGCTTTGTGCCTAAAGAAATTTATTACGTAGCAACCATTTAATCTGTATTTAGGCGGTTTGTAAGACGATAAGGCATATGCTATTGTTAATGCAATATAACGAGACAGGTAGTAAATATTCAGAACGCTGTTTTATTACATTTTTATTAAGGCGATGGCAACAACCTTTCCAATTATGGAACTGAAATTTATTTCACCACATTCATCTTGTCTTAACAGTTATCTTTTAAGCACGCTGCTATTAAATTCCAAGGATATTAACACTTTATCTCCAAGTTACTCTCAAATTGAGTTAATAACCGTTGCCAAATCACGAACTGTGAAAAAATGTCAATATTACTGTATAGACCTTAAGTTGACTCGGTTACTTTCAACCAATGCAACGCTTGCGAAATCAAATTTGGAAGAAATGAACTGCAAATATCTGCAGTATTTTTTAGAGCTATCAAAGTGAATCGAAAGTTTTGCTGCGAACGGACTTGTAATGTTCAATGATTACAGATAGCTATTAAAACCTTTAAACTGAGTTTGAGGTTCACACAGGATATATATATATATATATTTTCACACTTAGAGAAAGAGAGAGAGATAGATTTTGTTAAAATTAGGCTGGGTCTATAAATGCTATTAACATATATACAAGATCTAAACAATATGATTTTAGGGATAAATAAATGCACTAAAATAGATTATCCATAATAGAACGTAACTTAACTATTAAAATTTTTAATATTTTAAATTAAAAATATAAATAAGTATAAATGTAAATTTTTTTTCTAAAATAAATAAAAGTGGTAATTATGATAACAAATTTAAATCTTAAATTACTGCAGTATTGATATTAATAAATAAGGTTGTTTATCTTACAGAAGATTTCATTATATGATTTAGTTTTTTAATGGCTTTAAACTATATATGCGGTAGGACCTCTTTTATTTTATTATCTTTTTAATTTTTAGTTAGAGAATCGTAAGAAATTTTTATACTGTTCCAATGCAATAAATAAAAATAATTATCGTTTTATTTTTATAAAAAATGAAGCCACGTTATTAATGAATATAAACTTTTCTTTATTTGCGAATCTGTTTTATTAAATATTTTTATTTAGTAGCGAACTGTAAGCGAATGATTTATTTTTCTAAAATGTATAATAAATTTAAAGCATTTGTGTCAAATATGCATTAATGACCACTGTTAAGGATTAATTACTTTTTCCCATTGTTGTAAGTAACAAATCTGTAATGGTTTTATTAAATATTGCAAAAAATTTTAATCTGTAATATTGTTTTCATCTATAAAACGGAGATATTCCTTTTATCTTTAGTTGGCAAATCAGCGATGAACGTGTAACAAATAAGTCAGTATGGTAGTAAACCATTTGTAGTTCTAGGAAGAGATTGTATTAGGCTTCCCATATCGTGAGAGCAAATGTTCGCTTTTACTTGAATGGGGTCGACGAATTTTTAATTAATTGTGAAGTGTTTGCGTATGGGGAAAATAAAATAGGAATATACAGGCTTTTTATAAATAAAAAGAAAGGCAGCACACATCTACCTATGCTGAAATACCGTACTGAAATATATTGAACTTCAGTTTGTTAAGTGTAGAGTATCTGGCATTCTATGACCTTCCTAGAGAGGAAAAAGAGAAGAGAGAGAGTATATACGATCAACTTTCTATTGATATACGCGCGTATTGAATTACGCTCGTAGTTTTGTATCGTGGCGCATTTTCATAAATAATGTTTGTACTGCAATGTTTTAAGTGATTATTTTAATGTATTTGCATATTCTAAATAAAAAACTCTCAAAGTAAAAATTTAATTGAAAATAATTTGATTTAAAAAAAATATCTTTTTTTATAATCCATTTTTATATGTAAAGGTATTGTATTAATAATTTAAAAAAAATTATATTTCAATATTTATTGCAATAAACAATACACATACAGAATCTTCAATATTAAGATTCTTACGCAAACTTCAAAAATGACTGAACTGCGTAAATAATTAAACTGTATTATAAGGCTATTGATTTGAAATTTCTAGATTATTTTATTGAATAAAAATGTATAAAAATGTAATGTACTTTAAATAATAAACAGAATATTATTTTTTGAATTACAACGATTTAAAATAACAGTTTATTCAGTTTCCCAGCTTTAAAATTACAAAACATCATTAAATAATGGGTACAAAAAAAATTTTTTATATCAATTGTATTATATTTAAAATTCATCTGATGAAAGTGCCATATCATTTTTTTTTAGTTTTAATAAGCATAACTATTTTGCATAAGTTATGCACGTCTCATATTAATGTGTCATACAAATTTCGAATATTAAATTCACAAAAATAAATTTCCTAGATTTTGAGATTTTAACATGCATTTTATTTCAAATCATCAACTATTAGAGTGCTTCCGGCTAACATGAGAATTCATCAATACATACATTCAAGGGAATACGGACATCCGTATAAATAATACATAATAACAAGGTTAGCTTGTACATACTCGACTGTTCTACTAATTCTTGAAAGTTCTTGTCTACAACTACTAGATGACGTAATATTTTGCAGCATTAATATTGTATGCAGTCTCGTGCCCAATTTCTACTATCCTTATTCACAGAAGGCGAAACGAATTGCCGCTCAGTTATTAATTCCATCGTGGCCCGGATTCCTGGATGTGAAAGGCTGTGCAAATATTGTAAATGCGACGACAGAAATCATTAGGCACGTATTGACATATGTATGAACATAAGCATGTTTCGTCATTTGGAAAGAGGACTTTTCTTAACTTTAAAACTAGATTTTTCAACTTCGAAGACAACTGTAATTCTTTAACTTGTCATCGTGCTGTGTTAAATACTAAATATATGGATGATACGAATATATAAAATATCTTGGATTTCATAGTTTGATAAAGGTCTATTTAGATGGACCCTTACAAGTAATACTCGTCACTGGAATTTGCCATTTAAATCTGCTCAATTCCACAATTTATCCCAATATTATACGGAGTTTGGGTCGGGTTCGTTAAAAAAATTATCGTGAAGTTATAAATAATTTAATTATACTAAACATTTTATTTATATCAATTATTATAACTTATTTTTTTTATTATCAACAAAATACAAAATACATTAGCTAACTAAGTTTTATGCATTTGAAGAAGAGGGAAAAAATGAATACTACAGAAAAAACGCATCATAAAAAAATAAAATTAAAATGCTGTTAAAGCTACGGTATACTATATGTGTGCTTACAGTTACACGTAAGAATTGTACAAATTCAAACAGGGTTGAATTTACTCATAAAATAACCGTTACTATTAAATTATTAATTTGGAAGCAAATCAGAGGACTCATGAATCGAATAAACTAAAAATTGCGGCTTTACCCAATAAAATATGAATTAGGCAACGCAATTCTAAATACGAAAGAAATCCAATACTATGGTAAAATTTAAAACGAGGTGACATCTTCAGCAGTAGAACTGACTGAACTAGGGATTAGTCAGTAAAAAGATAGAACTTATTCGAATGGTTTATAACTCTATCTTAACAATGTGCTACCACGAGTTCTGCTTAACGTGTATAACGGGCATTATAATTGTTTTATATGCTGAATATAATTAAAAAATTGCCTTATGTAATCTTAAAAAGTTGATTTCTCTAGTAATCGCTGGATGAGGTTTTGAGCAATAGCGAAAATTAGGGGTTGCCGATAGTAAAAATGTTAGCCAGGTCTATACTTGACGACTTAGTATATAAGCACTGAACAATGCCAGTTGTTTTTTGTTCAGCTAGTTTAAAAACGAAAATTAATTTAAATTTATTTTTATTAATAAAACTTTGATCATTATGATATAAAGTAAATTACGTTTAGTCTTTTTCTAAACGCATTTAAGCGATCAAGATTTAAAAACATTATAAAGACAGACCTGACAAAATAAAAATGTATAATTTGTAGATGGAAAAACTAAGTTTCTATTCAGAATTAGTATTTATGCTCTTACACATTTATGAAAACAACTACTTATTATTTAAGGTATAAATATTTTACTGTTATATACTGTATTATATAAAGTTAATTTAACATACTTTTAACATTTTGTCATTATTAAAAAATTTATATGTCAACTGCTAACTCACCAATGTGCAATAATGGAATCTGATTTAAAATTTTTACATTTGTTTTTTAAATTGATAAACATAAAAAAAGAATACATTAAGACTGCATAGCAATTGTTTAAATTTAATGCATTTCAATTTTAAAAAAGGATAGTACAAAAATCTCCTTTAATATTTTAAATATGCTTATATTTCATGCTTATATTTTAATTTCTTATCAGGTTTACTTATATATAAATAAATTCCGAACAGTATTGAGTAAATTTTTCTATTTTATGTTTATGATTATAAAAAAAATTAATAAAATCTCAATACATATAATCTACACATTGATTTTAATTTAAAAAAATATCAATAGTTTATATTTTTAAACTTATACAAATATTGTAATTTGTATATAACAACTAGATTCGTAATGCATACATTCTTTATTTTTATACTGTATACTATATATTATTATTCATTTGTACTCATAACTTTTTTATTATAAAATAAATTAAAATAATATTTAGAATTACTGTAAATTATTTTTATAGTTTTAGTTTAGTGATATTTATAATCTATTTTAAAAATAAGTTTTTCTTATAATAAATAATTTTGATAGTTTAATTTGAAATATTAAATAATTTAAAAGCGAAAAAGTTTTTTTCTAAATTAGATAATTTTTGTTTGTTATTATTATAAAAACATTATTACAGTTTTGATTCATGTAAATGTTTATGAGAATTTGAGTTACTTACCTTACCCTTTATGTGTGCTTATATTTTTCAATAACAATATTTTTCATTCTAAAATTTCATTTCATTTTTATATTAATTCTTGGTCATCATATTTTTTAATAATTTTATAAACAAAATTATTTTTTCTTAATTGCACTATTTTATATATTTATATATTTATAAAATTTACAAATATTTAGACTGTATACTTATTTGTTAAAATAGAAGTAATATAAATAATGTGTTTTAACTGAAACGAATCATAATCGTTATTTTTTCTTTAAACTTTGAGACTAGAAAACTTTTTTTTATTTGTTATATAAAAATTTACAAGTCGATGTCATAGTAGGAAGTAAATAAATAAGTAGAATAAGTAAACTCCATTATTACTGAAAAAAAAATTTCTTAAAATTTGTATAGGAAATATATTATAATAGTATTATTCCACAGAAGAAGAAATTATACATCCTTAGAATTTAAATAACGAAATTCACCAAAATAAAAGATTTAGCATTTAAAAAACTTACACAGTTATCTCATTAAATATCAATTTATCCGAATCATTTTAAAGGGGAGAATAATATTATTTAAACAGCGAAGTTATTCGATATACTGTAGGTTTTACTACTCAGTCCTGCCTGAAACATTGACCCGGCTACATTATACATGTACGTGCGTTCCAGTACACTATTCCCTATAAAGTATAGAAATGGCATTTTTAATATTACACATATTAAATATATAAATATGTACTTAAAATTGTACACCGGAAATATAGAAGCTAAAATTTAAATTAAAAAGATTTACTAATTAAAGTAAATTTTAGTTACGTTATTAAACTTTATTAAAACAATTATTCTATTTAGAATATATTAATTTAACATTCTAAAAACTTTAAATGTTTTTTTTTGATAAATTGGCTTGGCCTTGTTATTGAATTTCAAAAAAAAAACAAGACCTGGCTCGTGAAAATTATCCATAGCCAAAATAATGGTAATCAAAATTCAGTCTCCACGTTATCATGAGTATGAACATTATTTCTATTGTTTAAATATTTTTTAAACGTGTACCGTACACTTTCAAATACTTTTAATTCCATAAATTCATTTGTAATAAATATGACTTTCTTTTTAAATATTTTCGAAAAGAAAGAAAAAATAAAAATTGTTTAAGGGAAAGTTTAATGGAAAATTTAGGTTTTTTTTAAGTTCCATTCAATTAAATAATTTAACTTGTGAAGATAATTTTTTTATATTTCAATCGGCTATAATAAGAGTCTATAATAGTTTACTTTGTGATTTTATAACATAATCCGACCATTAAGTATCAATAATATTATAAAAAGAATCAATTTATTGACAAGTAAATAGATTTTTTACAAGATTTAAATAATTTTGTAAATTAAAGTAAGTTATGTAAGTTATCTTATTTCAAGACAATAAATGAAATACGTATCTATGCTTCTTTAAGGTTTAAAAAATAAAATAAAATCTTTTAACATCTTTTAACCTCAAGAAATCCTAATTATAGGGTTGTTAGGCAAAATAAAGCAATGCTGCGTGTACAGAAAAAATTGACAAAATATTAAAAATGATAGGTAAATGAATGCTGAGATAGTAAAACTGTTCAAATTAATAGACAACCTACGATGGATCAGAATGAAAACGGAAAACTAAATTCTTGAACCCAAAGGCTAGTGGAGTAAAACAGTATTTAATGTTAAATAAACATATAATTCCTTAAATATAGACTAAGGAATCGAATTACAATATTATTTAAGGTAGAAAGACGTTCTTTATTTAAGACTTCGATGTATTTTATATACTACAAAATTTGTTCAATTATAGATGAAACATGAACCATAAGGATTAGAATCATTATGATATAATTATGAATTTTAGATTACCTGTCAGTACTTTATAGTAATATTTCAAATGTTAATTTGTTTCTATTTTTTTATACTTAAAATATTCAATTTTTACGTTAATAAGTGTCAAATCAATTTAATATATCATATATATATATAATCATTTTTCTAATTTCTATTGAATTTGTCTGATTTATATAATCAGTTTATGCGATTATCATTTACTATTTTTAAGAATATTGTAACAGGTACCATTCAACTAATATTATATTTCTAAGAACATATTTACAGAATCTTCTTATTCATCATATTATTTTCGATCGCATATTAATTATTAACGTGAATGATTTTAATAAATTTCGAATTATGTTCATAATGATATAAACAATAAGAATTAATGAAAATTCTTTTATAGTTAATCTTTCATATGTGTAGCGTACTTTTTTAAAAATTATTATGAAAAATAATAAACAAATGTTATATTAAATTACATCATTTTTACGAGTCTGTATGTTTATTGTAATTAATATTTTTAATAAAATAAATAAAATTTTAATGTTTTTTAAATGATTTATAGTTTATTCTTATATTTGAGCAAACATTGTGCTAACCAATAAATCCGTAGGTACAAGTGAATTTAAGTTTATACGAGGTTAATTTAAATTAATTACAATTAAATATTATGCTAATGTTATTAGCATAATAAATGTAATTTTCATTTGAATGCATGAGGGTAGCAGAATAAAAAAAAAAATGAATGATTCGAAATGGATAATTAATTAAAAATTTTTGAGTATGAAAGAAAAATTGTGATTTGATATAAATCGCATTATTGTCTTTTGCAATTGCACGAATGAAATGTTAAATAATATTAAAAGCGTACTCTAAATTTCTTAAAATAATTCTTTCTGAGTTAAAACTACGTTTTTATATTCACAAGAAGTAAAACATAACTAAAACAGACTAATTTATTACAATAAATTTCCACTGGTATTTGAACGTAGAATGGCCGGGTATTAGAGAACGCGTATCTAATTTACCCATACACTATGGAGGTATATGCTCGATGGATTAATCAGATCGGAACCACACGCTGTATTTCTGACACCAATTCTCACCTTGACGTTCATTCAATTTCGTGGCTCCTCACAACTCATTCATGCATATTTAAAAGCAGTGAGCTGCTTTGTTCATCCAATTGCATATTTATCAGTAGATTTGGTTACGCATGGCTGAACCTTCGGTGGATCTTTTCTTTTCCGTTACTGACCTTCTTCAATAAAACTAAGTCGCTTTTTGCAAGTAATTAGTAAATGTGCCGATCAGATATGTTAAATGCAATCACGTGGACTCGATTTAGACTTTTTCATTTTTTGTGAAGACACTGCTTAGATCATAAGTAATACATTAGCTACAATCAAAGTAAGATTATCGATTCTCCGAGAATTGCGTAGTGGGTAGTTAGTTTTAAAGTATTTTACGAAAATCGATGTGATTATAATGATATGCTATATAATGATATAATGAATCGGACGCCTAATCCATTGCCGGATATTGACAGTATATACTACCACTGTAGATTTCTCGTGCATTTTACTATTTACTGGCTCTATTATTAGATGTTATTTCTGTAGTTTTTTGGTCATACGATACAATAAATTACTTGGGCTGATTTCTATATTGAATACATATAAGTTACATACGAAAATGCAAAAGATGGGTTGAAGAAGTAAAACAATTTTAGTACTTATAGACACTTAAATTAAATATCCATACCTTAATATCATACATTAAAATTATAAATACAAAGTTCAGAATCAGTAAGTACCTTCTTGATTTATAATTAATTTATTTACATTCATATATAATTAAGTCACGGATGCTCCTTCTTCTAAAAAAAGCTCTACAAGAATGTGTATACTTACTACTCAATAAAAGAAATTCTCATAGTATAGCCCAATGTTTATATTTGTTTTTTTTTATTTGTAAGATTTTCGAATTTCTAAATTTTCTTACGTAATTGAAACTATACTGTCATTTTGAAATTTTATAAGCAATTAAAAATTCATTGGTTATTATTTTCTAACTGCATAATTAAATATAAAACAACCCTACTAGAATTAATCATTATTACTATTATTATTGATTGAATTATTATTGATAGAATTGTGAACAAAATCGCGAAATTATTAACATTTCTTAATGGTAACAATTTGAAAAGAATGAAAGAAATCGATAACTTTATTTAAAATATTACTTATCACATACAATTTACAAACTATTTTTCTTTTCTTTTAAATGACGCATAATAAAATTAGGCAAGATAAATATTTTACAAAGAATATTACAAGCTAACCTATTGAACTATAATTTTTGTAGAGCAAGTAATATCAAGTATTTAAATAACAGTGAAAAGTTGAAAGCAAAAAACAAACTGAACATTTTTATTGTTTTGAGTAAATTTTTTTAGTTATAAAAAGTCAACGAGGTCAAGCTCTAATAATCACAACATATACAACATAATTTTTGAATCTCTATCACTGTTAGTTGTTTACTTTATTATCAATTATCAACTAGAAAAATGGACAATTTGAAAGAAAAAGGAAAATAGAAATGGGGGAAAATACTTAAATTTTAGGTCCCAATGATTTGATTTTCATGTCTCTAGAGTTTATTTTAAAATTTGTTTAAGTTAATTAATTATAAATTATTTAAAGTATAAAGACCAATAAAAAGAAAAAAAATTCATTTTTCCGACGGGCTGCATTCATAAAAAAAAATTTCGATTAATTACTAGCCTATCTTCGTCTTGCCTTTTGAAAAAATACTCCAACCTCTTACATACGCGCTGGTTTTTTCAGTCTCTCTGCCTGGACGCTTTCTTTAGTGATATATTGTGTTGAATACATGAAGAGTTAAAATGGCAATGCACTCGACTTTGTATGTAACGATAATAATTCGCGAGAACGGAAACATCGGTATGAATTAATAGTAATTATTTCAAAACCCTAGTAATTGATGCGTTTATAGTTTTAGTAATTTTATACCGTCATCGGATTGATGCAACGATGTTATTTTCTATAATAAATTTTTCCTTGGATAGACTCATAAAAGCCCATTCACGAAATTTCGACACAATAGAGGCGCAAAGGTATTTTATTATGAGTTAAGTGTATTATTGCTTGAAACTGTACGAGAAAAGTTAAAACTTGCTTCTTTTTACTTGTTTTGCATTCTGTAAGGATTCGAGTACTGCCGTATGTGATACAAGTTGTTGCATAGGTGGAAACGGGTAAATCACTGATTGCGTATTACGCGATTGTTATTCAACTGAATTTCTATCCAAAAATTGACGCTTGTGTAAAGAATGTTTTAAAATCATGGATAGAAAGGTATGTAAGAGTTCTGCTTTAAAAAGTTGAAGAACAATCTCTTTACTCAGGACATCGCGGAGTTGTAGGCAGCGTAATCACAGGCAATTTTATATGTTGACTATCTTAGCTATCAACACTTGCAACATACACAAATAGGTCAAAGAATAAAGCGAATAGCCTCTGCTTGTCGCAGCTCCTGCATCAGTACAACTCACTTGTGATCATGGCTTATCAACAAATTTATGATTTCTGGTGCGAAAGCCCGAGTTACTCATGACTGCGCGATCGAAGCGGATGTTAGCCGATAATATAGCAGGCGGCTGGATTACCTGGATGAGTGGTAACCCGCGCCAGGTGATTGCGGCTACAGCATTCTTTATCCACACTCGGCGGCGCTAGGAACCGGTATTCAAGGGTCTGGATAATACTTCCGGAAACGTGAAAGCCCACTTAAGCAAATTCTATCGGTCGCGCGATAGCGAACGATTCGCACGGAGCGGCAGAGAAATACTGCCGCGGCGACCTGTTTCTCCGCGGACGAGGAGGTGGAAGCGGCGTGTGCACGACCTCCTACTACGCGAAATCTCCTACCCTGCCTCCCACGGCATCCGACTCCGAAACGTGCTCCTCATTTCTTGTGCCGGACACACATTTGTGGATGTCGGACGGTTGGGGAGGGGTGGAGGTGCCGAGGAGAAGGAGGCAAAGCTTGTGGCGTCGCATCGAGGCTGGTTGTCCGAAATGTTTATAACATGGACATCGATATGCGTCCTCTTGAACCTTGGCCACCCTCCAGGTTCATTTTCTTTTGTTCTATTTATATTTGGCGATTTCTTTCAATAATTACCGCCACAACCAACAATGAAAATACCAACACCAGAAAATTAATAATTTAACATTAACTAAATAAGTGAATTTAACCAGTACGTGTAAAATAGTACGCAGAATACATTTTTTATCACATGATTTTTATACTACAACAATATAAAATATTTAGTTCTTAATTTATAATATAAATTTCTTTTGATTTTAATTTTTTTACCGTAAAAGCTTTGACAATCAATATTTTTGTATGCTCAATAGGATACTTAAAAAAATAAAAAAGCACATTTAAAAAAAGTTTTATCGCGTTTTTACGAGTTGTTTGTATTTCCAGAAAAAAAGAAAACAAAAAATCTTTTGACTTTCTAATTGATATTAAATCTAATATTAGATCTAATTGATATTGAATTGTTAAAATATAAAATAATATATATTATTTGGCGAGCTTATTACAAATTTACATTTATAAAAGATTTTCCCCTAAGAATCTTAAAAATTCCGACTTTGTCTACACATTCTATATTACAATTTTTTAATTTTAATTTCCTATATTAAACCTTCACTTTTTTTCTATATTTACAAACGAAGTGCGGATTCGAAACTTGAAGTGGTTAGAAAAATACTAATTTAGTTCTATTTAAATATACGTAATTATTTTTATATTAATACATATACACATTCATCTTTATGTACAAAAATATCGTCATTTCATACAAAGTAAATGTATTTACAGTGACAGATTCGGAGAACGTCAAAATAATGAAATTTAAGTCATTAGATAGCAAAAAAATCTCATTTGTATTAGAGCCCAGTTCCCAGCTCGTGTGAAAAATGAAAATCGACTTTTGTAACATTAATTTTGTGTGTATGTGTGTGCGTGTTTGCCAAACATTAAAAAATTGCATTTTCTATTAATAAATAATTGCCGTTTAACTTTTTGATACTTTTATTTTACTATAAATTATATGCTAATAGCATGCTCACTTTTACTTGCTCTACGGTCGTGGTTTTCATTTAAATATGTAGATTTAAGCAACATTTTTAAAAAGTGTATCCCTTTTTGAAATCCATGTAATGAAAAGCACTTAAGGATCAAAATTTTTTAAGAAAATTATAACTTTTTTTATATATTTTACATCAATTTGGTTAAATTGGATAATAAATTTGACAACACACATTTCCAAAATAAGCTCGTTAGATATGTATATGTATTTGTTGCTGTTTGTCACTTGAAGGAAGAAGAAATGAAAATAAAAAAAATAGGAGAAAATGTAGATCGATTTTAATTTTCTAACAAAGAAACAAAAAAATATTAAAAAATATACAGTTGTCATATTTTTCATATTTTAATAATCTTTATTTCACAAGTTTTAAAGGCCTTCTGTTTCTTTCGTCATTATACATGCGTTTAGAGAAAAAAACACTGTATGGATAGCGTTGTGATGTTTACATACTTACGTCGAAAATTATTTTACATACTTTTACTTATTTCAACTGAACTAATGACAGGCGCCACTTGTCACATATCATTATAATAGTACCGCGATTAATTTTCATAAGTAAAGTAACGTTAAGTGATATGGCAAATCATGAAAAAAGCTTGTCGCATTGAACCCGGAAACTAAGGAAACAACCAAGGTCAACATTTTCTAGTTGAAGTTCATTATCAAACGTGATGACACGTTGTACAAATGGAGGAAAAATGAAGGAAGCCGCAACAACTTTTTCGGAGAATTTTTTTATCATATTAAGTTATTATTAACTTATCGAGTTACTCGGTTATAGAACTATTCAGTTTCATGGCTATAAGATTCTTGAGGTATATATATTCATTCGGTATTTCGAATTATAGATTTTTGTGCAATTCGGTTTGTGAGTAATAAGCAGATTGTGTTTTTTTTTGATAATGAGTCTTAAATAAATGGTTCGTTAACTTACTAGGTCATAAGATTTTGTATCGTATAAAAGTATACCACGTTTCTAGACAGTAACATATTCGGCCGCTAGTCGTACAATGGATGATTCTCCTTGCCGCTTCTAGGAATCGACTTTACACGTGTTGGTGAACTGGCACGCGGTCCTTACTATTGGAAGCCCCAGAATTCGTAAAACGTCTTTGATACTCGTACAGCTTAAAACCCCGTTATTATTGGCGATCCTATTGCCAATACTGCTTCGAGACACTAACCTACATTTTATACATTAGTTGTTGGAAGTGGTATTGGAATTTGTAACATAATAATTGGAAGTACATATTCAGTTTTTTAGATACTCACTTATTTTGATTCACTTTTATTAAAAAATATTGGTTTATTAAATTGTATTATTCTATTTTTATTTAGTCATGTATAGGCTCTTACATTATGTGGCCTTTTAATAGTAATGTTATTTAAAATTCGGACTTAACTATTCGCATGTGCAATAGCTTAAAATATCACTAAGTTTTTTAATTATTAAAGTATTGTTTGGTTTTAATTTAAAATTATTGTGCTTGCATTTTGTGGTTTTTAAAACAAAAATGTTGAGTAGTTATGCTATTAATTTATATGAGCTTATAGCGATTTTATGGTTACATATCTAAAGTGAGTAAATCTCAGCTTTAAATTAATTCAAAGAAGAAATGAAAGTAATTATAATAAAACTTTTATTTAATTTCTAAGGTAAATAGCGAAAAGACAGGGTATTGAAGTATTGCGTTAATGCGTAGACATGAACGAAAACGAACAAATTTTTTTAGGTATTTCTGATAAATGATAGTCCTGATGCTAATTTGAACCGAGAACCGGATTATAAGTTAATGTAATATTTCCGAAAAATTGGAAAAAATGTATGAACGAAAAGTAACATGACGATATTTTCTATAAAACAAGAACGATCTGGACACAAAAATTTAAATATTTACTATATTTACTGTGAAAGAGGGAAGTTTTATTTATAGATCATATTAAAACACCATCATAAAATAAGCCAAATAGTTAAATAAAAAAAAAGTATAAGAAAAAAGAGAAAGAATGCATAGGTAAAAATTACTTGCAGAAAGTTAAAAAAGAGATAATAACACGAAGAATGTATTTAAAAGTTCAACCTTGGGCAATATTTTTCAATGCAGGTTCCTTTGTTTTGCATGAACTGTGGCAGTAGATAAGCAAGACTTAAAACAGTTACTACTAATAGCACATGCAGGAAGTAAACGAAGCCAGTCACAACTTTCACCCGCTAATTAAAAATTATTACTTTTCTAACTTTTTGTCTTATAGAGCAACCATATGCACTATCATGAGCTGCTCATCCTTTCATCAGTAAAATGTTAATAAAATACTTAACACAGTAATTATTTTTTATTATATATTGTATTTCAATAACAATTGTGTAACATCAATTATATGTAATATATTTTTTCTTTTATATCATTATTGATTGATAAGAGGCGCGGAAAAATGTAAATTTCAATTTTCTATTCTTTTTTAAAACGTTAGAAATGAATATAAAGCCAAAAATTCTTTCTTTTTTATCTAATACGATCCGCAAATTGTTTAAACAATCAGACTATTTAATTACTTCTTTTTTTAATGTTGTTTTAGTTCGTTATTAATTATTAATTGATTAATTGATATTAATTAAAAATCAAGTATTTGTTGGATTGTTTGATTACAGTAATTATATTCATTTAAAGATACATTATTTTTTACCTTTTGTTTTTTTTTACTTCCATAGTGGTTTGTATGTATGTGTAGTTGTATGTCACTTATTGTTTTATGGGCGCACGATAATTATCCTTAATGAGTGGAGTATGATCAGTTTAGGCCATTTAAAAATGTCGCTAAATCACATCATTATTAATTATACATATTAATTTTACACAACTTTAAAAAATTTTTTTGTTGCAAAAAGAATAATTTTATGCTCATCTGTTCGAAATAATTTTTAATTCTTAAAATTGTTCTTTTTAAAGTAAGAAGTTTAAATGTAACATAAATAAAAGTACAAAATGTTTCATAATTTTTTTTTTATAAATATTTAAAACTATTTTTTAAATACAAAACAATAAAACTTACTTTTAAATTATAATTACGTAAAATTAGTGAGTCATTGTTAAATAAAGGCTTGAAAAAATGCCTCAGTTAATTTACTTTGAATTATCAAACATATTACAGTCGCATACGTTATTGCATGCGATGTAATTGCTATGATTTTTTTTAAAAGATTAAAAATGCTAAAAAAAATTTATCATTAAGTAATACTACTTAATATTTTAATAATCAATTTCAAATACCAGCAGTGCAAATCTGCTTGATAAAATTGGCGGCTTCGCGCTCTTCTTGTCCCAGCTGCTGGTTGTTTTTAAATTCTGGACGGAAGAGTACTTGAGTTCGTATACGTTGGCTTGACACTGATAATGGTATCTCAAAAATGAGCTCCCAAACCATAGTTTGATAATTTTTGAATAATTTATCAAAAGCTATGTCACCAACGTGAAACATCGTGTGAGTAAGGGATTTTGTCGGTTCTGGATTAATTGCTGTTATTAGAGAGTCAGGTATTTTTTTGTTTTTGTCTTCTAGAATGCGTAATAGTACCTTACAGGTACGTAGTAGGTACTCGTGCATGATCTTTGTAAGAGAATATGTTTATAATTAATTACTAGTATTTACCTCAATTTTTCCTCAAATTCACAGAAATGTTATAATTTAATTAATTGGAAACGCACATTTTAATTATCAATAGTTTTCATTTACTTTACGTTTTCTTTTGAGTTTTCATCGTCTCAAAATAATATGTATTTATTGTATAAAAGCTTCAAGCTTCTAATGTACAATCATAAAAAATCATAAAAGAGTCTTAGTATATTTTTACAAATCACCTTAAGGGAGCTGCGTCCGGTCTCACTAGAAGTAAGCATATCTGCATACGTTTTGATGATATAAATTTCATCTTCAACTTCTATGGGACTTAGCGCTATTTCTCTCCTGTCAACGCTTTCGTGAAAAATTTCAAGCAAATCCTTAATCTGGTCTATGTGCTTGTTGTTTTCATCGAGGCAGCATAATGCTTCCGACAATGCGATTGCTGAGGCTAATTTATCTTGTGAGTCGAAAGAGTGTATTTCTTCCGTTTTAAAATGCTGCTGTTGCCTCTGATCATCATTTTTCATATTAGATTCTTCTTTAGCAACTGATACATTGATTAGCTCAGAATAAAGCACCGAACACATTATCTATACAACAGTTAATGGCGCTAAACTTAAAAATTTTAAGAGTCTTTTTAAAAATATTTGATTTTTTAAGCAAAATACTACAAATAGCAAAAGAAACAACAGATTTGTAATGTTTGATTGAGTAATTACATAAAATATTTTCAAAAAATTAGTTTTAAAATAACGAATTTATTGAATTTGTAATATGTAAGTTCTGGAGGATGAGTTCATTGAACAATTTTTTTACGATTATATACAAAAATTAGTAAAACAAATAATAAAATATAATCTCCTAAAAAATCACTTTTTCTTTTAGGAAAAGATTACATATGACTCGTGGTAAAATATTAAAAATTTAGATTTTCAGAAAACCTTTTGAAGCTATTGATTGATAACTAGCATATTGATCAAAGTATCCTAAGCATCAAGTTTCGTAATTGATCTTCATTAACTGATACCAGTAGATAAGATATACCTGCAGCATGATTGAGCCACCGATAGGCCGACAATGGGCAGGTATGTTCTCTTCCATGGCAAGGACCGCATGGAATACACCAAGTGCGACACATTCTTGGAGCTCTCCGAAGCAGACCAATGCCAAGCACATCGCTTGATACATGCTGGCCCCCGTCTGTCAATTGATAGAAAGATCCCTAGATGATGAATATTTTATAAATTGCAAAGGATGAGAAGGTGATGCTCGTATGAAGAAACAGAGCTAATCATATAAAGGATCTTCTTACGCAGCTATGATTTTTATCATTATATCGCTACACTTAGAATCCTTACACATAATACTATATATTGCCAAGAAAAGAAAAAATTCGTTTTTCTCATACTTTTGGTTTTGGAAGGAATTGCATTTAATATATAAACATTTTTTTTATTTATGCGTAAAAAAAAAGTTTTACGGTTTTATAATACATTCATTTCAATTATCATAAAAACATCTTTCGTCTTTTAATAATTATATTGAATGCTTAAATTTTTAGCGTTGAAAGTTAAAATTTTTTATTGAAATTGCCTAAATATAAATTTTTCTCGTCCACGTGTATCAACGAAAAGTAATCGGTAACTTTCATATTTTTATACGTACTGATTAATGTCGATCATTTTTAAAATAAAAATTTTTAAAATGAAAGCAGAAAAAACTTAGTAATTTTTATATTTTTTATCGGTAAATACTTAATGACATAGCAAAAATTGTTATCTTAAACTATTCGATTATTGTATTTATTTATTGGAATGACATAAATAGTAAAATTCTTGATATGAAAATATTATGATTACACATAATTTTTTAAATCCAATATTTT
Source organism: Kradibia gibbosae (assembly GCA_018907135.1). Lineage (NCBI taxonomy): Eukaryota > Metazoa > Arthropoda > Insecta > Hymenoptera > Agaonidae > Kradibia > Kradibia gibbosae. Next base: position 26,375,874 of record JACCHX010000001.1, read on the forward strand.
TCGTATTAAAAAATTTTTTTCTTTAAACATTAAGACATTTAGAAAATTTATTGGAACTTGGCTTTTCTAAATGCACAGTTATCAGTTTTTCATTAGCTTTTTTACATTTAACTATAATTGTATGTTATTTGACTAAATATTAACGTGAGTAGTTGCTATAATAAATAATTTTTTTTTAGATTTTTATACCTTTACTGCATCGAGAAGAGTATCCGCAATCGGTTTCATTAGTGGTCGAATAAAATCCACAAGAGCATTTAGCCAAGGTGGTCTTATTTGATTCCACACCTATTACAAATTAAGTAAATAAGAATATTTGTATTTACTGACCATCTTTTGAGTAATTTTCTTTGCCAAATATATATATATATATATATATATATATGTGTGTGTGTGTGACGTCGGATTTACGCGTTTACGTGTTTTTTTTGTCCAATTAAACTTTTTTCTTTTTAGTAATTCAAAACGGGATAAGTACAAAATCTGCAATCACTGTTACCTGTTGTCGGTCAAGACTATTAGACCATGTTGAATTCTGTTTGATTGCAGGCAGAATCACATGCAGCGGGTTGCAGTTAGTGTTCAGGAGAATGTAGGTAAGGCTGTGAAGTGCCATTGTCGGAGAAATCTCCATCAGCCGTCTGCACGAGTTTTTGGGGCAGAGGAAACCGCCGCAACCTTCTTCCTTACTCGTCAGCTCACCGTTCTTCAGCATCATTGAGTTTACAAAGACATCACTTGTATTAGCGGTTGTTTGGCGAACGAGAATGCTCATCAGCAACTTCGCAACTGCGAAATCATTCATCGACAGTAACTGAAAGTTTTATTCGAAAAAAGTTTTTAAAGAGCACATACCAAAAATTAAACAAATTGTAATATTATTTATTTATAATGATGAAATTATGCATCTTTTATCATTTTTCCATATAAAAGTAAGCCTTTACAATATACACAGTAAGTACTATAAAAATAATTTGTATTTAATTATATATATTTGTATACGAATATATCGGCTCTTATTAAAATCATTAATTTAACGAAATTTGTATTTTCTTAATATCGTATTTACTTTAAGCAATTGAGTCCAATTTGGCTGAGGCTGAGATATTAATACATTAAACTCTAGTATAATCGATTGATCTTCATTAAGAAGTTGAAATCCATTTGACTTTATTTTGTAAGTACTAAATAAATTGGGCAAAACCACATATACCCAAGCCGATAGTCCATATTCCGCTTTTGATATACTTAAGCCATTTAAACCTTTGCGAAAAACCTTTAAAAATAGGAATCGTCATATTTTAAAAACTGTTGAAACAATTATTATAAAAAAATATTATATAAGAGCATTTTTTTATTTTTAATCATCATAATTTGAATATTTAGTATTTAAGTATTTAAATTCAGTTTCAGTATTTAAATATTCAGTGGGGAAAAAATTATTTATAAAAAAACCATATAATATATTAAATACATTTAATACATTAAATAAATTTATTGATTAATACTAATTTTTAGTACTAAATATATTATGGATCATTATTTTACGTGTGATATTGTATTTGTATAATGGGGTAGATTTTTAATCGAAAACGTATTTTATTCATAAATAGTGTCATCATAATAGTTATATGTAATATAGTTACTTGAAAAAGTGTCTTGAGTGGTGCGCCTCTCAACAATAAGCAAACGAGTAACTCATTGCATTTTGCATGAATATCGCGCATATGAGTCGACAACTTTTTAATATTTACTTTAGTAATTTCATCACTGAAGGTACAAATTCCTAGCGATAAATAAGCCGTACAAGACATTACATTGAAGGCATCCGTCCAAAACTGAATAGATCTTGGAAGACTGGGACTACCCTATGCAGTAAAAATATTTATTATTTTATAATAGTAATTTTAACATGCAAGCAGTCTATTAAAAATCAATAAAAATCAATTGTTTCTAAAAATACTGGTGTTGAGTATAGTATAATATTAATAGAGATTTATTATTGACAAGTTATTATTAATTTTTTAATTATTGATTTTTATAAAATATCAGTTTTAATCACTAACTTTAAAAGCAATGGTATATTAATTACTTATTAACAAAATAATTAAAACTATGTTAACTTAGTATAATATACTCAGAGTATATAGATAAAATTTACAAACGAATTACAAATAAATTATAAAACATTATTATTCAAATTAAATATACATTATTATAATTGTACGTGTAAAAATAATTCAATAGATAGTACATATACTTCCAATTGTATTTTGTGTCGCAAAATATGTGCATACTCCTGAAATAATGTAATATAGTGTAAAACTCAGTTATACCTAAAGCAACACTGGTGATAAGTTTGGCAATTAAAATGTAGCACTAAGTTATATGAACTTATAGTTATAAGTAAGAGTCGAGTGGATAATCTACTTTAGCTCAATACCAATTCCTACTGACACTATGTAACACTATTAGCTATTCGATTAGTGACTGAATAATTCAAAAAGTGCTTGTCGACTTTATTGTAAAATGTGTATAACTCTGTTAAAAATTTTAAGCCTGTGGCTTATTTATCCTTACATTAATAAAACGAGAGACAAAGATGGAGAGAGATTCGTTCAGCATAGCAGAAAAAATGCGCTGAGCCATTTTTGGGGATACAGTATTCCACAAATCCGCTTTTGTCCCTTTAAATTAATTAATTTTTTTATTCTACAATAATACAGGTTTTTTGCTTTAATATATTTTGGTAACAGTTTTATATTAAAAGTAATTTCGGTTTCTGAAAAATTATACAATTTTTTTTATTTTGATTGGTAATGATCTGAGCTCATATTCTCAAAACCTTTGTTGTTGCGAATGAAAAATAATAAAATTGAGTAATAAAATCACCAAATGCATTTGAAATCCGCGAGTGACCACTTAGGAGCAATGCTGCTAAAGCTGCTCGTGTGGCTGCTCAAAGGATGCATTATTTCCAATAAATACAAATTTGCACATGAGGTTATTTAAGTACCGTTCGAGAACAGCAAGACTTATTCTCGATAGATAGAATTTACAAAGATTTTGTTTTTATTGCGATGTTAACTCTGTTTTTCGAAGAGAACTAGGAACTAGGGTCTTGAGTAGAATTGTGTCCGTAGTATTATTACTATTTATGTAAAAATTAAATCGTTATATTAAAAATTAATATTAAAAATATTTTTAATAAATTAAAATAATTACATAATTTATTGTATTTGTTATATTTTTATTTTCAAGATAATGAATATTTAACAGCCAACAAAACTTGCAAATGAAAAAGTATGAATATCGGACCATTTTTTTAATAAAAAAATTTTGAATTATTCATTAAAGTAAAATCTGGAGTATTTTTTATGTAAATAATCTTAATGTATATAACAATTGTATACCTTGCATGTAAAAACACCACATTTGAATAGCATATGAGCAACTTTTATTTTTATCTAATATTTTATCACACTCCCAATTGAATGACTCAACTTCATTCAAAATATAAAGCGATATTAGACGGCAGTGAAGATCCAAAAGTCTTTCAGCGACTGCTTCGGTCATTTCGTCATATGACTTGTAGCATTTCAACAATTTAGCGCTACAATAAAGTAGATTAAATAAAAAGATAATTTAATTGGTTACTGAAAGTAATTGTGAAGATCAAAAATTTTTTCGTTAGATTTTTATATCTTGATGATAATTATATTAAAAAACTTTTGTTTTTTTTAAGCATTATTAAATGTCCTCATAAACTATCGTTTTTTTTTAAATTAATCAATTAAATATGACCTTCCGTATATCTTCCATGCGCCATTTTATCTAACCAGTTTTTCATTTTTTCATTTTAAACTATTAATGTTAAAATAATTTAATTTTGTTAGTATTCTATTTTTGCATTTGATTTTGTCTATAAAATTATAATTTTTTACAAAATATTCTATATTATTTTCTTAAAACTTTAATATTTGTCGGAATGCACCTGATTACCATAAATTATTTAAAATATTAACAATTTTTGGTAATTGTGAAGATGAAGTATTTTTGTTTATTATTTATTACAGCTTTATCATTTTTTTAACAGTTTTAATTTTTTAATTTAAAAAAATATCGTGGTGGGTATTTTTTTGTTGTATCATTTAAAATTATTTATTTAACGAGAGTAGCTTATCTCAATATAATATTATATAGTATTAAAATTTTAGAAAAAGGTTAAAATAATTTTTTTGGATAGAAATCATTAAGAAATGTTATAAAAAGTATGTTTATATAATGATTGCTTATTTTATAATAAAGCATATTGATTCCTTACTTGTAATTTCCAGGTACTATATTTTTAGCATGTTTCCTGTAACACCAGAGGCAATTGCGAATGAGAGCTGCAGCACCAAGAGTAGCTGTAAGTACTGTTAGATCAGCATGATCTAAGGACTCTTGTATTAGTGTATGTAGATGTTCTGTTGATGATTTTAACGAATCAAACTTAGTAAATTTATAAGCTATTATAAATACGCATTAATAAAATGGACAGATTCTTAAAATTTCTGAGAGTTTCTTCGTAATTTAGGGGTTGATATGACTTACATCTAAAAAAACTTCTATCAGTTACATCATCGTTCTGACAGGAGTTCTCTTTTAAAAATTTGTAATAACTAATATTACAATAATTTGTAATGTTTATAAAAGGGATACGAGTAAAAACTTCTTGAGTTATACTCAGTAACATGTTCATAGCTAGCCACATTCAAAACTTTGAAGTAGGGGAGAATTCAAAGTAGAAGAAAGAAATAACAATGGACAAGCAATAAATAATAATAATCTGTAATATACTTTAATAAATTTTTAATTTATCGAGTTTTAAATTTTCAATCGATACTAATATGAAAAAAATTTATACTTTTTATAAACATAATAAATCAATAAACCAACAAAATAACCAATAATCAAAATATTAATAATAACAATTCATATATACCTAAGAGTTGATCGGATGTCTCAACGAGTAACAAAATAAATTCACTTGGTAAAGTTTTTTTAATAACTCCGTTATTTTCTGTGTTTCCAAAGCTGTCTTCATTAATTGAGCTCAACCCTGATGGATGTTTAAATGTAATCATAAATTCAGCTTCCCACCAAATAACAATTTTAATTGCAGCGAATGAAGCATGTCGAGGAAAATCGAAATTTCCACCACAAACTCTAATACATATCGGCTCTTGCATTACTGTTTGCATATCCTAAAAAGTATTTTTAACATTTTAATCTATAGTGGTAGAAACAAAAGTGTAAAAGAGATTAGGAAATGAGTGAGAGGGAGATAGAAAACTACACTTGGTAAAAAAGGAAAGAAGCACTAGAGAAAAATGAATGGTAGATCAAAAGCAAAAGCAATAGGACGGGAGGTAAGACTCTGGACAGCTTTTGGATTAAGACATTGTAAAAAGAAGATGAGGGATTGAGAGTATTTGTAAACAATTATAAAACGTGGCTTTGAAATCATAATGGAAGAATTTATTAGAATGAGTGAAGAAGACAAGAGAATTGAGAGAGAGAGAGAGAGAGAGAGAGAGGAAAAAAATAAAGAAAAGCATAAGGAATTAAAAGATAGAACGAGTAGGACGAAATAAACTGGAGGAAGAATAAAATTAAAATTGAAGGTGAAGAATGGAAGGGAGTTGACAATAGAACAGTGAAAATGAAAGTATACGAGGACTACAAAGAAGAATTGACATTGAAAAATCATAAAACATTAAGTCTTCCCTAAAATTCATTGCCGACTTACAATCGGGTAAGAGTAAGTATTTTTTGGTTTTTTCATTCCCCAAATATGAATAGTGATTGGTTGATTTATCTTCTACACATTGTTTTGACGAATAAACAAGTGAATTTCCATAAATACGAATATGCGTTCTTCACCATGAAAAGAAGTTTAACTTTATTCGTGTGGCCTTCTAATCAATTCACGAAAATCTCTCGTTTTTTCCTTTTTTTCTTCGCTTTCCAGGAAAGATCCGAGTAATTACAAAAATGTTGTCTACATTATCCTCGTCAGTGGACGTCTTTATTCCTAATAAAGCTATCGGTGAGCTCGACACAATCATTTATCTTCTGGCACTTTACTATTATTTATTACAGAATTAAATTTCTTATAGAGCCTCTCTACCATACCATTAGATTATAGATAATAGATTGTTATTCTACTGTGCCTTGTTTACGAAAAATTGCATTGATCTTAAGAGTTTTTACTCGAATTCTCACTTTTTATTTATCGTCATTCGCATTAGAACGAAACATCCAGGTGGATTGTAATGCCTTGGGTACTATGGTTACCTCTATATCCGCAATTAGCGTAGTACCAGCGCAAAAACCTGACGATACACGTATAAGAATATAAATAATGTCTACATACCGATGCTTGAAAAGACCTGCTAATTTTTTAAATTTACAGACTGCAACTACTACCTACAGCATTTCTTTTGCCTGCATTACAAAATTTTGTTTATAATTCACGTTTTTAAATAATGCTTTAATTATAGATAATAGAGAAACAAATGGTATATATATGCATTTGTGTACGTGTTTCTATATATAGTATTATAAATATATGTATAAGAATTTAATAATATTTCGATCTATTTATATAAAGGTGTCTTAGCAGTGCGTGATAGATATGGCGTGGACAATTGTTCCAGCAATACAGTTTGCCAACCTCTTGAATGATAGCTTTTCGTGAAGGAATTTAACAAACGTAAGAATGTTTTTGCATTGACTCGATGATTTAAATGGTGGCGTGTGGATAGTCATATCGAATTTTCTTCCACTTCATTTTAGTTAAAGAAATATATGTGCTTAATCATACATCAATCAAGTATTATATAAAATAACAAATGAAACATTTGAAATTACTTTTGAAGTGGTATGCAATGCTTTTGAAAGTTTCATTGTCCGCGAAGCTTGAAAGGATTGTACTGATATAAGCTGGTAATAACAAGCTTTTGGTATTTTGGTAAAAGTCTATTTATAATGCTGTAGGTATTGATGTCAATGAATGGGTTTTTTTTCATCGACGTTATACAGAAATGGGATCATTTATCTCATGAGTGGGAATAGAAAGTATAAACAAGTAGTCAATAACGTAAAAAGTACTCTAGAATTCTAGACATTTTAGCAGGTGCAAAAGAAAATAGAAAAATATTATATCATTGCATGGAATAACTTTTTTACAATTAAGTAATTGTTATAAAATAAATACAAGCTTTTAACGCATTATAGAAAAACAGAATTTACAAAGCATATAAATATTTTAAAATGTATTAGAAGATATAATGATGAATAAGTTGCATGATTATTAATGAAATTATTTAACAGTTTACATTTGTTCAAAAATAAAAAATTTGTTTAATTTGATCGCTTCAATTTGAAAAAAATTGTCATTATTTTCAGTTATTGTTTGTAATAATATGCTAGTGGTTAATAAAAAAAGTTATATGTAATATTACAAAATTTCAAAAAATTCATGAAAAACATTTCAATGGAAATATATCATTGGAAAATACTCAAAATAAAGCATTGAAAATATACATTATGAAAATTAAAACGAATATACTTGTATTAAATCATCATTTATTTTTTCGCCAACTTTCATGCAATAAAAGTACCAAATTAATACTTTTCGTAGATTTTTTTTTATACGCGATAATAAATTAAAACAAAATGGTACCAAAATATTGCAAAATTATTAAAATAGTATCTGAATTCAGTATAACTAATTTCACAAATTTTGTTGGTTTTATTTCGTTTATATTAAATCTATTTATAAAAAAAAAGTTTTAATTTTAGTTTGTATTTTACTAGAAAATTTTATTAAGAACATACCTGATAGTACTGCAAATCGCGTTGTAAGAGAATCCTGACGCGATCTACCAAATTTCCGTCTTCCATAATTTCCATGATCACCTATTGATCAAGCATACACGTATAAATTGCACATTTAGTTTACGGTTAATAATATTAGGGTATTCTTTTTGAAGAAATTTTATCAATACAATAAAAATATTAAAAAATATACCGATTTTTAATTAAATTACTTTAGGTGAAGCATGAATATTTTAATATTATCAATATCACATTCTATATAAATTTTTTATTTAAAATCATATAAATTGAAAAATATAAAAATATTGAATTAAATTGTTTTATTTATTTATATATATATATATATATATATATATATTTACAAAGAATGTATACACATACATTTCATTCATTTATAATTGATATAAAAATCATTTTCTATACTATATACAGATATAATTAATAAAATATCGACAAAACGATTGTTTTACTTTTCCTTAATACTATAAGAACACTTATTGAATGAAACTGAGAAGTTAACAATATTCGGAATTTCTTCATTTAATAATTCATGTAATGATTTTCCATCATGTTTATAAATCCATGTACCATCAATGAAATCATAACGCTTGGGACCAGAAAAAGGGGAAGATAACCAAATTTGTTGATTTGGAGTTTGACGATTAATAACATAAGTTCCATAATTACTTCCAAACCTTATTGTAAGTACTCCATCCTATGAATAATATAAGAAAACATTTAATATAAGATTAAATCTGATAAAAGTTAAAAAACATTGTTAGATACTAACTCCATAAGATACATCAGCTTCTTGTAAATGTATTGCTTTTTCAATGACTTCATCAAAGTATTCAGACAATGACTCTAACGTTTCTGCAGACACTTTTGTAAAATTTATCAAATCTGTATTTCTAAAATAAAAAAAATATTTTTATGCATAATTAACTATAAACAAAATAAGTATCACATTACAAACATTGTGGTATACTAATTTAATATTTTCTATAAAATAATAAATACTTACTTGATGTATTTACGATTTGTTTGATAAAAATATTATCACTTTAAAACACTGATTAATGAAAAAATGTACCTATAACTATTTTAAGACGACTTATTGTTCTTTAAAATTAGTTAAAGTGAGGCTCAACGAATAAAGCCACAATGTTCGTAAAAAAATTTTATACAGCAATTAATAAGATATGTGTGATACAAAATTTGTATATAATGAAATGTACGATGTATATATATATATATATATATATATAATTAAAGTAAAAATGTATGTGACTTACGTTCTTGTTGAACAAATTCTATGAAAAAGTATATACAATGTGTTGACCGCTAGCCTATTTTTATTTATTACTATTTCAGGAATTAAATTTTTGGTTTTATTTATTACAACATAACCTCTTAAATATTTTGAATTTGGACTTATATAGTGATGAAATGAAAATTTTCTTAATTTTTTTACAGTAAACTTAAAAATAGATGCGTCATATATTAAATTTCTAGTTGCTAAGCTAATCATTCTATTACTGCTTAATCGATGTGTTATTGATCAAACTTTAAAATAGCAGAATATTATTTTCATTTAATCTTTCAAGATATGTACTTTGTATATGATTCCCAGAATAATTGAAGCATCTGTCGATAAAATTGTATTCTACGTGAAAACTTATTTGGTAATAAGAGATTTTAAATAATGAATATGCATTGTTATGTTTTATTATTGACAATGGAAAGACGCAGTTGTTTAGATTTATATAATAATTGAAAAAAAGAAATAATCAAAAATTAATAATTTTTAATTCATATTGATGTAAGGACTTAATATATATATATATAAGTATATATAATAAATAAAATATTAATACATTTTTTAATTTTACATAAAACTGCATTATTTAATGACAGCAATACTAATAAAATATTTGTTTGTTGTTTGAAACTTTCAATAATATTTGACTTTATACAAAATAAGACTACAATAATATATTTTGAATTATACATGTTTAAAAAATTCAAAATAGTTACAGTTAGCAGTTTTATGTGTAATAAAGAACTATAATTTATTGATTAATTTTTAAATTAAAATTATAAAGTTTATTAAAAATCAATACCTGGATGTGTACAATATATTACATATAACTTGTACCAATATAAAAGTAAAAATGTAAATGATAACAAATTATTTAGTAAATATATAATTGTTTTAACATAACTACATATTTTATAACTAAAGTATAACAATATTATTGAAATAATATCATCATATAACGAATATAATAATAATTTAATAATTTAAGAATATAATAATAATAATAATATAATAATAATGTAAATAATAATTTAATTCTCATTATGATACAGAACGTGTTAAATTAAATCAAAATAAAATTAAAAAAATCAACTTATTCTATTATAATACAAATAACTAAAATATTATATTTAGTAAATGGTTATTATTTGTTTTATATAAAATGAAATTTTCATGAAAGCATAGAATTGCAAGACCATTAAAAGTAAAATTACCGAAGACTCTAAATAAGTGTATAGAATACCTGAATATGGAATTTGCTACGTAATTTCTTAACAGTTACAGTTAAGAATACATTTTATTCATTATGAAAAATGTAATTGTAAATGTCCTGAGAAATTAAGATTTTAATTATGCTTTAGTTTCATTGTTAACTCACTAAATATAATCCACGCATATAATAAAAATTCATGTGCATTATATTTTTATTTCATATTTGCCGTCAAACATGTATAACTTAGAATAACAATTTTTAAGTTATCATTAGTCATTAAAATATTATTATGGATTTAACTAGCAATAACAATTACTTTTGGCAAATCGATAAGCAGACAAAAAATACATTTTTTAGTTTATAAATATTTTTATTATATTTTTAAAAAATTGTACAAAAGAAAGTTAATTTATAATAAAATACAATATCTTACATTTTTAAGGAATCTGTTAATATTTTTTGACGTATCATGATATTTATTTTATGTGGGTGTAACATTAATAATCTTACTTAAGTAATGATTTTCAAAGATTAAGATTAAGACTAATAATGATAACATTTACTATGTATTGCTTTATATCATTTTCATGTATTTTAAATTATCACACGTAAAAGTATTAGTTTTGTTTAATATTAAAGAAATACCATCCATAATATAAAGAGTCTTTTACTCTACTGTGTATTACAAGTATAATTATCTGAAAGTTTTTACAATTATTTGATTTCGAGAATTACATTTTGCCAATATATTTGAGATTCAGTAGATAAAAAAATCATTTATCAAAGGTGAGAAGAAATAATACTTAATAAAAGTTATATGTATAAGTAACGTACTACAAAGTAAAAAATATTATAATAAAAATATGCTTTTTATACAGAGCATATAGTAATATTTACACTTCCATTTACGGGAATTTTATTTTAAAATTGAATACTTTAGCATAATAGAAATATTTAATATTTAATTATTTAAATAACTTTAAGTCAATGGTTTATTTCAATATTTATATAGATGATATATGATCGCTATATAATTGGAAAATGCAACATTTTTTTAAAGAAGTTGTTATTATTTTGTAGAAAATAATGATATTCAATAATAATTAAACTTTTATTCTTTTTTAGAAAAAATAAATTTTTTTTGTGTTTAATCAATTGTAATTGAATTAAAAAATATACAATTCCTTTAAATGTAGATAATAGACCAGTTTTGCATTTTTATTATATTTTAAATTAAAATTTATTTAACCAATGTTAAAATCTTGTTCAATTATTTATATTTTTACATTTGAATTGTATATTAATAAATAAACTCTTAAAAGCTATAATAAATATTCAATTCAAATCAAATTTTTTTGAGTAAATTTGAATTTATGGCATTTGGTTTTTATGGTAGATGAAAAAAATTCATTTTGAAATACCCATACATCAGAAAACTTAAAAGAATCGAGAAATCCACAATATTCGGAAAAAGTGTCTATACGTAAAGAAAAATAATGTGTCGGGTAAAGAATGAAAAACATCATAAACAATTAAAAAGATATTCCGAGGCTTTTGCCTCCTTTCATTTTGGGCTCTTTTTTTCGATTTGACATTCATATTTGCTTGAACAGTCAAAAAAAGGAGAAAGAGAGATTGGAAGAGAAAAATAATGAGACATTTCTTTAGCTATGCGTGCATTTAAAATTCAGACTGGTAGTAGAGAAAACAAAATAATCATTTTTTACACACATTCTGTATGGAGGTGTACATGGCTATTACAAGGTCATGTACGGGAAGAAAAAGTACGACGGAGTCTTGTAGCTTATCTTATCCTTACGCCTCACCTGGTCCAGTAAAAACACGATCTTCGTTCTTTTCCCAGTTTTACGTGCCTCGCTATTTTTACTTTTTTCTTCTTTTGTTGTTGCTGTTGCTCACGCATCAGGTGCTTCTGGTTTGCAATATCAACGCTCTGCGAAGTAAACCGGTTTTCTCGAAGAAGCCTACACGATGCTCGACCACTTGCAAACTTATTGTTTCTTACACGAATGAGAAATAGTGAGCAAGAGAGAGAAAGTGAGCGAGGGAAAGAAGGAGAAAAATAAAAGGTGGGGCGGGAGGTCATAAACGCGCGCCCAGGGTCGATTATAGATTTCGCGCGAGCCACTTCTTCAAGTACTGAAAGTTGGACAACAACCCGCGCTATCGACAGAATCGGGGGCAACCGGCAACAGAGTTGGCTCATGGATTTTGCGTTAGTGCATAGCAAGATTAATATAATACCCACTCTGGGGTCCCGAGGTAAAGTAAATCGGCTTATAAGTGAATCTTCCTCCTGGCGATTAATGTTATGTCGTCGTGTCGGTTCTACCTTTTTATTACAATTGATCCGCACAAGGAGCATTATACTTTTTAATGTATTTAATACAAGACTTGGCGACGACTTTAGTTGAATTCTTATTTTTTTAATCACACATTATATACATAGTAAGTTTATTAGTCATTTATTATTTTCTCTTATACACTGGCATATATATTTAAACGTTTTAATTCTAAAGTTTGTTGGATGCTCAATTGATTTATATTATTGATATAATAACAAATTTGCATGAAAAATGATTTTTTTCCTTTTAATAGTATTTTATTATTTTAATATTTAATAATATTTACTTTGAAGTTTCCCGTAAATATATTAAATTTATGTATATATACAATTTGTCTTTATCAATTTTAAAAGATAAAAGATTGACCGTAAAATCTATAAAAAAATTCTCAATAATAAAGAATGGCACATTCGTGTAATTAACATTAATCATATTTGTTTATAAAATAAGAATATAATAATTATTAATTAATCTAATGAATTTTTAGCCGAAACAAGTGATTGCAAATTTTTCTTAAAAAAGTTGACGGGACGATGAAGGAAGCCGTTATTTTAATGATCTTGGGAATTATCGTCCTTAAATTTTGTGACGGGACAAACTTAACAAGTATTTTTCGATTAAAAAGAGCAGGTAAGATATTTTAAAAATATAAAAAAAATAACTATACTAATATTATAGTTATATTGGTTAATTTTAATCATGAAAAAATTATGTGTATTTTTCTATTAAATAATAATGTCTTCAATATTATTAGCTTTACTACCTTTTGTTAAAAACTAACATTTAATTTTAATTATTTTTTTAGAACCAGACTTTATTTTGCATAGCTGTACAGCAAGTGCACAATTAACGAGAAAACACCGTACAAATGATGCTCCAAAGCTGGTTAAAATTCATTTGAATACATTTACGGCTCCTTCATTAAGAATTTCAAGCTCAAAGATCAAAAGCTCTAATACTAACAAATTTTTTAGCAATGATTTAAGATCACAAATAAGATCAAAAGGTAGATACTTAAGTAATAAAAATGCAACAGATACTCCACTAAGGACTGTTGATGTTAAAACCATTTATAAAGATATTCCAATTATATTTAAGAAAAAAGATCCATTACCTGAATTATTCAGAAATAGTTCGGCTAGAAATGTAGATACAGATACACCTATAATTGTAGTGCAAACTCTACATTAATGATGTTATATAAAGTAGATTTTGAAATTTTCATATACAGTTTAATACAAGAAATTTATACAGTAATAATGAAAATGACTAATCTAGGATTATATATATAAATCAACTATTTTCATAATAATGATTAAGGATCGAATCTGGTAACTTTGAAATTTCAGTCTGAAAAATGAAAAATATTTTGACATAGAATATAATATTAAAATTTGAATAATAATACATTGTTTTGATTGTTGACAGGCATTTATATAATAAAGTAAATAACTTTTTTGTATGTATATAGTTTTTAAAAATAAAAATTTGTATATTATTTACCTTAGTAACTTTCATTGCAACACCTTCTGGTAAATTCCTTTGAATGTACTCCAAGAATGTGTCTGCAGTTGAACCAGTTAATTTAAAAAAAGTTAATAATCTATAGTATGTTCTCATTTCATATTGAACTCTATGTTTCTTATGAACATGCTTAGATTTAAGAAGAGTTAATCGTTGATGTACAGGTTTTTTGGGAACAACCCTAAATATTCATCACATCAATAGTAATTATATATTCATATAATATTAAATGGAAAAATTACTGAAAATTCTTACATAGAACCAACTTTAATTTCCAAATGTTTGGCTGCTGTTAATGTAAATATTGAGTAACTTTTTAATACAGCAGGATCATTTCCTCGTACTTCAATTTTTATTTCCTTAAATAATTTATCAGGTGTTCCCTAAAAAAATCTAAAAAGTTATTTTTTACCTTATTTACATATTATTAAGGTATAATTTTAATCTTACATTTTCCATAGGTTTCTGCTCAACTGAGCTCGAAATTGGTTTAAAAGTATAGCCCTTTAAGTGTTTAGTAGTTAAATTTGAAAGTTGATTAAAAAACTAACAATAAAAGAAATATAAAATATTTATTATTACATATATAAAATATATTCATAATATTAGAATATCTAAATATATAAACTTAACCTCAACGTTAAAGAAATGATTACTTATCAACTTACCCTTAAAACCGACATTTTCTTTTGCATATAATATAACTTGATATAATTTATGTTTTATCTAAAAAATTATAATAAATCGTTGTAACAACTACCAATTAGTGAAAATTGGAGCTAGTATTTATCAATGCATACTGTACGCAATATATATTTAATACTTTTCATTTCTATAGACCAAATGTATCAATTTAAGGGTTATAATCGGTTTTCATACGCAAATGATAAAACAGAGCAAAACTAAAATCATTCATTTTATTTATTTTTTACATTTTACATACAATCGGAAATCTCAAAAAATAAGGCTAGATGTAAAATTATGAAATAAACAATGAGATTTTTTATAATGTATGTCTAAGACGTACAGAATTTATTTTGAAAAATACATATTACATTATGTATTAATATTTAAAAATACAAATTTTGTATTTTTCATTACCATATAATTCTTGAAAAGTAGTGAACAAAATTTAACCAATTACACTTAAATTATTATTATATTAATAATTACTCAAACTAAAGTTGGTTCATAAAATAAAATGAATACAATTAATTCTCTCATTACTTAGTTGGTAAAAAGTTTTAATACAATTTGAAATTATATGGTGGGTCATAACCTTTCAACGTTTATTCATGAATGAATTAAATGGTCTTGAAGGAAAGTTAGAGAAATTCTGTTGTGGTGTCTGCCAATTATTTAACGCATTTCCTAATAAAAGTCCTCCTATCCCAACAGAACTTCCATTTCCTCCACTTCCACCACTATTCCCTCCTGCTCCATTACCACCACCACCACCATTGTTTTGCCAATTTCCTTGGGACATCCAATTTGAATTCCTATTAGACTGTTGAGATGCATTTTGCCATACAGGTTTATTTGAATTATTCATGCTCATATTCATATTCATTTTCATATTTATATTTGGGTTCTGCATGTTTGAATTCATACCACCACTCCCCCCACCATTACCGCCCATATTATTCATACCGAAATTTTGTTTGTTCATCCACGAGTCATTCATTTTATCTCTAGACCAGGCGGATTGTTGACTTGACTGATTTGATTGACTATTCCAACGCATATCTTTCTGTGAACATGTCGGATGATCATCACCCCATGGATCTCTAGCATCTTCAGGTAAATCACCCCAATCGTCTTTATCATTTCTAAAAGATTTTTCTGGTGGTTCCCATCTTGGCTCATGTCGCGATTCATGTCTCTGTTCATGTCTCTGTTCATGTCTTGTTTCATGTCTAGAATCATGTCTTGATTCTTGCCGTGATTCATGCCTATTAGTATCTCGTATTTCTTTTTTTTGCACATCCCAATTTGTTCCACTACTTGAAAAGTTCGTGTTTTTCCAACGATTATTAGAGCTACTTTGAGATAGGACTTGGTTTTTATTGTTCCAAGAACCACCTCCACTATTGTCCCATTTATCGTTATCTGAACGATATTTACTACTGTTACTGAAAATACAATATATTATTATAATATTTAATCAGGCTACTATACAGATGTAAAAAGTTTTTATGTAATTTTAAATTAGCTTGCATGTAAAATAATATACTGGTACAATTCTTTTGTTAACAATAATGAATGAATACGTATATTAATTAATTTTAGTAATATTTAAAATCATCACATGTAAATACATTATTTTTCCAAATAAATAAGCGATAAAATAAATTTTTAGTAAATTCTCATTAGGATAACATTCAGTACTAAATTTAAAAATTTATTGACCTGGATGAGTAGACATTTAACGATCGTAATACTTTACATTCAAGCAATTTTTATGTAAGTAAGATAAAATACTTTTATGTCATAGTCGTAATGATAATTATGTGAATAATAATAAAATTTGTACTAGTAACAAATAATTATAGATTATAAGTGTTTTATTAATTATTTATGTTTATAAATAGATAAAGAAAATAATAAATCATTTTATACTTATGTACGATTAATGTTTTTCCAAAGTAATTGTAAAACTTTAAAGCTCACCTCTGACTCCAATTTGATGAAGTTTGTGCACTTTGCCAAGATTTCTCTTTATCTTGATTTGAGTGCCTTGACCATCCAGTTTCAGCGACTGTACTTCTGCTCCAGTTAAATCCCGGTATATCCCATTCATCGGCAAAACGTCTAGATGGTGGTGATTTTTGCCTGCTTGACATTATGCCTTGTCGCGTCGGAGATCCACGATAATTATGGGGGGATGGTTGTCGCCTCGAAGGTGAATTATGTCTTCTCGGTGGAGAATTATGACGCCCACCTGATGAGTTTCTTGACGTGGTAAAATGTTGACGAAAATTCGGAGAAGAGTCTTTTCTTTGTGGTGATAAAGGCCGTCGAGATGGTGAAACAGGTCGACGTAGGGGAGATGATTGTCGAGAGGGTGATCTCATTATCATTCGTGAAGGAGGTGATCGCCGTAGTGGACTAGAGCGACTCCATCTATCTTGCGAGTCGTTGGATCCATACATTGATTGCTTATTTCTGCTCCAAGAATCTAAATAGAAATTAATTCCAATTATAATTATTTTGCTATAATTATTTATGATATACACGCATTGTATCAATACCTAGATTATCTTGTTTACGATAATTTCCTCCTTGAAAGCGGTTTGGACCAGATTTTTGGCAATGTGCACTATTTGGCTTCTGATGCATTGACTGTGCCATCTTCAGACGCTCAGATTTATTCATTGGCATCATCAATGACGAGTCTAATGTCACATTGTCGTATTTTTTATTTTTTATTTGACCAGAAGGCCCCTCGAAATCCCTATTATTGGACGTTGTAATTATAATATCTTTAGGTCCTGTTTCTTTAACATGACGTCCTCTCATTGGATTGATTTTAAATTGATCTTCGTCTAATCCACTTTCAGGTGGTGCTATTCGATCCCAAACTGATCGAGGTGGCAACTGACTTTGCAATTTATTTGTTTTTTCTATGGCAAGATTTAACATTTCTTGTAGCTTTTTCACTGTCTCTACGTCAACTGAAAATCCTACACCTGTAAGTTTTTCTTTCGCAGCATCTAGAAGTTTCTTTTGCTCTTGAACTTCTTGAGCTATAACAGTCGGTTCAACGCGATTACCAGACAGTTTTTCACGAAGGTCGCCATGATCCATGTCGCGTAATTTTTTATCATGCATCGGATTAGTACGAACGTTTGATCCTATAAATGTATTGACATTAATTCAATAACGTATTGTTAAAATTTTTGAAACCTTATTTCATGTTCATTAACTTTCAGTAATGGCTTAGAAAGTTTAAAAAAAACATCCACCATTCACATAAAATACAAATTTAATAAATTGTCGTAGTTTTCGAAATATCAAGTTAAATGGAATAAACATAAAGCTGAGTTTAATAAGTATAAATGATACAAATACTTCTTCTTAAAAAATATATATAAATTATTATTACCTAACCAGGGCTTATCATACGGTTTAAATTTCTTTGGTCCAGGATGGTAGGTTCCAGAATCATTTCCGGGAAACGGTCTTTTACCTTGAAATTTATTCATTGTATTAAAACTTGTATCAGGAAAATTTTTTTCCCCTGGAATAAAAGTAGTTTTGGCTTTGAAACCTTTCATAAATTTTAAAGGTAGGCCTTTCTTATATGGTGGAATAGTGACAATTCCAGAATTATATTTGAGAGCTGCTGCTTGTTTCGACTTGCTGATGAGCCCAATTGGATTGTTAGTTATATTCTCCATAGGTGATGTCTTTAGAAGATTACGCATCATCCTACGTTCCATTAACATTACTATTTCAAATCCGTAACCTTTTGGTGTAGTATCTACAATACATGCTTTAATAGGGATGAATGGATTGCCATATAATTCATCAGCTGGTTGAGTTAACTCTAGGATCGATCGAATAGCTTGTTTTGTCAAAGTAGTTATGACAACTATTCGATTTAGTGCACTCATTTTTCTAAGCGCAGATATAACTTCCACAGCTGTTAAAGATATTTGAGTATTATTGTTTTTCTTTTTTAAAAGTAATATACAATTTTACA
Source organism: Kradibia gibbosae (assembly GCA_018907135.1). NCBI lineage: Eukaryota > Metazoa > Arthropoda > Insecta > Hymenoptera > Agaonidae > Kradibia > Kradibia gibbosae. Next base: position 26,394,890 of record JACCHX010000001.1, read on the forward strand.
ATATTTTACTTACATCGACCAAACGTATTGTTGGTATTTATGACTGCTACTGCTTTAGAATTAGTTAGAGCCTTTTCAATTTGACTCATAACGATTTTAGGCTTACCTGTTATAAAGGTAGCATTTTTTATCTCATTTAATTCACAAGTAATCTCCGCTTCTACGATTTCTTTTTGTATGTCTAGTCCAATTACTTGTTGACATTTCTAAAAATAAAAAAAATTGAACAGAAATTTAGTATTAAGTAAAATAAAATTAAAATATCTATAATTTTTTTTATATATTTACAGATGACAGTAATAAACTTGTGAGCCCTGTTCCACAACCAATATCTAAAACTATAGTTTTCTTTGTAGGAACTAAATAATCTGCAACAACGTTTGTCAAAACTTCTACACCTGCCAAATTAGCCCAAACATTAGTTTTTGGGGCTAACTGAACTTTTACAGAACCAATAGTATCATCAAGAGTTTCTGAACCCAACAAAAATGTATTATTTGTCTTTATGACGTTGTCTTCTCTAAAAATAATAAAATAATAATAGAATAATTTAATTTTTAAAATATAATTAAATTATTTATTTTATAAATTTATGGATATCTTACTTTATGATAGTTTTACAATATAATGACTTTACATTGCAATCTTTTCCAGGTCCATTTTCAAAGAGATCTTTAATTTTATTCATTAGTTCAGCACTAATATTTTTACCAGTAATGTGCATCATTAACTCTTCTCTACGATTACAGCGAAGTAATATTGTCAATCCATCTAGATTCTTAATAAATGAATTTTGAATTTCAGTTGATTTCTCATTATCAGTTTCTAATTTATTGCTACTATAATTTTCGTCTTTCTCTTCTAAAATAATTTCTTTTTCCAGCGTTTCATCATGTTTCTCTTGTATTCCTTTAAAATCCTCATCATTTGGTGATTGTTCTAATGACTGAAGGAATTCTTCAAATACCTGTATAAAAAGTTTTATAAGGGTTGAAAATTTTAGATTAAAGGTAGATTAACATTAGTGAATACTTTAATAATCGTTTCTTAAACATTAATTTACAAGAAAATAAACAAATGATTTTAACAAGCTGTAGTTTTATAAAATAATAGTAATTGCAAATTTTCTGATATGAGGTTTGAAATACAAAATTCTTATTAAATAAAGCGTTAAATGATTAAAGTAAATAATAGAATTTAAGACCACTTTTTCAATTTAATTATTCTAATTTCGTTATAAAACATTAATCCTCTCCAACTTAAATATCAGCAAATAACAAAAATATAATAAATTTGTTACCAACGTTGTCAATTTTATTTTTATTATAAAATTTGAATCATTTATCTGTTTCAGAGCTTTTACTTTAAATGAAGTGAAATTCGCCATTTTGCACTTATGTGTTAGTTTTGTGTAGATACAGTTTGTAAAAATCTACACAAGGGACAGATGGAGTTGTATTTCTTCTTTATTTGTAAAGATCATCTAATACGTATTTTCTATGGAATTATTGTATTCGTCATGCCTAACATGGAGCACCTATGCCTATTATGAATATAAACTTGTGGATGAAATGTATCTAAAAACACTAATATATCACTCATATTGAAGGCTCCTTTTTTCACATGAATGTTTGTAAATATTGATGATCCAATTGTTTTTAGGTATATTGAAGAATGATGCTTTATTTTATAACTATATTTTAGCTGGTCTTTTTTAATCAGAACATTGTAGTAGTATAATACAAAATTTTCTTCAAACTGTAATAATATTAATGATGTAGATTTGTTGAAACTGTACAATAAATGTATTGTAGTTTGCATCACAAACAAAATGATGTGATCTTTTTTTTAATTTTTCACTTGTCCATATAGTTGTATTGTGATTTCATTTTTTTTATAAAGTAATCAGCATTCAACATTCTTGAACCATTTTGAAATTTGTTGAAAATAGATCTGAAGTTTCTAATGTTTTACATTAGTTTCTTCTTATAAATTTATCTTCATAGGTCTTCTTATCATTGAATTATAAATGAAGATTCTATACTATTTTAATGATTTTTTATTTTGATTTTATATAGACAAAGATATGATTATTCAGTATTGAATTATTGAACTTGTATCTTGATTTAGTTTTTATTATTATATTTTATAACAAATATAACAAATAAATAGTATTATTCCATCTATCCCTTACTTACACATTTTTTTAAAAATAAATATAATTTTTTTAAATTGCGTTGATTTATCAAAACCTGCTATACCTTCACAACGCTCATAACAAAAGGTGGGTATTCTTCAGTATTTTCCAAATTAGCATCTGGAACACCAGGAATCATTTGCCAGCTTGATTGAATATTCTTGTTATCAGATGAATTCTCAGCTTCTTTTTCCTCCTCCTTTGAAGACTGTTGATTATGCTTTTTGTTGCCTAAACATGTCACACAAAATTCATCACTTTCAACCTTCACAATTTTATTAAAGAAATAAAAAATATAATTCTGATACTACAAAGATGGCCTATATAAACACGTAATAGAAAATTAATACATACTTTATATTTAAATCTGCTAAAAAACCATAATAGTTATTTTATTGTTTACAAATGCGTTTTCGTATTTGTTTTCTTACTGCTTAAAAGTAAGAATTTAATATTTTCTTGGTTTTAAAAAACCGTAACTAAAATTTAATTCATTTTACATTTTTATAAGGTAAATGATTTCCAATAATCGATGGCGGTGCTAAAAATATTTATCACAGCCATTGGTCTCATTAAACTGTAGTATTTAAACAGTTTATAGTAATTCCAAATGATTGCTAAGTCAATTTGAAATTTTTGTTTGAGAATCGCAAATGCACAGCATTGCGATTCAAATTGTTGCAAAAATGTATACAAAAAAATTCATTTCTATTTCCAGATGGAAGTAGAAGTTTTTTTTGTTAAAGCATTTTGTCTAATTTTAAAACAATCAACACGATTGTTTTACTGTAGTACAATAATAGAGCTTATAAACAGCTTTAAAATAACTTTTTCACCCATTAGTGATAATAGTTCGAATTTCTGAAAGTATAGCTTTTAAAACAAGCTTTAACATCGCTATGATGAAACATATCTTCTGAAGATGTAGTTAGCCTACCTCTTATAATTTCAATCACTCATACAACATACCCAAATAAAACACCAAAAATTATATGTAAAACTATTTTAACAAGTTTCTTAGAACCTTGGTTTTGATAAATTTCATTTATATTACATTACTTATAGTTAAAGATAAACTAAATTTATCTCTAAATGATATACTTACATATGAACTTCCAACGATTTAGATGTAATTGATCTAATGGACTATGCTTAGAAGCCTCCATTTTACATATTGCTGTTCCATATAAGGATTCATTTCTATCTAACCACTTTTTATATAAAGGATAAGAATATTGAATAATTTTAGCTAATTTTGTAAATCTTTCTTCTACTGAGTTTTCTTTTGACTTTATCTATAAAAACAATAATAAATAACAAAATGCATTTTATCTTAAAAAGTTATTATCAAAGAAATAACAAGTCTCTTACTTTTTCTTTATACCACATTTCACTTTCTTTAAATTCTTCTTCTTCAATTTTTATTTTTGGTATTTTTAAATTACTTTCACTATCATCCCAATTTTCTTCTTCAATATCTTCATGGTCATCATTATCTTCATTTTCTTCATTGTCATCATTTTCTTCATTATCGTCACCTTCTTCGTTATCACTTTTTTTCTCATCTGTAATTTCCTCTTTAATTTCTATATCCTCAATTTCATTTTTACAGTTAAAGTTGTCTGAAGCTATGACAGTATTTTCAATTTCATCAAAATGAATCATTATCTCTTCATCAGTCAAATCATTTTTTAAGAATGCAGGTGTTTTATTTTGAATAACTGGTTCAGATATTTCCATTTGTTTTTCAGAATTTTGACTGGAAATACTTTTATCTTCATTAGCACTCTCATTGTCTTTTTCTTTATTCGAAAAACCACTTTTATGTACTAATTTTTTATTTGGAATTATTTGTGTATTCATTGTCTTAGATCTTGGTCCTGGCTTTTTTCTGGGAACAACAACTTCTGGTTCATTTTGAATTATTTCTAAACCTAAAGGAATTTTTTTAATTTGAACAATTGGCTCATTCATTTTATTATTTAATTTTGATTTTAGAGGATGTACTTCAATGTCATCCTCCATATTCTCAGAAAAGTCTTTGGCAACGCTTTCTAAAAATTCATTCTCTGCGACATCTATAGAGACATCTAAAATGTTATCTCCATTGTCTCCACTATTCTCATCTATATTTGTATTTTCTCTATCTTTTTCTGGAGTAATTTCTATTCTATGTTTAAGATTTTCATTGTCATCTTCATTGTCTTCATCTTCGTCTATTTCAGAACCTTCAAAACTTCTATCATGTTCTTCATCATTTTCATCTTCACCAACACACTCATCCAAAACCTCAAAATCACCAACATCCAACATTGGAATATCAGGTTCATCTGGTGGTGTAGGTTTCATGTTATAAAAAATAATAAAGTATACTATTAAGAAAATTAGAAAATTAAAAAAAAACAAATATGAACAAGGAGTGGGAGAGAGAGAGAGAGAGACAAAGAGAGACAAGGAAGCAAAAGAAAAGAGAAAGATAGGAAAGGGATAGGGATAGAGATAGTGGTAGTGATAGGGATAAAAAGAAAGAGAAGGAGAGAGAAATAGATTGAGAGAACGAGAGAGAGAGAGAGAGAGAGAGAGAGAGAGAAATGAGTGAGTGGGAGAGATAAAGTATCTAATCAGATTATTTCAATATTTTACGTAGTATTAAGTAAAAAAATAAGTTTAATTAAATACCGATCAATGGTTATTTTATTATATATCACGATCTATGTACTTTATCTTTGATACATATATATGATTTATAGCGTATAAATACATAAACACTCTAGTTCATTTATAAGTAATCAAATATTGCTTACCCATTTTTGCAAGGTCTATATGATATGTTATATATTACTATATATATTAATTTAGATAAACACTAGTTTTCCTCAATTTAAAAATTTAATTACAAATTTAGTAAGAAAGCGAATAGTAATTTTCGACAACTGGAATTATCGGAAAGATTTCGTCGCTCGACGCTGTTTCTCTTTTTCCACACACGTTACGCCATAACACCGACTGAAGAAGAGACAAGACCGGAATCACTGAACTACGTTAGTCAAATTGCTGCTTAAAGCAAATACAGTTTTCTTTGACGTCCATACCGTACACTTGAATCATATTTGCTTTTAGATAGTCATACGTGTATATATATGCATATATAAATACGTACTTTAAATTTCATACAATGTTGTTCATATGACTCGCGTAGAATTAATGATTAAAGTTTTACTGACATCCTCTACTGCCATTTTATAATTTCAAAATTGCAATTATTGATCAAGCATAGCTGTAAACAACAAAGCTTTATGAATTAGCAGCTCTTTATATATATATATATATATATATATATATATATAAATGCATTTTAATAAAATGGATTATTTAAAAAATAAAATTGAATAAAAATTATTTATAAAGGTTTATATAGAAACACTTATAAAAATTGAAACTTAAATTACGGTTCAGCGATTATAATGTTTTAGATTATTGAAATATTTAGAATTTGCAACTTATAAATGTACATGATACAGATGCAGACTAGCACGAAATAAATGTGATATAAAAATAATGCGTTTACTATATATGAAAAATCAGTACTATCAGTAAAAAATTATTTATTAAAATATTCTTATTTATTTTAGTTAAATTAAATTATAATTTAGAACAGAAATAATAACAATATTTAATTATATTAATCATATTAGATTATTATTATTTCTTGTTTACATATAATCTTAAATGATAATAGGCCATAGAATTTAAATTTTGTGTTTACGATACTGACTATTTTATAGATATATAAATTTCGAATGCAAATGAAATAAATAAACACAATTTAAATATTTAATTTTCAAATAATTTTTATTTATTATTGCAATGATAAGGTTTTTTTATTTTAGTAACTTATAGTGAAATAATTTTTAATTCTACAAGTGTCTAATTTTTAATTTTTTGATAGATTCACTCACTTACCACAATACCTTATTGTGATTATTATCACGTTCGCATAATGTTTTTGGGATACAATGATGATGGGTAAATGATTTCATACTATGACTTTAATGTCATAATTATTTGAGATTAAAAATATCAAAGGAGATTAAATTTGACAATAAACATTCATTGTAAAATTAAAAGATTTTTAGCTAAATATTACGAATATAGACTATATATAGTTGAATTGTTCATAATTTTCAAGGAAAACAATTCAAAATTTTATTTCAAGAACAATATTTTTGGTAATAATATGTAAATTTAAATAAAGCAGAAACTTTTTTTATTAAACGAAATTTTTTTTCTTAAATATGCAAGACGTGTTTGGATAAAAACTACTATGTACATTTATTATATATTTACCTTTTTTTATTTTATCAATAATTTTAGACAATGAAAATCCAAATATATACACGTGTTTTCAAATTATGTATAAAACTATTAATTTTAGTAATAAGAAATCTATTAAAAAAAATCCAAAATTATCTTCTAGGAAAGATTATACAGTAAAAATTTTAATAAATACACTTACAATATTAAAAAATATAAAATATACTAGAGTATAAGACTTTAGGTAACAGTATTAGATTCGTAATATTAATTTTAATTTTATATTATAAAAATGAATTATATACAAATAAAATACTATTTACAAAAAAAAACAGATGAAACAATTTACGTGTACTTTTATATATAAAATATTGATAAAAATTTATAAAGTGACAAAAAAAGTAGGCCTTTTTTGGGTATAAGTTAAATAATCCAATTGAAACGGCGTACATTTTTTATGGCTATCAAGAAAATATTATGCAATTATTGTAAACAATTATTTTACTATAGCTATTCATGTCACTAGTTACTGCGTAATTTTTATATTTTGAAACTTATCTATAAAACTTTGTATACTAAAAACACGAGACAAATTTTATTTGAATGTTCTGTGATAAAAAACTGTTATTTTGCGGATGTTGATATTACGTATACGTACAGTAATAACTGACACCTATGATTAACAATAATAAATATTTATACCCATTAAAAATGGACGTAGAATTATTTTTTTTTCTAAAATAAAAAATATATGATTGTTACAAAAATTTTTTAATACTATGGTAATATAGTTCTCTATCAATAAATAACATTTTTTCGGTACTAAAATGTTTTTTTATATAAGTTAGTATTTATGTATAAGATAATGGGTAATAAATAAATACATTAACACTTTTAAAAAATACTATTATTAAAACATTATAAATAATTATCAGACTTTTATTTCTGTTTTATAACTTTTAAAAATTAAAAAATGTTCATTTAGTGATATGATAATTTTTTTGTAAAAAATAAAAATTTAATTATTTTAATTTTTTAAGGAAAAAATATTCTTATTGAAGAACATTTTTGTATATTATTATTATTTATAAGCTTTTAAATATCTATATTTATTTATAAGTCAAATAATTTTTTAACACACGATCACATAATTTTCTACATAAGTTACAAATGTATTTTATGGTGCATATTTAAAATTGATGAATAGTAATACAATATTGTAAAATTATAAAATCTTTGTTTGTGACATAGAACCTTGAGTTTCGTTTAATTATGTAAATTGAATAATAAATTTAAAATATACATTATTCATTAATTTATATATTTTGATTCTCAGATATTATTTAATTGTAAAAATTCATTGATAATTAATTGATACCATAAAACACGAGAAAATTTAATTTGTTTTGTAATTTAATGCCTTTTCAAAAAAATTTAGATACAAAACTATAAAATTTGATTACTTATTTTCAATCATATATTCGACATCTTTGTGTTCTATCTTGTTAATATTATTAATCATATATTTAATAATTTTTACGATTTTCAAGAGGGTTTTAAGAGTGCTTTTTTAATTTTTACATTGAATATATCGTTTTAAAACTATAATTTAGTTCTACTGAGTATCCTTAACTTCTAACATTTATAATGATTCTTGCTTAATTCGTTGAATTACTTTTCTTGCAATATGAAATTCAACATTATATCTAAGAATTTAGTTATTTTTATTATTACTATTTAGTTACGTAATTATTTCTAATATCATCTACACTGCATTAACATAAATAAAAATATTTGTTGACCATTAAAAAAAAATTGTTCAATTTAATATATATAATATAGTCATAATATAATAAAGAAACTTAGTTTTTTATTTTATAACATTTTATATATATTTATATATTTTATAACATTTTAACATTTAAAAATTTTTTTATTACAAAATTTTTATAGTATTTTCCCATAGTAATTTATTTTATTTTTATCCATGAAGTGATCTGATCTTTTTATTTGTCAAAAAAATGATAATAACTATTTCATAGTTATATTAATAATTCCGATTAAGCAGTAATATAAAATAGAATTTTCATAGAATAAAATAATCTAATGACTGAGTAAAAAAGATAAAAATTTAAATATGTTTTCAAATTACTCCCATTTCTATGGATAATATTTATTCAGAATTTTTCAAAAATTTTATTCAAAGTATTTTTATAATGTAATGCATTTATCATTAATTTTTTATATAAGTAATGTTTAAATTATAATGAAATAATTATAAAGAGCTTATAAAATTATCATCAAAAAAGATATTTACAGGTAATGTTTATTATTTAATTTTTATTTATTCAATCAAACAAACTCTGGAAAATCTTAAAAGTATTTTCTATAATGTTAAATATAATTAATTTTTGCTGTTTTTTAGTATTTACAAAACTAAAAACTTAAAATCTCTATTTTATAAGCTATCGCATTTATAAATGTAAATTATATTTGCATAGAGACTTAGTAATAATGATTAGGTACCTTAAGTACATGCAGCTACAACTGTTTAGTTTTAAGCTAAGTAGTCGGAATTAAGTTTAATTGTTATGATTATTTATCTATCTGTTACGAATTTAAAAGTCCTCAACAACTATATTTTTTAATACATAATTAAGCACATAATATTTTTAGCATAATTTTAATATTTAAATTTATTTATAAATTTATTTTAAGACTAAAACATTGTTCGATTAAAAAATTTCTTTTAATTATTCATTAAAAAAAAATTGTTATTAATTTCATTGCAAATTTTACAACTAATCAATTTAATTTTACAATTGATAGAGTCTATGATTAATAGATAAATTTTTGTAATGAATTTATTTAAAGAATAAAAATTGATGGTATGAGTTGTCTTAAAAAATTTATATGCTACAAATCATAAATATATGAATAATCGATGCAATTAAATAAAAAGAAATTATACTTTCTTCAAAATACAAATGTTTGTAAAAATAAAGCTATGAAATTAGTGAAAATTCGCAATAAATTTAAACCAACTATATTTTAATCTTCAGCGAATATATACAATATTTAATGAAGTTGTATCATAAGAAGTACTCCAATTCTAAAAAATTATTATCTTTAATGTAATAATTAAATCTATGACATAACCGTCATGATTTAAAGCTATAAAGTTAAGATAAAATAAAAGTATTCCGTGAAGAGCTATTGATATTGTGGAATAACTATTGAGAATCTGCATCAAACGTATCACATACATTAGGGTATCTCCAAAGTCGTTTGCCACTCATTTAAAACTAATACACATTTCCGCGTAATCGATCGAATCCTTGATTAACGTAGGGATACTCGAATGCATCTTGCTAAGCTTTGAGGGCAGATATCAGTATCAGTAGTAGCAGACGCGATCGACGAGACGTGTAGAGCGTGATGGATCGCGGTTGTGCTCGGCCCAGAACTTGCCTGCCCTTTTCGAGCTGCAGCGGTATGCACGCTCCTGAAATCACAGTCATATTGGGCGTATCGTCTAGGGGTTGGGGAGGCTACGGCTACGGGGCAAGGCAAGCTGCCAGGAAGAGGTGGCGCTCGCCGCTCGCGGTTCGTCGCTCGGCAAATTCATATCCGCGCAGACGCGAAGATTATAGATTTTCCCGTGGAAAAGTGGCGTACGTGAAACTCGCTCGAGTACACTATGCGATACACATACTATCGTATGCACATTCATACGGCAGCCTCGCCCTGTCTCTCTCCTTCTCGCTTAAGTACGCGTGCGTTGCCAGGAACAACTCGACCATCGGCCTGAGCGAAGGAAGCGAGCAGCCCCTTGCGTTTCAGTCCTCGCTCTTTTGCTCTCCCTTTCCTACATCTTCTTGTCATCCCCGCTTTCTCTCTGCAGCTCTATCTGCCTTGATCAATCGCTATCTCCATTTTTCGCGAATTTATTCAAAAATACGCGATGTTTTCTCGTTCTCCCATCATCTTGTCATTTTCTAGTTGCCCTGTCGTTAAAAAATTATGCTAAAAGCTTTTGCTCTTTTAAAAGACCAGTTCTCGGATAATTCCAATTCAAGAATAATTCTAATATTTACAGCCCTGAGAAGGCTCGCCGGTAGAAAGGGAAAGGACGACGGAGGGAGAGAGGCGTGACGCGACATGGAGAATCAGTCATTCGTGGACCTAGGAAGAATATTGCACTGCCACTATTCCTGCTAGTGTTGTTATTGCTTGTCATGTGACATTCGTTCTTTCGCTTCTCATCTTTCTCCTTGCTTACCTATATAAAACTCGCGCATGAACGGATACACGAGCAAATCGGCACACATTATCAAGGAATAGGTAAAAAGAGAGAGAAGGAGCGAAACGCATACACGCGCAAGCAATACGTGCACATAAAAACGCGCACGTGCGCGCCTATCAACACATCCGAAGAAACAAAAAACGGACCAGCATTCAGAGGGAGAGTCGAGGGCGCGCACAAGTTCCATCCATCGTCTTTGGGTCGTGCGTGTGAATGTGCACAGAGACAGGGCAGGCAGTCCCGCGCATTGATGCGTGTTCACGCACGAGGGGGAGTTTCGCCTCGTAATGCAGAGGAGCATGCTATGCGATAGTTGCCGTCCGGTGTGTGTGTAGTCGTGCGACGCTGGTCTGGCTTTACTGATGTCGTCCACCAAGAAGCGATAGGAGCTATATGCTCGGTGAGTGGCATCAAAGCTATGCTTTTGCTTTACACAGATTTTGAGGTGCGTGTACTAGCGCTTGTTCTTAATGTGGGCAATTTCGATCGGCAGTCGCTTCGGGACGTTAAGGCCTATGCGCGCTATACAGCTTTATTCTGGCCGCTGCTTTTGTAGCTGCTTTTCTCGTGGCGTTCGCGGGCTTTCACTTTCTTTACAGGACTTCAGGTTCGTTAATTTTTACATCTCTTGTTCCAATTCCTTTTTTTCTCTATTGGATGTTGTCTTCTTCAAGAAAAAAACGCGAACTCCGGATTTTTGTATTTTTTAAAAGAGTTTTTGAATGCTGATGTGGTGTAGCCGTATTTTTAATATTTACCCCCTGAAGTTCCATTTTCAAGAATACCTCTAATTACACCAAATCTGTATGAGAAATTTTTTGTCGGTGCAGCTTAACATAATATAATTTCTATCGTACGCTATAATTTATGTTTTATTACATATATATTTGATTAAATTATCATTAAATACAAAAAATATTTGTTTAGTAAACACTTTAAAGTAATAATATTGATTCTAAAATCTACTACAAACAGAATATAAAAAATGCACACAGTAATAAAGATTATTCGATAATTAACAAATGATAAATAAATATTATCATACAAAAAATTGTACACAATTTATTTACTTGTAACTTTAATTCAGAATTTTTAAATAATTTCATTTTTTATTACTTGCAATATTATTGTCTGATACTGTATGTAAATAATAATTATTGTATTATATATATATATATATATATATATATATAAATATATCAATTTTGTTATATGAAAAGGATTTAAAATAAAATGATCTCATAATTATATGAGTGTAAAAATGTGATTGGATGAATGTGTACGTATGCGTCCATGTGTTAGTAATAATAGTTTGAACTTCAAAAGTGATTTTGGTTAATATTGAATTGTATTAACAGAATGCTGAAATTGATTAAAGTTTAAATCACTTTTCTATAAAATTTAATAATGAAACCTGTTAAGTGATTTCTATTATTTCAATGTTTCCTATGAATAAAATATATCTATTGAGTTTGTAATATATTATTTTTACATTTAATAGTTATGCTAATTTAAAAAATAATTTAAGGCTATTTTATTTAGTATAAAAATGAAAATTTACTTAAAAAAATAATAACTTAAAAATAATATTAATTTTATTTTCAATAAGTACGTATTTTCAATATAAGTGAGCCGAGTATTAGATTAGACCGTATAATAAGACCGTATATTGGAAATAATTGTATATAATATACAATAAAAACTGTTGAAAAAAATCAGTAAAAAAATCGATAATTAAAAATCATTGATATAGACAATCACTGATTTTTTCATTAATAAATTTAGACATATACATGTAGTTTTTCCATTATTGTATTAATTGTAAGCATATAATTATTTATAAACTATGTATATTAAATGTTATATTAATAATTAAATTTCTTTACTATTGTTATTTAAAAAAAAATCTTTGATAAATCAATATTTCAAAAATATATTTATAAAAAAAATTATTTTAAAGGGTCAGTTAAAAAAAGTAGTTTTTTTATTTATAAAAATAAAATTTGATACATTTTCATACTAAAGTTTTATAAATGACTTATTTCTACTTTTTAACAGATATATTTCAAGTTTTTATACATACTGTTTTCTTAAAAATTAAATATTATTTTAAGTTTTATAAAATTAATTTATTAATATTGAATGATTATATAATAAATAGATCATGATATCTGTATATATAAAATTGAAAACATTTTTAAAGAAACCTTTGGAGTAAATATAAATTATTAAGGTATTCACTTATAGTAATAAGGTATTATATTTATGGTAATAATTTAAATAAACAAAATAATCAATCATTTTATCAAAATATAATTAAATTATTTTGAATATTTAATAGCAAATCAATAACCATTCATTGCATTATTTATTTGAATGCATCGATCATATACATTCAAATATATTATTAAAATTAATAAATTTAACTTAGTGTTAGTATTATAATAACATATGAAACTCTTTTATTCTATTCAAAATGCATTAATAATATCATGAAATATACCTGCCAACTTTTATATATTTACATAATGGTAAAAATATATATTATATATATATAGATGCAGTGAAATTATATTTTTTTAATACTAATATTTATAAAGCAACGTTTTATAATTTAAAATTTTCTATTTAATAAATTACTTAGAACTAGTATTATTTAAAAAAAATAATTTTATTATTATTAAAAAAAATCACTCAAACAGAAAGTTAATAGTAATGAAATTTAGCAACTTAGTCTTTAATATGTAGACTATTATTAATTTTATAATATTTTTTAATATTTGTTTATGAGTATTTATTACATTCTCTAATAAATTTTTAAATTATTCGTTAAGTCTGACTATGAAAGTAGATGCATGGAGTATAGAATAGTTTTTAAATATTAAAACACAGTTTCAAAAGACATCTGCATTTATGTTTTTGCTGTTTTTCATAGTTTTTAGTATTATATTTTTTTAAGTAAAACACATTTTTTAAGTTTATATTTTAATTTTTTTATCGTAAATTTTATTTGATCTTAATTGTTTTTACTCGTAATAATTAATAATTACTTAATTATAAATAAGAGATATTTAGTCACTGGTCTGGTCTGGTCTTGTGAGTATTTTAGAATAATAAACTACACCATTACTATAAAGATAGATAACCCGCTACTAACAGAATATTCCAAACTAAAAGTAGGTTCAATTTATAACTATTGTAATGTTTAATTGGTGTTACTCTAGTATCAATTATTTTTAATTTAAAACTTATAAATTATTTTAAATATGCTAATAGCATATAAAATATGTTAGAGATGTACTTAAGCTTCCTTTTCATAGTATTTTTTTATTCTAAAAGGTTAGACTTTCTATTGTGGTAGTATTGTCATTGGCAGTTGTATTTATTTATTGAATAGACTTATAACATTTGTTTTATCGTATAGTCATTTTTAAGAATAAGCTATAATTCATAGAATTGAAGAGATTTTGAAATTTAGATCTTCATTTAGATGTACAGGGGAAGTTTTTTTCTTTTAAAATCAAATATTTTCTTATATAAATATTATGTATGTACATATACTTCTCTAAACCATACCATATTTCAACCAATATATATTTCATTTTCAACTCGATTTAGAATCTTCACATTTATATAAGATACAGTCTTATAATATTAATTCTCTTCATTGATATTCTTATAAATATCAAAATAAACTAAAGGTGTATAAAGGAAAATTATTTGAAATAAATTTAATATGACATCATCAATTTTTTAAATTACTAATAACAGTATACCGCGCCACTTGCAATAAATAATTAAAAAAAAACATAATTAAAGAATATATTTATTTATATTATAGAAAGGAATATTATATTATTTAAAAATTTTGCATTATAATATACGATTATTAATAATAATCATAAATCTAAATATTTATTTATTGAAAATTAATTGTAATTATTAATACATGTTTGTACAGTAAAATTGTACGTTCATATTTGAATGATAGAAAAAACATAGATTTTGAATATGAATTTATAAAATGTTCCGTATATACGTATGAAAAGGTAAGAGTTCCTGATCTACTTAGAGACGTGAAGAGTCGTACAAGTTTTTTCATTATTAATTCAAAACTAAATTCTACATTAATTTTATATTCTCAGTTATATTGACTTAATCATTGTAAGCCAATAAAAATAATAAAACCACAAAGAACAATTGTTGAAAAGGTTTGATTAATCTTATCAGCAGTACTGCGAGCACAAGTAAGTAAATAAAATTTGTTACGATAGCACGATAAAATGTAAAAAAGTGACTAACGATCTCTATCTTTATCGAGATATCAAAAAATGTCTTGAAAAATAGCGACTCCATCCTCCCGTGAATATCGTAGTAAAGTTAAGGGGCTGGGTTCAGTAGGATATTGTCAAACGGCCTAAGTATCATCGGTACACCGATTGTTGTGGATAGAGAAGTGCTAGCATACTGCAAGCACATTTTTTGCTATCGACAGGACTCTAATGTACTTTGTAACTTTAGTGAAGGAGCAAGGGAGGCTGTATGTCGCTAGATCATGGGGTCTAGGAGTCTGGAACGGTTGGTACCACTACTGATAAGGAGTTAAAAGGAATTAGATCTGGTTGGTCAGACTAATCGTTGCTGGTAGTGGGTGCACAAATGCGGCATGGCTCTGCCGCGTTTATCGCTCAAGAGATGCTTCCTGTACGTCGTATGTCTCACAGTAATGCTCCTCGTCCTTGTGAATGTACGACAGAAGGAGTTCTGGCACAGTATACGACCTGAACAAGTTCAATCCGTCAGGTTGATGGGCGATGCCGCCAAAGTGAGTATCCACACGTCGTAACGTGATTCGCGCGACAAGGATTATCTTATCGCTCGAACCTCAACCGATTTTATTCAATTCAATTGTAATACTTGAGCTTCTTTATTTTACACCTATAATGGACACGTTTTTTATTTATTTAATTTCTTATAGTGAAATACTTTCAATATAATATACCGCGAGTGTTTACAATACTAACAATTTCTAAGGCTTCATCAAGTTAACTCTGCTGAAATATAGTTATATTAATTTTAATATACAGCTAAAACGTACAAACTCAATAACTTTATGAGATACTGGGAAGGAACAAAGTTATTTACATAAAAATTTGGAGCTCTTGTTTTCGTCGATTAATTTCAGTCACTCATAATAAAGTCAATATTATTACTTTGATAAATAATATGTTTTTATACGTTAACGTTTATATCTGTAGTACAAAAATTGTGTATTTTTTAAGGAAATATAGTCTTAGTTTGTAAAAATAATTTATTATTTTGTTAATGTGCTTGTTTAGATTGTAAAATTAGAAGAGTATTTTATAAATAATTTATAGCATTTTAAAGAACATTTTAGTATAGGAAAAATATTGTTATATATATTATAGACATATTAAAAAAGAAGAAGGCACATAAATATAATATTTTTTAGTCGTCACGTGCTATAACCGTCGATTATTATTCTGATAGATATATCGTGAAATAATAATTAAATAGCATCAGTACAAACATGTCTGTTATCGTATTAATTAATGCTATATTTTCTGGCTTTATTATTATTCGTAGATAATTATGAAATTGTATTCAGTCTTCTATTTACACTGTTTAAAATATTTATATTATTTTTTCTTTTATTATATTTATTCTTCTATTATTAAGAGAAAAAAAAAGTTGTTTGAAGACATTGTTGATATAAGACTAAGCAACGAAAAAAATATTTCCATAGATTTTAACCAAAATTTAATGAAATGATAATTATTACAGTAAAAAAATGAATATAAAATTTTTTTTTTTAATTAAAATATAACTTTTACAATACTTTATACATTAAAATATTAAAAATAATGAAAACTTTTTTCTCGATTTGAGTTTAACGTAAATTCAAAAAATATTTGAAGTTAAAAAAATATTTGAACACAATTAAAGTACAAAAAATGCTCGTAGTTGTGATGCTCGTAGTTAAAAACTTTAAAAGAAATTTTTATATTTCACAATAAAACTACACTTTATAAAACATTAAATTTAAAACACTTTAGTGACAATATTAATTTTGTTATAATAATAAAATATAATTAAAAATGTCAAATATGCTTTAAAGCTATACAGTTGTTTTACATTATAGGTAACATTTAAATTATTATTTTTTAATATTTCAGAAATGTAAAATATACATTATTTTGAAATGTTTTATAAATCTATTTACATATTAAATGTTTGTTTGAAAAAAAATTTTTAAACTTATTATTACATTTTAATGCTAAAAAGTAATCAGAAGCTTTTACAGATAAGATATGTAATTTATTTATGTTATATAATTAAATTACATAATTTATTTAAAAAACTTAAATTTAGGCAAGTGATTATAAAAAATACTTAATGAGTATTTTTTAATTTTATTTAGTAAATACAAATGTTCTCAAGATACTTATTTGAAAAAAAGAAATCAGAAAACTTTATAAAGTTTGTGTTAATTATTTCATCTGGATTACGTGTCAAATTTCTTTTTCATTCAATTAAATAATTTTATACATTTCTTAGTCATTATTGGTTTCATATTCTTTATTTTATCTATTATAACTAATTAAATAAATTAATTTATTTAATGTTACATTTTTATTTTTGTATGTTTTGTTGTATTATTATAAAAGCAATATTTTATTAGCATAAATACTTAATAATTAGAAATTTATTACTAATAACTAATTTCTATGAACTTGATTTTTTTATCATTGCAGTATTATTTATAATGTCAAAAGAAATGTAAATAACTAACAACAATGTTTTATTTATATGTTATAAATTATGAAGATTTTGAAAAAAAACGTTGTATTTATAATTAAACCTAAATTATAAAGTAACTTATTATTAAAAATTTATTTTACAACGATTTTATGCATTTTTGTTCTAAATAAGTTTGATATAATCGGGTACCGAATAAAAATGTGTTAAAAATAGATTAAGAGTTATAAATATAATAATTTGTTTACTTGCAGCATTTGTGATAAATATATCAATTATTTGATGGTAATTCTAAAATACTTAAATGGAACATTAAATATGTACATTAGTTATCAAGATCTGAAAATAAAAATTTTAGTACGACAGGAAACAAAATAAAGTTCCAAATTAAACTGTAAATAATATAAATTTTAATTAAGTATCTATTGAATACTTTTTATAATTTAATAGATTTTATTCAAATGGAAGAAAATATATTATAATACTGGATTTTTTAAATTATAAATAGATTTTTGTACTACATTACAAGCAAATTATTTTTTTAATTAAAATAATAATTGTACTTTTCATTTCACCTATAATTTAATTTAAATAGAAATCCTAGAGTCCTAATTATATTTTTAAGAAGTTTTTATTTCATGTACTAAAAAAAGTAAATTTATATTTTAAAAACAACTGCTCAATTTAATAAAATTCTTATTTTGTACAAAAATAAATGAATACGAGTCATATAAGAAATCTTTAATAAAAAATAAGGTGGAATAATGCAATTAATATTAAATTAAAAGTAGAAAGTTTCATTTATATCTTAAAATCGATGTTCGATAATAAGTATTTAAAAAATATTTGTAATATTTAGATTTTTTTATTTAAAAATAGGTAACTTATAATCATTACTTTAATAATGTCACTTATAAATTTGGTAAAATTACAAATGTACCTAATCATAATCAGTGAACGATTATATTAACTGTAATGCTTGTTTAATAAATCTATTTTATATTTATATAATTTATTCGTATATATCGTAAATTATTTTTTTTATTTAACCTATGAGGTCTATGAAGCTAATATAGAAGATTAAGATGACAAGTCGAGCGATACTTGCTAAAAAAACTACAAAACAAGTGTATCATAGTATAGTTTACATAGTTTTCGATACTTGTTCAAAAATGTTTTCTAAATATAATTTTTCATAAATTGAATCTGCTTATTCTCGATAAGGCTCATGATTTAAATGTAAAATCTCACAAAATTATAGGAAAGATAATACTTTTTTAAAAACATTTGTTTATTTTCTTTATATATATTAAAAAAAATTTTCGAAATATTGAATTACACATTTAATAGTTAAAATAAGTATGAATGAAGTTATACGTAAAAATGATTATTAATACTTATTTAAACATTTATTGTGATTTCAAAACATTTTTTATGTATTTTATTTTACTTATTAAAACGAAATTTGTTTTATATCTAAGGGAATTTCCTTATTTATACATAAAATCTTGATTTTGTACAGATAAGGACAGTTCAAAATCTTAATAAACCAATCAAAAAAAAATCTTTTTGAATAAAAAAATATTGTTAATTTAAAATTTTTGTTTAGATATTCTAATTTTCTTGCTACTAGTCAACAAATAGTTAATTTTAAACTCTTCCATAACAATTTTTTTTAATTGAAAATTATTTTTAAGTTTATAATATTGTAGCACAAATTTAATTTTTTTTTTAAATCTAATATCCTTTTCATGATTTATTTGAAGATGTATTTTAATGTAAAAATTTTATAAATAACTATTATATATAATAATTTATTATAGCTATTTATAATCTTGGTTTTTTAAAAACCAATTTTTAAATTTTTTCTTTAACTAAATTATTATTAACCAAGTACATTTGGAATATTACAAATCCTATTAAATATGAAATATCCTAAAAAAATTTTTTTTTATCTTTAAAGAAAGTAATATATAAGGTTCAACTTTGCTTATAAAAAATTTTTTTTTTATCACACATAAAATTTTTTATGAATAATGGAACGGGTGTAATTTTCAAAAGTAATATCTTTTATATTTGCTGCTTGTACTTTATCACCTAATTGAATACAATTTTACAAATACTTAGACTATAAGTCTTCGTCTTTACATAAGAATGTTGAGTGCTTATATGCTTGTATCTTCGAGAAACTGTGTTTGTATTTTTTGGAATTATAATTATTAATTAATGTAATTATTTTCAAGTAATGGACAAGTAAAACCTAAAAAATAAGAAATATAACTTAAATTGGTTCCAATGACATTTAAATCAAATTTTAATTCCAATCAGGTATCAAATGTAACCGTAACAACCAACACTGTTGAAAACATATTCGATATAAGCGATCCAACAAAAAGACCATGGTATATGAAAGGTGGTCAAAGGCAGCCAAGTATTGCTCTGAGATCTCATCGAACGGGTAAAAGAATTGCACGCCTTTGGCCCGAAGAAGATACGTTAGATGATCGAGTAACGAATCAGGTACAATAATACTTTTTGTATGTTGGAATTAGTATTTAACACATAAAAATTTATTTAAAAATTCATTACACATTGTTCTTCAAAATTTGTAAACTGACATGATATTGTATATTTTTAGCTTATGTTTATTCCACCGGACTACAATAGATCAAGTCTTGATACTCGCTTTAAAAAGATTTATGTGCCTCATGGTATGACTGAAGCGAAGCCTGGGCCAGATCTTTTTTTACAACAAAGATGCCCCGTGAACACCTGTACAATAATTCGTGATAATCCAAGTGATGCTGATTTAATCCTCTTTAAGGATTACATTATACACATGGGACGAAGACCTTCTAATCAGGTTAGATAGCTTTACTATTTATATATGATCTTTTTATAAATTACTAATGAGATGATAACAATGTCTAATAAAATAAAAATAAATTGGTAAAGAATTGATGAAATTTATAGTGAGTTCTATTAAAACGCCATATTTACTAAATAAAAATTGCAATTTCCACGTTAGCACAATTATTGTGTTATAAATTGGATACGCATACATACGCAGTAATATTATTATTATAAATAAAGATGATTAAAAAATACATAATTCTATGACTAATATTGAAATTCTTCCTTGTTTAACATATCTAATATGAAACATATAGACACAAATTAAAAAAAAATAATTATGAAACAATAAAAAATACAATTATTATAATAATAGTTGTAATAATCTAATATTTAAGATTATCTTTTGTAATATAATGCATTTGTTAAAGATATGGCTGTTATACTTTCTGGAATGTCCCTATCATACACAAACTATAAAGCACGCTTTAGTAAATTGGACTGCAACTTATCGCCGAGACAGTGATATTGTTGCACCTTACGAAAGGTGGCAATATTATAATCCTGGCGTAACTCAAATTCAACAGACATTCAATTATGCTGTCAATAAAACAAAAAAGGTATTAATAATGATAATAATCATTATAATAACAACCTCATTATTTATTTATGTATTTGGTAAAAAAAATTTATAATTAAGTTATTATATATATATATATATGTATGTATGTATGTATGTATGTATGTATGTATGTATGTATGTATGTTCATATAAAAAAATAAAAGTTAAAAATTATAAGTTTTACTTCAAGGTGTAAATATTTTCAAAGAAGTAATAATTTAGTTGATTTCTATTTCTTAATACACAATCTATTTGAAATCATTAATCGTTAATATGAAAAAATGTATCATTCAATAAAAATACGTTTTATTTCTCTTTAAGGTCGCGTGGTTTGTATCGAATTGTCATCCTCGTAATCGACGTATGCACTACGCTAAGGAACTCTCAAAACATATTCAAGTGGATATTTACGGAGCTTGTGGCACTTTGAGGTGTTCACGATCTCAGGCACAAGCTTGCTTTGATATGCTAGATGCTGACTATAAATTCTATTTAGCTTTTGAAAATTCAAACTGCCGGGATTACATTACGGAAAAATTTTTCGTTAACGGTCTTGGGTAAATATAATTATGAATTTATTGCTAATATAGAAATACTAGGTTTTTAAACTAGTACATATTTCATGATTTTCTTAATATATTTGTTAGACAAATGTATTTTATTTCATAATAATATGCAAATTTTTGTCAAATGCAATAAATTGTTGTTTGTCATAGTTTACTGCTAAATTTAGCTACTTTATTTTTATACTAGCGTCAGACTAAACAGGAGCATTTTCAATTAAAAAATTTTGAATAATTGCTAATATTAACGCATACATTCTAATTCAAGCTTTAAATTCAATTTAAATTAGATATAAAATCATCATGAAAAAACAGTACTTTTTCAATTTTTGGTATTTAATTTGAATTTGACTTTTTGTTGATTCGAAAAATGCATGTTTTACAACTAGTTTTAGTTTGCTATTAATCCCGTACTTGTTTACACGGAGTAAAAAGGGTGTCTTTTTATATACGTAATAAAAAGGTAATGTTGAGTTAGTGATTATGAAGCAAAAAAAGAAATCAAAAATGAAAATCTAAATACTTATATAGATATTCAGTACGAAAAAGAAAAGAAAAGTAAGAGAGAGAGAGAGAGAGAGAGAGAGAGAGAGAGAGAGAGAGAGAGAGAGAGAGAGAGAGAAATCAATTGTTATTCATACAGGCACAACGTCCTACCAATAGTAATGGGCGCTCATCCCACTGATTACGAGCGAAGTGCACCTTATCGCTCATATATACATGTGGATGAATTCGAGTCTCCACGGGAACTCGCGCAATACCTACATCGTCTTGATGCCGACGACGAGCTTTACAATTCGTACTTCAAGTGGAAGGGTACTGGGGAATTCATCAACACGTTCTTTTGGTGCCGACTCTGCGCTATGCTACACGATGACCAGCGCAAAACGAGATATTACAAAGATGTGAACGACTGGTGGCGCGGTGATGGCATATGTGCTAGCAATTCATGGCGGGAGCTTGAGCATTTGAGGAGCACCTGAGACTAAATTGAATCAATGCTGAAATTTATACAAATGCTTGATTTGACCCTTCATGATTTGACGATAATGGACAATTTGTTTTTTTATCATTATCATTACCCATTGGAGTTTCTTCATCGCTGTTTTTCTATCATTCTTTCCTTCATTTATTCTTACTTTTTTATGGGCATATTTCATCTGCTACATGTAAGCAGATGAAATTGCAGACGACTATCCATTATTTTATATATAGGTTAACGATTTCTAGCATATTCTGATGATTAGTTTAATTTATTGTTATAAATTATATATATATATATATATATTGATATTTTTTAAATTTTATGTGATGAAACTTTCTAAAATTATTTGGTTCAGAAAGGGTTTTTTAAAAAAGATTTTTCTTTTTGAACTTTAAAAAAAATAGGAGCTAAAACATATGCATCTCCATGTAGTATCTAAAAATCATAGAACTTTCGCACAAACTATAAAAAATATATTTATACAGGCAAAATTATTTGTATTAAAAGTTGTAGTTAATTTTATTTTTTTTATTTTTTTTTTCTATTCGTATTCGACTTTTAGAAATGGCATTTTTTATACAAGGTTAATATTCTAATTTATTTTTTTATGTTTTAAATTATTTCTTAAAATGTAAATACAATTAAACATAAAACTGTACAATATAAAAAATGTATCATTTCATAATAACTCGATATGTTTAACAATTGTGATAGAATTACTTTAATATTCAAGAAAAAAATTTGTTTTCTAATATTTGTAAAATAATCAATTACTAAGTCTCTTGACTTATGATACGACAAAGTTATATTGTTTTAAATAGAAACTTTTTGAATTAGCTAATATGGATAAGATATTTTATAAGTAAATAAATGCTGGCAATAATCAATGATGTTAGTTGGTTATTCTATTAAGAATATATATAAAAAAGTTTTTTTAAGAAAAATTCCTTTGCTATTAACAGGATTAATTCTTTTTAATATAATTTTATTATCAGGATGAAAATGAGGATAAAAATAATCAATGATTAAAAAGTAAAAGAAATTTGTATTTAAATCCATCAAAGAGTGAAAGCATATTGTCATTTAGTATTTAAATAATTAAAATGTGTAAGTGGAAAATTCAGTAGTAAATATAATACTACTGACTATTTTTTTAGTACAGATAATGTCGATTAATATGCGTGAAATGTAATATATAATGCACAACAGCGTAAAATGAGAAGGAGAGAATGTTGATATCGTATTAAAAAAAGATATTATGAAAAAAAATTACAGATTTTTATTTACTATAATGTATAGTGTATTATTACGAAAACTATGAATCAAAAAAAAAGTTTATGAAAACAGTAATATTGTCAGATGATCATTTTTTCGTCTCTGGAGAGTATAGAAAAATATGTTTTTAGTATTGCAAGTTTGTCTTATGTGTTTAATAAAGTTAATTGTTAACATAATAATTTAATATGAGTGTTAGACTGTTCAATTTGAAATATTAAAAAGGTATTAAATATAAATTCACAAAAGGTGTTCATTTAGGATACAATATAAGTAATGTAACTTAATTGTTTTCACTTATTTCTTTGTTTTTAAATATTGTGCACATAAATGAAAAAAATCATCTTGATTATTAAATTCAAGAAAAAGTAATTTTATATTATTATATTATAATAATAAAAATTGAACTATTAACTTTTTAAATAACATACATGATATCTGAGATTTTTTAAATTTTAATTAGTACAATTTTTCATGTTTTAGCATGTGTACATCCGCGTGCACTACATTAATATAGTTCCTAATCTAAATTATATACTTCAACGATGATAAATAAATAAATGGGATTGATGCGATAATATGTAAGATATCAAATTTCTTTATTTTCAATATTGTTTACAAAAGAATCTTTTAGTTATTTAACTCATGTAACTGACATAATCAGTTATTAACTTAATATAAATTTTGAACAACATCAAGATCATGCACTTCTGTAAAATACTTAATTTGTAGTTTTAAAGTCAATAAAGTATTTATCGCATAATTATTTCCGTGTACGGATGTACAGATAGAGATTGTAAGAATTATCTAGTATAAAAAATATTGTCCGTTATGAATAAAATAAGATAATGAAAGAATGGTTAAAGTACCACTTATCAAAGAACTGCACCTGATAAATCAGGTGAAAAAACTCGTTTGGTTGTTTAATCTTGATTTTGCCAGACGCAGACAGTAATTTTGACTCTAATAATCTAATCGTTTAAAAATTCTTTTGTCTTCTGATAGTTAAATTAAATTAGATGACATGGCCTAATATTCGATATATTTAAAGTAATGTGTTTTTTTTTAATAACAGTAGTTATAACTATTTACGTTTGCAATAAATTTTACTTCATGCACAAATGTATATTAATTTTTATTAATGTTGTTATCCTTTAGAAACATCATTAATCAAAAAACGTCAATTAAAATTTAAGTTACAATTTCCATATCTATAAAATTTGATAATGACATCTTAAGCAAAAAGAACATTGAAAGATTACAGAAAAGCAAGAATTTACAAAAATTTAATTATAATTACTACGGATTACAATATTATAATTGATATTATTATACAAATAATAACCTTTTATTCACATGAATATTTTTTTAAGAATAGGCTCTAATTATACTAACTAGTTATTAGTACTAATAAGCACAAAAATTTTGATGAATGTCATAAGTTTAAAACAAAGCAATTTTTTAATATTTATATTGATGTCGTATTATAAAATATATTCGTCAGTACTGGATCAAATGGTACTTGAAATTTTGAATAAGAATTTGTTTTATTAGTTACTATATGGAAATAAAATGTTAAAAATATTTTCTTTTGAGTATTCGATTATATTGTATTTTTTGTCTGGTTTAAATGCGAAAACAATTTGTATATAGGAATTTGTACATCGTTGATCGTTAATGTGCTTTTAATGGCCATGTAAAAAATAGTTAAAGGTAATTTCTATGAGGCAGCAAAGAAAATTAATAGTCAATCATTACAATTTCGCTTGGATGAAACATAAATGATTATTAAAGTACGTAATTTCAAAAACTTTTAATTACATAATATTTTGTTCATTGAAAAATGTAAATACAATTTGTAAATTATGAAAAGAACGCTCAAGTATAAAAAATTAAACACAATTTTTTATAAAAATATCATAGAGAAAAAGTTTTTTATTATGCAAAACTAATTTTTACGAAATTATATAAATTTTATATAACTTTTTTCTTGTGATTAATAAAATATTGTAAGCACACATTATGCATTTTAACCCAAGACTCTTATAAAATTCAAATTTAGATATTTAATTTTCACCTAATAATCATCTAATCGTATGTATTAGAAAATTTGATGTGCTTATTATAAAATCTTAACACAAAAAAAAATTTATAAAATTTTTTAAATTTATTTATTAAATTAATATTAGCAGTTTTCGTTAAAGGTGGATTTTTGTATTATTATTAATTGCATTTATTTGTATTTTAAAGCTAAATGTTAAACTATCATTATTAATCACAATAAATATACAAATTGAATAATAAAGATAAATCTAAAGTTTGGAAAGAATTTTTGTTCCCCAATATGCTCAATTTGAATTATTATTTGAATTATGTTTTTATGAATGTTTCTAGCTTCTTTTTTTTAATCAGAACAAATAAGAAAGAGTTGGATCTGATAATATATACATATTTATTATCTCGTATTACATCAAATAATGATATTTTTATTTATACTAAAATAAAATATTAAAATTCATTTTTTTAAGAATTTTAAAAAATATACTCCATAAATAATTTATATAACTATATATACGTATAAATTATTAGAATTTTCTTCGTGGTTTATGTAAAGTGTAGAAGAATAATTAAAAACCATTTTTACATAATTAACTACAATACATATTAATTTTAAAGAAAGTGATTAAGTAATTTTAAAACATACATACAGAAAGCTTGAAAATCATAAAAAGATTATGAATAATTATTCAATATGTAAAAAATTGTAAATAATTTTTCTTAAATTTTTGTTGAACTTATACAATAACTAGATTTTTTCAATAAGAAAATACATTTTACAAGTATTTTTGGTAGTCGTAAAGTCTATAAGTCTTTTTGTTATAATTAAAAAATTTCAGTTTTTTAATTAAGTAGATAGTTAGGTTATTATTTATAAATAAACGTTTATTAATAAAAAGTGAACGTAATAATTTAGTATGTATAAAAAAATACTTTTAAAATATCGATGAATTAAATGTTTAAGCAACTTATAAAAAAACAGTTATATTTAATTGTATAGTTTAAAAAAAAATTTGCATTTTATTTTGTCACCGTAACAACAAAATTCAACATCAAGCAAACTCAAAAAAAGTTACTTTTTGAATAATATACATAATGTTATAACAAAGTTTTAAACATTAATACTTTCCTTTTTAGTTATTTATTGAAAACGGAAATGTTTTAAATTTATTAATTGAAATAATTTTTACGTAATTTCATTAAGTCTTCCAACGTATACTCAATGTATAGTTTCAATATAATAAATTAATTAATAAAATCAAATAATTTTACTGATAATTAAAATATGATTTGAACTGTTATTAAAAAAAATTTGTCGTAATTAATAAGTAAGATCAGGTTGAAATTTTTTTAAATTAAATTTTTTTTTTAATCAATAAATTATTTTTATAAGTATTTGAATTTTTTTTTGGTAAAAATAAAAAAAAATTTATAATGTAATTAAAGTTTATAATGTATACATTTAATTATGTAGATTTCTCTTAAGTATTTAATGGTTTCTTTGGTTTCTGACCATATTTGGCACGGAATAATCCTTTCTGGTCGTATTCGACTCGCAAAAATTTCTTCTGAATCAAAGCTGTTCGCGCTCAGGCTTTCGCAGGAAAAATGCAGGTAAATTCCCGATGGAATTCGCAAAAATGATTTACTTTGGTTTAAAATGGCTCCCATATCTTTAATGCGATGATACGTTCGTTACTCGCGGTACTTATCTGGCACGGACAGCTCTTAGTCGAACCAGGGTAACAAACCTCGCATACAATTTCTACAATGCAAAAATGCAGTAGATCACAGTTTTTATGTAAATTTGTTCGAAGATAACTGACTCCTAATGTGTGGAGTTACGGGGCAGGATCGCCGCGACGTTTTCAGTTATGAAATTAAAATGTTATCGATTTTCATATAATGTTTTATTACTTTATGAAGTATATGTTCTGCCAATAGAAGTTTTCTCGTGAATATTTATTCAAAAAGATGTCATTAATATTATGCCAATATTCATTAATAAATGGAAGGTCGTAAAAATTTACTAGAAATATTGACCTTTAAAATTATTAACTTTTGTTAAACAAGGATAACTTTTGAATATTTTAATTTTTTATTTGTACTTTAAAAATATTTATTACAGTTTTTTTAACATTTTTTTAATGCATGAATATGATAGTGCCGTAATAATAGAAAAGCACATTCAACAACATAATGATATAGGATAAATTAAACTACAGAATAATTTTATACATTCTTCATTTTAAAATTTTAATGTTGTAACGATTCACATTTGCAGCTTAGGATTTTAAACTATTGAACTAAAAAATTCTTTTAATTTAATTTTTTTTTTTAATTTTAAAGACGATGTTTCAATGCGATTTCAATTATTAGACAATGGATAGACAATGTGCACAAAATTATAAAATTATTTTTTTTACAAAATCTAAAGCAATACATTTTCGGAAATCAAATGCCAAATTTTCGCTGAATAAAAAGTCGATTCAATCGTATCGTTGATGAAACAAAGTCTGTAAAATCTTCAAATAAGAAGTGGTTTTAAATAAGCTATTTTAAGATTTTGGAGCGGTTCTTAAAAAGTACACAAAAGCACACATTCCCGAAGTGTTCAAAGTAGCGCTAGCAATAATATTCAACATTACTCGACGTGCTGTAACGATACATATACACCGTCAAGTTTTAGTAGACTCGCAGGTGACGTTATTTGAAGAGTTTGTATATTTTGCACCATTTGATTTAGTAGTAACACCATCAAAATATCGGGCTTATCACTACATAATATAATAAGAGTTATCTGAATTTAGGTTTTTTGAATTTTTTCAATTTATCGATTGAATCTTAATACATATAATACAAATATAATACCTTGCTAGTATACTAAATTATAAGAATTAAGAACCAAAATAAGAAAAATTTTAAAATACGGTGACACCCAGACTTGAGAAACAATGTAATTATAACTTAATATATAAATCAAATTTTACTTCAGCAAACATTATTTATATGAGCTTATTGATAGATATTTGTACGTTTAATATATAGTAACTAATTATATACTGTACTATTTATATATTGACGTTTGGATACAAATGGTTATAAATATTTGATGATACCAACAACGGTTAATATTGGATCGCGTACATAAATTTTATAACAAATGAATCGTAAATTGTTTCATCGTTATTAAATAAGTAACAATCTTAGTAACTTGCATTTAACACTCGAGACTAGTATTAGTAATAAATATTTAGTATTGCATGTTTTTTACATCTATTTATATTCAAAATAACATTAATAAAGTTTATATAGTTATTCTAATAATAATGATTTATTTTTAAGAGTCTCAACCTTAAATTTACACATTAATGGTAAATTTTCGCAAGATTATTAAATGATGTTAAACAGTACCATATACCTAAACAAAATGCATGATCTTTTTTTTTTATTGCTCATAACTGTTTAACAATTATAATATTTGAAGCTTTGATTATCAGCAAACCTTTAATTTATTTATGAATCTGCTTGAATTCATAAATTTAATCTAATAACTATAATATTATCAACTCAAAACCTTTTGCGTGCTAGAATTTGTTTCAAACTAGAGATTCACCTTAAGGATATTCATTCAAAAAGAAAAACTGTTTTCACTTCTCGGTATTGCAAAAATTATAGTTAAAATTTATTGATTTTTTTTAATGTTTCCAACGAATTGTTTTTATCATTGTGAGTCGGGTCGCGATACCGTGCGCAGCTGCAAGCTCAGCACCAACTGTAGATCAGAAGAGCAGTGGAAGAGCAGAGTTGGCCGGGTAGTAGGGACGAACGGGCATACGAGCGAAAGCACGAAAGGGGTGACCGAGCGAGAGCGAGTGGCCGAATGGATGAAAGTGTGCATGAGTTTGAGCGAGCGAGCGAGCTGACAGACTAGGGCCAGTAGAGTTCGAGTGAGGCGTGCGGGGGATCGATAAGGGCGCGCAGAGCTGGGAGCGCCGGAGTTTGGAGTAAGGCCCAAGTGTAACGCGTATGTCAGCGGGTTTACGCGGCCCCCACTCTCGAGATCTCGCGGGGTTGCGAACTAGGCGCTGTTACGGAAGTCAGAAAACTAAATTGCATCGAAGGAATCGTGGCTGTTCTCCCGCAGCCTTCCATCGGGTAGGAAGTTGTACCAACCCTGTCGCTTAGCCTAGGCCCTATCCATATCTATCCTGTCTCTCCCGTACCTAGGGGGATACACACTAGTCTACAATCTCTATCAACTCACACACTCGAAGTGGCGCTGTTTGGCTAACTCTCTCACTCTCTCACTCTCTCTCTCTCCCTCTCTCTCCCTCTCTCTCTACCTCTCTCTTTCTCTCCCTCTCTCTCACCCTCTCTCTCTTCCTCTTTCTCTCCTTCACACTAGGCTAGGCAGCTCCAGTTGTAAGATTTATTTAAACTTTTTTGAGTATTACGAATTGAATAAAAACCGAAATATCAACCGACTGAATTAATTCGCTTCTCGCGAAATAGGAGTGCGAATAGAAAACTGCGATTTCTCCCCCCCCCCCGCCGAGCATAGTTTATACTCGATTGAACTGTTTTACCTCAGGAATAGCAATTCTATGTCTGTACTATTTAATTTGGCACCTCCAATAGGTATGTTTTAATGAATTTAGTCAATCGCCTAACATTCCGATTTTCTGTTTTCAATTGTATTAACATTTATCCCTGCTTATAATCAAAATTAAGTTCGCTTAAATAATTAAGCTTCTAGGTTTATTAAATATAATTTTGTATATCTCAGCAATAATAATTTTTTTTAATAAAGGAAGACGTATGTTTATCCGAAATTTATAATAAATTCGTAAGTTTAATCAACCTTGATCCCCGTGTCCATTCCCCAACGACCCTGGCCCGACCTCGAGTTATCCGAATGGGAAGATTTGCGCACTTTAGGACAAGGACCTCGAGACATCCACCCCGTCTGAGTATTTCAAACGTCCCTAAAAAAAATAAAAACCTGAATAATAAGCTATAATCAAAACATAATAAGAGTCGCGGGACTATTATAGTTACAGAATTAAAAATAAAAAGGAATCTCGTAACTGAAAGTAATCGTGAATTTCTAACCTAAAAATAAGACCTCAAAATAAGTTATAAATACAGTTAAAAATAATTGATTAAGTTTTTAGTTAAAATTTTAGTTGAAAAAATTTGAAAAAAAATTTAATATAAGTTAATACATAACCTAGATATTATGTTAAAAATAAGATTAAAAAATAAGTTAAAAATAAAGTTAAATACAATTGATTAAATTTTGAGTTTTATAAATTAGTTGACAATTAAGATGATAAATTTAGCACAGAGGAATATAAAATCTTTGAAAAATAATAAAAACACGCAATGATTTAGTTGCGAAAAAGTAGTAAGCAATAGCAAATACGTAAAAGTCAATTTTGATTACATCGTAAACAATACATAAAGCTGTGTAATTATTACCTACAGTATTAAAATATTTTACTTTTGTCTAATGTTTACACATTTTTATAAAATTAATATTATATTTGAAAGCTTGTTTATTTTTATGAAAAATTAAAATAATTTAAGAATATACTCACATTTATTTAATGAAAGGAATGAAATTTAAATTAAATCAAATGAATAGTGATGTATGAGCAATTTAGTATATCTGAGAAAAGTTAAAAAAGAAAATTTAAAAGGATTCTTTGAATTTAAAAAAATCTTTAATCTTTTATCCGTAAGAAAGGCTAGACTTATGAATAAAATCAAAATTATTTAATCTTTGCGATGAGTAGGGAAAAAATTTCGATAAACTGAACGACTAGTGTATCTAAATTGTGCGATTTTCAAGTTGAGAAGTGTCAATCGGACAGGGATTAACAATCAGTAAAGGATCGCTGTATAAATATGTATAATAGAAATCATTAATGTTGATATATTTAATAATCCAAAACATGTAAAATGCTTGATAATTTGAAATACTTGTGTGGGCGACTTCTTTTGACCTACAAAAACATTTCTATATCTTAAAATCAAGCGTTGACTACCTTCCTTATTTGAAACATTTTAAATAAAATTTATCAAATAAATTGTAAACATTAAGATTTGTTTGTTTATGGTTATTTATATTGCTTCATTCTTACTCAGATCAATGAATTAACAATACTCGACAAAAAGAAGCAGTTATTACATTACAAACTTATACCAAACTTATTAATTGTAAATTCTAAATTTGTGATCTATTAATAAGTTAAATTTATTTAAAAATATTTTATAATTATACTTTAAAGTAAATTATGAATATAATTGTGATTTAATTTCTTTTTTTACTTCATAATAATCTAAAACGTTATTTTTAAATAAAATAAAAAATTATATCTATACATTTGGGAAAAAATTGCAATTTCTTTTATGTCATTTATTACTCTTGTAAAATCTGTATTATTCTTAAATGTGTCAAAAAAGTAATACCTTTTACTGTTTATCTCTTCCATCAATAGTCACAATAACGATTTTTTTATCTTTCTCGCTTATTTTTTGGCCTTTGAAGATGTAAAATTTTCATCCTCGACCATACATAAATTGACGCCTAGGGACAGTTATAAAAAAAAGTGAATAAGAACATTTTTTTCTTCAAACGTACATGATTTTATTTTAAGGGACATTTGTTTGAAACGCAATGTATTGAAAAAAATATAAGGTGCCATAAATAACATTATAATTTGTTTTGATATAACTAAATGTACCGTATTGTTAAAAAAAGGAATTTAAAAAATTTATGTCGACTTTTTGAGTTAAAAAAAAATTATTACAAAAGCACAATTTTAAAAATATGAAATTCAGAAAAAGTTGTATAAAAAATTTCTAATTACTTTTTTTACATTTTTTAATACACGTTGGTTAAAATTTTAGTCATTGACATTTTTCTGTAATTCAACACAAAATTCAGGGACAAATTAAATATACAATGTATTTTAAGAGTAAGGCAGAAAATAAAAAAAATAAATATACAAATATAGATAATGATAAAAGATTGTGACGCGGGAGCTTCCACCTGCAGTGCAGCAAGCGGGGCTGTGCTGGGATGAAGCTCGCCAACTTCCGGCCTCCGGAGGAAGAGGGGCAGCGGGGCAAAGGCAGTAGAGTATAAGGAGGCGTATGAAAATAATTATAAACAAAATCAATAAAATTTTTCAGTTCCTTCGGGTCCATCGTTGTCTTCCGGGCTAGTCGTTTCAAACTTACAACTACAAAAAAATTTACAATAATACAATTATTAAAAATTAAATAAAGCATTATACAAAAAAAAAAAAGCTTATATCTAATCTTCGAGTCTCGTAATTTATGTACAAGCACAAAGAAGGGAAGCGAAACAACTTAATTTGATTCAAATAATGTGGTTTCGATTTGTCCGCAGCAACAAAATAAAGATGACGTACCAATCGAGGGTCTCCGCGTTCGTTTGTTAACGCGCGACGCGACAAGGGAAGGAGGGCGGGGCGATGCTCGGCCTTGGCATCATCCGATGCCTGGCCACCGAGTTTATCTTTATGTATTTTAAAGCCTTCGGCTGGGTTATTGGTAAAAATTGCGTACGCTTCTCGTACGTTACACCTCCATGGCGGGGGGGGGGGAGATGCTCCTTTCCAGCGGCCTTTGGCTTCGCTCCTGGCGTACGTTTTCGCGGACCTCAATGATGATCTGGGTTGCCTCCACCTTTCCTGTATCTAATGATTGCTCCATACGCAAGTGGCGGTAAGAGAAGGAGGTACCTCCTAACGCTGAGGGGAGCTGGCTCTGAGATCACGGCTGGCCCGGGGTTTCTATCACTATCTCTGGGTTACGTCTTTCCCCTTTATTGGGACTCGGATTCGAATTTAAATTCGCAACCCCACATTTCGCGAATTCCCCTCATTGACGACCAACACGGAGGTCCGGTTGGTTGCCAGTCTGGTCGCGCTCGTTACGCAATGTGCGAGTTTCTGACGCCCAGTTCGGAACGCCAATCGCGCTTGGCGTTTCCCACCGCTGATTCTGTGACGGGACACATATTCGCGGTTTAACCTCGTTTCCCCTCCTCTAACTGCATCCTATATTATAAAATAGTGGCGCATTAATTTCGAGACAAACATCGTGTAAACGACATTCGGAAGAAAGGGGCGCGGAGAGACGAACCGGACTCGTCATAAGATAAAACAGTTTATAAAATGTTTATTATTTAAAGTATTTCTATTACTTTAAATTTTATTTTATTAATAGTAGGTTCTAATACTACGTTTAATGGTGGCACCTTAGGAGTTCAACCGTTCTTACCTTCTTCCCTGAACTTACTCCAGAGCGGCTTTCATCAGTGCGTGGAGCCTTGAGCGAGGGCAGTGCCGAGCCACTATCCTAAAAACCGCTCCCCGGAATCCAGCCCGCGATTCCTACCTTGACGACACACACTTGCAAATACCACCCCAACACTAAGCAAAATACACAGGTGCTACAAATCACACAAGGCAAGAAAAAACTGAATACGTCGGATCCCCATGACCGGCCTGACACAAAATTGATACCGATCGGCCCGGCGGTCAATCTCAAACTAAATTGCGTCACTTCACACCCCTCAGTCGACAATGTGCAACCACATCCAGACAAGACCGCCGACCCCGATGAAGATATCCACCTCATGGACGATGAGTCATCCAACTCCAACAGCCTCGAGTTATACCTTATTCTCCGGGTTCTAATTTTATATGCTTATATATTCTTGACTCCGCCTCGGAGAAGAGACCCAGTGTTGGTGAAATTCACCAGGTCAACCAATTAGAAAAAGACGTTAGGAAGGAACGGAATTAAACTCTCTTCATTAGGCCTGTCAGCGTCCGTCAACTATCCGATCCCCTTAATTTCGAAAATATTCCTGTCACAAATGCAATTCCATTATTTTTGTTTCGCACATTATAATTAATACGGAAAATATTTATTATTTTGTTAAAGTAAGTTCCTGCTGCTAATCAAATCACCAATTCGAAGTAGTTGTGGCAAACTACGTGTAAATTCATTTGATAGACCGTAATAAAAGTGTGACGAGCGCCGTTCGTACCTCGGTGCCCCTCCTCCTGTATAATTCGTTTGCGAAATAAAATCTAATTTATTTAGAAAATACGACTGAGGCCTAATGCAATAGCTAAGTTGCCTAGTATTCTATAGTATTAAAAGCATAATATTTACGGTATCAGCATTGGTGTAGCATAGGGAAAACGCAACCGTTGGGTTCTCAAAGGAGCAGCCGCTAGAAAAACGGGATTCGCAATCGAACGCGTTAGTGAACAAGATCAGGGCATCGAACATTGTTGTAATGAGCGAACTCCCCTGTCCTATCAGCGCCGTAGAGGAGGCACAAGAGACAGTAGAGGTAGAGAGATCCGCAGGATCCAGCGAGGAACGCGGTTCTGCAGCCCGCGCGTCAAGCGAGTGAGTACCTCGCCGAGCTCCCGAGGCCTAGCAAAGGCCCTAAGGCCTTTGCAACGCGTTATCAGCACTAAATCTTTTTCTATCTTCTCCCTTCATTTTTATTGCTCACCGCTATTTAACTTTCCGGCGTTTTATTTTGAGTATTGTTTCTTTTTTACATATATAGCTGTAACTATTAACGATCTCGAACAGCTAGACAACGGACTGTCTCCAGGGCCGTAGGAGGGCCCCTTCCTATAACTCGCCACGCACCCCCACGAACTGGGCTGACGAGCGAAGATGTTGTTTTCGAGAGACTGCTGGAAATCGGACTATTTATGTCGAATCGAATTACATGTTTTCTGTTCCTTCGTTGTTTTATGCGCTCTGGTCGCCACGACGCCTCGTCCTTAGCGGGGACCAGGCAATAACGAATAATATTGCGCCGATAAGTGAATCATTTCTACTACGAGTATTATAAATTATGATACATTTTTTTTGTTAATTCATTTTTTTATAAGCGAAATAAACGGCGGCTTAATCGGCAATCAATCTTTTTTTTGTTGTAACGTTATTTCATTCGAATAGACCTCCTTGTCCTTCTCCCCTCGCTCCGCTACCCCTTGTCCTATCGAACCCTGGAGCCGGCGAACTCCATCCTGGAAATTACCGGCCTTCTGTGGAAAACAACCCTCTCGTCGTATGGCGCCCGAACAGGGACGTTATCCATAAGATAACGTTTAATTGCGAAACCCACTCCTAACTCACCCCACCCCAGGCGTATTCCTACTCGCCGCAGCTACGCGAAATCGAGCGCGACGACTACCTCCCGAGTCTACGAGCGGCTACGTAGGCCGCGCAGATCAGTGCATGAATTGCACCACACCCTCTCCTAGTGCGACCTACCACGCAGCTACGAACTCAGGACAGGTGTAGCATCCGCAATTATAACCCGATTTCAGCCAAACAAACGGCAAAAATATTACGGTACACAAGTATATGCATTATCTACACAGAAAGGTTGGCAAAGCATTGTCATACAATACAAGTAGAAAATTTTAATTCAACTTCAGTTTGAATACGTCTTCACCTGGAGTAACTTTTGTATACCACTTTAAATTGGTACTTATATACCTCATAAGTGAACGATATTACAAAAATATAGGTTTTATGAAAGTAGGGAATGTACGATTTGAGGCCTAGTATGATAATAAGGTCAACAAGCCTTTGAAATCCCGCTAAAGACGAACTAATTCTGAATGGCATGTGCCCTCATTACATGACGCCTCTCTTCGAGATGGTGAATGCGGTCAACGGTTTGATCGACTCCACCAAGGGAACCTGCCAATAATCATTCTTCAAGTTCAATGATTAACAAGTATTTTGACTCACAAAGTTTTTCTGACTTCGATTATACCTTCCGATAACATCAGCTGGATTTCCTCATCAGCTGTTTCATCGCTGGATTACTGCGTCGATATCCTTCATCCCGACCTTGCACTCATCCAGTAATCTCGATTCTTCGTTAATGCGATTCTATGGACTGCATCAAATCATCTTCTTGAATTGGATCCAACGCTTAAAGACAGACAGCCAATACTTCTACATTATTTATATTTCCAGTCAAAATATGGATTCGCATAAGCCATAAGACTTCCATTTTCAGAAAAATATCGTAACTCCGTGCGTTCACTGTAATGTACTGAATGGTGAATATGCAGCCTTCGATCTCTCTCTGCTAATCTAAGGCCTTGGTTAACCTCCTGGTTGAGCTAACCATGATCAAGAGATGGATGTCCACTCTCTCGTTACTAGTGTTGCTTGCAAAACTCCGCTGTAGACAATTTACAAAGGATTTAATCGCTTTCGAGTGTATTAGAGCTTTGTTGGCTCATTCTTGGATGCTGATGAGGAGAAATGGACGTTGTTCACGTTGGGTTTGTGACATGGGGATATCGGATCGACGCTCCCTTCGTTTCCGTATTGCGTAAGGCAATCTCGTGTGCGTACCTCTTTGTTCTTGCAGGCTGCGGGAACGAGGTGGAACATTTGTAATAAGTGTCATCTACACCCACCAGACATCCGTAGACAATCCCTCTTAAGGTGAGATTTATCTTTCGAGCTGTTCACTCAAACAATGTCATATTCTTCAATCTGCTATCATTTCTTTGTATTCCTTCACAAGATCGATGAAAATGGGTCCTTGATATTGTGACGTTGGATGTAAAAGCTTTTATGGTGTTTGTATAAGCGGTCTACATTCTCCTCCTTAGGGAACACGTCCTGTCATTGTATCAGAATAGAAAGTATAGTCTTATAACTCTTAATGTTTTCTTTCTTGAAAAGGAAGTAGTTTTTAAATGCTGTTCAAGATTCTTCAGTACATAAAACCTCGTTCATCTAAATCCTTGTTTATCTCGTGTTTGGAGAATTGGTACATTTATGAGACACGCACAGTGTGGAGATTTATTTTGTCGCTTACATACAATTTAAATATACTCTAGAGACTTGCAAGGTTTCGGGAGTAAAATGTTAAGGTTATAGTGCTCGACACTACCATAAGCAAAATGTCTGTCGGACGGCGTGGCGTCTCCACGCGGGCCCATTTACGCCATCTAACTACCCGTAGCTGCTCTTCGTTACCCCGGCTCGACGCCCCCACGCGTCGGGCGCCTCCCACGGAGAGAATAGCCCCCGGTGACGCGCTACGATAGCCCAAGAAAGGAATGACGGAAACCCTCGTGCGCATCGTCCTGTCGGCACGAAGATGCGCTGCCGAACTGCCACCCACGCAGATGAAAACGGCACCCTGCGTCGCGAAACGCTACTTCTGTCTACGGAACTCAACTTCCTTTGAACAACGCCGCTCCCAAACTCCTCTCACTTCGAGAAAGACACCCGCGTATTGCGATGGCAGACTCGTCTCAAACCTGAAGAGGTGCGAATCGCTGATACCGATCCATACGCCGCCCCAAGTTTATAATGCGCGACCCGAGGGGCCGAGCGAACCGTTTGACAGCTGACGGACAACTTTGTCGCCCGCAGCCGCCACTCGCCGTGTCCCTAACTCATCGGACATCATCTGCCAAGGTTCACCGGAGAAAAGACGACGAAGACGACCCAAATGCATACGCCGCACCCATCCGCCATCCCCTAACCCGAACCTGCATTTGTAGAATTCCAGACAGCTTTCACCCTGCCACGCGGGAAAAGAAGGTTGTCGACCTTACTTGCTCGCCCGTACGACGACGACCCTGGCTCGGCTAACCCTACACAGTACCCGGACGACTTCACTTTTGAACAAATTACCAACGAATTGAGCAACTTTAAATAAACCCAACTATCCCGAGTAAAATAAATGTTGCGTGCTGCTTGGGAAGAACTTTACGCTAAATGGGTCCTAATTGGGGGTCCTTTACGCTAAATTTCACCATTCATGTAGTATTTTGCTTTTCCGTCTCTAATTGTAATAACATTATCTATGCTTATATTGATTATTAAATAAGTCTGCTCAAATATATATTTACCCTAGATTAATCACTTTGAATTTTTTTTTAAATAAGCATTTTATTTAAATAGTGAAAGACATATGTTAAAAATTAGACCAATTTGCAAGTTCGAGAAAAGTAAGTTCAATAAGGAAGATTCCGCACGTAGGATAAGGAAGAGAAAAGTCCACCTCGTACAATTAATTCAAATATCCTACAAATTAATAATAACTCGGTAGAAACCGCGTGATGATTATCGTTGTGGAAAGTTATAAATATAAGTTAAACTCTCAGGTAAAAATAATAGTTAAAATATCAGTTAAAAATTTGAGTTCAAATTAAGATTATAATTTAACGATTATAATGCAAAAGACTTATGGCAAACCCGCGCTTCCTTGATGGGAAAGACTATTGCATTGATGATCGCGCGTGACTTTTCATTTCTCAGTGTCCTTTGGCTGGCTAGTATAGATCTAAGTTATCTGCTTACATGATGTACCAGAAGGAGATGACATCAGGTCGTTACAAAGTAAAAGCAAATTTAATTTCATAGCTCTTACATTAACTAGTATAATAATTACTGGCAAAATTACTGGCAATAATACAAATTCATAAATTATAGAAAAAATTATAAACCAAAAGATTAAAAAGATTTTGAGTATATTTTATAAATAAATATGTTTATATGACAAACTACATATCATACATCTAATATATCATCTATCTAAACGGAATATAAAATTAAGAAATATTAAAGCTTAGGCAAGCAGAAGTGACACTTTCATTCTGTGTCGCGTCGGATAAGCTTTCTTCATCATCCGACTGATTGTCCGAGTCCCTTAAATTGTACAGTTGATACGGTATTCAACAACAAATAAAAATAATAAATTGGTTTACTTAAAAAAAGGATTTCTTTATTCCTCCAAGTTACTATAAAATCAGAATTATGAATATAGAATATCAGAATAGATAGGATGTAATAACTTCATTAAAAAATATTAAAAAATTTATTGTTGTTAAGCTTGGTCGAAAGAAGCGACGAAGATACAAACTGTTTCCGATTAAATTATGCATTATGACTGTGTGTATTCGGGAAAGCGGACCGAAGCTGTGATTGGCAGGACCGGCAGCGTGTAGGTAAGAAAACGCCAAAGGGTTAAGTAGAGGGAGGGGGAACAGTCAAGAGGGATCGGTACGGTGCGAAATTTTATGCCGTGCAAATTTTGCATCGGGAATAAATTTGTAACTGTCAAAGCCGAAATCGTGACTTATTTTTATCCCTAGACCAACCGGCTCCTATAAACATTATTTCATTAATACATTACACGCTATTATATGCACTATTACATTAATTGTATTAACAGTTTAAAAAAACTAAATTTTATTTTTCAGTTTTGCAGATTTTTTCGTTCGATTTTACATAAAAACTTATCAGTTGTTCAATTAATTGGTTTTTACATTAGCCAAGTGTTGTTAAACAGAAAATAATAGATAAAACATTTACACGAAAGTTTCAATTGAAACATTAAAATTAATACTCAGTAATGCAAAAGTTTATCAGGGTTTTTCATTATTTAAAAGCCATAAAATAAAAATATCTTTATAACTACACATTTCAAATACAATAATTTGCAAGAAAAAATACTCCTACAATTTTACGTCCTTCTCATATATGCTTAATTTTAAACAGAGTCGAGTACTAAGGTCTGATTTCCAAAAAATGTCGACAATTTGAAAAAGAGCCTCCGCTTAAACATTGACTTATTTGAGATTCAAAATTAAGTGACGAAATAGTTGGTAGCGAATAGCGCGTGTGAGGGATTGAAGAATCGGGAGCGGGCAAAGCTCGAACTCGGCCCGACGGATAGGGATTAGGAGCACAGCAGTACAGCAGAAGTTGGCCCGACGAGCACGGGTGGGCAGGCGGGGGGGGAGACAAAGTAGGGCGCGCTGCTCGGGGAGCGCCGGAGTGGGGCTCAGGCCGCAGTGTGGCGTATGACAGATGCCGTACGCGCCCCGCTCCCGGAAAATCGGGCGCCGTCCCGAGTGTCGCCGCTCTCGCGCGAATAGAAAACTCGTTGCAGAGCAGAAATTGGGGCTGCTGTTCCGCAGCCTCCTCCCGGTAGGACCGCGAGCCGAACAAACACCCTTCCCTCTCTCTCTCTCTCTTTCTCTCTCTCTCTCTCTCTCTCTCTCTCTCCCCCCTCCAGGGAAATAGATATTGAACGAGCCCTTTCCTATTCTCTGTCTCTCCTCTCCTCCCTCCCGTCACTTCTCATGTCCTCATCACTCCTCTCTCCTACTTTCGGAAGGGAAATCAAAACTAAGCGAGCCTCTCCCTCGCGTACACTCACCCATCTTCCCTTTCGCATTCACTCATTTCTATCCACCCTACCTCACCCTCCCAACCTTCCTGGCTTCCTGATTTACGCCCGTCCTTCTAGGCTAGGCAACCCTTCATTAGAGAATCGCTATAATACCCCTTTCAGCTTAGACACGGTCATTTTTAAGGCCCAAGTTTGCCGCGAACCGTTGCGACGATGACGCTAAATCGCGTTTAGTTCGTGAAATCTTATAATAATCTTAAAGTTCGATTTTAAATTTTGCATGTAATATTTATAAAAATAAAAAGGCAAATTTGAATTAATTAATTTACAGCGACGAGATGTCTTACCTAAAGGTAAGGAGTAAGAATATTTTCGTTTCAAGTATAATTTACTCAGAAATCGGTATATTTTATGTATACTAGTATTAGCATTACACATAAGATTAATTTAAATTACAATTGAATTAACCTTTTAAATTAATCAGTAAAATTACAAAATGTTGGACATATTTACTATAATTTGAACTAAGTTTTAGATAAGGCGTTTTAATTGATAAACATTTATAATTTGATGTCACAAAAAAAAAAGAAAATGATATTACAATTTGATATGCTGTTTTTGATCTATATTCTTTAGGTATTAAAAGTAAATGCAATCCAAGAGATTTATAAAAATAGATTTTGAAATTTTATGGCCTAATAAATATAGTATAATGAATCAAAATTATTAAAAGATGTATATTTTGTTATTTTTCAATGTATCAAATTATCGAACACAATGTTTGGACTGGCTGTAAAATACTTTTAATAATAGCTTTGATTATATGCCATTACAATATTAAATGTACGTAATGAAAATAAAGAGTATCTACGTACGAATGAAAGCACTGAACTAATAAGCTTTCAAGAAAAAATTCTATAAGTTAATTTATAGAGAATATAAAATCAAATTTCATGTAAGCATATTTAATTGATAAGAAACACTAAATTAGAACATAAATTATATTTTTGTCCAATTTTTTTCATTTTTAAGGAATAAAATTTATTAAAAATTCT
Organism: Kradibia gibbosae; assembly: GCA_018907135.1. Classification (NCBI taxonomy): domain Eukaryota; kingdom Metazoa; phylum Arthropoda; class Insecta; order Hymenoptera; family Agaonidae; genus Kradibia; species Kradibia gibbosae. The sequence continues at coordinate 26,437,157 of JACCHX010000001.1, forward strand.
CTGTTAATTCCTTCACTAATAGAAGAATAAACGAAGCTACATATTTTTTAAGTTTCTTTAGTGCTTGAATCATATTGAATACTCAGACTGATGGTAAATTACGTAAAAAAGCTTTATTTCAGCTTAACATTATTATCTTAAAAAAAGACGCTTTCAATTTTAGAATTAAAGCAGAATATAGTTAACTGCAAGGTATCCTCGGTATAATGTCAGCTGTAACTATTATTGTTATTAAAGCTTTACTAAATAAAGAAAGCATAAATAGCAATTGCCTTTCATAAAAAGGCTCGTTAGCAGAACCGACAAAAAATACGAAGTCTCAATGATTATAGACGTTTTAATTTGCAAGAAAGCACAACTTTGAGAACGTGCTCACCCTTCGTATTTACAACAATTATATTCCGGCTCAGCGGGTGTATTATTTTTCTAATACACGGTTGCATCCTCAGCGTGTGCAACGAACTCGTTAGGCTCGCCCACCGAGAGCTTATTAAGTAATGGAGCGTAAGAGCGCGGCGGACACTTGGATCTTGTTATCTAAAAGCAAGCGATTATTGTGCATTAACGAACTTGAGTCACTTAAGCTGCGTTGGGCAGTCGCGTAGCTAATTTGACTTGGCAATTTACCCAGCCGAGTAAATAATTCACAATGAAAGTGTTAATTTATGCGCAAAATCTGACGCAGCGTCCTCTCTATCAACCGACGAACGATATTAGAAGAGTCGAACGACGTGGACAATGTGAAAGCTCTGTGCAGAAAATAGATTGACTTCCCTTCCCATTTTAACAACACACATACGCACACATAGATCTATATGGATAGATCGCATTAGCGCGCTTGAATACATCGTGCCTTTTATTTGTAATTTTTTTCCTTGGTCACACTTTATAAGCAAGAGTACGACGCCATTTTGCATAATTTGTTAACAGTATTTATTGCAACATTTCAGTACTGGTGGCAACTATTTCTAAATGATGGAATTTGATTTTTTTTGAGATCACTTTCTTAATTGGGAGAATATCTGGAAATTAAAAATTTTAATAAAGCAGTTTTCTAGTAGACCTTTAAAAAAATTTCATTAACCGCAATAAATTAGACAATCGTATGTACGGTAATACATTAATTTCCCTTGTGCGATTATGATTGTATTTGTTAAAAAATCTAAATTTTTTTTTCAAGTGACTTCAATTCTATATTAGGATGCTTATGGAAATTCTTTGTTACAAAACAAATATAAAGAATATAACTTTTTACAATTATAATTAACTATATAATTTAAATGACAAAACTTTCATTCTATTAGGTTAATGTATTCAATATTTATAGTCACGTTTCCTATCAAGATAATATATCTATAATTCTTGTTACAGAAATTCTTAATATATCGTTGTGTTAATGTATCGTTGTGTATTTTCATTCCTGAAATTTAATTAACGATCTTGACCGCTTATTAGGTTTTTACACTCTTTTAATATTTATATTAATATCAAATCAAATTATCTTATACATAATTATGTTTTATTTTTTTAAAAACTATGAAAATATGTTTATTTTTCATTATTTTATTGATATATAAAACTGTTTTATTAAATAATAATTCAAAAATTTTATTTTTATATTTATTTGTATCAAAATAAATGTCGCCCTATAAATATAAAATATTTTTTTACTTTTTAGAGATTTAATAAAAATATATTGTTGATCGCCATTATTACGCAAATTATTATATTATTTTTGGATGCGTTCTATGTTTTGCATTGCTTATATTACTTTGCCCTCGCTTATTTTCAGCTACTATTTCGTAGGTGAAATTTTAAATACAGTGGGCGAGTAATCGCAAGGACGCAATTGCACAGAATCCAAAATGCGGTTAAGACTTGCGTACTCGCGCACCTTATACACCTTATGGTTCCGGCATTTTCTGCTTTATCTCACAATTCCCTCGATGTGGGCACTTTCTCTCTATCACTCTCTTTCTCTGTCACTCTCTCTCTCTTTTTCTCTTTTTCTCTCTGCTCTCTTTGTTACTCCAATACCATTGCTGATGATTGTTTAGATCTGCAAACCCTGATCCAAATGAGGGTTTATCCGCGGCTTCAACAACAACAGTTTCAAAATAGTGCAGATATTGTAAATTATAATTGAGAACCATACAAGTTTAGGATACATTAAAAAAAGTAAAACTTTTGGTCTCTTTTTATTATCTTATGTAAAAATTTCTTAAATAATTATAAATCAAAATTATTTTCATAAGTTACTATACTTTGATAGATATGGTGTAAGATAAGATACTTCGATATACATGTAGAAAATTTATTACCAAAATTACCCATGTTAAATCAATATTGAAATATTATTACTTTTATTGATGTGAATACAGATAAAATATTTTCCAGTTTTATTTTAAAGACCTAAACGGAAAAGCATATTATGAAGTAACCATTAATTTTGCAATAGGCGATAGTAATCATACAACTTCGTGTTGAATAGATAATAAATAATAAAATAATAATGAAGTATTTGCTTTAATTTTTAGGCTGATTCATATTTTCTCACTGCTTCAGTGCATAAAAGCATCCTTTACTTAATTACGTTAATCATTACTTTGGAATTCTTTCTTCATCTTTATTCATGTTTTGTTCTCTTTTTTCCTCCAAAATGATTTCCAAGAAAAACCGGTATCTAAATTCAGTATTCTTTAAAACTGCTTCGTTAATTCATCATCATAAAAGTTTACTTACGTAATATAGTTTGTAAAATAATTTTTCTTTTGTTGTTTGTACTTTGTTGTGGTCAATGACCACTACCTGGCACTGCAATGATAAATTTTTTCTTGAATAAAAAATAAATAAAATATATCATTCAAATTCTTACGTATGTTATTTATTGCTATTTCAAACTATTTGTCATAACAGCGTCTGGAAATCAGCAGATGTGAATAGAGTAGCGATGTCTTCTGCACGTGATATTACAATTCAAATTACTGATTTTTGGTATACTTTTTTTAAAAAAGGTTTCCAAAAAAAAAAAATTTTCGACCATGTTTACGGTTATTATACATGGTAAAAAGTATTAGATAAGGAATACGCTATTATATGAGGAAATTTTACTATGATTACTACTCTTTCTTTTATTTCATTAATTATGGTTACACAGCTTCCATGCATCGCACTGTTCATTTCTGTCATTGCCTTCAATCGTAATGATGTTCCGCAGGTTAATAATTTTTTAGCCAGTTATAAATCAAATTTGGTTCCTCGTTTTGCAGCCGATCAGCTTTTTAAATTAGCGTATCTTTAATCCTGTAAAACGTGTGCCTCAATTTTTGTTTAAAAAGGATATACGAGTAATTATTGATAAATGATAGATACGTACTAAATCACACACACAAACACATACACACACGAACACACTCTTAGCCACACATACACATACACGCACGCGCGCGCACACACGCACGCGCGCAAACACACACATAATATATATATACACGCAAGCACAGACACAAACAAACATACATAGGAATTGCAATTATTGCTAGAACTAAAAAAATAAAAAAGTTATGTAAAGTTAAAGAATAGCTTAATGAGTTAGAAATTTTTAATGTAGAAGATTTTTAATTAAAATATTTTTAAAATAATTTTTACATTTTTTTTCTATTTCTAAATAAAGATTTGTAATAGTAGAAGCGCTTGCATTAACGTTTAAATTGAAAATATATGAATTAGTAATAAATAACATTTAGTAATTAGAGTTTAAAATTTTTAAATTGGAAAACTTTAATTTAGTTAATTTCTTTATCTTCAATTATTTTAAAAGCTATATTACAGTTTAAAGTATATAAAAAATTTTCAGGTGCAAGCATTAATTATCACTTAAAAGACAAATATTTTATAAAATTTTTTATTTGAAAACGAAGAAATTATAAAAATTTTATTTACCCTAAATCTTCAAAATGAGGGGTAAAGATCTACATATAGATGCTGAAACGTAACATAGAATTTTTTAACGTAGATCATTCTAATAGAATTATCAAGCAAAGAATATTTTTCAAAACATAAGTGTAAACACGAATTAGGCGTATTCATATGCTCTTCTATACAAAGTCTTATAGTAAATATGAACTCATGTATAAACGTATGTATATAAGTTATTATAACCATTCCGAAAAGAAACATTATTTACTTATTCGTTTATAGTCGTTTGCGTGGAACGTTCATTTCTTATAATAATCTACACATTAATCAACACATTAGAATGAGTTTTATAACATAAAAAGTCAAAAAAGCTTTAATTTAAAAACATAGCGAAATTTGTGTAAAGTTTGTTACCATATAATTTGCTATTTATACGAATCGGGCCTGCTTTGAAAATTAGGAGGATTGGAAAATTTTTTTATTGAAAGTTGATTCAACCGTTCTTTTTGCTGTAGTAAATAAGCCATACACAAGGGGTAAACGCTTCCTCGCTTCAGGCTTTGTTACTGAATCCTTTGAGGCTAATACCTCCTTTCCTGCTCGAAAAAACCTCCAATTGCATGCCGTATCTGCTTTGGTGTTCACGTAAACGTGCAAGCAAATGTATGCACAATTATCAAGTGAAGAGACAAAGGTGTTTGAGTCATGTAAGAGAGTGTGGTATGGCTCGTTGCTTTACAAACAGCTCGGTCCTTCGCTCTCCTATCTTTTCTATAAATTGTTCAGACACATATAGTACAAGATAAAGACAGATCAAGCAAGTAAGTAAAATTTCCAGTCTCAATATATTTGATCAATTGTCCAAGCTAACCAGTGAAATCTTCAATTATCATCGTCTACTTCGTATTATTTCTTCTCTTCCTTTCTCTTTCTTTTTTTACTTTTCACTTCCTTTTCTTATAATTCTATTTAGGCAATGCTTCTCTAATGCATTGATTGTTCAATTATTTTGGCACTTTAAGGACATTCAAAACTTTTTTCATTCAAAATAACAGAAACAAAAGTTGTCTACTAGACAATAAAAAATTGAATTGTTCTTTTAAAAAATTACAAACAAACTTTTAAAGTTCTTAACGTGTACTGAATTGGTGTCTATATTTTTAAATATAATTAAAAATCTATATTATAAAAGTATTATAAATAAAAGTCTATATTTTTAAATAGAATTAAAAAACACTATATAATTTTTAAATATGTGTAAAATACTTTTACAATAAATATTAATTACGTTTTATTACAAGGGGTTTCTCACATAATTTGGCTTACAATATAGATATTACTTTAAAAATAATAAAAGTCAAAATTTTTGGAAATATGTCAATTCATTATTTTACTTCTCCGAATGTTAAGGTGACACTAATTAGATAATCTTCGATTACAATTTGATTAATAAATCATGAGATTATGACAATGTCATATAAAAGAAGAATATTATAAAAAAGCATATCATAAAGATAAAATATTTCCCAAGAGTTTATTTCAAAATGCTAATATATGTATTGAAAATTAATCTATTATAATAAGTATATTTACCCGCGTAGATTCATTTGCTAACGTTTGCAAAAAAGTATTTTTAATTCTTTTTTTAAATGCCAGTATTAAATTTGTATTTTCATTGTTTTATTTTCATTATCTAATAAGACTTTTAATTTTATACAATAAACATTCTACAATAAAATGCAGAGAAAATATATATTTAGACATATTTAAAGCTTGTAACAAATCCTATCATAAACAAATTTTTTTTACATATTTCTTATAAAAGCGCTCAAAATGTTTTTTACATCTGAATAAAAATTAAGAATTTTTTTCTGCAAAAATTCAAGAACAGAATATTCTGCTTTTCGAATTCGGACACCACCTATGTGACATCATTAATGGACATAATACCTAGCTTCCATATTTTCGTTGTAGCGCGTCTTTAGTCATTTACGTGACGTTTTCTTGCCCTCCGGCTAAGAAGACGAATTTTCAAGGGGCTCTGATATTTTATATTATCTCATTAAAGTAACTTTTCGCACAATTATTTAGAAGGTTTGAATGGTGCAATATTGAGTAAATATTTTTTGTTTTTACTGCAGTATCTTAATTTACGTTTATTACGCATAAATTTTAATTAAATTTAATTTTAATGATTTATATAAATCAAATTAAAATTTTTTAGTTTAATTCGTTTCTAAGCCAATTTAATTTGAATTCAGTGAAAAATTTTAAATAATTTTAATGCAATTATTAATTTTTTAACTGTGCTTGATTAATTTTTATTTTTATATGAAATTTTTTTTTTTATATCAATTTATTTTATTTTGATTTATACATACAAACATAATTATGTATACATATCACACACACATATTATTTTCTCGGAAATTTGAATTTATCTAATCAAATATTTATATATATATATTTAAATGTTTATATATATATATATAATATAATATATTATATATATATATAACAAAAAGTCGATTTATCATTAGTGAAAAAATGTCTGTGAATAGATTTCATTTTCCCCTTCTCTGCACCTTCTGTGCGTCACTAACCTTCGATAATATTTGACCTTGAGGGCAAAAAGTTTGTCATCTCTTAGTGCATAGGCGTCCGAACAAATGTAATGCACTATAATTTAATTTTTATAAAATACTTCAAACCAAACATTTCTTCCTATATCTGTGAAGAGTTACTCCTCTCTGGCCTTATCGATGTTTCTATTGTTCCTGCCCCATTTACTGTATATTTCTGTACAGTTTTGCGATTCTCTGTGTACCTAATTCTTACATCTTCATCCTACTGTATATTTCGTATTTATTTTTTTATCTAAGAGCCCTTCAGTTGGGTTTTTGAAATTTTCGTTAAACTTTTTATCGAATTTATAGAACTTCAGAGTATTAATTTCCTTGTATAAACGGTTTTTTATCCCCATCATCTACTTTCAATTATATCATCTTCTATTTTAACTTATAATAACATTCTATTATCATTATTTATCAACTTGCTTTTGGCTTTTTCTAAAATCGCCTTTTCTCTTTATTAAGTAATAACTAATACTCACTTCCTTACCTTGGTGAATAAGTTTCACTCTGCAATGATCATTCTTATATCTCGTTTTACTCGTGAATTTTTTTGTTGCAGCTCTCGATGCTTTGACAATGAACTACTAAAAAATTTCATATCACGACAATGTAAATCTCATTGCTTATTAATTGTTTGCTCAAACTTTTATTGAGGAGACTTTTTGAACCTTTCCATACACTCGTAGAAGATTTCAATCTTTTTTGTAACACAATATAGCTTAAGTAATAGATTTAAAATGAATTATGATTTTTCTTCTCCTGTGTATTTCAATTAGCTCAAATATTTAAAACATTCAACCTATTCCCACCTTTATTTTTTTGCATCCTTACTTGACGAATTTAGTATAGACACCCAACTACTATTTCTCGCTTTTGTAAAATTGGCACAATACTTCTCTAGTTTTCTTTCATGAGTTTATCTTCTACAACTTTTCTGCCAGTATAAAATGTTTCAATCGTTGTTTTAAACATTCCTTTTTTGAACCTTCCCACATTGTATCTTTTAAAAATATTTTATATTTCTAAGTCTCCTTCGTTCAACGATTGTCCTTTCATTATAGATTTATTGTACTTTTCTCAATTTCACATTTTTACCAAATCCTTCCCCTAATTTTCTTTTTTATTTCTCTATTCTTATTATCTTTACCTTTCTATTCTTATCTAGTATAGTATGAAATTCTTTGATTAAGTTTTGTATTGTTTTCAACTCATTTATTTCAAGTTTAAAGTTTGTCTATCGATATCAAGATTTTAACTTTTAAGAGTTACTTCTAAACTTTTTCGAAATCGCTTTCCACTATTTATAAATCTTTACCCTCTTTCTTCGAAGATATATCGTATCTCTTCAAAACGTTAAACTACATTTTTATTCTTTAATCTGTAAACTATATTATCTTATTGATGAATAATTAAACTAATATTTTTCTTTGCTATCCTCAGATCCAAAAACTTCTGTTAAAGTAATTTATTATTTCTACTTTTTTTATTACTTTTGCTTCTATTCATTCTATTGATTCATTATTAAGCTTCTAAATAAAATTTTTTTACTTGCTTTTGCCTTCACTTTTGTTTCGAGATAGTCTAATATCTATCTCCATTACTACTTATTAAAATTAAAAATTTTTAATTTCTAGAACCTTATGTTTATTCAAATTCTTCTATTATTTATAGCAAGTTTACTGTATCAGCGTAAGACTATCTCCATCAGTTGATTGAAATTGATGCACTTCTTTTTGCTTAATCTTCCTATAAGTTTTTAGTATTTGAATTTAATAGTAAGTATCATCTAGTCCCTTCTTCGTTCTTTAAAATGTATATTCCGCTGTTCTTATATGTTCGTATATATGTATATTACAATTATGAAATTAAAAAAAAATCATATCATAATGTGCATATATATACATAATAATTTTTTTTTAAATAAATTAGTTAGCTTGATAATTATTCAAGCTTTTTATATCAATGTTTATAATTTATTAAATAAATTTTAGAAAAAATATATATATTTTTAATGACAATATATGTAAAAATTCATGCCTGTAAATTATTTACCTTTTTTATATCACTTCCAACAGTATGAATATAAAATTACATTTAATTGTCAGCTCTGTAAAACAATTATAAATCACGTATCAATGTACTACATGTATTTTTGGTTAAGGGGTAGAGTTCCATAAATATATTGTAAATATTTTAAGTCATGTAGTGACAATAGTAGTATTTAAAATAGTCTTAAAATGGTTATAATTTAGAAATATTATATCGAACATCACTATTATATCTATTGTTTCATGAATAGTATCAATGAACTTTATATGTTAATAACTTTATATATTCGTTATATATTTATAAACCTTATATATTTTCATAAACTTTTCAGATTTCAACAAAATATGAGTTATTTTTAATAATATATTGGTTGTACTTTTTTATATTTAAGATATTCAACTCATTTTTTAATTTTATACTGTATTACTTAATTTTCATGTTATACTTGATTTAATATTTTTTAATATCATTTTTTAAAACGGTAATTTATATATTTTCAAAGAATTTCTAAAGTATCTAAAAAAATCCTGTTTTTATGAATATATATATAAAATCAAGGAATAGCACAAATTCTTTAAAAAAAATTTTGTGTATCTTTCATGTTGTCTTACTGAATAATGAATTATCTTAAATACTTCAAAAAGTATTTATGAAACTTTATGAATGTATTAAGAATGGTAAGAAAACTTATATATATACATCAAGACAGAAATTTACTTAAATAATTACATTTTATAAATTACTGTACATCAATATGCGACCTACGATGTTATTTGATGTCAGAATTGTTTTAGATAAATAATTGAATTTTTTAAACAGTTCTCGAAAATAATCGTTGAAATATACCTTACTGAAATACATTTTATAGTTGTTTTGTTTTAAAATAAGTAAGTTAATTTATAATATTTATTCTTAATGCTTACTTTTATATATGATGATTGTAGGAAACTGTTTGTAGGTACGCATACAATTATGTTTAATTTAGTAAATATTATATATTAAATGCTTTCATTTAATATTTCATACAATCGATTCGTATTATTTTTACATTATACGCTGACATAATTTTACCAATATCGTCATATCCGCAAATTTCAATAATGGCAGTTTGACGAGTGCATTAATTACTAAAATTTATATATAAAAGTTAAATAAATATGCATTTTTTAGGCATTTTGTATATAGGCATTTAGGCATTATGTAAAAAACAGATTATGAAAATCTACCTTAAATCTATCTTAAAAAAAAGTAATATTATTTTTAATTACCCTACAACACATCAATAACCTTAAACTATATGGTTGAGCAAAAAATATATTACTTAAGTCTAACATGCATAATATTAAAATTAATTGAAAAATAAAAGGACGAACATATAATATGTATATCAATATTTGAGCTCTGGTATAAAAAAAAGAATAGTTACATAAATTTATTTATTTATTATATTTCCACTGCTATGGCAGATTAACAATTTAAAAATTTTTGAAATGTTCCATCTACAATTTTAATTAAAACTACGTTTTAACGATGGTGCCTTTTCACTTTATATAATAACAAATATTCTTGTATTTTATTCTATAGTTATCCACTATACTACTTCCGACACAAGTGACGATGTGTAGAAGATTGTTCTAACCTTAACGCGTTCAAAAGTATTATCTTATTTGTTGAACTAGTTTCCATTTTGATAGTTTGGCGGAATCTATATTGTCTTTTAACACTGCTTATACAGTGTTTTTAACCTAACTGCTTGTACTTATTTTCAAACTTTAAAAATTTAATTTACATTTAATATTACTGCCCGACTACGTACTGTTCCTAGGAGGGACGGGACTAGTTGGTGATTAAGCGGTTGCCAATTGACTCCTTATTTGAAGATACTTCTGACTTTATCGGATTATCAGTCCATCCATGGTCGCCGAGGGGGATGCCGATGCTGCGTTGACTCTGCAGTTAGACTTCGAGACAATCGGAATAAGCTAAGTGGGTTTTACATTCAACCCCGGAGTAGGTTCTAGCAAAGTCGCCACCGAAGGGCTGTGGATCTGGGATCGCCCCCAGGGTGTGTTGGCATTAGTCTACTGACGCACGCTCTCTTGGGGATTCAACTCACGGGACCACGAGCAGGAACTTTCCCGGAAGGATATAACCACGTAGATCATGGTATCATTGCCGACGTAAGGGCTCTGTGGAGCTGATATTCCCCTACAAAAAGTATGTGTTACTAGGGAAGGGGCCCTAAAAGACGCATGGAGAGAATGAGATCCATTTCGCATTTTCCTTTACGTTTGACAATCAGTGTCGTCGGCTCAATCCTTAGGTCGATTTTCTATTTGGCTAGGAATATGACGGATGTACGCGAACGTGCGTTCTAATAATCGGAACCTATAGTTGCAGGGGGACCTAATAAGAACACCAGCTATATAATGGGGAAGGGTGCTATGGCTTATTTTCAAGTTGTAGATGCGGAGCAGCATATGGCGTTCGTTTCGTTAATCCATGCAGAGCAATCGTGATGTAAGATTTTTAATAATAAACGCATTGGCGCAAATTAGTGGGTCCTTATAGGTACATCATTCTTTCGGTTAGGTGTGACTGGGTATAACACATGTTCCTCGGTTTGTTTTAAATAATGCGTAATTTCTTTATGAAGAAAATCTCTGCTCCACAGGTGACTAAATCATCTTCATGCACGACTATCAAAGATTATTAGATGAAGATTTGAGTAGTGTCAATGCAGTAACTTCATTTGGATCTAAGGATAAGAGACTATGATTAAAATAACCTACCGAAAAAAGATGCTCACGAAGGATTAAAATACAATGTTAACATTATCTACCAGAGATATGTTTCTTTATTTTAGTATGAAAATTGAATCGGACTAACAAACTACTTACTGAAATTTATATAAATTTAAAGCGTTTTGAACTGATTTTAACTTTTCGTTTAAATACACGCACCTGTGCTCGATGGCTTGCATAGCTGGGGGGCGCGTTTTTTTATACTATGATAATTAACTATTTTTGCATTATGTTTTAGAAAAGAAAAATTATTAAATGTTTTAATATTAATGTTAAACACAGATTTTTCAACCCAGAGGATAATAATTAGTCATTCCCATCAGAGATTTACGAATAAGTTATTAAACACACATTAAAATATTTAAAATGAAAACAATATATTTAACCAATTAAATTACAATATTCTACGAAATATTAAAGATTAGTTCTAAATGATTGGTTACATTTTTTTAGATATTTATTTAAATTGTCCTAAAATTAAAAGTACCTTTTAAGTTCCTTTACTTTTACCATTAATTGAACCATGAATACTATTTATTCCTTTTAAATGTACAAAAATATTATCTAAGTATTAGAAAATAATCAAAATTTAAGTTATGATCTATACGAAGAATCTATATCCGAATATATAGAAAAGGAATAAGGATACTTTACGTGACACTCACAAAGATATCATTTGATTAATTTATTTTTTTTTAATTTTGTTCTTTGTTAAAGCTTCAATCCAGATTAATAATTCAGCCTCACAAAGTTGTCGATTAATACTCAGATCTGTACTTTTTAAAGCAAGAGTAATAAAGTTAAAAAATATATTAGTAGAGTATTTGCTGAGTCCTCGAGACCTCAGAATTCTATGACTGTACCATATACGATGCTATTAGTAAAGATATTCAAACCATATATGCGATGACAATTATAGACTTTGGTGTTTAATCTTATGCACCGCAAATATTGATGAATTTTTTCAAATACTCTCCAAAACAATAGAAGAAGATACTAAATGCTAGTTTTACAACTTTACTTCTTCGTTCTAATCTACCGAACCCTGTTATCAATGTAGACAAAAAATATCGTAATGACTCAGAGTAGGTGATGACAGCGACCAAGAAGTTTTTCTGTTTTCTTTTTCTACAAGTAATATCCAATATAAAGTGTTCGGAAAAAGAAATCTCAGTTTAAATGTAATCGAATAGTTGTGTTTCATACATTATAGATAGTTTGATGTTCCCTATAAAATGTTATATATGGCATACCATTCGTTCACAACCATGTATATAAATATTTTTTATTCATGTTTTCTCTGAATTAAAAACATTTAGAGAAAATGCAACATTATATTAATTAATATTTTACATTTTAATTACTTTGCATTGTATGTATTTTTTCGCTACCTTAATTTTTTGTAGCTAAATTAATATTTAACACTATAAATTAATGCTATAAATAAAATAAAAATCTTGCTTTTAGAACATATTTGATTAATAAAATTAATTAATTTTTCAAGAAAAAAAATGTATATAATATAATTATATTATCATTTTACTATAAAAAAACTGTTATAATTTTATTAGTGATTTAAAAATTTGTATATTCATATTGTATATTGTATATTTACTCGTCTATCATTATTATTATATTAGCTAAACTATATTAAATGACTTGTAAATAAAGAAATTTCGTTTTTTATATTTAATAGAATATCTACTGCAATTTATTATTTATATGTAAGAGAACAAATTTATTTAACTGTATTATTGTATTAATCGATTATGAAATTGGTGTTTTTATATTTTCCCCTAAATAGTTCGATTAAATGGCTTATGTTATATTAAACGATTAAATGGTTTATGTTATATTTAAATTTCTTTGTTTCATCTGTTAATTATAAATCTAAAAAATTGAAAAGTAGTTTGTACCGTGCCAGAACTTGTTTCAGCTTAAGATTTTAATTCTTTTATTTATATTTATGTCCTTCTACTCGAAATATAGATAGTGCAATTCTCTCTCATAGTCTTTTCATCTCAATCTCTACTTTTTTTCTTTATATTTTTCCGCTCTTCGTCCTAGGTATATCGTATGGAGACAGCATTCGTGGAAATGTTCAAACGAATGTAGGTCAGGCTTCGAAATAACGAAAGCCCGCATACACCTCTGCTAAACCTGTATACGGAATTTCAAATGGCATCATCTTCACATATCAACATATTTACAAATGCAGATACATGTGTGAGTATATATAAACACAAGATCTCATTTTTCTTTTTTCCCTTGTTTTTCGTATATCGGACAGACTATAATGTATACATGTATAATGTATACATATCAGGCAAAGTTATTGTATTTTTTTTTCATTTAAGAAATTATGAATTCTGCAAAATTCGCTAAGACCTTTTTATCTATTAACCTGTGTAAGTGATTATAATAATACATTCAAACATTTATAAATTCATGGTAAATAACTTTTTTTTATTAACATATAGCTTGTAAAATTTAAGGCTACATTAAAATGATTGGATACTCAAAATTAAATATGTATTTTTATTCATAACAAATTTAACAAATGCTTAATATATAAATACCTAATAAATTAATAACTTAAAACTTATACATTTGAAAAAAAAAATTAATTTTAATTTCATGGAACACGTTTATATCGTTTATGGTTTGCTGATGGTTTAGGTTTGAACAAATATAAATGTGTTCTTCTAATTTCTATTTCTTCACATAAATTCAATGAATGTTATATACGTAATGTAGTTGCTAATCTTGATAAAAAATCTTAATGATAAATTTAGAAAACAAGGCAGTATAATAATATTATAATAGAACGATATTTCATATACATTAATTAGTACATGCTATAGAGAAAGTAATACCTCGATTTTAATTTTCTAATTATACATACAGTATATTTTGATATCACAACAAAAAAAGTTTCTTTTATTAAAAGGTATTAGTATTACTAATATCATATTAATAATATTCATAATGTTACAGCTACAGTAAAAAAGGATTTTGTTTTATTTATATTTACAAAGAAAAAAAGTCATAACTAAAGGATTTGATTAGTTTGTTTACTTTAAAATTACATCGTTATATTTAAAAACATGTTTGATTAATTAAAAAAAATAATTTCTTTAAACAATGAAAGCAAAAATTTTGAAGATATATTAAATCAAAGTAATTATTTTACATTTTTAATGAAATATGCTTCAGGCACAATTTTATCTGATAAATGGTATTTTATATTCGACGGATGTATAACATTTCTAAAATGTATATTAGACGTTATAGAAATTTTAAAAATATATTATTAATAATAAACTAATTCAGTTATAGAACAAATACAATTTTTATTAATATCTAAAAAGTAATAAATTTAATCGTAAGTATGTGAGCATCAAACTTTTAAATTGAGAATGTTTTTTTGTATAAAAAGTATTCATTTTGGACAGAGAGTGAATCTTGATAAATAAAATTGATGTAAATTAATCTATCTTATTTAACAGTTTTTAATACCATATAAATGAAAAAATTTGTTAATTTTTTTTATTATTCGTTAGTTTAATATAATTTGTTTTTATGAAAAATATAAATTTAGTAGTAGTATGATTTTAATACTATTTCAAAAAGTAATTAAATATTAAACGTATTGATATTAAGCAAAATTAAAAAATTAATATAAAAATATCAGGAAATTAATATTAAATAATAAATAAAGTTAAAAAATATGATATTGTATTTTATAGAATACATAATATTTCACTAAAATAAAAAAAAACAAATATTTATTAAACAAATAAAATGGTAATCAATAAAACATTATAGTAATTCAAATTCTTAATTAATTTTCATTATAATTCTCAAAAATATATATTACTTATACTATATATACTACTTAAGTATATTTATTAAGTATTATACTATGTATTTTACTAAATTTTTGATTTTTAAATAAATATTTAATTATTTTAATACACCAGCGAAATTTCTATTTTTTAGGAAATTTTTTTTAATTAAAAATTTTTAATATGATAAGTTATCAGAAGTAACTATAAATAAAATATTTATTATGTCTGATAATATTTCATGATTTTTTAATTATAAGATAATGAAATTAGATTTCAGTATTTATATTAGTTTGAATATGTGAAATAACTAATGATTTAAATGATTATAATTAAATTGTAGTATTGACAGACTTTATTTCACACATAAAAAAAAATAATTTTACTCGTTACATCAAACCATTTGAATTTCTATAATTCTAAAAATACTGTAAACATCGTAATTGTTTTTATACTTGAAATACGTTAATATAGTAAACTTTTTTCCATATAAGCTAATTATACATCATAAAATATACTTTATAACTTGAAATAAATATTCTATATCTATTAAAATACTTGTAAATATATTACAAGATCATGTATTGACTTAAATTCATTTATGTATAATAAAAATTAAGTACGCGTGTTGAATAAATATTAATATTTGTTCTTGAATCAATTTATATATATATATGAAAATAATTTTGTTTTTTATATAATATATCTTCATTATTTTTGATAATTCAAGATTACTTATGAAAGGAAGTGATTTTTTATATTTATGTAGTCATGTACAAAGTACTTCTGTATATTTAACATTTGTATAAGAATCCATTTTTATTATAAATTTTTCTTAATTTAAAAATATACAATGTAGAATAAAAATACAATGAGATTAATTTTTACGAATTATTTTATTCAATTAAGTTTTTTACATTTCAGTAGTATACAGTCATATTAAAAATTAAGAATATATTTTAAAAGCCAGATAACTAAAGGATCGTAATTTTTTTTTAATCATTAAGAGTCGGAAGTAGAAAATAAGAACAATAATAAATATAAAAAAAAAGAGATTAATAATTTCCTTTAGACTAGCAACCCTAAATTTGACTCTGCTACAACCTAGGTTTTATGCAGAGGGAGTGTTTATTTTATCTCGTTGAAACGAGGTATAAAAGGAGGTTGGGGCGGCTTGTTCAGGCCAGTAGAGAAAAAAAAGAAAAAGAAAATCGGGTATTAAAAAAAAAGGATAAGAAAAATCGAGGGAGAAAAGTAGACAGTCGCGGTGCCAAAATCAAAGTGGAGCCAGTGTCTAAGTCAAAGCCAATGATTACTAAAAATTTCACAAAACAGCGAGCAATATGCGCGCCCAGCTGAACCTGTCTGATAAGTTTGATTATCTTTTGTGCCGTGAGATCATCGGGGCTCTGTTGTTAACAAGTCATGCATGGCGTTGGCGAGCCAACGAAGGCAGAACATGTACTCGGCCATTGGAGATTGCACAGTCGGAAGCACACGAAGCACATCTAGACCTCGTACCTGCGACTCCTTACTCGAACCTCGAGTAAACCCCGCTCTTCTAGACTGGCCAATCATTACTTGCGATACGCAAGGACGATATTCGAGATTAATAGACCTAACATCCATTATGTAGAATTATAATGCTTTGCCGTCATTTTCTTGTTCAATGTGTCGTTTAGTAGTACTCTTAATGTGTAAAATTTGAAAAATTTGAAATGCTTATTGGAACATTATTAATAACAGTAAGAATATTGAAAAAATTTTTTTAACAATTGTTGAACGTTAACACCTTTGAACATGTATGTTTTTATAAATTGATTTTAAATATTTTTAACGAAGAATTAATTATATCTATTATAAAACTTATTCTTTTTCATATAATTTTGATTATTTTACACGCTCTTGTTTATTTGTTTGGCCATATATTCTGGAATCAAAGCTTTTAAAGATAATTTTATACTCCTTTTCTCGAAAAAAAATTATCTCGTTATTACTACATTTTAATTAATTATATTATTAATCAATATTCTATGTATGAAAGACAATAGAATCATATATTGACAATTTATTTATTAATTAAGCAATTTATTTGCAGCATTTATCTGTACTTTTATATGTCATCTTTTCACATATAGTTGCAAATTAATTTTTTTATTGATTACATTTTTTTGAAATTCTAACGTAACATATATATTCACTTCATAAAATATTTTAAGTGTCTAAAAGTAATTAAATTTTAGATTTCCATTTATTTATTTTTAATGAAAATTACATTTTCATTTTTTTATTACTAGCAACAGAAATCAAGCATTTATTATTAAAAATGGTTTTGCCACAACATTTATTCTAAAACTTAGATAAAGGGACGAATAAAAATGGTTTACATTATCTAGCTTATGCTAATTGTATATTCATTTTTTGTACATCTATCTTTATTTTGATTTATTTTCTAATTTTTTTATTTCATTGGTATTAACTTTTGAATATACGTATATATATATATATATATATCTACATACAAATGTATATGGTTTTTTTTTCTAACAATAATAAAATTGCGAAGGGAAGCCTACTAATATATTGGACTATTTAAGAAATATTGAAGTTGGAACAATACTATGCTCTACATATGTACGCAGTATAAAGGAATTTAAAAATATTTAAAAGTCCGATAGGAAAGAGGTATGGAAGGGTTGTTATAGAAAAGGGAAAGGGAAAACGGAAACAAAGTTCACTGCTACCACTGCTATAACTACTAGTAATATTACTACTGGTGATACTGCTAGTGTTACTAATATTATTATTACCACTATTGTTAATACTACTAAAAATATTACAACATACAAAGTTTGTTAAAATGTATGGGCGTGGAAGGTAGCTGAAGAGATAGTGGTAGGAGCTTAACAGCGGGTGTAGTGGGGGTTGAGAAATCGAGGAGAGGGTGTTGGTATATTTGTGCACATCCGTCCAATAGGGTGGCAGTATCTCCGCGGCAACCGTCGCGTTTATATCATGACATTTTCGTAGGCGAGCTGCTACAGAAGAGTGCGCCAGACCACAATTTACTACCGGCTCTCTTTGTGTACGTACGTGTGCATGCAACCACGTATCCTAGTGTAATTGTGAATGTGTGCACACGCATTTATATATATATATATATATATATATATATATATATGTTTGTGTGTGTGCCTATATGTATATATATGTATATATGTGTATGTATACGTATATATGTACATTGCTCATTCTACGAATGTCCTAATGAGCGGATGTTGTACACTTAGGTCTCTACCGCTGTGTTTGCTCTTTTATATATATATATATATATATATATGAAAATAAATATATAGAGATCAAAATATATATATTTATACATCTGTATATATATGTATATGTGTGTGTGTGTGTGTGAGAGTGTGTATGCGTGTGTGGGCGTGGGTGTTGGTGTATGCGTAAATGTGTGCGTGCGTGGGTGCATGTACAAATGTGCGCTTGTGCGCGTATGTATGCGTGAGTGTAAATGCGTCGGTATGAGTTCTTACGAATGCCTGTTCATATGTATGTATACGTATGCACACAGAGAATTATAGAGAGATATTAGAGCGCGAGTGTGCTGCCACCATCCGTCTGTCGTCAGAATATTAATAGAAAACGGCAAAGCGGTAGGAAGATCAAGAAAAGGACATTACATCCCAACTCACAAGAACGAAACGGTCTCTTTCTCTGTATCAAAGAAGATTAGAGGCAAGAGAAAAAGAGCGGGAGAAAGAGAGACAAAAGGAAAGAGAATATGTGAGCTGTGCTGTGAGAAAAGTAGTATAGAGAAGAAAGAAGAGTTGGGGAAAAGTGAGTAGAGCAGGTGTTAGGTTGATGTGTCCCTCGAATATTATGTTCCCGTCTCTTTTTTTGGTTGACATCTATTTTCTTCCTTTCTCGTGCAATTATATACGGATGGATGTGGATCATTTGCGAATATTAGTGTCATATGATATTAGTGTGTGCATGGGTATATGTAAATATATAACTATTTGTGATGGGAAATTCAAATTTTGTTAATTTGATTTTTTCATATTCTATTGCTTTTTTCATTATATATATTGTTTCTGTATGTTTTAACCTCATTACGTATTATATAAATTAGCTATTGTAGATGATCATCTTTAATGTATTTGTACATATATATCACTATAAATTATATTTTTATTATTTTTTATTTAATTTCCACTTAAGAGATCGAAATATTTCTGTTTTATACAAAATTATATTATGCTACTATTGTGCAGATATCCGTAATAAACCATTTGCAATTCTTATAAAAAAAATGAAGTTTTGTTTTAAGTATACAGAATTGGTTAAAGCTTCGAACGAATAAATATATATGCAACTTTAGTAGCTATAAAAGGAATATTGTATTCATGTAAACTAATTAGGAATTGTCAAAAGTTAGCTTTATTTACATTATTTCGAAATGAATCAGAATGAAAACTTTAATTACACAAATTAAATTAATATTTCTGTAATTTATTTGAAATTGAATATTTAGTTTAGTCTACACATTTTCACCATCAATATAATAGACAATGTATAAAAAATTGATCGTTCTTTACGTCAATTATTATTTTTCCTCGCATATTTAATTTCATAATGTTTATTAAAAGATCACAAATTAAGTATACAATGAGCCTTGGTAATGATTTATTTCATAGGAGTACAGATTCATCTAGATTGTATTTAAAATTAATAAAATAAAAGGGAAGATTTATAATCTCTTAAGCGAGAAATGGCTTTTACGGTAGCAATTGAAATTTTAATTTTCACTCAGTAAATTTAAAAATTCTATTATCATCATTATAGCTATCATTACATTCTCGCATTTATTTACGAAAATAAGGCATTTCACATTCTTCCCGTATTGTATACATTGGCGTTTCCATCTTGCCCGTAACTACTTAACGATCCACCTACTCGTGCCCATTTAATTCCCCGCCTGCATAAACAGGCGCCAAGTCAATTTTCAAGCCCAGGCAATCCGATATTCTTTTTCTCTTCTTCAAAAATATACTGGCAGTCTTTGTTGAGTCTATTATATATCTCGACCATAGTATATTTTAATGGAGATGTCGGAAGCAAAATAAATCCATTCTTACCATACATAATAAACCGATAAAGCTCCTTTCCATATTCTCAAGCATTTATTTAAATTCTGATTTCGAAGTTAAGCGACTCATCGATTCAATACAAGGAAACGATTACATAGATTCTGAGCCTTGGGATTGTAATTTTTAAGCACGCGTGCAACAATCTATTGACAAACAAGAACTAAAATTGCATTCAGCCTGCTATTTCTTACTATCATCATCTGTTTATTTTATATCAATATTAATCCATCTTTTTCTCTATCTTTGACCTACGAAAAATAATGAGTAAATCCCGCGATGTGAGCTGTTGAGTATCGATTTTTTCATTTCCCGCTTTGGCTTACGGAGAAATAGAATAAAGAATTCGACTTAACTAAGAATGTTTATTAGTATAATAACAAATATCTCTACATTGTAAATACAATTGTTTATTTTTATTCACTTAGGTCCTTTTTATAGGCACATGCATGGTTTAAATTAATAGGGATTTGATGCTGTACGATGTTTTTTTTAATTTTTTTAATTTATATTCTTTTCATGTAAAAATTCCTCAAATATTTAAATATAATTACTTTATAATTTATAGTTATCAAATAAAATTAATTGACTACCTTCCACAGAAAAATTTCAGAACACTGACACTATAAGTAATTGAAAAAATATTCAAATTAAATTTATTTATTAAATATGTAATTTTGATTAAAAATAAAAAATAATGTCTATAAGGATTATCTAATAACTAAAATTATAGTATAGAAATTAGGTTTTCAATGACAACTGATTTGCTTAAAATAATAAAATATATTTAATAAAGTTAAGGCTATGCACCAGATAGTGAAAATTTAGAGAAGCCATTTAGTCTTCGAAAATCTGTATTTTCACAAAAATGTAAGACAGTCTTTTTAAATCAACATCCACAATTTCAGAATAACGCCAACATTAAATAAACTTTTTTTATTTTTTACATTTTAAATGTAAGATTTTTTAAAATATTTTGAATATATAAATGTTAGTTATATTAAAAAAAGAGAACATAAAAAATGTAATAGTTTGATAAATAAAATTTAATAAGCTGCTAAAAATATACGTAAATAATAAGTTATTAGCGTATGGTTTTTGAAATAGTATCGAAAATTAATTTATTTAATTTATTATTAGTATAATATTTGTTGTAATATATTAAATAATAAAAAATTTGATATTTTATTTAAATTATATTTTACCATTAAAACATTTTAACAAATTTTTTTTATTAAATTTCCCTTAAATCAATTTTCAATTTATATTATGTCCTTTTTTTATATTTTATTTTTTTACGTTAGTATTAAAAGCAAGGTTTCTGATACCGTACCAACATTTTATCGCTGAAACATTTTTTATTCAATAAATAAAAATATAATTGTATGGTACTAACCGCAGTTGTTAATTAAATCAATAATTAAATTAAAGTTGTTGTAGTGGCGGAAAAATATCAACAAAAGAGCATTTATGTATACATTTGAGAAATTTTTTATATACGTTTATAATTGCTGAAATTTGGTAAAGTTTGACAAGACTTCGTATCGAGGACCGACCTGAAAATTTAACGCTGGATATCATATCCTCGTCTTGCAATTGTTTTAATGCTAGACGCTCATTAGCATTTTGACGTACCGATTCATAATTGTAAATTTGCACCTAATGGTATTTTTTGGTAGCCTAGATTATTTATCTGTTCACGTGTGTTTGCGTACACGCGCTTTGCTAGAAGCACATTTAAAAGTGCTAGCTCACTGATTTCAGGACTTATGACTTTTGGACTAAGGCAGTTTTGTCTTGCCATTTTTATGATCTTTACGTGACTACTTTCCCTCATCTGTTGGTTTTTTTGTATTAGCTCCTCTCAAAAGTACTACAGCTTCGCACATATTTTGCCTTGCGCGATACGCAAGGATCGGCGAATTATGGTATTATACAATTTATAGATGATGCCAAGAGTTTTAGTATTTTATGTTTACAGTTTTACGGTTGTAGACGATGTAAATGTAGCGTAGGCAGAATGATGCAAACGCGCTATATTTTCCATCTTCTTTAATATGATTTACGACTTTTTTATAAGCTTATATAAGGTACTCGAAAAAATGTCAGTAATAAAATTATTTTTCGTTTTGAGATATGTTTGGATGAATGGCTTTAGTTATATTTTTTGTAATTAAAAATATTGTAATATAAACGAAAACAATAATATTTGAGGCTTAGATTATACACAAATTGCTGTACTAGACTTAAGATTGAGTTTGTTTTTCTCGAATATGTTGCTTTTATTATAAATTGTGCTCTGCTTATAATTTGAATAAAAAATATTAAATCATTGTTTGCATTTAATTATTATTTGCTTTTATAGTTATTTTTTATCCTGTATCTTATGTTTTTGTGAGCATGAATATCAAGTATTGTTACGTGTGTATAATACTAATATCTAAGTTACAATTCAATAATTTAAGAATTTTTAAATTTCCAACAATGTAATTAGTTCGCAGTAAATAAGAAGTCTTAGAAGAGTAATTTTATAATAATACTTAATTGTAACAATATTTTTTGGAATATTTTAATTTGCTTTTTAAGATATAAGAATAAGTTTGGTTAAAAGCATTAGTAAACAATTGATTAAAATGGAATCTTATATAATTGTATACTATTTTAGAAAAATTATAATTTCAATTACAATGAAGAGCAGAAGGTGAAAAACATCAACTATTGGCTCTTTCACAAAGGTATATAATTTTTTAATGATTTAATGATTATGCATTGTACAGACCAAATTTGGAATATCTTTTACTCATTATTTCTAAATACATTGTAATATGCTAGTGAAATACAATAATAAGATATCATTATTAATATTATATATACGCGCCATAGAAAAGATATGTGAATATATAATTTCAAGTAGAGATTCCTTGTCAATAGCTACATAAATTAATATATCAACACACTGAGTCTTGCATATATTACATATGCATACACAAGCCTGTAGGTCAAGGTAATAAAGCTCTTGACGTGTCCTCCTGTATAACTATGCATACATACGCGAACGCATATATAAAATCAAAAGGTGAAAACTGTGTGTATTATACTTATGTACACAAAACATGTAAATAGTTTAATATAACGTGTAAGGTGGGTATAGATTATATTCTTATTACACTTTTTATTTTTTTATTTTCATCAAAATTTTTCAAGATAGTTCAATCGAGTATGTGACCCTTAGTTTAGAAGTAAATTTATTATTGACCCTATTATATAAACGTATAGTTTAAGTTTTAATTAATGCCAAAGGCTTATTAATGAAATTAGTTTTTGAAAATAGTACGTAAAATAATACGTAAAATCATAATACATTTCTATCTTAAATTATAAAGTATTCTCTCATTGATCTTCCATAAGTATAGTACATCTAAACTATCTCTATTCAAACAGTTACATCAAAATCAACCATTGTATTTATCTCTCTTACACTAACATCATTTATATTACAATCTTCTATATCTACTTTTTTCAAGTCACTTTTAGCAATCTGAGTCGTGTCACCTTAAAGCTACCGTTTTAAATTTCTTACATTTGCTATTCTTGCTTCTTTGTGTCACATCGATTTTCCAAGTTTGCTTCGTACGCTAATTCATTTTTACATCGTTTTTCGTCTCTCCTACTTTCGGCCTCTCTCATTCATCAACTGTTTTGGCCCCTTTTATTATGTTCTCCGATTCTCCTTTTTCTCTGTTGATAAAATAAAAACTTACTATAATTTAATATTAAATCTAAAAAAAAATGTAATTAAACAAGCTTGATGGTGATAATTTATGCTATGAAAAAAATAAAATTCTGTAGAAAAATCTAATACATAATTTGTATAAAAATATAATTTTTTATATAATCGAAAATTTTCTTTAGTATTATTGCATTAAAAATATTTTTTTTTAATTCAGTCATTTAAATATTATTTATTAATATAATTTGATAATGAAGATGCTTAAAAAAATTTTATCACAAAATTTATCTACAAAATATAAAATATAAAATATAAAATGTAAAATATAAGAAAATATAAAATTATATCACATTGTTTTTTTCTTTAGTAATTTTGATTTAAATTATTAGTACGTGATAGTTAGTTTTATACTTAAAAGACATAATTTCTATTTTATAAAAAAATAATATTCTAATAAAGTTTTGTAAAAAATCTAATATCATACTAAATTTCACTGTAATTAATAATAAAATTACATTCAATTAAATTTGTCTAAAAATTGTATGAAAGTATTTTTAATTTAAGATAATAATTTTTATAGTTATGATCTACAAATAGTAAGAAAAATACTTTATGTTTTATATACATCTAAATTTAAATATATTGTACGGTTTTTTATAAATTTTGTATCGCATAAAATAATATAAATGATGTTTTACCGCTTTATGAAAAAAATATATATAAATTTACAAAAGAAAAATTTTTACCTAATTATTTACTAATTCACGATATATTTCTGTATATTTTTTGTATATTTTATATAAATTTTATAAAATAAACATTAATTGCAAATAAGAAATGCTGAATATAATTTAAACAATTTTTTCTTGATATACACACTTTTCGTCTCATATTAAAAGAAATATTTTATTGTAAGGAATGCATTTAAAAAAAATTAATTATAATAATAATTCATTCGTAGAAAATAATATTCATGATATAAAAATAGTTTATTTTTTATTTGAAGCTTAAAAATTATTGTATCGGAAAAATCAAATATGTTAAAGTATTTTAATAATTTAACGACATAAGCATCAATACCAAATATGTTTATTTGCATAATCTCGAATTTTATTAAAGAAAAGAAATTAATTGAATTCCATTCTATAATAACTTCTCTATAACTTTTCAACCTTTTAACAAAAAATTGATTTATTTGCAGAATTATACAGTATACAGTATAAATTAATAAAATAGAACAGTGAAAAATTATTTCTTTTTTAAATATATGAAACATAATATCTATGATTTTTCAAGTTTGTTGTATCCAATATTTATAGCATTTGACTGAAATATTAAAAAGTCCAAAAAAATTAAAATAAATAACAATTACTAAATAATTATATAATTACAAAATATTACATTAATGTCTTATTCGTCTAATATACATTGTTCTTTCCAATTTTAAATATTAAAGACCCTTTCTTTTGAAAATATGTTCGACATATATTTAATTTTTTTTATTTGTACATAAAATATATGAAGCTTCATTAATTAAATTGAAATAACGTGTACTTGTTCGTGTCCTTTCTGCTTCAGTAATTTTTTATTATTTACTATAAGATAATATTTTTATTCTTTTTTTAATTAGCTCCCATTTCAAGGTATTTTATATATTTGGTAGTTTTAAATTCTCTTTAATTTAAAATTTAAAAAACGGGATTTGTTTGAATAAATTATTTAGATTCATATCTGTCTTATTTAAAAATTACTTAAAATCTTTTAAATATGTTGTTTATACATATTATGTATAAATCAGAAAAAAAAACTATAAGATATAATACATACATTAAATGCGTTCAACATTTAGAAGTATTAGAAGATGTTTAAATAATAAAAAAGATATAATAAATTAATAATAAATTAAGATTTTTAAGATAATATGAATATTTGCAGAAGTTAGTACAACACAAATGTAATAGAGAAACATAGTAATAGCGATAAGATAATACAAGGCATGGGAATCGATGAAAGCTAATACAATGGCAAGAATGATAATGTAAATTCGTATCGAAGAACAAAAAAATAATAAAATAGTTTTTGAGATAGATTTTATAGATAGATATCGAAGGTCTGTAAATTATTAAATTAAAATATTATTAGAAATGCTAATGCGTTTCAATACTAATTTATAAATTAATCTTTATTATGCGCACTGATTCTTTCGTCAAAGAATTATTTTAATTTTTCTTAAACTTTGACTAAGTATTCAAACAACAAAATCAATTATTGTGAAAAAAATTTGTTTAAGTAAACTTATCAGTACATTAATATTCAAAAGAATTCCGTATTGGCTTTGAAAAATTAATTTGTAATTTTAGTAATTGTAGACAACAATGGAATATCTTCATAATAAGAGTTTTATTAGCTTTAATTTAGCAGTATAAAGTAATACGTAAATGAATTAAATTATATTAGATTAACAAAAATACATATATGCAAATAGTATATACACTATAATAGTTTATAAAAGGGGTCGTTGACAATAGAATTGCTAAAGTCATTATATTCTATAAAAACGAAAGCTCTTTTATAAATAAAAATCCACAAAAAAATTACTTCAATACTTGTCCTTCTAAAAGCTAAACCAATTTTCTCAATTATTGATAATAAAGTATAGTAGATTCATCGAATAATGTCTCTATAAGTTGTGCTGCATATTTTATATGATGCAATACTCAAGTCTATAGTTTCTAGAAAGTTAAGAAATCAAAGATAGCCGAATTGTTTAATGCAATTTTTTGCAAAAAAGTTTTGAATTTTGCAGATAATGCTCAAAAGTAACAAAACTCCTCTGTGTCCAAGTGTTCTCAATCAAGCGATAACAAAGTAGCACTAGTAAATTGAGCCAATGCTTCCTATATGAATTGAGCTAATAATGGTATAAATACGAACGGTGTCCCTCAATATTAGTGTACATCAACGTTTTGACTATATCCTTTCGAACATGAATGTCAATATTAATGATCTGAACAGGTTCCCTAATTGTGACCTCGTTAAAGAAGGATCATGATAATTATTCAAGCTTCAAGCTTATATTGTTCAAGATGTATATTGGCAGTATTCGTTTCTTCGATAATATTTACGCTAGTGGACGAATATTGCGTAAAACAAATTCCAATACTACTCAATTAATATACAGTAATACCTCTTACCTTTGGCTAAGTTAAAACACTTGCTTAGATTTTCATGTTTAAACTGAATATATCAATTCTACTTTTCCAACGACATCAAAAGCTCCACGAATACATTCATGTGTTTTTGAATTCCCACGTATTAGTAAGAAAAACATTTTACATGTACCTAGAATATTCAGCCTTTGAATCGTACATTTAAAGCGAAGAGAAAATACAATTACAAATAAGAGAAAATGAGGTCTAAAATAGATAAAGAAATATAGCTTGATAGAAGCAAAAAGATAGGTTATACATTAGGAAACAACTATAACACATATTTTATTAACAATCCTTTTATGGCATATGAAAAAGATATGAAAATAATGTATCAACTTTTTTTTCTAAAACACAATAATTAGAAAAAGTTTTTTCGGATATTTTATACGTTTTTGTAAATGTAAATGAAATAAAAATTTATTTCGATAGGTACAAAGTATATTATTCATGATTAAACTGGAAGAATTCACTTTAATTATTATGATTTTTTATTTTAGGTAAGTTTTCTATAATTTTAAAAAGCAGCATTTTTATAAAAAAAATATTTGTTTTGAAAAGTTAGAACCCTGGGGGCCGGTAAAAAGAAGTTCAATTTATGTGCGACTAGTTTGCGTCTGATTTCTATCAAAAACATTTTGGATCATTTATCTGTATTTTTGTAAGGATAGAAGAATTACAATCCATAGAACTTCTCAGTTACAAGAGCTTATTTATAAAAGAAAAAATATAAACTTTTACTGTGTTTTAGGTTTAAAAAATATTACACATTAAAAAAAAAATTTATACGGACCATTAAAAAGTATATTATATAACTAAAATAATACATTACTTAAATGTTATAAACAAAATACGGCAAAAATAATTTGAAATAAAATTTCATAAATTTTATTTTCCAAAATATGTTGAATATTCATTTGATACACGTAGTTTCACATTGTTTCTTAATTTGGTATCCTTACAACATAAATATAAATATATTTATATATTTATATATATATATCTTCTATATATATATTTATATATATCTTCAAATTAATATACAATCATATACGCGTCATATAATAATATATCATATATAATATGAAGAAGTTAAAGAAATTTTCCAAAAATCTTTAAAAAGTGTTAGGTATCTTGTGTTAATTTATTCTAAAAAAGTGTTATGCTATTTTACTAAATAGAAGCAGTTATAAAGTCTCAATTTATTTCATGAATTTAAATATAATAACTGATTTTATGTAAAATTTTACAAACAAACATTTGTATATCTACATATATATAAATTAAAATATTTTTATAGTAATTTCAAACATATAAATATGATACATCTCATGGATACAGGGGATTTTTATAATGATGGGCACAAAAAAGTTTCACAACGTCCTCTGTGTAACCACTACGTGCCAAACTGAATACTCGAGCACTACTAAACATTAAAATAGCATGTCTAAAAATGTCGCTAACTCAATGATTTTGCAGGTCCTAGGACGAACCAAATTAATCGACCTCAACTAAATTAAGGACATTACATTTATGCACATCAAATTTTCTACTTTGTTGAAGTTTGGAAATTAAATGTTGGAAAAATATTTTCGGATTCGTGGAAGAAATATTAGTTTTGATAAAAAAAATTTTTGAAAAATATATTCGTCTTATAAAAATTGACTGTACGATGTAATTTCTTTATTCATTTTATCAACGCACATTGTGACAGTATTCTTTAATTTTATGCAAAAAAACTAAAATAAATGAAATTATTTTAATCTGAATAGTATAAAAGGATTAATAACGAATGTGACTATAGAGATCTTGCACGTAGAAAAATTTCCTGTAAATATAAAAATAAATTAAAATTGACATACTAAATTAACATTGTAATGTTTTACTTAAACGCAGAAATTTCAAATAGTATCGAACATTGCCAGAAAATTTTTACAGGTGATCCGTGAATGCATATCAGTAGCTGACAAGAGAATAGGTATGTGAATGTATAAGTTAAAATTTAGGTTAAGGTCATCATAGCAGTTTAACGGCACGGAATAAGCATTAATAGTCATATTAAAAAGATCTTTGGAATTGAATTAAGTACTTATAGACATTTCGACAACTTCTTTCCTTTTTGTTTGAAGGTTTTAAAGTTTTACAGTACTTTTAATTACACTTTTCATCATATGTAAAATACATCATTAATTTGATAATATTAAAATTCAATATAAATGAAGTATTATGATTTTTTATCTTTAATTATTTTTTATATATTTACATAATCTAATTTCATGACTTTCATATAATATAAATTATCGCCTATAAGTACATAAGTTAATGAAAAAAACAGATTGATATCAATTTATTTAAAAATTTTAAATATGTAATTTTTATTAAATAACAAAACACCACACAAAAAATATTTTTACTCAGTTATTTTTTTTACTATTTTATTTATAATGTTTTGAAAATTGACACTCAAGTGTATTGAATTTATAATTTCTAAGTTTTAATTTAATTACAACACTTGCTTACCGTGATTTGTTAATTTATTTTTCAATACATGTCATTTTTAATGTGATTTATTACAAAATTCATAAATTTTACTAAAATCAATATTTTTTATTATAATTTCCTTGCATATAAAATCACATTGATTCATTAATTCATGGTTAATATAATTTGAACAACCTTTAAAATATGATAATAAAGTCTTAGTTATATAAATTCAAGAAATTTACATTGTAAAATAGTAAAATATAATAAAAATATACAATAAGATATAGTTTTTCAACAAAAGAATATTTAATTACTTTAAATAAATTGTATAAATCATTTTTTTGTATTTAAATATGTGATTATATTTAAATGGAAAGTAATTTTACAAGTTTGTAATTATAGGGAATTATGAATTTATAATTGATTTATCTGTAATTGAATTTATATTTTTATACTTTCTAGATAAAAAACTTATTATAAAATATATTTCTTTATATTTAAAATTTATAATATATTTTTTTTAATTAAAAAAAATTTTATACTAATAAAACGCAGAATTCAATAATACAAAAAAAATCCTGTATTTCAATTATAAAGTATCATTTCCACAGTTTAGGGATTGTAATCAAATATTTCATAAATTTAATATATACATATTGCAAGCTGATAAAAAAAAAAAAACTTGAATCAGACAAATTTTCATTTTTACGTAGTTTACTTCAGCTATCTTTTCTAACAACAATTTTTTGACTGAAAACCCGTTTCAGATGAACCAGACTATCTTATTAGTTTTTAAAAATTCTCAATTTCTTTGCAACTTATTTCTCTATTAGTTAATTAAAAGTTTTTAAAACGTTTACGAAAGTAAATATGTAATTGAAATACAACACTTTAGTATTAATAAGATGTAAATTATATTTCTAATAAGTATTTGATGAAAAATTTTTTTTTATCATTTTTAATTTGTTATATATTATTAGATAAAAATTTTTTTTACAAACATGGATTTTTTTTGAGAAAATTGTGATTGAAAATTTTCAATATGTTCAATCTATAATATTTATTGTTTATAAATTTATTATTCATATCATTTTATTACTAAATTAATTTTAATTTAGCATCCAAAAATTTACCTTTAATATGGAATATATGTATGTACATAAAACAAAGCTTTTTCAGAAAATATATTTGAACATAAAAGAATATTTTTTCTGTAATTTATAAAATTTCTCTAAAAATAAAAATAAAGCTTTTTGATGTTACGAATGACTAATTATTTATTGCTTTTAAATAATTAAAAAATTTAATTGATACATTTTAATAAGATTTAAATCTAGCTTGTAAATTAATAAGTTAGTATTTTTTTACATATCTTATTCTCATATACAATTTAACATATTATGATACTAAACTGCGACCAATATGAGATAATATGGATAAATACTTATCAAATTAAAAAAAAATTTTACTATAACACATTTTTTACGCTTAAAATTATCTAGGAACTTAAAGCCATTTTCACTAGACTATTTACAACAGTGTTTCATTTTTAGTGCATGAAAACTTGCTTGTTCGAATCGTCGTTTCTAATAGTATGATAAATGCTTTTTTCTTTTTAGTGTACCTTCCGGTAAAGTTATCAAGCAGACCAGATTTTGTTCTTATTTATACAACACCGTTGTGCCGCTATTTTGTTACTTGCAGCAGTATGCTTTCGCTCAGGGACGAACGTGACTAACTTCCTTCTTTCTGACACTATATCCGCATACTAGTCTTTTCTTATACTGTTATTAAGAGGAACGATGACGAGCGAAGGAGAAGAAAAAGGGGAAAAAAATAATTCTAAGTGATTTTCAGTTTTTAAAATTCAATTTTTTTAAATTTCCAGTTTATGACTAAAATATGTATTAACTATAGAAAATTTTTAGTATTTATAGATCAGATAAAAAATAAAAAGTATTCAAGAGTAAATATATTTTAGTATAAGTAACTATAAGTCTCATGCTCGTGTACTTGCCTGCATGCGCGAGTATACATGTGTACATATTTATGTTTTAAATGAAAATTAAAAACTTTTTTAAGTAATTATCTAAAATAATTCAAATTGAAAATATCACTATGTTAGTATACGAAGTATAGAAACTTATCTTGATTAAAACTTTTTTAATATTATTTGATTTAATTTTGAAAATTAAAAAATAAATGTATATTAGTATATTAAAATAGGTATAAGGATATTTATTATTTTTATAAAAAAGTATTATGAACTAAGCTTCATAAAAATTTTTAAATGATAAATTTTTATTATTATTATACAATGCAGAAGATCGCATGAAAAGATAAACATACAGTGGTTCTAGGGTTTCTTTCATGAGACAAACCTTTAGAAAATTAGAAGAAAGTATTTAATAAAACGCGTGAAATAATGTAAGAGACTAGTCATAAATAAATAAGAAAAACAATAAACATGAAGCCTGAAAAGGAAAAGGTCAAATGAGTGAGTTGAGGAGAAAAGAGAGCGAGTGAGATATATTACTAGTTTTTTGAGCCTGGGGTAACGTAGAAAAGTAGTTTAAAAGACAAAATGAAAGGTGGTAATTCGATATGGATCTCAAGTGGAAATGTGTTTAGCTCTATCTTACAAGCCTTCGAAATTGTGTATAACTAAGTCTTTGTTACTCTTTGACCTCTTTACTAATCCACTTTGACGTAATAAAGAATTGCGTTGTAATAGCTTTCTTTTTTGCTTGCTTATATAGGTTCATTTTGGGCAAAAGAGCATCTTCTTGTTTTATGAGATAGGAGGTTCAAATATAAAAATAAAATACTAAAAGTGGTAGAGAGGAAGGTACTAGAACTAAATAAAGTGTGCGTGTGAAAAGAGCACAACAGGTAAATTGGACATTAAGTATAAATTACGTACCAGATGGAGAGTAATATGGTGATGATATATTTCTACAATTTTTTCAAAATCTTCAATGTTTTATTAGGTTATTTATCACACTAAAGAAAATATTGTAAATAATATTAAATTTTTAAAAACTGTCTATAATTATTTCAACCAACGTAGAAAATTGTTTATAAGCATAGTCATGATTAAAGGTTAATATTTGAAATTAGGCGAGTTCATATCTCAATTTTCAAAGAATTTGTGTAAATAAATTATCACATTGCATAAATATCTAAAATAATATGGATTATAAAGGATTGGGATTTTTGCTTTCTAAATTGTTAATTTAATACAAAATAACATTTTCGAAACACAGAGTCTGATATTAACTTACTATGATATGCTAAAAAAAGTGGCTGAACAAATTGGAAAATTTTTATAAAAGTATTATGTGGTAATTTTTGAAAAAACTTCTCTTTTCTAATTTGATAATCTTACAAAAATCGGTTAAAAATCAGTGTTGAAACGAAAAATATAAAGAAAAGCGCAGTAACTGCCATGTCTCAACATTAACGTCAGTTTGTTACTTTTTTAAATTAAAGCAAATGTAAAAACATAGAAAACAGTTTTTCCCTATTATATATTCAATTTATTTATATCGTACATATTGCGCTATGCTATATATGTTTATAATATATTTTTATAAATGATTCATTATTAATTGTTTAATACATAAGATACTACTTATTTTATTTTTATTCTATTTAAGATATAATATGTATGTTCAAAGAAATGGCTATTTTAAGGATGGTATAAGTATTCATTTTTTTTTACTGTAATTATTTTTAGCTGATACACCAAATTCGTTTTTAGATATGACTGCACCCGCTCATGCGCATACATCAATATACATTGTTACATAACAGAAATATCGAAAGACAAAGAAATTCAAAATGAAAAAGAATCTATTTATGCTGAAAGGATGTTATTTGTAGAAAAAAATTCAAATTTTAAAAGAAAAATTTTTCAACTTTCTCATGATATTTTCATGATAATATTAGTAGTACAATAAAGCAATACCTCTATTTTCTACAAATTTTTTCCATTCTTTGATCATATTTGTATTATTTTGTTGTTTCTATTAATTTTTCTTTAAAAAATACAAATAGTTATTTTATTAACACTTATGGATATGAAATAAATAAATATTATCAACTATGCAGTATTTTAAAATCATTTATGTTTAAAAATCATAAAAAGACAACATTTTTTTAAAAAATGGATATAATAATTGAATTAGTTTTAAGATTATATAATTGATTTGTTTATTATATAAATACTAACTGATTTTTAATATAGTTTTACATATTAAACATTAAAATTTTCTTATAGTAATTAGTATTTAACTAATGAGCAAATATTTTTTTGCGTATTAACTGGAAGATCAGGCACAAAAACGAATAAGTCTTATGTGACGAAGGATTTCTGGTTGATAATGCTCTAATATGCCTCTCTTGTATCCTATTTGTTTTTTTAAAGTTTGCGAAATCACACATTCTTAAATAGAAAAGTATAGTTATTACATTCAACATGTTAGAAATAAAATTTGGAAATAAAATAAAAATTTAACATTTATTATGTTTTTTATTTTTTTTAATTTTTCTTTTAAAATAACATTACCACATCTTCAAATTAAAAAAAGTTTACTATCAAAATATTAAAATAAAGTTAATTTACTATCTAATATTAAAAAATTTACTATCAATTTTTTATTATCCGATCTCTACAAGTCCAAAATACCGAAAATATAGTCAAGTATCATTTGCTTCATTTTTTAAATCTGTACGAAAAAAGCTGAAAAAATAGAAAGCAAATTTGGTTACTTTTTTTATTTTGAATTTTGAACGTAAGAAATTCTCCGTTTCAATTCGAAACACAATAAGCTAAGAGTAAGAACGAGTTGATATGTGGATGATGACGACAGTTGCTCATGGGGGTCGTGTTAGAAGGACCGGAGGTAGAAGGTTACAAATGCTCAAAATGAGAGAAGGAAAAAAAATAGAATATCCGGGAAATAAAATCAAGGCTCATTTAATAGGAGTAGATAGATTAAAATGAATTGGTAATATTAGTCCGTTGCCACACTCGGCTCACGACACCGAGTAGCGTTGCATCGCCAAGAACATCGTTGCTGAAGAATTTGAAATTTGCTCACGTCTCACCTTGATTCCAGTAGCACACCAACGGGTTTACTTCGTGTCCATAAGAACTATCACCTTGATAAGGACATTCACAATATAATACATGCGCAAAACCAAAAATTTTTATAAATAGCGTCAAACTCAAGTGCCAAAAAGTTTCGAGTGGACTGTCCGGTGTCCGCGCTGTCATAGGCGAGACCGAAGTTTAAACGTAGCACGCTCCTCGTAATTTACCGATCAATCACTTATTGAGCGTACTCGTTATAGAGATGGAGAAATGCAATTCATTTAGAATGAAAACTCGCTAAATAATTGAAAGAGAACTGTAATTGACAGTTGTACACTACTAGGAACGGATTTCAGTTGTGTAATGATACTATAAGGGTAAGTCAAATGCAGGACATTAAGAATGCAGCGATTATATTGATGTGTAATGCACGAATAATATTAATTAATCATGTACGATGGTTCGAACAATCACAAATAATAAATCGAAAATACACGCAGCACTTGTTTGAATTTATCTTTTAAATTTTAATGGTCTTAAATTAATTAAGTAGTTAAATAGTTAATCTTTGAAATATTAAAGAATGCGCAATAATTCAGATTTATAATACTTTGAAAACTAAATTACACAATTTATATAAGCACACAAGCATTTTTTAGTTTTGTTTTTTTAAATTAGATTTGTTTACAGAAGCAAACAACAAATTACTATTATTAAATAATGTGTAATACAAAAGATAATTATTGGTTATACAGTAAAAAGAAAAATGATGTAGTTACTTATCAAAATTTTGTTTTTATTAATATACTGATGAATTAAATATTCATTTACAGAAAAATTTTCAAATTCAAATATATTTTGTATAATAAAACTATATAATACTGCGTACCTAATTATTACTAATTTGTTATTTTTTTAAATTTACAAACTTCAATATAAAATTATCAATATTAAATTAAGGTTAAACTAAACTTATTTGTAAACTGTTAAAATTTGTAGACATAAAACAATCATACGTGATATATTATTTTATCAGTCAGTTATGTTAAAAACTTTTTGATATCTTCAAATAAACGAGTTTGTAATTAGAAGATTTATATTACTTTTTTATAGTATTCGAATAGAATCACTTTATTAAAAAATTAGTATAAAAATACAAGTGGTATACAGATTTATTGTAATGAAGTAATTCATA
Source organism: Kradibia gibbosae (assembly GCA_018907135.1). NCBI lineage: Eukaryota > Metazoa > Arthropoda > Insecta > Hymenoptera > Agaonidae > Kradibia > Kradibia gibbosae. The sequence goes on from JACCHX010000001.1 coordinate 26,473,287, forward strand.
ATACATATTTGCTAAATTTGAAATATTTAATTAAATTTAAAGTGCATTACTTTATTAATCACTTGCTGTTATTATTTATTGATAAAATAATAATTGTATTTTGCTTAAATTAAAATTTGTTTGAATTTTAAAGTATTTACATCGTGTTCTAATATCATTGCCATCTAATTTAAATTATAAAAAATAAAATATAAAATTACAGCTAATTTGATAATAATATAATGTGTATAAAATACAAAAATTTAACATTTATTGTGCTTGAAATAAGCTTTAAAAATGAATAGGGAAACTAGTTTACTCTTAGTAAACTTTGTCTTCCAAGTCATTCAGGTCTCACGCGCCACCTGAGCTGTAAGTAAATCACAAGCGACAAATAAGGATATTAGACTGGCGACGTTCGAAATTTATATCCGCTCTTCAACGTCAGTGTTGTCATTATCACTATTCCTTTGCAATGCATATTCATGAAGTGCCTCGCCTTACGCTTGTTTGCGCAAATGAATGCTGTGTCCACTCTTCATTTTATAAGGCATTCAGTGCTTAACCTAACTTTACAGCAGCTTACGCCATACGCATTTCTCGATCTTAAATTTGTAATTCGATTGAACTAAACAGTCGACATTTTTAATGAATATTTGTACATCATATTTAAAAAATCTGACTTATTTCATTTAAGGAACCTTAGCAGCATCTTCAGTTCATTTTTTTTACGTACAAAAATAATATTAATTTCGTTACATTAATTCATAAATGACACTTATATATTATCAGATTTTCTTATTATCAGGCAATATATGAACATAAATTTATTATTTATTAAATTATTTTAGTAACTAAATTATAATTTATTTCATATACTTATTTATTAATTATAATTAAGATTAATTTAAGTACATCATTATATAATCATAATTCCAGTAAAAAAATTAAAAATTTGATATGTTTGTAAATATTTTAAAATAAAAAAAATCAAGATTATTATTAAAACGTTATCTATATTACATTTAATCAAATCAATTGATTTTTATAGCTACATTTTACTTATTAACACATTCTTCAAAATTTTGTATATTTTAAATTTTTTACATGATTTGTATAGGAGTTTTATATTTTCTATTTACTTCATTACGGGATTATTTTATACTTATGTAAATAATTATAAGATATGTACATAAAAACTATTTACTTCAAATTATCAAAATGATTCAGTTAATCTCAAGCTCACTAGTATATTATTTATCCATTCAACGTGTTTTTGTATAATTTTGTTTCTTAAGTATAATTCCAATACACGTAAATTTACTATAAATTATAAACTAATGAATATTAATTATAATAATAATGTGTAAATGCAAACTAAGATATTTGATTTATTCACGATATGTCATAAATTCATTAACTATTCATGAACTAAACATTAACTATTAAATCTAATTGAAATTATCTAATCAAAAGGAGTTAATATACATATATATATTTTTTTTTGTTGGAATTTCAGTTTTTAAAAAAAAAATATGAATTACAGCACATTTTAAATTTGAAAATTTATTTTATAAGTATCATCGTTTTGAAATATATCCATTAATCAAGTAGATGTGAGCATTCTTAAGAGTACATAAGACAAGAAAAGAAAGTAATTTTATATTTAGTTTTATATAAAAATGTCAATACAATTAGAATGTTCAAATGATTCATTTAAATATATAATGTATAAATATTAATCATGATTGGAAAGGAATAATAATATATATTTATAATATAGTACTAAATTTTTTAGCTTTAAAAATAAGCATCTAAATTTTCTTAAATAACTTTTTTTAATTGCCTGTAAATAAAAAAAAGTTTTTCAAGTATATACACAATACATTTTTTTATACTTTGTATAAAATTTCAAATATCCTAATTAATTTCAAAATGAATTGCAAAATAGTGTGCGCGAATATATTAATTATGTACTATGAAGATTAATTGCTTCAAATCTATTATAATTATTGTTATAATAATTTTATTGGCATCATATTATTGTTTTGTTTTTATTGCTCCAAAATAATATTTTTTGTTAGATTACATTTTACATTAATAGACAGATATATATATCTGTATACTAATCCGGAATATTGTATGCTTATTACATCTCGATAGATTAATTCATTTAAACATCAATATACAATGAATATTTTAATAAAACATGGAAATTAAGAATAAATGAAAAAGAAACTATGATAAATTAAAAACATTAAAGCCTCTAGATACTAATATACTTTAAAAAAGTAACCCTTGACTAATCATCTTTCTCCAATAATTTAAGAATACTTTTAATATAGTTTATTATCAATTAAAAATTTACTTAGATAATTAGTAATTAGATACAAGTACTTCTTTCAAATATAACGCGAAAGAGAAATTAAGTATTTTTTTTAATATCTGTATTTTAGTTGAGTTTTTTAGTTCTAAATTAATTTTAAACACAATTGTTTATTTGTCATTTTCATACATACGTTTATTTTTTTCTTGATTTTTTAATGAAATCTTATCATTTAATAGCTTTTATTTTCACTTTTAAAATCATAACAAAATTTAGCAAAGCATGTTATCGATGATAATAGTTAATGTTGCAGGCATAAATGATATTCTCAATAATGGAGTTTACAAGCCATTCTGGCATTTTGACTACTTTATGTATGATCACTATCTAGATGATTCATCAATTTTCATGTATTCTATATAATTTCAAGATAAGCACTACGGGTTTAAAATAGTATTATACTAGCTTGTATAATTTAACAGCTACTTATCAAATAATAAAAAAATTAGTAATGCTTCTACAATACTCAAACCATATGTCAATGTATAGGCAGAATGTGTTCAACTGCAATCAAAATTGTTCTTATATTACTACAATTATACAACCAGTTAATTTTATTTATTTCATTTAGTTATGATATTTCATAAATTTCATATTTTATTCATAACTATATTATATTTTTCCCATAAGTCTTAAACAAACTTTTATAAATAATTGTCCTTTGTACAATAATTTATTACAATAATATGTAAAATATATATATCTGATTTAATAAGTTTTTTATAATAAGCATCTAAGTAGTTTATATCACGAATATTCAATTAAAAAATAAATTACTATAGATAAACCAGTTATATTGCCTATATTTAAAATACGAAAAAAGTTTTTATGACGTATTATTTTTGAGCAACTAATACAATTTTTAATCAATATAGTTTTATTGTTATATACTGAAATATTTTTTTGTGCTCTCTGAAAGTATGATTTTCTCAAAAAGTTATAACAAATCTTTATTTCAGGTATTTAAAAATGTTTCAATTGAAATAGTAAAGATAATTATATAAAAAAGAATTATTTTCGAAAGATACAATATATTGTTTTCGTACATTTTTAATTAGTGAATCATAAATCAGCGTTTAGAATTTTATTTTTAAATATGTTACTTCATCAATACTTTTATTTCATATATATTTTTTCAGTCTATTATTTAAACATATCAGGAAATAATACTTTGCTTATGTCAAAGTCTGTATTGAAATGCAGATTATAAAAAAATTTACCATATTTAAAAATATACTCTAGCTATTAAATAATTTACACGAAGTATTATTTATTAAAAAGTATTTATTTACATTTTCTGAAAATATTTATATTTTTAAACCTTTTATAGAAGAGTACTATTTTTTTATGTTAATCGTTTAAAAGTCAACTGATTTCAATTTTTAATTTTAAACAAGTTTCCATGTCATTTGGCTTTGTAAATACTATGAAACATGCTCTGAATTTCCTTCAGCCTCTCCATAAAACTTACATTTTTGCCTACTTCCCTCAATACATTCTAGTATTTATCTTATTTAAAACCTTGCTATCAATTTTTTTTATTCTGCCATCATTCTGTGTTTCAAATAAAGTATCACGTATTTTGTAAATACATTTCTCATGAATTTATTATATTCTCTTTGTTGATTTTTTTCATTCTTTTTGCCTATTTAAACTTTTCCTTATAATTTGTCCACTATATTTTTCAATTTGTCTTATTACCCCTAATTCCTTTTATAAAATCATTCAGCTAATTTTTTACTTTATCCGCTTTTTCATCCAATCACTTTTTTCTTATTACTCATTTCACAAAGGTTTTCGTTATTGTCTTGAAGTTTTTTTTTATTGATTTTTTAAAATCTTCATTGTCAAATCATATTCTTTCTTCTTCTCAAAGGCAATAAAATTTAAAGTATTATACGCAAAATAAAATCTATTTATCTTACTTTATTAAACTAATTTCAATATTTCTTTTCTTTGCTTAACCCTATATTTCTGTCTCAAATAAAGCAATAATCTGTACCAGTGATTCAACGTTTTAACTCTGCAATGTCAGCTCTCCTACAATGTCTTATCAACTATGTTATAGGTATTTTTCTAAAGTACTATTTCTATAGTATGTATATCGTAGTATGTACTAGTCTACAGTGATTTGACCTCTACATATACCTCTAATTTGTTTTATTTTAAAAACCTAAATATACCCGTTATTTTGTTTGTTTTGCAATTTTATCCTTTCATTTCCATCACTTTTTTGTAATTTTTTTATATTTTTTTAGGACATTTATATCTTTTCAAAGCACAATTTTTATTTTATTCTTTCTTATTTATACTTGATATATTGCCATCACCTCTTTCATTTTATATTCTCTGCCTAACAGTAGCACTATTTTATACTTATAGAAGATAGTCACAATTTTTTCCCGATTGAGTGTCTCCCTTCGTGTACTTCATTCGTTTTTTTTTCAAATAGACTAAATATAAATTAAATGATTTGCAGCTCATAGAACATCTTTGTCTACATTTTCCCTGATTCCCTTCAATTGGTCCTCTTTATTCATGAGATTATATTTTATTTCATTATGTGTATTCATAATTTTTTTTAACCTGTTAGTTATGATATGTATTATTATTCCGTTTTTTAATAGTCGCAAATAATACCTCATTCGTTCCTTATACCACATTATGTTTTAACCAATTTATACTAGAGCTACTTTGAAAGCTTATGATTTGTAACACGCATATATAATTTATTATTTATAATCGTTCAATTTTAGTTTGTATTAAATTAGTCCATATTATATTCACATATTATTTGCTTCCAAACCTTTTTTTCCAACCAGCTTTCGAATATGTTTTTTTTTCTCCTACACCAATTCTTATAGAAATCTCTCTAGCAACATTTTTTCAAAACTATTCTAGAAATTATCTTCTGACTAATAACCTATCTTTATTTACTAACGAAAAAATTAGACCTCTTCTCACTACTCTCGTTACCGACGTTTTATCATTCTCTGTACTCGTACCTTTAAAGGTACAAGTCAGTATTTGCTAAGCCATTATGAATTTTTAATTTTTTTAATTATTTTTTAAATTTGTTTTTTAATTAATTTATTAAAATTAACAATTGGTTATTTTTTTAATTGATAGGCATAACGTTTAAAAAGAATATTATTCTATATATTTTTTCCATTTTACATAAATTAAGATATGATTACAATTGATAAATAAACTGACAGTACTTTGACGTACCAAATATTAGTGTTCACTTTCGATTTTATTTTTTAGTATACTAGTTAGGGATAGGCCGAGGTCCTATAGGATAAATCCACTTATATAATCTTATTTCTTTAAATTATTAATGATGGTGGAATACAAAACTACTATAGTCAAGTATCTCGCCATCATCATTAATTAGGATAACCGAATTATTTTTATCGACTTAACATTTATGAGGCATAGCCGACTACACTTTAAATGTATATTACAAAATTTAAGAACTTTGTTGTTGCTTTTTTTTAGTCGTATTTGTATATCTGAAATTTTATAAATGAAAACTATAATGCAGAATTCAGAAATAGACTAATAAATAATAAATAATTTTTAAATTTAAACTAATTTATGTTAAGTAGTATTTACTAAACTATTTATGTAAAAAATAAAATTAGTAATATAAAAACTAAACATACATATATTGTTATTATTATATATTTTTAATCATCTAATAAAATGAATTTTTATGTTAATTTTCATTCATTCATGATTTTACAGTAAAATTTGTATATATTTTTGCATTTTTATGCATTTTTTTGAAAGAAACTGTAAATGTGGTATAAATAGATGTAATAAAATTCTTAATATCCGTGCTGTATAAGTGATATATGTATATATGTATATATATATATCGATCGATTTAGATGAATCGAAATTTTTTAAATTAATGCAATTTAATCTTAAAAGGTTTAGCAAAGTAGGTGCATTATCTTTTAAGAAAGGAAAAAAGAATAAGAAGATAAATACGATTACAGTTAATCTTCTTTTCTTCAATGATAATAATATATATATATATATATATATAAACACACACACACACACACACACACACACACACACACACACAATTATAGATCTTTTTAATTTTATTACCAATTATTATTTATAAATTATTTATTTATTTCATGTTACAGATATAAGAGCAAATTAACAAGGATTTTTCGGATTATGTTTAAACTGTGATTTCGATTAATTCAACATTTGGTAAGTAGTTTTATGTATCTATTATTTATAAAAAGTCCAGTAATACATTAAAAGATTGATTTTTTTTCAAAGATTGTTTAATACTCGACTGTAGTATATTTAAATGTTGAATTTTTAATTTTTTTAAAGATTAATTCATGAATATAATTAAATCTGTGAAGTTTATGGTTTTGTTTTATTTACGAGACATTTTAGTAATAACTAGTGGCATAGTCGATAAAGCCGTAGGTGAATCGTTCCCTTATTCATTATTCCCAGGCTATTCTTCGATTTCTTCTTTAACGTCGTAGTCTGTAAAATTCGAATTCCAGATTTTCAATCCTCTTAAAATATGAAATAACTTTATGGTTGATATGTTTGATATGATTGGCATCCAAATAATTCTACGTAATTCCTCTCAGCCTGGGTGAGTGTGTCACATGCAAGGTTATGATTTGACCTGTACTATACTGTCTTATCGGCAGTATCACTGCCAAAACAATATTGTTTGCTGGAGATGTCAGAACGCTTCTTTAATTGCTCCATAGCTACTTGTTATATTTCACCGTACCTGTCCAAGGAAGAAGAATTGTCTGCATCCGAAAAACATGCAGTTTATTCTATAAATATATCAGTTAATTCTAAGGTCCAATATTTTGATGACAATATCAAACTAATAATAAAACATGATCGGTTCAAACATTGGTTTGATTGTTTAATTCATTAATAAGTAAGAACTGTCAAGTTAGCATATGGTTTACTATCTTTAATGGAATCTGTGTATGTACCTATTGTTCAAATAAGCATTTGATAAGCATTTATCCTTTTAATTTTCCCAGAATCGCATTGATTCACGGCAGGTATAAGCGCTTATTTATTTCTATTGCTTAGTCGTCATAGGTCTATATAGAACCTACAGCGTCTATTATTTTTCCTTGCGAAGATAATTGGTCAACTTCAAGGGCTTTAGAAGAGATTGACCCGCCGTTCAAGAATATACCACTTTTTAATATGCTGCAATGGAGCACAAAAATTTTGTACTCGACCAGATGTGCTGAACCATAGACCTTTTCATATTGCTGTAGCTACTCGGCTTCTAGATTTGACCTTTTGATACAAGTTAAATATTGATCAATAGCTTTTCTCAAAGTGTGTATAGACATTGATCGTAACTTGTCCTTTGACATTCTAAGTTTCAGGAATATCAGGATATATATCGCCAGTAGTGGTTGTTTTACTAGACTTTTCATCACGATCATAAAAAATAATAATCTACAAATATAAATAATTTAAGTAGGTCATCCTCACAGGATAAACTGTTGTCCTTTGAAAAAGTAGCTAAACAACTTTTTATTCTTGCCGCTGATGATTGAGGTTCGGCCACATTATCGATGAGAGCCTTGCCAAAACTTGCCAGGTAGATAATTTTGAAGACTGAACTGTTTTTATCGACAGCAGCCTATTCCTTTTTTTTAAAATGGATATTCATAATTATTCCTTAAGGATTCAATCGGCTAATGATTCTTCTCCGATGTTTAGCTTTTCGTAAATCTCCGATACAGTGAACCAGTTCTTCAATTTTCCTCACACTCGTTAAATTATGCTTTAATTAGAAAAAGCTTTTTCTATTATAAATTTGATCCAATTCATTTTCCGAATCGTAGCATCCGTGATGACATATAAGGTTCTGAATTTATATGACGTAGGGTAAAAATTACCAGCCCCACCCTGCAATGTCTGCCTCATTTATTATAAAATCATTGTATTTTTCAGATAAAAAACACTCTCACCTTCCTCTTAATTTCGTTCGTTGATATACTTAACCGAGATTTCGCATTCAATATGAAAGCATCCTAATGTGTCTCGCTAAGGCATTTCTATCAGCTCGTCAATAAATAATATGATTTTTTATTTCAGCTGCTTTTTTTTAATCTTTAGTACATCAAACTCATTTTTATTAATTTAATGCAACTATTGAGTAATGTTTTTATAAACAGATTCAAAAGTAAAAATTATTTTGGTAAAATTTAATAAAATTTTCATTAAGTCTCATTAATATTTAATGTGATACAGATTATATTAAATTAAACTTTTATAACTTAAATATCATTCAAAAAACATATGATGAAGATAAATAACGAAATTTGAATTTATCTTTGCTAAAGATTCTTTTTTATAAAAAATTGTTAATATTTTTTTGCAAAATAAAATTCTTAATTCAAAACTAACATATATCCAATCTAGGTCAAAACCTTCGAAAACACGTAGTTATGTGTCTTTAAAATTAGAAGCACACATTTTCTTTCTTGCTGTTTTCAATCGATTTCCTCATTCTTCTACTTCTTTCTAATATACGTTCACGTGAAGGTCATTGATCCGTGTCGACAATCTACAGACACCTCGTTTTTATTGAAATCGTTTATCAGGCTCGGAACGTTGGAAAAACTCTCACAATGAGAATATCGCCTGTCCTTTTGCTAACACAATCCATTCTCTTCTTCGTAAATACCAAGTTTGGAATTGCATAGTGATACATTTAGATTATTAATTAACGACCTGAAATTGTGTATATCTTCGAAAGACATTAAAAGATATTTTCCGTCTCCATTTTTTGGTCAGCTTCTGTTTTGATTCATATGACAACCCAATAATTTGACAGCGTAATTTATTAAAAACTTTTATTCGCTGATAATGAAAATATACTTGCGAATTTAATGGTGATTCAGATATACATTTACTTATGCACATACGTATATATATATATGTATAAATGTGGAAAAGTACTTTAGAGGCTCCTGAATATTATGCTTTTTTACAAATTTTCAAGATATAGTTTAAAACTAATATAATAATAGAAGGAATGTAATTGTTAAAGACTTATATTTTCCTTAATGTAAAATTTTTAATTTTAATTGGAAAAATATTTTAATTACTAAACATAAGAATTTTATAAATTTTTAGAGTATTATTACTGTATCCAATTTAAATGTTTAACAATTTAAAATCTGCCTATTGATTATTTATATCTTACAGATATTCAAAATATTTTTAAATTAATATAAAATTTTGTATTATTATATTTTTAAAATTACTAAATTGCAATGCTGATATATTCATTTATATGAGTTTTTTTTAATATTTTTTGAATTTTATTTATCTAAATTTTGTAAGCAGTTAAATGTATTATGACTTTAATAATCAAAAAAATGTTTCATTTGGAAATAAAAGTCTCTTAATTAACATAATGATCACTTATTTGCATTTCATTAAATAAGCACTTACCATTAATATTTTTTCAGAAAGATTTTTAATGTAAGAATTTTTCGGCAAATTTGTTTTTATTCATAAATTTAGATTTTTAAAATTATTAAAAAAATTAAAATAAAGCTATATAAGTTTACTCTGAGTAGTATTTATTAATCCGCATATACTATATATACATTGTAAAAAAAAAAGATACAAAAATATTAATAATAATTTTAAAAAATAATCATGAGAAATAAAAATAACAAGTTGATGAAAAAATGACAGTTTGAATAATGTTTAATAATAATTAATTTTTACATATACTGTAAAACTAGAATTCATATCTACTTTTTTTGTAAATGTTTAATTTTTTTTTGATAATTTATTAATATTATTATGTTATATAATAAAAATAATATAAATTTTCACAAAAATTATATGCAAAATAAGAAAAATATGTCAATACAAATAATTTATGCCGAAACAATTCATATAAATGTTTTCCTCTGTTATGTTATTTTTGAATGGTTCGAAAATCTCATAATATACCAAGTTATCTCTTATTTATTCTCTTGGGTAGCCTGAGGGGTCGGAATGATATCAAAGAATCTCAAAAGAACAACAACATTCGTTCTTTTTTTAATATTGTTTTTTATTTTATGACGCTATATTGTATGAAAAACTTATAAGAGATTTTTACATTAAAAATGAAATTAGAATTAAAATTTGTTCTTACTTCATTTTATCTACTATTAAATTTGTCTGCTTATTGATTTTATCTTAAGTGTATAATTTTTTTCTGTCTCTCCCTAACTATTTTTCTATTTTACATTATAGTATATTTCTCTAGTTTGATTTCTGTTTCACATAGTTCCTTTCATTTGTTGTTTATATATAATTTGTTTTTAAGTTTTTTTGAAAAAATTAATTATCTAATAGGTTTATATTACTTAGGTGTAAATGTTCCACAATGTTTTAATTTTATTAGATTTTTAATTTTTTTATGAATCGCATGAAACAATAAAAACTTAACATTGTTGTTAAAAATCAAACATGATTCAAATAAAAAAATAAATTAATTTGAGACTTGGTTTCTACATTTATACTATTTTCAATTAATTCAATTTCCGATTAGATAAGACTACGATGATATTTGATTAATTTATTTAGTTATGTTTTTTAAAACCTATTATTTGGTTTACAACATTTACATTTGGTAGTTATTTCATTAAATATTAATTATTATATTTAAATGCAATTTAAATTAATTAAACTTTTGAGGTTGTTTGTTTGACCAATGTTTCTTGTCGGTTAGGCTAATGTTAGTGACATGTAGTTATTAACTAGAGTATGCCTATAGCTAAGTGTCATTTTTAATTTTTACATACAAATCCACAAATGATTCTGAACTTGTTATATTATACTTAGTTAAACATTTTGTTGTATAAATTTTGCATTGTCATTATGTCTAAATCATTGTTATTGATCATTATTATAGAGTTATTTTAATAATAATTCAAAAAATTGATTAAAGTATAATATTATTAAAGATTTATACATATTTAGATTGAAAATAATACATGAGTAGGATATTTATTTAAGCAAACAATATGATAACAATTATAAATATAAGAAATTCGTTTAAACTTAACAATAATTTTTGAAAATCGATGTTGAAGTAAGAAATTTTTAAAATTCTTCATAAAATTATCTTAATTCTAATTCAAATTTCAATGCATTTAACTTAAATAAATAAATGGTTAGCAGGGGTATTAGTTTAAAATTTCTTATAAATGATCGTTATAATGAAAGTTATAAATTGTATTTCAAATTAAAATATAGAAAGGTTACATTTTTGTGAAATATTGATAAATTTAATTATTCACGATAAATTAAAATATTAATTGTTTCTCGTTTCTACTGTTCTTTCTTCAAAAAGATGATATTAGCAAATAGATAAGTTAATATAGATTCTAATTTATATGTCTAGAACTGCACACTATTTATGAATGAGTTTTCTCTTTGTAAAAATATTAAATAAGAAGGAATAAATAATACGAAAATGAAAACGTGATAATATTGTCAAAATAATAAGTTTTTTAATTATATTACATTCAATTTTAAATCAATAGTTATAAAAAAATAAATATAATGAATTAAAATTGTTTATATAGGTGAGTATGTAGTAAATAGACATTAGGATGTTAAATAATTTTATAAAACTTTTATTCTTCTTTATTAAATAATTTCTTCTGATTGTTTTAAATATAACATCAGAAAATAAGAATCCTGAAATATAAAAAATGATATGGCTATAAAAAACAACTGCAGTACAACGAAAAAAATTATGTAAGCGCTAATGCTAATTGCAACATTCCTTCATAATCTAATTTAAAATAGAAATTTTATGTTTTATTTTTTTTCATTTATTAATTTTTTGTAATGCGATTCTATTCAATAAAATAGAATATGAAAACCAAGAAAATAATGAATTCCTACTCTTTTTTCCGATTCTCTCAATCAACTGATATTTATTTACGCTTTACACTTTTACAGGCAAATCTTAATTTAAATAATATTTTTTTTTCTTTCTTGTTATAATTATTTGAATTTTGACGACTCAAATTATTATTTCATGAATTCTAAATATGATGTATTGACGTTATGATTTCCATTTGCTGACAGTAAACAATTCTAATGCACAAATGCTGATGCATTTACCAATTAGTTTATTGCAAAACTTGTATAAATGTATGGTCTATTTTCATTTGATTAGATTTAATAATATATATTAACATAATTTCTCAATTGTATGACTTTTCAGTTCTATGATTTTGGATACTTTATTCGAATGCTTTTTTTTAAATATTATATACCTGGCTGTGTATATTAATGTAATCAACGTCAACATCTTACATGTATATTATAAACTATATGGGATATTATTTTTATAACAAGTTTAATTTAAACTTAATTTTATTAAATTTTTATAAGAAATTACACAATAATGATATACATATGAACATTATATACGTACAAGTCCAATTACTTCAAATTTGTATATTAAACAGTTTCCATAGTATTTATAGCTTATTTAACATATAATACATTTACAAAAATAGATAAAAAAAGAAATATCTCGGTAAACATTTTTTAAAGGCATTCAAATAACAACCATTTGTATGTATTACTATGTATATGAAAAATGCATTAATTATACAATTTACGTTTGGCTAAAAAAAATATTTTTATCACACCGAAACAGTAAAAAGAAAACGTTCACTATGGTTTTTATTCGTTTGTTTGAACATTGAATTATATATAGTTCTAGCGAATCTACATATTTTTGCATGGGTATTTCTTTGATTTTAAAGCAGTTGCATTATCTTAAGATACGAATACGTATTATCTATGAAATGAGTGGTTTTCTATTCATTTCTCAAAAGAGTTTAGAAAAATATAATGAACAATGAAATTTTTTTTCAGTATATAGCTAACGTAACGAACCATATTATCTGATAAATGTAAATTGTATTTGTTACCTTAAGGATATATAAAAGACGCATAGAAATAATGATTTAATAATGGAAAGAGTAGAAAATCCGAATGGATAATAGAAAAATAGAGCGTTTTAAATACGAATGTGAAAAAAGGATGGATGAATGTCGGATGTTTTAGACTATGCAGAAAAAGAGGAAACGGCAAAGAGTCACCAGATTCTAACCGCAACTTTAGTCAAGCTTAGGGGCCGGGCACGTTCCTCTCATTCATACCCATTATCGATTTGATTTCTCGAATACAAATAAGTACCAGAACAGAAGGGAGCAAAAGAGGACAGGAATGAGCTCGTAAAGCACGAGAGACCGGATTTATTTCGAGAATGAGTCTTGTTTATGAATTGCTACTAGTGATTTGATAAGTCTCGTGCTATTGCACTGCTTGATATATGTCTGTACGTTCATATGCTTAAACTTAATTTATGCACTATGCATGATTTTGGATTATTGTTATACAAGACATAAATTACAATTACATTTTTTAAGCATGAGTATAGTTTGAAAATACACATCCTTTTAACGGAAACGTAGACAAACCTTCTTTTTTTTTATATGTGCTAGACCAAACAAAATCTGTAAAATATATGAATTTTATTTTAGTTGAATATTTTCTATATTATAAGGGAAAGTAAACTAAAATTAAAAAAGCTTTAAATAAAATTTAAAATAAATAAAGTTTATTTGGTTTTATACATTCTGTTTCACAGAGATTTAGAAGAATTAAATGAATATTCAAACAATTTTTCAATATTCACAAGCTTCTCGTTTGTTTAATGGTTAAATCATAAACTATAAAAAAACCTTTAAGTAACATTAAAAAATAAAAAAAAAATATTTTTTGATTCAATTGTTTTTTTATTTTTTTAGAAGATAGAAAAAAATAATATGTATAATATAACATTTGAGCCATTCATTCAACACAATCTCATAAAATAATCTTAAAATTTTATCAGTTTCCTCTCTGTATGACAATTCCCTAAGATTTATTAGATAGTGCAACATGTAAACATTCAAAATTCCTTAGAATATTTACAGTGTAAACTATGCTATTAGTTGTGCACGGAAAGGTCTACAAGAACGTGTAGTTAATAGAAAGCACCAGAAAATTTCCTATGAATATCGCAAGTAAATGTATTTGAGAATTTTGAAGTATTTTAAAACAATATTACTGTAGTCAGAAGCAATTTACACATCTATTGTATATAAAAACATTTAAAGACACGAAATAAGTTTGATTAAACTTAATCATAAAAAATGAAGCAAGAAAGTATATAAAATAGATAGAGAGAGAGAGAGAGGTAGAAAAAAAGGATCAGAGTAAATGCACTAACTGATAAAGGACTAAGGAAAAATATTACCATACTTGGAGGGTGTAATTACAAGTCACTTGATCCTCAAACTCAGCAAACGGTAGATATGTATTATATAAAATTGTTTTTGAAGTTTAATTTGTTTTGTTAAAATATAGGTTGAGTACACCTTTTTTATGTAATGGTCATTCAATGTTTTCGTGTAAATTAATACGACGAAAGATTAATATAAACGTAATATCTTTTAGTTTTTGAATAACACTCATATATTTTTTCGATGTAAAAATATTCCAAATTTTCTTTATATAATAAAAAAGTACGCCGTACTTTAAGTTTATACTATTTGTGTTGCTCTATAACTAATTATAATAGCAGATTGTTGATCTAATTTAATTATTTGAATCTAATAATTTGCAATATAATTAAAATATTTTAATTTTGTAAATTTCAATTAATGTCGAGATATTGTATTAATTTAAATAAATCTCAATTATACTACATTTTCATGCAAAAATTAAATCTTTATTTATATAATCATTATCATATTGTGCATACGTGTATGTGCATATGTGTATGTGCATCTGTGTATGTGGACGCGGGCGCGCTCTCGTATGTGCGTGCGTAAGTACAATAATAAAAGCAATATTTATTATACAGATTATACGTGACAAGTATTAGATGTTAGTAAATGATCAATTTATTATTAATGATTTATTCGCAATGATAGATGACTCTTTAATTTAATGATTAATTGTATGTTGATGAAGATTGAAATTATGAGGATTTATTAGTGTAATTAACTTTCGATATAAAAAGAATATTCAGTTTCATTTATTACGAGAAAAAATATTGGAACTGTAATAAGAGTTCAGTTGATCTGCACCTTAAATTTATTATTAGGTAAAAAATTAATTACCTTAAAAAATAAGAGAAAATATCGTTAAGAGTATAGATACTTTTGCAAGAAGGGATTTACGAGATCACTAAAGTACTTTATGGACGACGATTTCCGTTAAGAATCGTAATCCTTATTTATTCAACATTGTCGTATATACGATCTCATACATATGTATATGTACATTAAAGAACAAATTCTATCATAAATAAGATTTATGTTTTTAATAAGTCCGCCTCTCATCTACATATTCTTTGAAGAGACAACGAAAATTTTACTTGCGTATCCCCCATTAAAGGGAACGGAACACAATGTCGATCACGGTGAGAAAGAGCTTCCAAAGGATATTTTCCAGCTGATGTAGATAACCCTTGATATAACCTACACATTTCTTTTTTCAATCTCTTCTCACTATCTCGTTCTTTCAGTATTACAATGAGGTCATTCCACTTCGATTCTTTTTGATTGCTCCTGCATTCATTTTTATATTGCCTGGCGCACTCGATTCTCCGTTTTACTTATTCAATAGTCTGTCGCTCTTCGTTTTCATTACGTCATCCTTTATTTGCATTTCATTCTCTCATTTATCGTTGAGTTTTCATTGGAAGCAGATACCAGGTGATTCGATAATGTCATTTCGTAGACCTTTTATGAAAGGCTTGGAAAAAAGCTTTTATAATTTTCTTTTCTCACTTTTCACTATTCCTTCTACCCATGCAAAACAATAGCTAAATTACGCTTTTCATTTACTAAAATATTGATTTCTCGCATTCTACCGAACGTATTTGTGGGTGGCGAAATGAGTTTGTCTTTTCAATGTTGAAGCTATCAATAAACTTAAATTATTTGCATTTTTTTATATGCTACGTCGAATTTTTTTTTAATTATTTTATAAATGCTTTCACAACCACAAATAAATGTAGTTAACAAACATCAAACTTATATATAATTTAAAATTAAGAAATTCTTAATACCAGAAGGATAAGTATTATAAATGCTGTCATTTATAAAATATAACTAAAAAATTAGTAATTTATATAAAAATATGTAGAAATATACTTATTACACACTTTAAATTAATAATATATAATACTATTACAATACTATCAGTTGAACAATACTATCTTAAATTGATTTTTAAATTTTAATTATTAAATATTTTCATTTTACAGATAAAATGTAACGTGTTGTCTTTAATACTATTTTTACGAAAGTAAAACGTATAGGTAAAAACATAGCAATACGAATTATATTTCAGTAACCCTAACACAATAATAATTGTAAAAATTTATAATATTACGTTTTTCAAAAACTGAATAAATTTATATGGGACAGAGTGTAAAAAATTAATGGTACTACACTGGTAAAATATTGACGGTTCACCAAGCAGAGTTCGATGCTAACAAATTGTCGGCGTAGCTCCGGAAACTAGCAAAAGTTCAGAAAAGCACAGTTCGTAATGAATAAAAATTTGATGGTGCTTCGCCGGCCATTGTTTGTAAAGTAAAATCTAAAAACAACAATGTCATATTATTGCAATATACCAAATTAGTGTATTATCATTTAAAAAATTACAATGAAAAAACTTATAACATAATAGAAAATAAGGATTCGATGATATATAGAATAAACTATTATTTACGTACAAAAGAAGTCAAAATCACGAGAGGCCGTAGATTATATACTATAAATGATAGAAAATAGTGTTACATAAATTACGATTCGTATAGACAGATAACGACTGTCAAAAAATGTGTATACTTATAAAATGTCTCGATGAATATACGAATATAGCATTGAGAAAAAATACTTTTTTCGCCTTGCATTTGTAAAGTAAAATAATAGAAATATGTTTGAATGAGGCTGTGATTTTCTAATAAAATTATAATCTATGGTTGATTGCAACCATATATGTGAACACTTTCGCTCATCGATATAGCAGTAAATGGTCAGATCTAAGCAATTTTTGTTGTGTACTATAAGTAGATGGTTATCCAATTAAGCTTACATTAAAAAATTACAAATTTGCTTCTTTTAGTTTATAATATGTAAGGAATAATGTATTTTGCTTCTTAAAAAGCTTAATATGAAATATTATCAAAACTTTTATTTAATGTAAACGTACTGTGTAACTATTATTATCTGTTTTGCTTAAAACCCGTTAAATATATATTATGAATCGTAGCAAAATTAAAGGATTTTTAATTGAATATTATCATAAGCAGCAACTTATTGATTTATTTAAATGCATTAATCTATATTACACGGAATTTTCGTTATCTTTACTTTTGCTAGAATCGAAATTACATGGCTTAGCACACTATGCATACTCAACATACATACTCAACGACAACTACAAATTTCATCTGGTAAGATGAGAGATCACTAGAGGTACGAATAATATTTTAAGTGCTTAAAGTTATCAAAGTTTTATCCACCCTATAAGTAATTTCTTTCCAGCTGATAGAAATTTACCCACTTTTTTTATGCACTCAATCAATGTATCCGATTCACCTTACTGTAATTAAAAACTTTCAAAATTTCTTTTTTTTGTGCCGGTTTCAGTTAGTTCTCTGTATTAATAATATAAATTTAGTCCTCTAAGTGGTTGATCTTGATAATAAAAACTTTAATTTTAGTAAATTTAAACTGAAGTTTAGAGAACCCAACTTCCTCAAAATCATAAATGATTTTTTTAACATTAGTATGGAGGATGTAACATGTTTTTTCAATTTTTTTAAATCATTAATGTTCTTTTTTCGATATTATCACATTAATTAATATTTTGAAATTTCAAGATATGCTAGTAAATTTGAAATATTTTGAATATAACATATTACTATTTGTAAAAAAATTCTTAAATTAATTTCAATACGAATCCTTAACAAGAAATTAGATAAACTTGACCTCATTTATCCTTGAATATCAATCGTCATTATTAGATAATCAATCAATTTCCAACTCTTCGAAACTATCAAATAGATATTGTTTGAGTAACTTGGATTTGTGCGCATATGCTTTACAGGCTCGAAATACTCTCATGTGAATTCTAGGCGAAATAGGAATTACGCACTTTACTCTAAGCACATTGAAACTAAACTACGTATTTAAAACAAATTTAAGTAGTCCTGAAACTGTAGTGTTAATTGTTCTAGCAGACGCTTTGAATCTAATATTGCTTCAAAAAAGAATGAACACATAAAAAAAACATCACAATCATACTATATAAATGTTGAAATTAAATTATCAATAGTGATGCAATATTGAAAACAAAAGAACTTTTATTATGAAAACATTTTTATCGAATTTAAAGTATTTTTATATGTTTTAAAGGTACGAAATGAAGTCGTAAAAAAAAAATTCTTTTTTAAAATTTTAAACTAACTTTACTAAAACAATCTAACAAAAAATTCAAACTCTGTTGAAGTTTATGATTTAAATTCTAATTTATTATTAAAACAATTATCAAGTTAATTAACATAATAGTGTGATAGATCTGATAATTAAGTTATTATATTACTATCTTAGTAATATATATTAATTGTTAGTCTATAAATATTATATTAATTAAGCAATAATATTAATTATAAAATGATAATTAAGAGAGTGCATTAATTAGTTATTTAAGCATTATCTATTTTTTAAATAAAAAAAATTGCTACTTTCTCTGAATGAGTACTATTTAGAGCAGTTGTAATTTGAACCATTAAATATGACGGTTATATCAGTTTCTATTATTCTAATTACTATAATTTATTTATTAGTGCTTATTCAACATTAAATATTCAACAATAATTTAATAATACAAAAGTAGTTTTACGATATATATATATAACATACTTAAATATCATTCAACATTTTAAAAACTATGAAATATTATAATTTTATTTTTAATCACATTTATTAACAATATTTATAATAAAGAGTTCAATTTAAATTATTTTAAAATCTAATTTTTACTAATATTATTATTTTTAACGAATAATATTCCTTTTTAATCGTTTTAAATTTCTATTTCAAAATAAAAATATTTAATTTTTTTTTAAATTAAAAAATAATCAAGTAAGCATCAAACTGTCATAGTATTCATTGGTGCATAAATATTTTTGAACATTTTTACTGTTAAAAGCGAAAAAAATTAAAGATAACTTGCAGATATTAATGGTAATACCTTTTCCTTGAAGTTACAATGCCAAATATCTAGGAAATAAATGATTTGTCATGTATAAAATAATACACGTTTGGCTGACTTGATATTAATCAATTTTATTATACTCAAAAACAACTACTAAATTATTGTATACTGATTTTGTTTAAAAAAATTTTTTGATTACAAAATAAATGAATTAAAAAAAATTTTTTTTTAAATGAATCCTGTATATTAAAAAGTCTGTTTCAAATGCTGGTTGATAAGCAAAGCCTATAATTTGTAGTAGTCACCATTAATTTTAAAACAAAGAAGATTTAATTCATATACTATAGTTGTAATAGTAATTTAAGCTAAAAAAAGTTAATCTAGTAATATTATAGTTTAATCGTAACAAAAATTCACTTTTCTATAATTATTGAAGAAAGCAACGAAAAAATTAATTGATATAAATATAATTAAAGTTGATAGAAATAAAAAAGAAGAATTTAAAATAGTATATGGCAAAAAAGGTAAAAATATGTATGCTGTACATATTTGCTGTTTATTTTTTAATTGCTTTAAGAACATAATTAATTAGAAGCTTGTTGTTTTCTTCTTTTGTTAAAAAAAGATTAGTTACAATGAGCTCAGTAAAATTTTTCTTTTTGGCTTTAATGATAACTGTTATTTTTAATTATATATGACAGAAAAATAAATAAAAATGGGCAGTAAAAAAATATTTTAAAATGTGAATACTACTAGACTCTTTATTACCGGCCACCATTTTATTGGCATTTTGTTCTTTGTGTACATAAACCTCTTCTTTAAGAAAGCCCCTTACATTTTTTATGCATTTTCTCTTCTTTTCAAATATTTCTTTCAACTCAAGTTGATTTTGAACTCCAAAAATCATCATATATATATTTATGCTTTACTAACGAAAATCGTCTATTACGTGAATAAATAAGAAATCTGATTGCAATTTTTTTTCTTGCCATTATGTACCTATATCTGATTCTAATATTTTATTGGTTCTCTTGTTGTTACTCAATGTTTGTGTAAACGGTGTATTATTACATTTTGCTCTCATTTTTTCCTATAATTTTTTTCTACATAGATTACATTCAACAGAAGAAATTTTCTTCCAGCTTTTATCATTTATAATATACTAAACATCGCTTGAAGGTAATAAAAATTTTACGAGAACTAACCTTTGTGAAAGAAAGCAGTTTATTTAATGATTACATGGATATGATAATTCAAACAAGGCTGTGCACGTTCTATTTATGAAATGATTCGTGTCATTGGAAACATACCGAATGCTCCTTGAAGAGATTTTTATATAAATTTATGTACATAATATTTGTTATTATTTATTTGAAAAAACATATTCAGGACTTTTGATATCTCATACTATGAGTTTATGATAATACTTTTTTATAAAATTGTTATATAATCATTAAAAATTTAAAAGAGGCTATTTTAAATGAATGAACCGGGATGGAATTTAATAAAGGCATTAATAGTCCTATTAGGGTTAATTTTTTTTAAACGATTGTTTAGAAAAATTAAAATATTTCCGATGTGTAAAAGCTCGTATGTGCTATGTACTTTCAAGAATTTTAAAGATTTAAAAGTGGATGAGCTCATAAAACGGTATCGTTTTAAAATTTATATTAAAATTGCTTATGAAATTTCATATGAAGAGCGCATAAATGAAAAGAAAAATTGCAGAAAAAAACATAATTCATGACGAAAGCACCTGTTGAATACACGAGTGCAGTCTAATTCTCAAAGGCTATCGATTAGAAATCAATACCGACAATTATACCACCTTCAAATCTATCTTATCGCTAGATTTCGTATCGTCGAGCACACATTATTTCGTTCAACGCATAATACGTACACTTAGAAAAGAAATACTATATATTTATGATCAGTACGGAAGACGAATGAGTATAGTTCTTTTCGCGAATAAAACCCGCTGTTCCAAATTATGACGGCATCACTGTGTTAGTGCACAAAACTACGATGAGATAAACTTATTATAAAAATTATGTAATCCAGTGGATCCAGAAGTTACGCTTGGCTAGTTGGTATTGTTATGATTCGTGTTTTCTCGTTGTTAATTCCCTGATTTATTGATTAAATTCTAGTCATTTTTCCGTTATTTTTTTGCTCAGAGTTTATTTATTTTTTACTTATTTATTTAGCTTTTTAAATATTACTTCATCGCTAGTCCCGTCACTATATTCTAGTTGTGTCGTACCTATCGATTTCAAGTGGTCGCCGTCTCTCAGTCCAGGTCGAGGGCGATGTCCCCGCGAGATTCGAATATTGCCAGCTAAGCTAGAGTCCTGTCTACGTGGAGGACGTTGTCAGGTCGACGGTCTCGATGACGTGACTTCGCAACGGAGACTTGTTGGCTAAAAGTTGCCCTGAAAGGTCAGGGTCGTTAAGGGTGGCTATTGAGTGAGGCGCGGGTGTCGTCGTATACCACGATCCGGTACATCTTGTCATCTGGTTGGTGTGGTGTCGCGCTGGTCGGGCAATCCGTCGGAGAAACAGGCTCGGGGTCACAAAGCGAAGGAAGAGAACGGAGCAGGACGGGAAGCAGTGCGCCCACTGCCGCTCGTCGCGAGGTGTAGTCGACGGCGAAAACTTCCTGGGCAAGAGGAAGAGGAGGAAAGGGAGGTGGAATCGGAAGGAACCCCTCGTTTCAATTGCTTCGCCTGCTTTTATACTCGAGCATGAGATCGACCGTTTGAGTTCGAGTTCGCCGGTGAGGGTGCGTTCCTTATACATTTCTTATTCATGATCGAGATGCGGTGATGCGCAGGGTTACAGCCATCCCCTCCGCCCAGGGAGTTGCGTGGATGGGGTTAATAATGTTGATGCTACGATATGATTATTGCTACGTCTTTTTTACAACGCCTTATCTATGGCTCGTACACAATTATGGAAAAATGCGTTTACGTGTCGTAAGATTTTAATGCGATGGATTATTGTAGTTATAAGAAACATTCAATCTTCAAAAAATTATTGTTTGTAATAGCCGATAGCATATAAAAATCATCAATTTGAAGGGTACAACCATTTTTACGGTACAGAACACTCTTATTACAAATAGTATAATACAAAAAAACCATTTTACAAGGTGCATTTTGTAGAAGCTACAGAGAGAGAGAGAGGGGGGGGGAAGAGAATTAATTTATAGTAGCTATGCCCTTCAACATTAATTTACTAAAACTTAAGGAAAATAAAGAAATATATCAATTAAGTGATACTTCAAGCTTGAGTAAAAATTGACAAAATAAAGAATTAAAATTAAAATATTTAATAATTCAGTCAAATCCATTATAGGATTTCCCTTTAAATTGTAAAATATAATGAAACTATGATATAGGACAATATGTTTGGAATCGTGATAATATGTTACATATATACATTTTCAAAGTATATTGAGAAAAATTATATGATAAACTGAAATTTTTGGATTTTTTTTTATCCATTAAAATCTAAACTAAGTTAAATACAGTGGCTTAATAATACTGAATTAAGTCATGTACTGTATTAAGTAAATCTTAAAGTCAAACATCTAACAAATGTGCTTTCGTGACATTTCAATATTTTTAAATTAGTTTTAAATCCCTTCTCAATTTATAGGTTTCTGTCATAACTTTTAAATAAAATTCATTATCTTATATTTACAAAAAAAATTTTTCAATTTTGTGTAATCTTTGTTTCTTGTAAATATACTTAAAGTGATATTAAAATTAAAAATATAAAAAATTAACATGTATTTACAAACACATTTAATGTTTTTACAAATTATATACAAGTAAAAGTTTTAAATGCATATCTATAATTAATAGCAAACAAATCATAAGGCTTTATATTTTGTGTGCTTAAAAGATTAAATTTTTATTTTCTAAGCATTTCCTATTTTATGTAGCAATTATTATTTAATAAAATAAAGCAACTGTGGATCATTCAGAATTTTAGAAATTTGATGAAACCGTACTTCAAGAACACGTGCTTATCGATTCTTCTGGTCACGTAAAACATTGAAAATCATGTACTTGTAAAATAAGCATTATTTTCAAATCGATATTGAATTCAGTTATCAAATAAAATAATTTTTTTCATTCTTATATAGTACTAAAACGTTGTATTACACTTTCTAAATACTTTCTCATCATAGGAATATTTTATACTTTATTTAAAAAATTGTAATATACATCTTTCAACGACATAAAGACGTCAATTTAAATTGCTTTAGGGTACATGAAAATATTTTTTTGATACATTTTGTTATCATTAAAAATTGATACAACATTATTAAGTACATTCAAAATAAAAAAGTATGCTAATGTTTCTATATTATTTAATTAAGCTTTGTGAAAACTTAAATTAAATGTATCTATTTTTTTGTAAAACCATATAATTCTTGAGTTCTATTATATTCTTAATATACTATCTGATTATAACATATTATAATATTCCGTTTTTGAAAAAATAATGTTTTTTGTCATCTTGTTGTATACTGTATATTATACGATCCTGTTGCGATATAATAGATAGTAAAAATATTTTTTTGTAATTCATGATAACCATAAATAATCGTTTTTTATCAACAACAAATACTTAATTATATTAAACTATTCTTTAAAAAAACTGTAAAATAATAAAATTAATGTTAAAAACTGTAGGAGCAATTTAAAACTTTGTTCTGCTATGCGACGACCGGTTTATCGTTCATTGCGATTCGCAGATATCAGTAACGAAATTGATCGAACAAAAGCCGATACTCACCCGTAAAAGAAAATCAGTAACTTCATACATTACGATCATCAATTATAGACCCCGATTGCGGCAGCGATCGCTTAGTGCAAATAAATTATATTAAATTTAATGTAATTCATAGATTAGCATATTTATCCGAAAAAATTTAAAAAATGAGCCGCTGACGTGAGCTCAAACGTAAAAAGAGTAAAAAGGAGAGTTTTATCCTAAGTTCTGACTCCTTACTGAAATCTCTTCTTTCTTAGCAATTTCCGTAGGTTTAAAATCTGCTGTCTTAACAGGTCCAATTTCCGAAACTCCTTATACAACTTGTTGCTAAAGTACCACGTGCTAATATTATGGGTCCGTTATTTTGGTAAAATTTCTATCAGCACTATGTAATAATTTTCGTGAATTTTTCTAGTAATAACCTCTGTCACTTGCAGCTTGCGAAAATCTGTAACAAATTATTTAAACAATTTCTGCTGATTTTCTTCGGTACTATGTCGAGATAACGGAGGATCATTCTCGCGATCGTCATCTCCTATAGTCATTGGTTCATCGTCGGACTGAATCCATTATCCTTTGAGTTGGCCTTCATCAAATGGAGCAGGTCAAATGAATCTCAACTATTGAATCAAGGAACAATAAACATCGATCAAGATACCGACATAAGCAATTAAACATAATACCCCCTTAAATATCCTTGGCACAGCTATTAATCTAAATGGTGCAAGGGGTGAAAAAAGATAAAATCGTTGTAATTAAAAAGAGGCTGCAACTTAATCGTCAATGTAAAAAATGTTGAAGACGGGTTTGTGGGAAAGATTGTGACGACTTTTTCCATCAGTAATGTCCTGATAGTAGGACGTAAATGAGAGAAAAAAAAATAAGAACAGACACAGAGAGCGAGCATAAAATGGACCTAATTCTTGGGTCACACTGGAAAAAATAGTGGTGCTGCTTAGGTTTTGTGCGGCCACGTATCAATAGGTCGAATCGAAAGAAGATACATTAGCACAATATTCTATAGGGCGATTTTCACATTTTGATTAGCTGTTGAAATATTTCCATACCAAACATGTTCTAAACGAAGACTGTAACATACATTTAGTCGTACTATTTTAGAGTAAAATAGATTCGACTTACTGCTTTAGCAAAACATCGTTCATGGCAGTTACAGAATCTCGCGAGAATATATTGTACCTGCTTTAAAAGTAAAATTTGACATATTTTCATCACAATTTTTCTGCCCACAGATGACAAATAATCACGTAGGGATCGGTTATGAAGCAGATTTTAATAAAAATTTTACAGCATTTTCTAACAAATAACTAATAACTAATAGTACGAAAATAATATTCTGACAAATTTGTCGAAATAATCTGTAGCAGTAAAATAATAATAATGAACAGAAATATTTAAATTAAAAAATCTGCATTCAAATAGTGTAAGTATTACCTGAGCATAGATTATCCTGGATATTATCTCTGCAGGTTTAATTTCTCTTCAGTAGCGGTATATATATATCAATTCGTCAGCTGTTCACATCATGCACTATTCTATATTTGGTGTATCTTTTTACAAGTGTACCCTTGTAAGTACAAATTTTATTATTCAGTCAGAACGGACAATGAAATAATTTTCAAAAAGTAATATATTTGTTCCAAATTGATAAAATACCCGCTTTTATTAAAGTCAATTCTACAGAATAATATTCTAATTGGGTAATGAAAGAAGGAAAAACATAATATTGGATACGACAAATATGAGAATGATATATATAGACTATGTATATAAGAACACTTTATGTTGGTGTAAAAGCAATCTGAAAACCCACACTTTTAAGAATCTTGAAAATTTGATGTATTACACGATCAATTACTTGTTTTTTCAAACCCTCTATTTGTACAAATATATGCATAATTATATGCTAATGTGCTGCGAATAAGATGCAGATAATGGTTTTGGAGTGTCTGCGTTAAAACTGGTAGCTATATTGGTTGCGCTTTTATGGCTTTCCTTATCTAATCTTGCGTCCGTAACAAAATATACTTACGTAAATATATTTATAAATATACATATATAAGTTAATCAAATTTTCCCCACTAAGTACTTAAAAATACTGTGTTAAAAACTATGATTTTGTACTTATGAGTATAAGCTATGCAATTTTTTATGACAAATGTAGATAGTTGTATAAATTATGTATAAGTTGTATATAAGTTGTATATTTTTGTAGTTTTAAATTTAATTTAATGGCTTCTACAAATAGTTTCATATGCAAATTGAATTAGGAATAAGGAAAGGATAGACGCAAAAAATAAAAATGTCTACTAAACCATGTTTAAGCAAGAGATTTTTATTCTTGAAGGAATAAAAATAATTTCTGACCAAGATTAGAAGAAAAAGACTACCGATTGTCTCAAACATAATTGACACAAGCTATACCTAATGTTACTAGTTTTTAATTTATAGATAGGTTTACCTACATACGTTAAATTTGCATAACCCTTTAATAGAAAGATCAAGTGGCTGACTTATCCATTGCGGGTATTACACCTCTGAACCCAAGAGTTCAGCATCAGTAGCCTGAGGGCAAAGGAAAAAGTGGCGTGGGGCAATGACGAGTCGATAGCACGAGAAGATCCAGTCTTTTAGTATACTCGATGACGGTCAGTCGCAGGTCTAATGATTGGATGGGCTCGTTTTCCTGCCACCATCCTGCGAGGATGTGTGGTCCCTCGCCATGGGGTCGTCTTATGCGCCGGTATCTAAGGTAGGAGGGATAGTAGCGGTGCGGCGATTAACGCTTTAGTCTTTGTTGGAGCTGCTGATACGACGTCGATTGGCATTTATCAAAATGGCATCGATGCCCTCTCACCTGTGCATATCACTCAGAGTTTGAACTAGTTCGGGAGCTTCATCGGTGATGCTTTTACTTCCTTCCTAGCAAAAGGCGGTTTCGGCTTTTTCACCAGGGATTTTGTTACTGCGAAACTGGCTCGCTTCTTTATAGAAAACTAAATGGGACTATACATCCTTCATTATTGTAGGATGCCCAACCTGCGGAAACTGGCCTTCTCGCATTCTTTATCAGGCATTTCTATAGCCGCTTTTCTGATTCAGATACGCATAGTGCTGATAGCGCGAGTCTCAGTTTTAATACTGGCGTTCATGCAGATTTTCTTCCTTTTCTTCGGTTATGCTTTAAATTGTCAACCTTTTCTTTTTTTAACCTCTACATTTTCTCAATATTTTGTCGGCATCTAGCTTCATATTTTTTTCATATTTTAATTATTTATACGCAAACGCCGACTTAATTTTCTAAACACGGACGTCGGACACTCGTTGCTCCGCGTCTATGTATTTTTGTGCTATATCGTACGAAATCTCATTCATGTAATAAGTTCCCCGCCTCCTCGTACCGGCATCCCACCTAAGCGCTTACTTAATTCATCTCGCAAGTCGAGTCCACGTCACCAGTAAAAAGGTATCCTCTCGTGCAGGGCTTGATGAAATCTCTCAGATTTTAGACATCTATACTCACTGGCTTTCTGTAATCTCCTTAACAAGTTATAGTTTTCTCGTCAAGCGACAAGGTCTTGTGGTTTCCAGTTGTGTGTCTGTCGATAAGTTGGGCGTTTCCAAAAACATCATTAACTTTTTAAAATTATTTATCATTTTTATAATTAATGTCAGCTAATTCTCCGACAAATATTAAATCAAGATGTTATATACTTGGTATTTATTCAAAAACAATAGAGCACAAAAATATTTTTATAAAATTACAATTTCGTGAATATATATAGTTCAAAGAATTTCGTAGCTAAATATTCATATTCATTCTTCATGGATCATAAATATTAATAAAATTAATTTTATTTGAGTTTTATGAAATACAAAATTGTAGTGCTATCTTTTAAACATGTGTATTTTAAATATTCATTTTGATTTATCTAAAAAAAGTTTTTCAAATACTTTGATTATTTAATTATGCGCGTATATGCACCCCCACATATATATATATATATATATATATATATATACTTATAAAAGAAAACTTATAAAAGATACTTATAAAAGAAAATCTCAGAATCACTTCATGCGACTAGATTAATGAAGAACACAAGCAAAGAGAAGATCAGGTAAAAGAAATACTTAAAGTAATCTGATGGCTGGATGGTTGTACAAAGCAAAGATAACAGAAGATTGAGGCGAGTAATCTTAAAGAGGCAGTCATAAGACAGATTCTTCTTGGCTTAGAAATCCCGTCTTGGATGGCGAGCTTCTGCTATGACTGTGAACTTTAAAAAAAGCATTATTAAAGAAGGTTGACTGACATAAACTATAAGTAGAAATAATAATTAGTCATTAGGATACGTGGTGCACAAGTTCTATTGTAACGTCATAATTGATGGGTGGGATCATCCTCTAAGTGATAGACAGGAAAAGCATATAATGCTATCGAACTTGTGCGAGTTTCAAAAAAATCGAAAATGTATGATATTGTATAAATAAAAGAGTTGTTTTATAATTTGTATACATTTTTATAAAATAAAACAATATTTTATAAAAACAATATAAAACAATATAAAACAATATAAAAATTTTATAAAAACAATATTTTTGTTTTTTTTTACAAAAATGAATTGTTTTAAATGTATTAGATTATAAAAAAAATTTGTTAAAAGTATAAGGAAAATTAAAATTTATAATAATTGATATGTCGATATTTTTTGTATAGAGATATAAAAAATTTTATTCTTACATTACTTTTTAAATATTTAAAAAATTGAAACTGAGATTGAACATTAAATTTTATATTTTCAATAAAAGGTTGACCTCATGTTTAAATTTCTTTATAGATTTATATACATACATATTGTTATGCATTAATATATTTGGTTTAAAAAAAAGTGTTTGTTTAAAAATATATAATTATTTCAATATAAATCTATTTGTTTAGTTACAAAAAGGTAAAAGATTCTAATAATATTTTGATAATTTTATTAAACAAAATGTTTTCTGGATTCATTAAAACATTAAAATTTTAAAAATTCATTATTCACGTAAAAATAAAATTGAAAAGATATTTTACTATCGCTTAGCTACAAATTTATTCCCGATTTCCTTTTTATCCATATATTATTAGATTTGATTTTTCATAAGAATTACTCAAGAATTTCTTTTCCAGATAATTTTTCGTTCGTATATTGACGAAAAAGTATACAATCACAGAATAAAAATCAAAATTGTTGGAGCTGGTGCAGTTTTTTATAAGGAGACATAAAATTAAGGTATAGTGACTCAAATCTTCTAAAAGTATTCGTAATATATATTTTTTAAATAAACCTTGTATCGATATATAATAATAATAATTCTAAATATGAAAAAGGCACTTATTAAAAAATTATCTTATAATTATGCAACTAAAAAAATATTAAAAGCTATATTAACCGCACTACATTTTAACCAAATTTTCGAAAAAATCGATCTAAGTATGATTTGCATTTTGAATTTATAAAATCTCTTTAACACGATGAAATCAATTAATTTTTTATTTTATGTATTTATAAAAATAAAAAAATTTTAAAGCTCACCTTCTTTTTTATACATGTAGTATATTTTTGGTGCATCTATTACATTATTATTAATTTAATGAATTTTACTAAATATAATAAAAATGTATAAAAAAAATATGTAATAAAAAAATTAAATCAGAAGCTAAATTTTAATTGGCTTTTACTTATTGCATAAACTGTTTTCAACTGTAAAATTAAATTTAAACAATAGTGAAAAAAGTTATATAATGAATGAAATAAAATATGTTTGCTTTTTTATTATAAATAAATTTGAATCTACAACAATACAAAATCGAATCGGTCAAGAAGATTAAGCCGATTAATAGATCCCGTGTAAACTTTTGTCTTTACAACTAAATATATAAATTATCATAGATTTTGATAGTAATAATACATCAATTTTACACAAAAATGAATTTGACTTCTTGAAATACATTTAATAAATAAAATTAAGGTTGTAATTATGAAAAAGGGGAAAAATTGATTAACACGTGTAAATGAATATGACTGAATAGAAGGAATACATAAATGGAGGTATCAATAGAGATAAAAGAATTAATGATAAAGTACATAGAATATAAAAAAAATTTTAAAAACCTAAAATAAGTAAAATGCCACGTGCAACAAAAATAAAAAATGTAAAAATCAATATTTTTAGAAATTTATCATTTATAATTAAATGTTAACAAATAAATAAATAGTATAAATAAATATATATATATATATATAAGGTAATAAATTACTTGATATTAGAGTTTTTAAAATTTAGAGTTTAAAAATCGATATCTTAAGTGAATCGAATATGAAAATGGTGGATTGTTTCAAGCTTTTTTTTATTGATTCGTCTTTCATTTTTAATTAATTTTATTTATTACTGAATTATGTTCATCACATTAGAATACATAATCCTAATGGAAAATGTATTAAATCTTTATATTTTCTCTATGAAAGAGTATATAGTCACATAAAATATAATGATAATGATGATTTATTTTTTAGAATGAGCTACTTTTCTTTCATTTATTTGTAAATTATCATGTAATGATATTTTCGGATTTTTATAATTTATTTTTTGAGCCTTATTTACTTTCTTTATCCAAAGGACAAAAAAATTTATTTCATAAAAAAATAATAAAATAAAAAATAAGGGAAAAAATAAGAACAATAGAAAACAAAAGAAAAATTTATGTTAATTTTAGCTCCATGATGAGTTTACTGTTAAAGGGTTCGTTTAATTTTACTTGGTGGATAAAAAAGGTTTAAAAAATAATCAAAATTTATTTAGCATAGACCCGTCAAAATAATTTTATTCAGTTTTACTTCTCGATATTCCATAAGCAGAAAAAAAATAATAATTTTTACAATGATTATTGAAAAATGTGAGATACGCAATAGTGATATACCATTTGTATTATTCGGTCGGTATAATGATTTCTATAAAATTGCGATGCGACGAAGGACTCGTATAAGAGTTCATCGATGAACGCACGCTTATAGTTGTAATACGGCGGAAGATGTTGAAGAATACAAATTACGTAGAATAATGCACACCTATATACTGTCACGGCAATGAGGAATTAAATGCCTTTAGCACGTCGACTCGATTCCTCGGGTGCCGAGGATGAGGCGAAATCGAGGCCAGGACACATCCGAATAACAAACAGATTCTCACATACCCAGCTGTTACGAGGTCTACTCCAATGTATTCTGATCCCTGCATCGAATAATGTCAGAAAGCAGTTCAGGAAGCTTTATTTCCGTAGGTAGCAAGAGGCTTCGAGGGAAATTTATGCTATCGAAAATACATTTTTAATAATTTACACAGAATTTACCGATCCTGCGATGTGATTCTGAACTGCGATGAGGAGAGCAGCATGTCGAATAACGAGGCAACTCTTAGTATACTCTGATCAGGTAAGGTCCGAACTAAGTGTTAACTATCCCTTCGTCGAATATCGCTAGAATTAAAGGAAGCGAGGAGCAGTTCTTTCGCTAAGTTGACTTGATCTGAAAGATGATTTTCTATACCAATTTCGTAGCTACTATACTTTCAAGCTACCAGTTTATTAATCGGAAAAAAGAAAGCCTAACACCACTATGCTGTATAACTAAGTAGTCCACGCTAGTATACAGGTGCTAGGCTCAGTGAATTCCCAGTCATTTACATCGTTGTTTACATTATCGTAACGCCTGATTTTCTAACGCATAAATAAATGCATATACATATTATCATTTGTTTTAATTTCTTTTCATTCAACCACTAAAAATTGTTTTATTAAATTATGCATTTATATGTTATATACTTCTCTTTACTAATCAATACATTTTATTTACTAAATAATTCTAATTTAAAATTAAAAAAAAATATTTATGTATTATAGTTAAGCGAAAAAACATTCCAATTATTATTAGTGCAATGATACTTTTCAAAGAGTAAAAATGGCTTTATCGTATATAATTGACTGCGATAAAGAATGACATTCCGAGTGCTTATTGATGATTTCGATGAATTTTCGCGGAGTCGTGTCTCGTTCATAAATACCACGGCATCAATTTGACTCATTAGGCCTAGATGTATAAATCGGGGTTTACGCGTATGATGCTATTATCCTTGTATTTAAATGCTTCAATATTTTCAACTGTTTAATTAAAAAAGACAGTTAAAATTTCCATGTACTTGATTGAATCATTAAATATTGCAATTGAATAATAATTTATCGATAATATTAATAATATTTTCACTATTAAATTTCTATAGATCCTTATAAAATTTTTATATCATTTCTACATATATTTTCAGAAGAAAAATAATTGATTTTCAATCAGTAAAAATTCTATCATTACAATCATTAATTTTATAAATAATAAATATTTAATCTTATTTGTGATTTTTTTATTTGATTCATTCAAAATCGTTTAGATAGATTATTATGCCTAAGATATAGTGACAGGCAGAGACGACTCTGCAGCTTGAAAAGTAATAAATAAAAAATTACTATTCTAACATAATGAAAATTTTTTCAACTACCTCGCATTATGTATTTGTTATAAAGGGAGTGGTAGAGTCAGAATGGAAGAGTGAGCGCGAAAGCGAGACATATATATATATATGAAGAGGGTGGATTTGTAAAAAACGCAAAAAGAATGAAAAAAAGAAGTAAATCCGTATTTTTATGGCTATGATATATATATATATATATCGCACATAACACGTCTTTAGACGTTTTCATTGATTTTTCGTTTCCTCTATTTCATTTCTCAATTTTCAAGCTTATGTCTTTATGCAAAGAATTTTTTTTATTAACTTTGCTAGAACATTTCCTTTAACCTTTTAGTATACAAAATTTTCTAGTTTTTTTTGGGCAAGTGTAGTTATTCTTATGACTAAAATGGTCAAATTGAAGTTTTTAAGTGTCTATTATTTATGTTAGGAATTTTTTTTAATATGTAATTAATGTTTTATTATTTAAAGATTCATATTAATTTTGTTTTATTAATTTATCATCTTTTTAATCTCAAATATTTGAATCAGGCAAACAGGAAATGAAGAATTTTATAAGAAATTAGTGAGCACTGATTAAAATTTTTACAATCCTTTGGTACATTACGGTAATTTTTAAAATGGATGTAAGCAATATGAAAGTTTATTAAATATTAAATTAATTAAGAGAATATTTATTATAAAGCTGACTTTCCAAAGCTGAATCCTATAAAATTATGATTTGTTTACATAGATTATATATGTAAAAAATTAATGGTTGTACAAGAAGATATAATCTTAATTTTATGAATTAAATTATAAATTAAATCAAATAGATATATATATATATATATATATATATATAGAAATGTCTATAACTGTTTTTTTATATGAAATGCTAATAGATTTTGACAGTAATTTTTTATACATATATTATTACAAACCTCATATTATGTTTAACAGTAATTTTTATGTTTAATTTTTGCAACTTGTTTGCTTATTGCGTCAAATATTTTGAAACATTCCTCTATTGTACTCACGCACTTTACTTGGCAAACTGTTTTTCGATTTGTAATATTTCCTTACTTCAATCTTTTTTTCGGCTTGTTTCTATCTAATTTTTTAGCTTTTAAAAGACGCAAAAGCGTGCGCTGCGTTGTCTTCCTCCATGGCGCCGGAATGCCAGAGAGCTACATCGAGTTGGAGGATAAAAACAAAGACCTAGATGCAGGGGAGTAAAATCGGAAAAGGAATGTACGAAAAATTTAGATTGACCTACAAAATAAAACGCAATGTTTTGGGGATGGGCTTTTTGTTATTAAAGTAACATAAACGCCTGTCCTCTTTCAATTAAAGCGTGTACGCGTAAAAAAAATACCGGCCAATGAGATTGGTTAGTGAAGAGTTCTCTGATGAACACAAGCCTTGCCTTGCCTTTGGAGAATCCGGTGGATTGTGGCAAGGTCAATCGTCTTACGGAACTCCTATTGATCTGTGGGTCAATGGTAGCTAGGAAAACTACGCTACGGAATACCGATTCTACTACCCAGCGAGGAAAGACTAATTTCAGTGATCCCATATAATTGCAAAGTACTGTTAGAGAAGAGACCCGATTACCAGCATGCGTAGATTTTTCCTTCTCCATCGGAAGAAGGTTTTCATACCGTAATTGTAATTCAATAAGCAGTCATTTATGTATTTTTGTAAATTAATATAGCTTCGCTTTTTTAATCTTCTAAGAATGTCGTAACAAATTTAAGAAATATTAAAATAATTTCTTCCGATAGATATGAGCATTTTCTAACATTTTCTTTCCTTTTTTTTAATACGTTTAATAATAAGTTAATTTTTATTTTTATAATATGTTTATAAAACTTATTACACCTACGCTATTTTAATGTAAAATCATTTTCTTTATTGTTAATTTTTACAAATTTTTTTATTTTAAAAAATTTGGACATATTTCTTCATACTTCACATGGACATTTTCTTTATATTTTTTTTCGAATTTTTTAATTCCCTTTTCAATAGGATTCTGTAGTGAAGCATGTTTGTGTAAAAGGTCTTTAAACCGATTTAAGCTTTAAGCTCGTAGGTACATTACTTAGTAACCACCATGCATCTACATCACTTGGAAAATATAACTAGATATCTACGTATAATTGAATGAGTTTCAGAGCCCCTCCTTTAAAGATGAGAATATGCATATTTTTTCGCGGAGTACCTTGCCTCCGTCACACTCGAGCGTTATTTATATATGCATAAATAATTTATTTAATTCAATATTCGGATTCAATTATTCCCGTGATCAAGATTTCCAAATTAGTGATCGGGATGTGATAGATAAATAACGGCATCAAGGGCGAATGAATCGTTTCATTTTAGGTTATAAATTTTGACCTACTGAAGAAAAGTTATGATGTTTATAAGAATCTAATATTCTAGATTAGCTGAAGTTGAAATATATAAATAGCTACAAAAATTCCTATCATTTTCCATCATAAAAGCAACATGTCCGTGCACGGAGTAACTTTTAACCCGTCGGAAAATGCAAATCGGGCTTTCGCGTATGATTCGGGATAGGCTGCTACCGCTTTCCATGCAATTTAAAGGACTCGCGTAATCAAAACGCGAAATAAAGAAATTACCTTTTCGAGCTTCAAGGCTCTCTGCTTCCAACCGCCTCCTGGGTGATATACCAATCGGAGCTTTAACGGTGATCTTGTGGTCACCGTCATCGCTATTATTGTTATCACGTTGCCCGCCACCGGCAATACCAAAAGACGCAGCAATAAACAGCCAATACGTCGACGTCATAACTCGATACTTGTTCCCCGTTACTCAACCTTCGTTGTTCGATGTCATGGATCATAACCTCATTTCATATGATAAAGAGGCTAACTTTTTCAATGATAAGGTTCATTTTATAATTTTATGTAACTTTTATAAGATGAAAATCGTCATATGGCGTAAAAGCAGAGACTTTATAAGTGAGTGCAAGTTAACGTTTTAAACATTGAGGAGTGATGTCTACCCATATGGTTGATGAACTGGGTCGTGAAGAATCAATCGCAGAATTGATGGCCCGAGGTCTTCCTACATCTGGAATTATGTCGAAAACGACTACGTACCAGTATGTCTATCCATCATTATCCACCTCCTTATTACTGTAAGATTAAATACCTACGACAATTGTACGTCGGATTTCTAGTCGAACATTACCAAGATGATTCTGGAAGAACCGATCAAGATAAAGATAAATCTGAACACCGAAGGAAGTAAAACCAATAATCCAACCAATAAAGATCTTGAAGACAGACGAAGACCGCGAACAGCCTGCAGTCTACCAGATCAGGTAACCCTTACAAAATTAGACAATCGGAATTTCAAAAAGATCGATCAGATGCGAAAAATAACACCTGATTCGCGTCTTTCTGATGGGTTAGATTCACTAAGGAAAACTCTTTTAACTCATGTGCCGATATTATCAAGGAATCTCGAAGCTTTTACTGTAACAGTACTGATCTGTGAACAGAAGTAAAAGACGATTGAAAGTTTTTATTCGTACGCGTGACAATGACTTCCTTGACGAATAGGCATGGAGAATACTCCAAATCCGAATAGATAGTCAACAACTCAAATCCTGATCTATATGTGCTGGTACCCAAGAACCGCAACCTCATTCTCCTGGTGGAACGAGGGGAAGAACGAACAGATCCGCACACGTCAAGCACGATACAGGTTACGCCCATTTCACCACCTAACGAACAAAAGCTGTGTAGAATTCACAGGTTACAGACTATACCAACAGTTTCCAGAGTACTTAGGAGGCAGCAGGTAACGCGAAGGATGCTAGTTGTACCATTCCACGAGAAGAAATAATGCTGCTGGCGTTGCAAGCAGCGTGAACATGAAAACAGAATGTTCTGCATATAATATGGCTAGGACGAACTTCTAAAAAAGACCTGCCACTGCTGCTAGGAAAACGAAAGACTCGAACTATGGTTCCATGGGGTGCTTCACCACTATCTAGGTGGAATGAAAATCATTCCAAACTGTTATTGACTCCGTCGTTCACATCTCCGTTATAAATTGAGACAGTCGGCTGGTGCAGTTGATAGAGTTGGAGCTATACCCTATCCCGTTACAAGGCCATGCTGGTCAATGCCTGCAATGGAATCATAGAACGGCAACTTTTGTTACGATGGAAAGATTGGAATACCAAGTACTTTTAGGAATAGATGTTCACGCGTACCTGGATTTCCGAATGTCCCTTGAAGACCATAAAACCAAGTCAGAACGGTCAGCTGCGTAAGAAATAGTACAGGTTGTCTCTGGTAGTACGGCGATCTTATTCTTGCCTGACGAAGCGGGTCTTTTTACGGAAATTGGCTTAGTGGAGGGGGAGGGGATGCGATTAATAGCGGCTAGACTATGCGTAGGAGACGAGCGAAGGGATCAACGGGAATAATTACGTAATACAAAAAACAATGTTCTCCAGGCGTGAGTCCGCCAACTTTTATCAATAACTAAATAGAGAAAAAATATATACTATTGGTACCTACAAACGTTTCAACAATTTTTCTTGTATTTAGGTGCCACCACAATGCACAACTCACTTAATAAAACTAGGCTCTTTTGCCTCTTTCTTGAGCAGTGTCTTTTTCACGAATTCCATTTTACGGGTCTCGACATCCTTATTTTTCTTTCCTGTCCCGGGTCTTGATTCCGCCAACTGTTCCTGGAATCAGCTCTTCACCTTCAAGGTCGTGCTTTGCCCTCAACCCTCGCGTATCGCTTACAGAATTGATCTAACTCCTGCACGTGCGTAAATGTTTTCCCTTCTCTCAGACTTCCCGAATCTTCCTGGTTGCCCGCAACACTGCGCGAGAAGAGCAAGACACCCTTCTCATTATAATTTCTCGTTAAATTTTCCTTAAAATATTTCATCAGTTCTTTTAAACCGAATCTTGTAACAAGTTCGAATATCTATTTCTTGTTTCCCGTCTTACCTTCGTCTATACTTTTCGTGTTGTCGCATTAAAAAACATATATATTTCAGATTACTTTCTCAACCTTCTTCTATGGTGTGCATGTTGTATGTCATGTCACTTTGATATATAGCTTTAGACTTTTTTTTATACTTTTAATTTTACCGTTTTCTTTTACATCCACACTTTTACCCATAACAGTTCCCTTTTCTAATTTGTTGGCACTATTTTTTATCTATCTTCAAATTGTCGTATATTAAAGTTTCCACACCTGTCTTTTTCTTATCCCGTTGACAAATTTTTAACGTAAATTCTCTTGGATTCCTTAACCCTTTTTTAATTATTACTATATTTTTCATCGCGAATTTTCAATACTACTTATAAGTTATTAAAGTATTATTACTACTACTTAAGTTATTATAATAACTATTATAATAACTTAAGTATTATTATAATAGTTATTAATAAGTTATTATTACTACTTATAATTAATTATTACTGCCTTATAAGCTATTAAACTTTCTCTATCATTACTTCACAGAAATTTCACTTTCTTTTACATAACTATTTTCCAATATTTTTACTTTCTTTATTCTGAAATAGAAGTTCTTTCTGCAAAATATTTGTAAAAAATTAATAAATTAAAAAATTTCTGTAATATGGTTAGTTTATTGAAATTATACTAAATTCAA
This sequence comes from Kradibia gibbosae, assembly GCA_018907135.1. Classification (NCBI taxonomy): domain Eukaryota; kingdom Metazoa; phylum Arthropoda; class Insecta; order Hymenoptera; family Agaonidae; genus Kradibia; species Kradibia gibbosae. The sequence goes on from JACCHX010000001.1 coordinate 26,512,037, forward strand.
TGGGACTTTTAATTAATAAGCTTATATAAATGAATACTATTTCAACATGTATCAATAAATTTATTGTAGTAGAATTTTGTCATATAAAGCTGGCTTTTACTACTTATTTATAAGAAGCACAGATATCTAGTCTAATAAAGTATACTTAAGGATTTGTTTGTATATTTTAAAAGTTTTTTTAATTTTTTAAGTAAAGCATCATTGTAAATTAAAATTGTTTAATGCTATCGTGTTATCGTAACGTACGTCCTCATATGAGCTTATACGAAAAGCTCTGCGTCTCGAGTAATAAAATTAATAGCAAACAACTGTAGGCAACCAGAATATTTATGAAAAAGAGTAGCTAGCTAAAAGGATTCATTAGGAATTGGAGTAGCCTAGCGAAATACTTCACCCAATCAAGAGATAAACTAGAATACCTTGTATTCATAATATATACTTGGTCGCTGGAATATCAGTTCTAGAGGATTATAATGATATCAACTAATGGCTTTATTTGCAAACTTCCATACCCATCAGTTATAAACGTAATATCATGTGACTTCGGATAAAGTCTAATAATCGACGTACTATGCGTAGTCGCAATTAGTGACCGCTTCCTATCTATACTAGCTTATTACTTCTCATTCCGAACCTCGTTCAAAATCTAATAATGGATGCGTGAACAAAAATCTAGAAGATTGTTATTATAAATCATATTCAAATGTAAGATGAAGCGATAATGTTTCTATGTGTTCTTTTAGAAGATAGGCAGCTTCACCTTACAATATTTCCAAATAGTTTTATACAATTTCACGGCTAACATTATTGTCTTACGCAACATTACTTAAAACCATTTTTCTAAATAATTACAATTTTATCACTAGAAGACAAGGTAACTAAAATATCAATAATAATTACATCGAATCTCGGGATGCATTTGACCTTTTAAAAGAACGAACTTAATTGACTTTACCTAGACTATATTTAAAATCAAATTAAAACCTTCGAAAATTTAAATGTATAAATAGCGAGCAAGCTCGTTACAGAATAATTAATATAAAGATAATGAAAACAACATTAGCTAGACGTTATAAATATATGTTATAAACATTTCAAAATATTTTAGAAAACTTTTGATAAAATGATAGCTTAATTATTACATTATATACAATTTAATCCATAATTTCGCTTATAAAAAGTTATGTAAATGAAATATTTATATATATATTTATTTATATAAAATACTTTTTTTTTAATTTAGATGCATTTAGTTAAATTTATTTTGAAAAACTGTACTATTAATTTTAGTATTATCTAAATCAATGTTAAAAAGTATTGCTATACTACTATAATATTGTATATAATTTACATAAAAAACTTTCTTATATAATGTTTACAAAAATAGTTTTACAACGGAAATTTTTATTTCACTATATATAAGAATATTAAAAGAATTTATGATTTATTGGCCGGTACAAAAATCAAGATTTAAAAAACATCTGAAATATACAATAATTTTTATTAAATTGAAATATTTCTAAGTATTTGTTATGGAAACTTTTATATTTAATCAACTACGTAACAGATCTTTGTTTGTAAAAATATATATGCAGTACTTGAAATTTAATTTCATCTTGTATTTCATATTAGATTACGATTATTATATAATACATATAATATGAATTTGTGAAAACGTATGTGTAAGCCAGTCTAATATAAAAGTATGCTTATAATATTTCTTCTCTTCGAAATGGTTGGAATTCTAAAACTAACGTACAATTTATTTCGCAACATTATCTACTATAATCTTGAAAACCGATATATACCTTTAAAAATTTGAAACTAAACCTTCAAAAACGCCAGTTATATATTAAAATTTTCGAATTTCATTTGAATATTTTCAATAAGTTTAACATGATCGGTTAAAGATAGTTAATATTCTTTCCCATCTTTTGCCGAACCGGAAAGTATAAATGACGACTATCTATTGTATATAGGTAAATAAAAATATTCACATTACCTTCTCTAATGGGCTGGATTAAATCACAACATTAGTGGTAAAGGTTCGATATAGTTATGTACATATGGGCAACAGTATTTTTCTGTATTTTATGTCGCTCATAATGATGTTTTACTTCATGAATCAAGTCAACACAGGGAATTTCTTTTTAAAGTTTTTTTTTATTAAATTTTAATGTAAATGTTTACTTCAATTCTGAGCGAAAGTACTCAGCTTGATTATGTGATCAATAGTCGAGTTTTCTGTGAAAAGTCTGTTTTAAGGATGCCACAATTCAAAAGATTTAAAAATTCATGAATCAAATCTGCAAAGTAAGTGCGTTAAGCAAAATATTCTTACATTGATTACTTCCAAATAAATTTAGAAGTTTGTTTAATATTATTATTATAATATATAATATGTTTTTTTTTAATAAACGAAATGTCTATAAAATAGAAAATATACATATTTACTTTTGGTTTTTTAATTTTGTTTTAACGCTATGGTAGCGATCATAAATAGGTAAACAATATAATAAATTTATGTTACTAATAGATACTAGTTTTAAAATTGAAAAAACTATCATAAAGAAAAATTTTATTATCTTCTTAATGAATTTTTTATTTATAATGTAATTCATGAACTAATAAGATTAAGATTTCAATCGTGTGATTATTGATTTCCAATTTGATTTAAATAAGAAAAACATAACTAACCTCAGCGAGACTATTTGAATTGGTTATAGACTTTGTAATGTAAAAGTAACGTATAGTTTCCTATCTGAGTATACATTTCAGGGTCACGTAGCGCAGGTGCATATAAGTTGAACATTTATTAAGACCATGTCAAAGTAACAATACATTTTTACCAGATGTTTATTTTAACATTATTTTGAAAAAGGACAGACAAATATGTATTATAGCCAGTATATTTTTCATATTTTAAATAAATTCTAGTGAAGAATTATGTAACAAGAAGGGGGGAAGTTATTTCTTGTACATTTTTTGTATCGAAGTAAACGTTTTTTCTTTCAAATCAGATTAGAAGTCTGAAAATAGATACTTTCAATTCGCTTATGTTAAGGATGCGGATCGACTCAGATGAAAGAGAGTGAGCAAGGGTAGAGGAAAGAACACTTAAGTAAATAAATACCTCTGGATTTCTTCACAGCGGTGATTTTAGTATTGGAAATATAAAAATCTGCTGTTTAGCAAAATAAACTTTATCTTTACGTAATTTACATTTACGCAAAAACTAAAATTAATTATGGAAGTATTAAAATGTTTCAGAAGATAAGATTATAAGATAAGATAATATTTTATAAGCTTAGTATAAGTGTACACATATGTACATAAATGTCGCTTTAAGCTTTTATGTAAAGCAAACAACTACACCATGACAAAACATTATATGTCTATCAAAAAATAAAAAAACGCAAAAAATAATTTTCACCGCATTTCTAAACGTTTGCGACGTTGTTTAAAGAAAAAGAGAATAATAACAAATTACCTTAACGGGAAATAGTCTGACTCGTACTAAATGAAAAGAGTCAAAGAGCGTGATGTAGCACCTAAAATATTCATGTTTCTACTATGTTTTTTCTTTTTTTTTAGGTTTCTCTCTTCTTTTCCGCCCTTTGTCACCGGGTTCGATATACTAGTTCGATTACACTTTATAGATTATTAAAAGTATGGCTTTCTCGATTCATTTCCTTTAATATTCATTACTTTCGACTCGGCAAATTATCGCGCATCATCCTGATTCTCGTTATTCCGAAAAATCTGTCGTTCCCTTTACATCTACTCGCCAATTCTTCTTACTTTTGTCAGGAAGACCAGATAGTAAGCTGGTTCCAGCCTTCACTTTTTCAGCGATGTTTCAAATCCCCACTAGACCACATTTTCGAGTATTATTCATTTTTATTTTCGCGCTGTTGTCAAGACCTCGCGGTGTAGCCCTCGCCCCACTAAAGTCGGCCTCACCCCACGCGGTGTATTGCTTTTTGACAACGTTGCTTTATTTTAACTTTAATCCTATATTTCAATTTTCTCCAGCAGACTCGCAATCACGTCCACACCTGCAGTCTTTACTTTATACTATAAAAAATCATTTTTGTTTCAACTTTGCTCGCACTTTTTAATAACTAATAAAAATATATAATGAGAAATTATACTATCAACATTTATTAAGGTTTAAAAACTAAATATAATACTTTTGATTCTAAAGTTATGTGCAATTACATAAAAACATTAATCGTAGAACAAATGTAAATTTTGTAATTTCTAACTTTAATCACGGTTGAAAAAGAGTGTTAGTTCCGCTTGTGACATTGTCATTCTCCTCTCCGAAGGGAGAGAAGAAGATGTTTGAGGTTAAAATATAGGGCTCGCAATAAGGCCAAGTATATTTACATTTGCGGTATCACTATAGCGAAATAATCATGTTCTGTGACCTATCCACTAAATTTACATATTCTTATAAATTTTAGTTTTAATTGACCTTTTTTTTTTAACGTATTTGCATTGTTTTATAGTTTTTTTTATTATTTTTCCGTAATTTATACGATTTTGCAAACAATACGGTAAAAAAGTTTTCCTTTTTTTTCTTTAAATAAGAAAACAAACAAAAACAAACAGAAGCAACCAGAAGAAGAAAAAAGAAGAAAAATCGATCTTTCTTTGCGTTAGCTACTTGTCGTCCAGCTGTTCCTCAGCTTGGTGGTAATCCCGTTTCCCTCGATCTAGGCCGCGTATTACGGTGGCCGGGTGTATCGGGTACACATAGAATGAATAAATAACCTTTTACCCATTCTGCACTACTCACACATTGGTCACTCCGGATATCGTCTAGTATACGGTACTATCATCGGTATAGCGCCTCCTTCCAGGACCAGTAACTCGATCAGGCGGCAGATGTGGAGTATGTGGACTATCAGCGGCATACGCATCGCCCGTTCCTGGAACTCATGCACTTAATATTCATGTGCGTCAGATTCTATGGGTCAAAAATAAACTGATGAATTCTCAACTCGGTGCATTATCATTGCTTGGTGATTGAGCTCAGTGCAGTTTTCATCAACCGAGATATGAACGGTCACCTTTCTTCGCAAATTCGGAACATTCCCGTAAATCTTGACTTCCGGCTTTGGGCAGACTTATTTGATTTTATTCCACAGTAGATAACTTCGGACGATCACCATATCGTCAAATAGTAGCTTCCACTCCCACCAATATTGGTGAAACTCTTTTGTAAGTTTCCTTCTAATAGCCTCTTGTGTACTCCTTATAAGGCTTTTTCCATCTTTTTTCACTGATCCGTTCAGTATGACATTTTTATTCTTTTCCCCAGTGTTTTAGCCTTCCTCATAGATAGTACACTCGTATTACATAATTATTCTATATCGGTACTTACTCCATTCCCAGTTTTTCTTCTTTCACCCAGTCACTTACGTTAATACTCATTCAGTTGGACAAGCTCACAGTGATGAGAGGATCTACTACAGAAACTCGCACAAACCGTTACAATTGGCTTCTAAACATTTTCCAAAACAATACATAAATGCAAAAATTTTTTCTTTTACTATTTAATATCAAGTTTAATATTCGGTACTATTCATAAAATGAATACACTTTGAAACAATATCAATAACCTTTTAAATATATTTCTGTACATATTGGAATAAAGAATTAAATATTTTTATTAGAAAATTGTATAAGTGCAGCTAATTTAATAAAAAAAAGATATTTCAATTTTAATATTTATTTTACCCCCACCTATATCAAAATTTTTAATATTTACTAATCAAATTTGTTCACGTATATTAATTTATTTATGCAACTAATCATTTTTCTTTTATTTCAGGTAAATTGATGCTAAGTCTACCATGCCTTTTTACACGTAAGTTAAAATAAAACAATTAGATTTATTGTTATTGATATTTTTACAAATTACTGAAATATGTAAAGTATCATTATTAAATTTTCAAATTCGAATTATTATTTATTCAAAAAAAAAAATAATAATAAAAAGTAAAAAACATAATCATTATTACCATTTATCAAATATCCAAAAAAGGAAATTATGGTTTTAATGTTAAGGCTAAATAATTGAAAAAATAAGGGAAAAGTATCAAAAATCTAATCACATTTACTATAACATTTGATTATGCGTCAATTATTTTAAAAAATCTGTAATTTATAGATAGTCTGAAAACTAGACGGTTAACTTTTAAAACGTATGAAATACGTGGAGTCTTTATACTGTTCTGTTTAATAAGTAACAATTGTTATGTTATTTTTTACTGATTAGATAACTTTTATTAAAACGCAAGAATCTAAGAAAATTCTTCAAAATGTGATCGTACTAATAATTTAGGGAATATATTTAACTTAAAATATATTAACTTCGACCTACATAAAAAAAGATATTATACCTGACTTTATGTATTTCTTCACAACGTAAATATCATATTTCTATTATATTAATTTACTGAAAATATACTTCGCCAAAATTATATCCTTATGCTTACTGTACACATAGCATATTATTTATTAAAATTTCTTTGCAGAACAACATTAATGAAAAACTTTGATATATTGATATTAATAATATTGAAATTCATATTTATCTGCAGTCTCAGTCTGTTTTTATGTTGTTGTAAAATATGACAACTTGGAATATTTACATATATTTTTACGTTATCTGAAGGATAAAAGAAACTTGATATTTTCTGTTTACTGGATGTAATGTGATGTGATTTTAAAGTAATTGTCCAGTACAAGCATACAATAATAACAAATTAATAACTAGAATCCTCTACCAACATACACGTGGATATAATTAAAAATTACAACAATTAATATTTTAAGTTTAAGCAAATTTTTTTTACATCACATTTAATTTTTATGAATATTTTTTAAAAAGTAATGTAATAATAACATATTAATCCCAGTAACTTCTATCAAATATTTATATTATAATTTATTTATTATAATATTATTTATATTATATTATATTTATTCTATTACTATATTTGTTCTATTACTACATGAATTCTGAAAAACTTATATCAGATAAAATTTTCAATATGTAATAACAATTATATAATAGAAAAACTGTAAAAAATTATGATAAATTATAGTTTGTATTTTAGTTTTTAAAAAATTTTTTAATTTTTTTTTTAATTATGTTATATTGTAATAATTATGTTATATTGTAACAAAAAATATCGATAACCAATTTTAAATAATTAAATTTATCTCTCTGAAATCGTATAATTTATCGGTAGATTTTTCTATTTTATATAAGATATTTTTAAATTTCAAATCCATTTAGCATACAAAAACTCGAATAATTTCAAAAGGCTTTACTATTAATCTTACTACTTAGAAGAAGTTCTGAAATGAACAATTAGTTTTATGAAATTCGTTATAAAGAAAAAATTTTGAATTATAAATCCTTTACTCATCATATTTAATAATTTCAGTTTATAGTATATCTTAAAAATTTCAAAATGAAAGTTTTGACGAAATGATGCAATGGAAACTCAAGTATCGTCAACGTAAAATGAAACAACTTAAAATAGCAAGATATTTTTTCCATTTTATAAGTCCTTGACTAAAAAAACAATTTTAAACCTTCACCTGATTCATTACTCTTTTATTTAGATTTTACTAATCTATTTTCGAATATTATTGTTGTTACAACCTCATCTGTAGATAAACTTCTTTATATTTTTATATATAACGTAATTTTAAACTTTTATTTTAGTAGCAAAATAATATTTTAATATTTCCAATTTTTTAGAATAATCTAAAACCTATTTTTCATTTTAGACTATATTTTGAAACATTTCATGTGTTTTTCTTTTATTTATGTTTTTACTTAGTGTATTTCATCTATTATTAAAAATATATATGTTACTTACAAAATTATTTCATTTGTTCTAATATAAGATTATTTCTGAATTCGTAACAAAATAATACTTAATTAAAAATAGAAACTTGTTAATAATAAGTATATTATAGAACATACTCTATCAGAAAAATTAAGAACTTGAATCGCATACACCTGATTCAATAAAAATACTCTGAATGTTTTAAAAAAAATGATATTCATTCACTTAATTATTAATTATAAAATATAAATAGTAGTATAATTAATTTTATTTTGAATCTCCATTAATACAATTAGTTTTTGCTTATTATTTTGTATAAACTAAAATTAGAATACAAGTAATCTGTTTTACCAAGAATAATCATTTCCGATTTTTAATATTTACTATTTTCTTGAAAGTTTTTTTATATTTACTTATATAGTCAAAAATTATACTTTTAATAATTTTTACAATCGTTTCATAGAATATTGTATTATATTTAGAGTATTTAATTGCACTAAAAATATAACTTTGCTTTACAATTTGAAATAAAAAAGATCTGCTTTTCATTTAGTATGGCTTAAAAAAGAAGAGGAATTAACAGAGAAGACAAAAGATAATATAAGAGATACTTTAATAAAAGTATAGTTAGATAAGAAAGGGAAGGTTGAAGTAGATTATAGAGAACAGATATACGAATAGATTTCTCGGAAAATTGACTTCCGATAAAAGAATCTTTCTAGTACCAACGTATTATTTCAAAGTGATTCTGACGTAATTCTTTTACCCTTTATCAAATTTCTTTTTTTCTTCATTGCTAAATATCTTGGAATATATTATGCAAAAGGTAAAAACAAAGCCAAGAGCTTATATAGTACTGTGTACTTTTCCTGGAGTAAATATAATGTGGAATGATTCTACTTCTATTTCCTTTCATTGTTTATTTATCTTTGTGTTAACTTTTGTTATTTTATATTTCTTTGCAATTCCTAAATAAAATTGAGTATGGAAAATATAAATGAAGGTTACGAATAGACGAGAATGTATGTTAATTAATCTTATTAGGGCATTAAATATTTAATGTAATATTGACAAAGACATATGTAGTACAAAAATTTTAAAAGAAATTAATTTGAAATATGATCTCAGGTGACCAAGTTTTTAACTTTTTAATGTACCATTGATAAACCAGTTATTTATATTTAAAATAGTATAAAAATTATGAGTAAATTTTATGATTTTGAATTTGTTGATTGAAATCATCTAATGTTCAAAAATCCATAATTTTTCTGATCAATTTTGTCAAAACGTTACGTAATATAACGTAATATATCAATAAATTAAATAATTTTAATATTTAAAAATAATTAAAAAAATAATGTTGGAATAAAACATATGAATAAGAAATATCTACCATATTTAAGCAAATAAAAAATATCTTTTTGTGTATGATTGTATTGTAGAGTTTATAAAAAAAAGAAAATGATTAAATTTTATTTATCCGAATAATATAACGTTTATGTTTTCTTAAAATAATAAAAGTACCTGCCATTTTAATGATATAATATAATTAAGTATAAGTTAAAATATTACGTAAAAAAGTAACTAAAAAAATAATACGAATCTTTTGAACAGTCGAAGTATCGAAGTTCAGTACTTTCACAATAAAATATATACAAACCGGATCTAGAAAACGTGATAAGTTCACAGTATAAGATAATACCTATTTTTAATTTTTCATATTATTCATCACATGAAATACTATTATACTATTATGTTTCCTATCCTCATTTTTTAAAGGAGATTACTCCCAATTGTAATACAAAAATATTTTTTATCATATTATATTTTCTCTCTTATTTTTATCTAATCTAAACCTATAGCAAGTATCTTAAAATATTATGATATTTAGTAAACCAAGGTAAATAAGTTAAAAGCTTCATAAAATTAAAAACAATCTTAAATTAAATTATAAATGTAATAATTTTAATAATGAAATAACTTATAAAAAAGCGAATACATTGTGTATGATACTATCCGCTGATTCATAAAATTTGATACGAGTACTGTACGTATAGAATACTAAAGATATTTATATAATAAGACGTACACATATATACAGTTTCGATTATATATATTTCTATGGTGTGCTCCCGGATTAATATAGAAAACGAAATAAATCGAATTCATTTTCATGTCTTTAATATACTTACTAGGAGAATTCATGCTGTGGGCGACGTTTTCTGAAGTACCGAAATGCATGTATATTTTCTAATGTCGCATCTATAAGGGTCCACACCCTCTTCTCGAGCAATGAGCCAACCTGTAATATAATATTGCCACATTTTGGTCGAGAAAAAAGTTTTTAAGCATTCTAGTATTATAATAATTTAGAAATAACCATACAAGAATATATGTCGAGATGATCGTTTATAATATTATTTATTGCTGTTCATTATTGAAATAATTCCGTTATTGTTACTTTAAGTACAAAACGAAGAATCTCTAAATATTAAGATTTTGTTCCTAACATTTAATATATTTTTATATTATATTATGTATTATTATATATTTTTACTTTTACTATTCTTTCTTTTCTTAAAATCTATGTCCGGTAAGCACATTCAAAACGTAATTTATTAATTATTGAATTAAATTGGTTGAACATTCGAAGTTCTTTGATTTGATATTCCAGGTTAAATTTAATTTGCATACAAAGCACTCATTATTCCGTCGAGAGAAAAAACTTATTTTCCTATAAATTATGAAGTCCGTTAAAGCATATTGTATCAATGATGAAAAAACTGGGGTAAATGAAATCAATAATAAATACATTACATTTTTATTACAACAGAAAAAAGTGGACAATTTGTGTTTAAAAAAAAAAGAAAATTTTATTACATAGAAGCTGGATTTGAATTTGTGTATATCCCTAGTGTAAGGAAATTACGAAATTGAAATTTTGATTTTTACATCTTTTATCATTTTTTAGTCGATCTATCATTGTTTTACTGCAGCTGAATAATTAGTCTTATTTTGTAAAAGAAATTGTTTCAAAATTTGAAGTTGATATAGATAAAAATTGTTCTTCTTATGATAATATCTATAAAATGTATATTTACCTAGTATAATAGCTAGTATAATGAGTTTAGGAATGCATATGTGGAGTGATTATGCAATTACTGAAATTTGCGCATGCTGTGAAATCAGTATTAAATTATATCAGCCATGAGCGAAAGTATGTCTAACGATATACATATTATCAATAAAATAATAAAATTATATAATATTTATGTTTATGACCCTTATAATATTATATATACTAACGATATTAAGGACGTTCAGCCCTAGCGAAGGTCTTTATTACTTTTATTCATCAACAGTTCTTCCGTTGTCGTATTGAATATATATATTTGTAGAAAAAAAATGTTATCTATGCACGCACATTTAATCGATAAACCTATATATAGGGGGAAATGATGGTTCTATATTAAACAATATTAAGCATACTAAAATTTTCCTAAAATATTTAAAACTTCGCAACTATGATGAATAAAGTCAAAATTAGTGTTAAAATATACATGTGATATACATATTCAACGTGAGCATACATACCAATATTTTATGTATTAATTTATATTAATTTATAACATTGTATACAAAGCAATCATTTTCACTAGAATAATTTTTTTTTTATTGTATTAATATAGAAAATAAAACTATGTAATATAATCAAAAATTATATTATACAATTATATAATTTTGTCAGAAAATAAGTATTTTATAAGACTTTCATTATTTTCTTGCAATTTTTTCAAAATTAACTAATTTATTTGTATCCAGTATAAATAACCAGATAGTTTCTTAATCGATAAAATTTGGACACGATTCATTTGTTAATGTTTGTCAATTTCCTCCACAACTTCCGCCACCAACTCCTTCCCTTTCTTACTGAGAAATTTACAAAATTTTGAAAAAAAATTGAATATTGAAAAAAAAAAATCAAAATTATCTTGAACTTCCTTATATATGTCAATTTTGCTTGACTTTTCTGTATTTTTGAAAAATCCTAAAGGATGAATGTTCAAATTCCATCAAGTAGAGAAAAAGTAGTTAAAAGTAAAGTCACAGCTCTTTCTCATTTCCACCTTTTCCTAGTCACCATTAGTTGCTGTTACTTACTTTATGAAAACAATATAATTGGTACGTGAATACGTGAATTAGCACGTATTTTTAAACAATAAAATCAGTTAAATGAATATATATATAGTATATTAAAAAATAAATTAAATGGACATTAATAAAAAATTTGACTTCTAATAATTGGATGCAAAAAGTTTCATAATAAAAAAGAGGAGGTCCTTTTAAATTCCATAGGCTCGATCTTCAATGCAGTTTATTCAAACATAGATTTGGAAATATACGCCTTGAAGACATTCTGTCATCAATTATTTTACAACCCTTTCAATTTTAACGACTGATTTATATTTTAAGCATTAAAGTTTTCTAAATGAATGTGAGCATAAATAATGCTAGTTAAAAAAATTCAGCTTTCGTAATTAATAAGTTTATTAGTTATTAATATAGGAAATATGTATTAAATATAATTAAAATGTACAGATTAAGGAATAAATTTTATATATTTCATATTTATTCAATTAAAAATAAAGACATTTTAGTATATGATAAAATATACCATTAAATAATTACTATCTTAAACCACTTTGTTAACGTTAATATTATTTATATATATATATATATACAATATATGTTACTAATATGAAACATACAAACTACGTACCTAAGCAATAGAACCACACTGGTTTTATGTATCTTTATTAATTATTTAGCATACGTAGAAAATACAAGACACCTTAGAAGACCTCATTAATTATAAATTATAACTATTACTAATGTAACTAATTCAATATAGAACTACTATTTACTTAATAGTAAAAGCTTAATGCTAATGACCAATCTACCATTACTAATTATAAGAACCTTTAAGATACTTAATTAATTATTGTTAATGCTTTCATTTATTAAAATATCTAAATTATAAAAATATGTTCATTCTAAGAAGCCATTATTTATTATTTAAAACACTAAATTTGTTTACTGAAACATCCAAATTTTGCAAATACATAATTGATTATGAATTTTTAATACGTGAATAAAAGAATCTTATTTTTTTATAAAAATGAAAAAGTATAATATATAGATATAAATATTTTACTACAAATTTATAAAGGTAATGAAAAATTTTCAATAGAAATATTAATTATAATTGTAATTAATTTTTATTTCAATATTTTAATTCTTTTATGTTAGCAAGATCAATCAATTCACATTATTGTTTTTTAAAATTGAATCTATGATCTTTTATGTAATTTAAATAAATAAACTAAAAGTTTTGCTTATATAAATGTAATTTTTAGTAATAGTAATTATTATAATTTTCATTAATCATAAGTTACTTGAAAATTATAAAATAACCATGATCATTATATTATCATAATAAGTCAATTTAACCTGAAATTAATAAATAAATATATAGGAAACTAGTTCCTGAAGCTACAATTAAAAGGGAATACAAACTAACAAAAACTTTTTCAAATATTTAAATTATGCAGATGATTGATTTAATGAGATAGAACGTAGATTCGATATTTCTAATTTTAGTGATATCAGTAGTATAACAATGTGAATAGTCGGTTAAAAAATATAGACCAGTCAGATAATCTATGTTTTTCAATAATTACAATGTTAATTTTTTCTATTTAAATTTTCTTTCTATATTTTAATAATTTTGTAATGAACTTAAATTAATATAAATTTTTTTAAAATATCCTTATAAAACTCTAAAATTAAGATTTAAATATAATCTATTTACATTGCATCAACTTGTTATTTTATAGTTAACATTATGGATTAATATTTTTAGTTACTAAATACAATTGGTAATTGTGTTAATATTTTAAGCAATGACTTATTATAGACACACTTTTTTTAATGATGTATGTTACAATAATAACTCAAATCTATATAATTATCATATAAAATGAATTAAATCAATATAATATGTACGAGCATTGAAAAAATTGTGTTATTTAAAAATTAAAATAATTAATAATACATATATATATATTTAAAAATAAAAATAAATAAAAATAAATATATATATATATATATGTATATATACATTTAAATTAATAAACATCGTTTAATTGTGAATATTTAGCTACGTGTTTATATGCTATATGTTTTCAGTTTTCTAATTCTTATAAATGTCAATATTTACGAACATTTTAATTGCTCATCTGAATAGTTAAAAATCTTTAAATATACATTATTGAATACACACACGCGCGCGTACAAACATACATTATGATAAAAGGGGCTTCTCACGCGAAGTAAAAGTTTGTTACTTAATGTGTGGCGAGGCTCCTTCCAATAAAAACGATTATCTCCTTTCTTCGAGGGGTTCTAATGAACATGGAATTTTTGCGTTTGATAATATTTCGCAAGCATATATTTTTAATAGTCTCTTAAATCGATTTAATAGAAATAGAGCGATCTTGCTTAGATTTGCTAAAGTGAGAACATTACCTTCTCAATATTCAATGTTCGTTACCTGGTAATGCTATTGTAATATTTCAACATGTGAATATGTCACTTAGAGTCTTTTTCAACAAGCACACGATATTTTTAATATCTAATTTAATACTGTAATCTCTGAATTTATACCTTAATAAAGCTACATGTTTTCCATACAATCATATCGTTTTCTTCAACCATTTTTAAAAAAACAGAAAAATCAATTAATAATCTATGTTCGAAAACTAAATTTGTACATATATTTTCATCTTTCATCTCTTTACGGACTGGTTCTACTAATATTATATAATTTTTTTATATTATGTATTCAACTTGCAATATTAAAGCATTATAAATTAACATAATTATATCATCATTCAAGTTTTTATATGTATATTATTTCATATTAAAATGGAATGAAAAAAAATTTTTTTACTACTTATTAAAGTGTTAATAAACATTTTTCGTTAAAACTAAGAGTTCAAATATGTCATGTCAAAAGTTTTTGAGATTTGAAAATATAATTTAAAAAAATTCATTTGCTCTGTAACATCTTATACTTATATTAATCTGACTTTATTATCGCATTTTTAACGTATTCAGATATTTTTTCTAGATAAATATTCGGCGAGTACTTTGTTACTTATTAATGTTTTCGATTTCATCTACACTCGGAGATCTGTTTAAATTAATAAAATCGCCGTTTGATATATATATTAATATGAAATATAACCTGACCATATCAAAGCTAATCTTATCGGAGCTGCTATCAGATAAAAAAATGAAATAAGCAGTCTACTCAAGACCTTTTATGTATAACTCAAAGGAGAAAAATTCATTTTAGATATAAAACACAAAAATAATGGGTTTTAAAAAGAGAAGCACAGTGAAAAATGATAGAGAATATTAAATATAAATAAGTGCATTTGAAATAGTGTAGAAAAAATGAAAAGATATAAAAATTTATAAAGAAAATTTATAATTATTATTTGTAATATGGAGGACTAGAGAGAAATTAATTATATACTTACTAAAATGTTAAAAAAGAAAGTGAAACTTTTTTAAATGGTCTTGAAAATAAAAATTTGGAAAGAGTTTGCTAAAACTTAAATAATAAATAATAATACAATTAGAAAGAGTAAAAATAATATGAAAAAGGAAATTAAATAAATAATTAAAAAATTTACTTAGAAAAAGTAAAATTAAATAAAGCTACAACAAAGGAAAGATATAGTTATAACAGATTATTATGGAAAGCATAAACAGAGACAGTAGGTAGGATAAAATCTAAAATTCGAAATACAACGATATAAAGAATGATTGACAAGATTACCGCAATAGACTACTGTAACAGTGGCGTCTTTAAACAAGGCGCTACGATTAAAGTAGTTCAGATGCTAATATCTAGAATTATTTATCCTAGTCGGTACTTCGGTTCTTATGTCTCTATTAAAGTTGTTAGTTTTAAAGAAGTACCACCGACGGAATGATAGTACTAGTTATTGTTTAAAAACTTACAGTGGCTTGCATCAATGAAATATTACGTGATTAGCTTGGGCGAAAAGGGAAGAAGATTCTCCGCAACTCTGTCAGAATGAGTGGAACAATATAATTAAAAATCATTGTAAAAACATCAATTCTGATTTAAAACAATATGCCTAAGTTGATAAATTCATTATGCGAAAATATAAGAAAAGCAATGCTTGAACTAAGAGCTTCAAATTACAAACGCTCAGTGCTTTGACAAGACTTGACAGTGTGTATATTGCTTGAATAAATTGTTTCTAATTAGGATAGCTCGAGGTCGTTCTCAGTTTTTTACCAAGAATTGGTAACGAATGTTAAAGAGGTGTTTTAAAGAAAGAGATCTTGTGGAAAAACATAAAAAAATATGCATTTATTAATATGAAAACTATTCAGTTTTATTAATCTAGTAATGTGTATATTCATTCAAAGGTATTCGATTTGACCTAATTGGTAAATTATGCTTTACTTTATACATATTTTTAATTTAATAGAAATTTGATTCATGAATTATAGATAATTAATTAATGATTATAATTATCAAATAGGAAAAAATTGCTTTGAACGGTAATTAAGCAATTTTAGGTTAATTTAGTGCAAATGACACCCAAATCAATGGAAATAATTTCTACCGATAACTGGCTTGTTTATGAAAGAGAAGAATAGCCAAAAGGCTTTACTAGGATGGCGTCACTAAAGGAAGGCAGAGAGGTTTCACCTTAAACATGTACTTAACATTAACATTTGATAACACTAACTTGGTTAGTCGAAATGATTCGCTAAGTAAAATGGCTAGCTGGAGTTTTCCTTCTTCGCAGCATATACTTGGTTATTTTAGAATCGACTGCATGAACTTAATTCTAGAGGACTGTAGTCAGAGCCACGCATGGCCTCATTCACACTCTATTGTTCGCGTAAGTGTTGCGATTTTCCTAATATCGTGCCATGTCAGATAGTCTCGCGGTAGGGGCTAAGCATACCGCGACTAAAAAGCTTAACGACAGACATGACCCGTAGTTGCAGTTACCCAGTGGGAGCTCCCTCCCACTAAACATTCGCTGGTTCTTTCACATTTGCACTCAATCTATGCCCCCTCGCTCCTTGTCATTCACTCTTCCGTTATAAGCTATATCTCAAACTTGTTCACTTCTTTGCCATCCATAACTTTTTTTATTTTATTGTCTGAAATTTATTGCTTAACAAAGTTTTTTCACAAATCATTCTGAATTTTTTGTTTAAAAATCCGCAAAACATTGGAATCCATAAAAATATTGGACGTCTGTACTTATAAAAAAGAACACCGTAAAATTTTATGCATTTTATATATTATCATACAAGTTGCAGTTTCAATTATTTTGGCGCAGCTAAGTTTTCTAAATTATTTTATTTAATTTATTTTTATTCGTATAATATTCATATTATATTCGTATCGATTAATATTTTATTTTATTTATTAACTATGCACACACTGTTTCACAATTTTGAATGTGGATAAAAAATCAAAACTCTAATATGCAAAATCGGAAAACTAACTCTCTCTAACGTTAACGTAAGTAGATGGATAATCAGAAAATTTCAATAACCCAGAGTAAGTAAAAGGAAGTATGGTGGGCACTTCGTATTATCTACACATTGTTATTTGGGTTGCTGCTCTTTAAAATTATTAATCAAATTGCCTAGTTAGATTAGAATATCAAACGTATACTACAAGCTATTTCTTCAAATCTATTGTAAAATAAAATTGTCTTGAAAATAAATAATTAAATAAATAATTTCATAAAATAATTGCACGCATAAAATGCATTTTCGAATATGTGCTTTGTACATTTACAATAATTAAGAACGTTCACGTATGCTTATATTTTTTTACAGGTATAAATATATGCTTAATATATGCTTATAATTAATAAGCCCGATCTCAGGTGTAACGGTATTGTAATATTCCTATCAGCCATACAAGCGAATCTTGTCAGCATCCCTCTCATAACAATAAGGGCATATACAATAGGACCTGCGTATCAATATTCATCAAAAAGCTTGAACACTCGCCCTTGCACGAGAATCGAGATGTAAATTTATTTACGTGTACATAGATTTACTTCTGCTTACTTTTAGCAAAATACAAAAAGTATTATATACATATATGAAACACACAAGCTTTTATCAGTGATCCACCACGGTGAGCACGCGAATACGTCTGTTTTGTTAGTGGAATGCGAACTTATTGTTATAATGGTGATGTACAGAATGAAACATAGTCTATTGATTGAAGCCTTACTTTTATTGATTAAATTTATGTATTGCCTACACTTAATGCAATCACATATATCAATATAAAAATAACTTATCTAGTATCCGTATGAATTTATGTTAGAGTGATTAAAAATACGAAAAATACTTGGCGCATATGTTTTTTATATTTATCTGTGTATATATTTGCAAGCATTGATCTTAGAAAATTAATTTATTACACTGCTTATCATTAATATAGTGTAACTAACAAATAGAGTATTATCCACATGAAAAACTTTCCAGTTTATCTTCATAGTTCATACTGTGCGAGTAAAAGAACTAAGTTATCGTAGTATCATACTAGATAGATAGATTGAATTCGTAATGTGGGGCATTCGATAAACCAGAATAGACAGACTGTATCGCATTGTTAACTACTTATAAACAATTAACGATGGCGCATTGAACGAGAAAAAGAGATTTGCAACCTTTTTGCAAATGCTTTAATAGAATGTAGACTTGTAAATTAATATTGAATCGATCCAAATAGTATATGATTATTCGTATAAAATGTTTGCTTATATACTAACATTTAGGGATTTGTACCTAATTTTACTGAATATTTAAAAACATTCTTATTGAAATCATATTTATCTGCACATATTATTATTATTATTATTATTATTATTATTATTATTATTATTATTATTATTATTATTAAATATATATACTATACATTCTAAAAATAAGATACTACTTGGATTTCTAAAAAAATCAATTTGAAGTTTTACGATGTACCTACAATAAACGTAAACGTAATTTAGAAAAAGAATTAACAAATAAAATTCTTCCTTAGAGATATTATTACCAATTTTATTATAATATTCTACTATATTACCAATGTATAGATGAACTTTCTCCTATAGACGTGTGAATTTATTATGTATAAGTATTTATATAATTATGTGCATATATCTGACCACTGCTTTTAAAAAAGAATGAATTTTTTACCTACTTCCTTGCACTTGTAGTACCGTACGGATACATTTTAAAAAGTAATCTTGGTGCTTTCAGCATATTTCGAAGCTGTAGTTGCTATTTCGAAACTTTATTAACTAATGTTTACTCCAGGCAGTATCGTCGATGCAAGGCATTTACATCAAGTTGACTACATCGAGAATCCCAACTAGTTCGTGTGGATAGATTTACGTTCTTGCAAATGTGACGCTCACTTGTTGTTCCGATAATTACGAACTTCGCAATAGTGTAAAGAGTAGAAATATGTGGCAGATACGAGTATTTTTTAAATCACTTGATAACACAATTATACCGAAATAGTTAAAATTTAATCTCTATACGTAATTTCAGAAATATAATGCATTATTAAGTAAGTAGATATTCTAAAATCTTATTTTATCAATAATATCAAGATAAAGAAATGTGTATAAAACAATTTTCATTTGTATCAATTTTTTCATTATGTAACACGAGTCTAAATTATTACAGTATAAATTTAAATATATATTTTTTTGAATACACAGTTTTATAAGAGTATCCCAAATTGTATTTACATTATTGAACAATTATTGAATAAATAAACATTTATGTTACTATTAGTTTTATAAATTCAAAAGAAACTCAATACAATTGTATTTAGTCGCTAAATGATAATACATACAAATGAAACCGTTATATAAATAATAATTATTATACTCCTAAATTGTAAAACATGTATTGCCCAATTCTATAAATTTAAAAATATTTTTGTTATTTATTAAAAAAGTCATTCGTAATCAAAATATTAAATAATGAATAAATTATCAAATATATTATGTATTATATTTATATCGCTAAGTAGAACTTACTTGTCTGTATTGAATTTAAAATGATTGTCTTTACTGCCGAATGTAATAATTACTTGTATTCTCACTGACTCAGTAATACTCTTCTACAGTTTGGCCTTTACACTAGCCACTGGCATTACTATTGTGACAGCCCTACATTCATTCTAACAATGTGTACATCTAATCTATTATAAGGAAAAATTGTTGGCAAACCACAAATGTTTTGTGAATATGTTAAAGCAATTAAATCCAACATATTGTTTCTCAACTATTATTAGTTTATTATTTTTGCTTTGTAAATATATTAACATTAATAAGCATTTTTTATTAGTATTTTATCAAGTTTCACTATCATGAATTTCGGAATATTTTTTTAAATCAATATGAAACAAAGTAAAATTAAAATTTTCAGTATTTTAGATAATATACTAATAAATATTTTTATTATGAATTTATTAATCAAAGGCTTTAATTTATCATTTGATATGTTTAATAAAACTATATAAGTTAAATGATGAAATAATTCGAGTCAGGAACTACAACAATTATGGAACTAATTAAAAATATCTAACTTATGTAAAGATCTTTTTCAATCATAAAGAAAAATTTAAGACGTGTATGAATTTTTACAAGTGATTTAAGTTTTGCTATTAATCAATACTTACGTAATTATGTAACAGTAAAATAAACGCTGTAAGTAAAATAATTTTATATAACTATGTAACTCTAAGCAAGGCCGAAACTAAAATTTATATATAATTAAGAAAATTAATTTTTTCCATATTTTAGATATGTATGTAGGTACAATAAGAAATGAACTTATCTAAAATAATTAACTGTTATTGTTATGTTTACATCGACTCTTTGAACAATTAAAATTGATTTTATATTACTTTTTTTAAGGAAAGTTTTTGAATTTAACCTGACAAACATGAACTCGTCTTAATATTTACAATATTAATTACAAATGTATATTTAATTTAAACCTTTTAAGTGAGTTTATATAATGCGTATTTAAAATTATTGTACGGCAAAAATATAGATACTACTTGTTTTATTTTCTAATGTCTTGGAGCATTATAATATGATAACCAAAATTATTTTGAAAACGATATAATTTGCATATCAAGGAAATATATTTTATTTTTCTTTTATATATATATATATATATACATTTTTAGAAGCGATATGATCACTTTGGGTGTGTGGGAACTATACGTCATTGATATGATATTTATTGAATATTAATCTACTAGATGACCACACCTGCACTCGGTGTTTCATATGTTACCCGATGGTGACAAAGTCGTACTGAGATCTGACAAATTTTCGCAATTTTCTTTTTGGGTATATCGTAGTTCCGTCGAATAATAATCAATTTAAATTTTTATTTTATCTATTATTTTGATTGTCACTTCTTGCCACCACATGTATTTGATAACAAATTTATCCACATAAAATATGTACATCGTACATTTATACATAATTCATTTGAGTATTTAAACTATTGAATGATAAGGACTAGATTTTACCAATAAATAACCAATTAATAAAATAGAGACTATATAATGAGGCTTTGCAATAAAATTATTTCAATTTTATTTTTCTTGTAACGTACCATGGAATCACAGAATTTTGATTTTTTCACTTTAGGTTCTAATGGACTCTCCTAGCTATGTACTTTTGGATTATTTATAAAAACTTACTAACCATAATATATAAATTAAAGTTTAAAAAAAAGGATTTCCAAAACTTGAGTAAATTTATTTAAAGTATAAAGATTAAAACAAATTAGATTTGATTTACTTCTGAATTTAAATTATAAATTTAGACGAAGGTAGATGTTTTATGTACGTAAAATCTATTTTTTTTATCAAATTTACATACACATATTTAAAATATTCGATATTGAGTCCATATTTTAAATATACGCACTCATATAAAAATAAAAGTGTATTACTACTTTTACAGCTTAACTAAAGATTGACACGCACATATTTAATAATGAATGTGTGAAAATACAAATGGAAGAAGGATTTAATAATTTATACATAAACGGTCAAATACGATTATCACACTAGGAGCTTCGATAGTGAACACGCGTAAATATGTCTACTGACAAATTCGTGTGTTCACTAGGAGGAGCTCGTATCTACTCAAACCATGTTATTCGATTAAAGAAGTATAGTTGCACAACACATTACCGTATAACCTTTCCAAAGTAATTATTACAGCCCATATAATATTAAACTGTAGTAAATCGTTGTAGAAGGTCTTACCTGTATGCCGATCGATAATATATCGATTTTGAATAGTACAAAATGTTAGTTTTTAATACGTATCAAACCTTTTATTTCATGTCTAGCTTCCTTATACATATGACATATTACTTCTAATTTCCTTTATATAATACTTTTTTCATTTGTTTATGTTTTAATTATATATTTTTTAAATAAAAAAATTTCACTTTTTCACACAAAATTTACTTTATTGATTTTAATTTTTACTGCAAACATCATATTTTCGTTATTTTTTAAAGCATTAAAAAAATTTATAAATTTATAATTTGTTAGCTTAAATAATAATAATTTAAAACGTTTCAACCTCCTTTATAAAAGTAATGAATTATAAAAAAAAATAAATTATAAATTAATTAATGATTTAACACATTTTAAATCTTTTCATCTAAATATTGATATAAATTATTTTATAAATATATCTAAATTTGGCAATATAGATTTACAAAAAATTTAAAAATATTTTTTTACTATTATTATTATATATATAATAAATGTTATATTAGCGAATCAAGCCTGTTCAAGTCTGAGACTTGCCAAGTTTCATATTTTAAAAATTTATTTTAAATGACGACTTTTGTTTAAATCTAGATGCCTGCTTGATTTTAATTGATCATCAAAATTCTATGGTAGCAATCGCAAATTTTGTATCTGATATTAATCGAGTAACAACGGCAATAGAAATCTAAAATGATCGACTACTAAAATCGAGCCTACCTATCACTTTTAAAAATACTGCAACCATGATGGGACGTACATACTCAAAAGTAAGGTCTTATTAATATCATTACCAGAGTCTTTAGTGCAATACTTTTAATGCGTTATACGTGACATCGCTGCTGGATGTTAGAGAATTTTCTTTGCATACTATAGTATAATTCAAAAACTGCTTTTGAACATGTTTTTGCCACCCATATTACTAATATGATTACGCTATGAAGGTGCGGGTTCTCCCACAAACATCATTATCGAAGTCAATTTCAACAGTATTATTTGCAATGAAATTTTATGAAATACAAAGACCAATTTCTCGGCAATAACTAAATATATACGATAAAATATTCATTTATCCTTTAATATTTATTATATTTTTATAATTATTATTATTATAAAAATATTTTATGGCAAATGTTGCACGAATTTTATATTTATCTATAGATTTGTTGTTACCCTTCGGTCCTATTAAAATAACAAAAACCACTAAAAATATTTTTTCCTTTTATTTTTTTTTAAGAAATAAGTAAAAAAGTAATCATAAAAAAAAAGAAGTTATATTTTCTACATCTCATGTAGAGGATTCATTGTTCAAAACTTGATCCATCCTAGAGGTATTCGAAAGACCTACTTACCAGTATTGATTTTACTTGTAAATTTTGATGTCGAATCCTTTATGCAATTATTTACTATTAATAAAGTCGAAATAGATCTGGTAAAAAACAATCTCACTAAGTCTTATTATTAGTATTAAGCATTATTAAAAAATTAAACCTAAAGAAAAATGAAAATGTTATAAAGTATTTTAAATTCAATATTTGTTTACGTGTTTCCCATGTAAAAATTAAATCTAAAAATAATAACTAATAATGTTATTCAATTTTGTGAGTTTTGATCTAAGATAGTGATGGTTATACAGCTAGGAAAAAAAAATAAATTCGTCAAAAAATGTCGCTTATATTCTTCATGAATATTTATACGACCGAAAGTTTTTAAGTAACACGATACGTCGAATAAAGACGCTACATATTTCATACAGAATTTTCAACAATAATTAGGTCATACATGTTTTAACAACTTAAAATGAAGGGATATCACTTCAAATAACGTATTTCTTTTTTAATTTGATTACCAGGCTCGAGATTAGGTATAGAAGTTTAAACCACGTGCAACCTGGTATTTTAATTCTCTATAAAGAGTTTGTTTTTGAAACAGTAATCCTAAAATGTCAAATAAAATTGTTAGGATTAGAGTTCGCAAGCAACTCGTACTTTTCTACTAGAACAGAATTCATTCTCCCTTCTGCAATTGCTTGCTTTCGTATATAAATATGTGCTTTCCGCAAAATAAATTAATAATATTTATTATATGAGCTATTAATAAATTATAATAAATTAGTATCAATTAATTTCCATCCATAATTTGGATTGATTTTAACCAATAATTTGGAGAAGAAATGGCCTAATTTTTTTAATTAATCGATTTTGAAATTCAGAGTTCACAATACTTTTAACGCATCCTTACTTAAGCCCTCATTTTTATCTTTGCATGAGAAGACATTACAATAATATATATTAGATATTTATATATAAGATAGTTATTTAATTAATTTATATTTACCTCTCTTTTTACTTATATGTATTTTTATCTAAATTAATATTAATTTAATTAATAAAATTCATTTATTTATAAAAATGTTTTTATATTTACTATGATCATCATAAAACTTTTGACATTTTTCGTCATAGGACATATTTATTATTTTAAGAAAATTACATTAATTTTATTAAAATACACCAAAGCGTAACAAAGAATGTCTTAACAATACACCGTCGTAATGACATCGCAAGGTCATTCATACAAGCAAATTTTATAGATGACACGAAGAAGCTATTCATGTAAGCAAATTATGCAGATACACCTGCACGGTTTTTACTATTTAAATAATGCACATATACGCCTGTAGATCATTGAAAAATTTCGACTTAGCCAATATGATAAAGTCGAGACTATATCAGGTATGCGGGAGCAGATATGCAATCTAGATCTTTTAGAAAATTCTGTAAATAAAATTTCATAAAAATTAGGTTTTTTGTAAAAAGTCAGTTCGAAATTATAAGGGTAATAATCAGATAGTTCGAAAAAAAATAAATTCAAATAGTAAGTTGGTAAATCAGGTCATCAATTTTCTATCACAAGTATGATATTTAGTAAATGAATTTATGTATTAAAAAATATATTATATTATAGGTATAAATTAAAGTATATTTACAAATTTTAGCGAAATTCATGCAAATTAAAAATTTAAAATTAATATTTAATAGTGTATTTTTTGTTTTTAACAATAATACTTTTTAAATATTTGAATAGTAACTAATAAATATAAACTTAAATATGTATCTTATTATATTTTAAATAATGAATTTTTTCATATTTATTTGAAATTATTGTCTCTTTGTCGTGTGCTATTGCACTATAGATGCGTAAACTATTGTGTAAATGCTCAAAATATAAAATCTAATACTAACGTTACATTACTTATAAGTTAAAATGAACGTCCTTTAAATTATAAACACCTATTAATATTACAAATTTAGAAATTCATAGTTAATGTGTATTTGATGATTAGTAACTTCATACGTGAATTAAATTAATTATAACAAATGCATTGTGGTATTGGGAATATATGTATGTAACATCAACGATCATATTTGTAAGAGTCAGCTGGAAGGGGTGGATTATGACTTGACCTATACAAAAAGATCCTAGGCCTTATTGCCAGACAACTAACTATCCTTCCTGCTTTCCTCACTTTAAACAAGTTTTTTTATGAAAGTGAGAAAGAAGAAAGACAAACTTAAAATTAAAGAAAAAGTTTTAAATGCTCTTACTTCCTGAGGCATAACGTTAATACAAAGTTATTTAACTCCGTTTATGATTTAATACATTCGAAGGGAATACGGCAGAATGTCCTAATTAAATGCATTCAATTTTACCCACATATATGTATTTATTGTTATTTTTTAATTTTATAAAAAAAAAATAATAGAACAAATAATAATAAATCATAAATTTTTAGACATTACTTGCTTCAAATATCAACTGTTTCACAACTAATATTTAATAATTTATTTTCATCTCCTATATTAAGTCCATTTATTTATAATATACGATAAATTATATTATATATCTTCGCTATAAGTTTTTTGATTTTCTACATGTTTTATTATATATAGCTATAAAAAAATTTAAAAGAGTGTTTTTAAACTTTACAATTTCAAATACATCCTAGTTATAAATTTTTCTATCAAAACCTTAAGTTTCGTATCTCATTAAAAAAAAAATTTAATCCCTTTTGAAATGATTTTATAAAATTTCTAATAAATCTTATAGAAACTTGCAACATTACCGCAAGAAAAAATATAAAGAAAAATTTTGTCAAGAAAATTGATACAGGCTGCATGTCATTAAATTCCAATACACTATAAAAAAAGTCAATTGTATATATTTAATGAGAAGCCGTAATTTCTTTAAATTACTAATAGGTTTTTTAATTATGTTTTTATTTTAATTAAACTGAAATAATAATACCCAGGAACAAAAGAACCCAGGAACCAAACAATTAAATATGCGTAACCTCACCTTAGATGACTGCCATGCGATGGACATGTTCGGGATCTAAATATCCGTCTGTTGGACTTATTATATAAAA
Organism: Kradibia gibbosae; assembly: GCA_018907135.1. Lineage (NCBI taxonomy): Eukaryota > Metazoa > Arthropoda > Insecta > Hymenoptera > Agaonidae > Kradibia > Kradibia gibbosae. The sequence continues at coordinate 26,538,813 of JACCHX010000001.1, forward strand.
ATAATAAAGCAGTAGCTGTAGCTTAATCAGAAATCGAAAACTGGATAAAAAGTATAGAAGTATTATTCTTAATCCAAAATAAATGGCAATATCGAGGCCTGAATATTCAGAAATAAAATAAAATAGTGGAATTGCAACATTACCAGACGCGACTCTAAAGGGTTTACTTATTCACAGGGAGTAGACGATCATGAAACTTCCTACGTTAATTTCCAGAATACAAGCTACTGCGGAATGAAATTAAAATAGCATCCGTAGAAAACGTCAAGAAGAAGACGAGAAAATGAAATCTTCACGACTACAAATGAATATAAGCAATTTTTGTGATAAGTAAGAGATATAATACAATAGATAAAACGGGAGAGAAGTATTTTCACTATATATTTTGAAAAATATTCTAAAACTTTTACTAATCTACGGTAACATGTGAACAAAACTTATTTAATATTTATTCACGAAAAAAAGTAAACAAATGGGCACTTTTTTACTCAGTCACTTAACTAATCAATGTTGAACCAAAATCTAAAAAGTAATAATAGACCGTAACGGTTCATATTTTTTATAGTACAAGTATAGATAGGCACAGGTTAATTTGTCTTCCCGTTCTTTTAAGGTTTTTGTAAGCACCAGAAGATTTTTTTAATTGTTACAACGTCTATATAATCTTTTTCAAAAAGTTTTAAATTTTGTAAGCTAATTCTTTTTTTCTTAATGTTAAATTTCTTTTATAATGCGGATTTTTTGCATAAAAGATTATAATTATTTCTGACTAACTATAATTATAAATGGTTAAAAATTCTTGTAAATTAGGAACTAAAATTCCACGGCAATATTTGATTAATTTAGCTTTATGGAGTAATCAATAGAAAGTTTTTCCAAAATTCATTAAAAAATCCTTGCGAAACCTCAAAATGTTTTTTTCTTAGCACAAACTTCTTTTTAAATCCGCAAACATTTTTTGATTTTCAAAAAAGAAGCAAAAAAATTTCAAATTGCAACCATATCACTGAGAACTTTATAATGAAATCAGAACAAAAAAGAATCTTTTTTTTATGCGCTTTCATGTGATATAATAAATAAATTTTTGAATTTCTATCTATGAATCTATCTATATATGAATCTTATCTAAAAAGAAAGAAAAAAAATTAACTTTTGTAAAAATTTTGATGTTATACATAATTTATAGTTTTAATTATCTTGACATACGTAATGTCCTTTATGAACATCGCCATATAACTGCAAAGTGACTTATAAATTTAAAATGACACCATTATATCTGTTTATTTTCAAGTAAAGAAGATAATTGCTCAATAAAATATCATGTTCGTATTGGATATCGATCATACAGATTTCATTGCCTTAGTTGATATGTCACTGATATTGTATACAAGGAATTATAAATTTTAATCCAACATCTCTACACACACACACATTAATATACGAGTATTCAATGAAATATTATAATAGTAATTTCGCATGATAAATTATTTCAGACTACCAGATTCTCAAAAAAAAAAGTTTTTATACCGCGTGTTGTAAAAAGTTAAATATATCAGTTAAATAAAATCGTTTGATGCATGAAATAGGCTAAAGCATCACATCGTACCATATATACTGGACAATTACTTTGTTACGAATTTTAACAAATATTATACTTTGGAGCAAGAAAGAATAAAACATGTGTTTTTTTAATGAATAATTCAAATGATAACCTGTCGTGATTCTACCAATACTTGGAATTAGTATCGTAAAAATTATAGATTTTACACTACCAAAAATGTGGAAATGCTTAATACAAAATACAAATACTATAAAAAATATTTATATAAGAATAAATAAAACTGATAAAACTACTTTTAATGATATAAATTGGTATAAAAATTAAGAATAATATCGTAATTAATATAAGTAAATCAAATATCGTTATAACAAATTATTTGATATTATTTTAATAAACTTTCCACCCACTCCATGCTCATACTTATCAATTCCGTTGTAGATTTTCTACGAAAAAGCATTTATGAGTTATTGTACTTTATGGTCATAGATACATTATAATCATTATATTCCTTAACTTAATATTACGCCACCTATTAATCAATCAATTCATAAAAAAATTTTAACACAATTTTTGATAAATTTTTGTTATTTTATAATTTTTTTACTGCATTTTCTTATTTCATTTTAAAGAAAAAATATATTACAATAATTATAAAAATTGATACTGCGTTCTATTTATTTAATAATTGATATTTATTATATCGAATAAAGTAATCCTAATAAATAAAATTGCGGTGCTCTTCCATGAGTATAAGAAAATAATTACTATATTTTTAAAATAATAATAAATAATTAACGATACCGAGCATATTATAGATGGAGATAAATTATAATGGAATTATTTGTCATGGGGGAAATATTTCCATTTATATGAATTTACCTATATTGCAGAGTTTTCGCTTCTAGTAAATATTGTAGCAAATATATTCATCCTATGTACAAAATTCACCCGGAATTCTGATAATTAATAATAATACTTGAATAAATACTTACGGTTTTGTTTCATAATATTTTGAAATATATGTACTTCTAATTATATTGCAATGAATCTAAATATACATTACAATAATAATAAGTATGTTAGTATTCATAAGGCTGACAATAAAGTTGGTGATAGAAACATAACGTTAAGATTCTATTTATAATATGGAAGCATCTTACTGATTGCGGAGGTTTCATTCATAAATGACATGCGTCATTTTATTCATGTGTAATACTGATTTTAAATCCGATTAAAGCAATAAAACTAGTGGTCAACTATAAGTACCTACTGAGCGTGCTTCTATACAAAAAATATCTCCTACAATATTATAAGAATAAAGTCAGTGTTTCATTACTATGTCTATTTTTGAATATTAATTATTAGTCTTCAGAAATAAAAATTTTAGCCGCTTAATTTCTCTACCAAAATATTTTTTATTTAAGTCGAAAAATTTTATTTTTAACTATAATTGAAATTTTCATAAGGTTTTTACAAATACTTTAATGTAAAATTAATTGTTTTAATACTACTGTTACTGATTATATACTTCTGTTAAATACAATAATTGAACTGGCAGGAAAATAAACTAATTAAAATGAGTATTTGCTATATTCACGTAAATATTTCATGAATTTCTAATTATCAGAGAATCTTTAATAATAATTAGATTTGAATAAGCAATAATGGAATTATAATCATTTTAAATCATATTTGAATAACGAATTTAAACAAACATTATAATTTATTACTTATAATTTATTATTTAAAAAATTATTTATTATGTTTATTAAATTTTTGTAAATCAATGGATAATTTAATATTTAAAATGAACTTAGATACTAGATAATACTTTTCTTCTTCTAATTCAAAAAGTCTAATAAAATAATCTTTATATTCATAATTACTGTAACAATTAATTATATTTATAAATAAATATTATAAATTTCATTAGGTTAAACTGCGTTAATTATGTTTATTTTTTTTTAAATATACATTGATCTAATTGACATATACATCTAAGAAAATAGTTGAAATCGATACAAAATTTAATTATGATACATGCTTTTCATAATTTTAATTTTCCTGATAGAAGAATAACCTTTAAATAACTGAACTAATTTTAATTTATCAAAATGGAAGAATGTATTTACGTGAATTACAGACAATATAATATTATAATGTATAATTTTCCAATGAAATTCAACCCATACGGTATTAATTTAAGACAACCATGGTTTGCTTTAACAAAATACCCTTTCTACATTTTCGCTGTGTAAAATAAATTTAAAAAATAAAATAAAATTTTTTTTAATCTTTTAATTTTTTTTATAACTTTTCAAAGGAGTTTTCCGTTTCTTATAGTTTAATATGTAATTTTATAAATATTATTTATATTTTGATAACAAATTTTTGTTTTAAAACAATGAAATATAAATAAAATATTAAATCTGCCACAATAATTATGATTTCTCATAAGCGCTATTTTATATGTATGAAATATTCGTGCTTGAGAGGATCGTGTAAGACGTCGGGTGAATAAGTCACTAACAATTTCTTTTTGCTGGATAATAGGCAGCTCTTATTGTTACAGAGCTCGAAAACATTATTCTGTCCTACTATTCACGCTTACCAAGCACTGTAAAACTGGAAACATCATTCATCTTTCTCTAGTTTCTCGCCCCCCTCTTTCCTTTTCTTCATTATCTTTCTACATCTCTCTATCACATTGCTCTACTTTTTAGCTTCGTATACAATTATTCACGTTTATTGTTCTTCCGATTTTATTCTCTCTCTCTCTCCCTCCCCATCTCTCTCGCTGTGTGCGCGCATCTGCTTGTGTGTATCTCCGATGTGTACAAATCCAGAAGTATTATATGTCATTTATCAAATTATCTTATTTTAGTATCAGATTCATAAATTCATATTGAAGTGGCAAAAACTATCTTAGGATCCGCTATAGTATACATTATATAAAGATTGCTATTTTAATATAATATCTGATAATTGAAAAGCTGCAACCAATGGAAATAAGCTCGGTTGCTCGGCGCTTATACACTCATTAACTAGTAGTTATATTTACCACCGCTAGGCATTGGTTTCACGCATGGATGGTGGTGTGCACTGCTAGTAATAAAAGCATCCCGATCAGCTAGGAGCATTTGTTAGTCTACTTGACTGAAAGCCAAAACGTTTACATCACTGGGCTTTCATTGCCTATTCAATTAAATGTTATCTTGATATTGGCCTTTAGTGCTTTAGACAACTAAGCGTCTTGTCATTATCAGCAATATTGCTTACATTAACTTAGCTTATCGATCCGCTATACAATTTAAAACAAATTAAAAAGTACAACTAATTATTTAAATAGACTGCACTAACAGTTTCTACGCGTTAACATTTGTAATACTAACTAGTAAAATAAAGTAAATTTTTCTTACTTATTTTAAACACTTCATCATTATTAGAATTTATATTGCAAAAATTTTATAAGGTTTCCATTAAGTACACATTTAATGTTTTTTATATCTATTAAAATGGTAAATATTTACTATAACAGATAATGATTTAAATAGTATTATCATTATATTATGATATTTTTAAGCGACTTTTTATTGTTTGTATTTTATAAAATACTATGAGTAGTAACAAGTAAGCACCACAAATTTATGATACACAAAATAAATACATGTAGATCAAATGCAGTTTTCTTGGGTATATAGACGTTGAAACATGTATAGAAACATATTTCATAGAATATTGTTTGCAAATAATAAGATTTCGAAAAAATAACACCTCATTTTACAATAGCTTTCATTTTCTTATTTAAATTTTTTAATCAAAGTTAACTTTCTCAAAGCAAATAGATATACGCAATAGCTCTTAATTTTTTCACCTTGTTTTTTATTTGCATAAATCAATTTTTCATGCAAATTCACTCGGTCGAAAAGTAGAAAATTCATTTAAGTAGTGTGTACATGAGTGACAAACGGCACAAGCTATGTCAATAAGAATTAGCTTCACACGTATCTCTTGTCGCAACACTTTCTTGCCGAGTAGTTTATTAAAAGAGACGGCTAAGCTAGTCGGATTAGTTGTGCTTTTCACACATATTACTTCATATTGTGACTTTATCTGACTGTCATACATTTTTCTTTTAATTTAAGATGTTATTACAATATATTGAACTACTTTTCCAACATTAATCATATAAATTGGATTATGCTTGAGCTATGTATTTTATGTAGGCATGGATTGAGATTGATTAATATACTTTAAAACTTCTTAGTTAGATGTATTCTTTACAAAAAAAAAAATTAATTACCAAAAAAATTAATTAATTTGTTAGGAAAAAATTATGCATCAGAAATCAATTTGATTAAGAAGTTTCATGAGATTTAAAATTTCACGAACTATTAGTAAATTATTATTGAACTTTATGCTAATATAAATAAAATGAAGCATATTTGTTAATTCAATTATGTGCGAAAAAATCATGAATAATTTATTGTATTTAAAATATAAACTTTAAGTAAAAAATAATGAAATTTCAAGTTAAATAATAAAAACTATAATTTTGTTTTTACATCAGAAACTAATAAACGAAAAAATGTATAATTTAAATTCAATATTTTGCAAATGTCATCTGAAATACATATCTTAAACCTTATAGTCTTATAAACGCCTTTTACTCTTTTACAATCCTATATTTACTTCAATATATTTTGTGATAATTTATACTTTCTTACTAACCACGATTTAAATTTAACTTTATAAATTTAACTTGCGTTTAGGGTTAATAAGATAAATACATGACATAGTTAAAGTGTTTTTGTGAGTTGAGTATAAAGTACGTTTAATAGGTAACTTAAAGAACCTTATACATTGAAATGCGGTCCTTCGTTTAATTATTAATAAACCTGCCTACAAAAAAAACAAAGCGAAAACTTCAACTATAATAAAACTGCCGAGAAAGCCAAATACGAGCAGCAAATAAGCTTGAGCATGGTATCCTCTTTCCCTCACAGATAATGATATTATATAGGTATACATAGTACTCATCTACTTTAACACAAACATACAGATAGATAATATAAAAAATTTTATATTCAATTTTCAAAATTCAGCAGTATAGTTATTATGTACACCTTATACTATGTAAAATACCTATATTATATATCCAACATTTTATATATGTACGAGCAATAAATATCATACTCAAGAATAAAAATATTTAGGAAATAATTTAATTCATGAATTTGATCAAAGAATACTCTATTAGTATTTGTTCGATTTCTTAATTATCTAGTTCTAAATTCTATTTTTTTTTATTTTAATCGTGAGTGACACAATCAACAGAATGAAAATTCTAGAGCTGAGTAGATAAAATTGAAATATGATGAATGTACTATAACAATTGTAGAACTAACCTGCTATGTTGTATCTAATTTGTTAGGTTTTTAGGAATTTCAATTATTTTACTTTATATTAAAAAAAATTATTTTTTTATTTAGTATATTTTGTTAACATTAATGAAAATCTATTTATCCCTATTACAATCATATACATTGTAATAAAAAATCTTAAAAGACTTCTTTGTATTAAATTTCTTGTTGAATCACGTGAAAAAAGATTTTGTATTTTTTGTTACTGTCCAAGGAAGAGTAAAAAATGATTAGATTACTTATTAAACATTATTTACATATTAAACAGAGTTTCGATTGTATTTTTTACACAACAGGTTACACGAAGTATCCAAATAGGTTTAAATAAATGCATAAAATATATAGGCATTACTCTTAAAAAAATTAGGAGATTTACAAATACACTATTTTTTCACTTTAATTGAAGCGTGAGCTGATGAATTTCTTTGATATGATTTTCTTTTTTTTAAAGTAATTTTATTATTTGTAAATAAGTATAATAGCTTTGTTTCATGAGCTTAAATTTATTTTATTATAATATTATTGTAAAATTGTTTTCCTTTTATGGTTTTAAAATCATTAATTCGCTTAATTGTTTTAAATATACATAAGTATAAGTTTTTAAACACATATAAATCACATGACTCATTTCTATTCAATGATATATTTATTAATAATAAAAAAATTTTAAATGAAAATTATTACATAATCTTATTAATGAGACAATAAATCTATAATAAATGTAATTGTAAAGCATGTAGTTTTTTTTAAACAAAAGCTTTTAATTTTTTTTTTATCAATTTGTTTTGAAAAATATTTATTACTATATTTTAAATATGTATTGATTTTATTGTCCTTTTTTCATTATTTTGTAAATAAATTTGTTAATAATATAACTGGAAGAAAATATAGTAGTAATTATACTTTAGATTATTCCTCTTAAAAATGTCAATCAGAAAGTTTATAATAGATTAAATAATTTTATAGCTAATGGTTTTAGAAGGAAATGCAAAACTTTTTTCAATGATGACAAATGTAGTTTTCTAATATAAACATTGATGTTGAATAAAATTTATAAAAAAAAAAGTTTAATAAATATGTTCCCATCAAATTTTTGCGTATTTGAGAAATCAGGATAGCGATGGCAAGTTAGGTACACGAAGCCAATCATCGATTCGATAACATAATGTTATTTCGACCCTTTGTTTTCCAATCATCGTTCTACGGTAAACATAATATCCAAGAGCAAAATTAGATCCACCTCAATCCAACCCCTAATTCCATCCATCACCTATTCAATCCGGTCGCGAAATCAACCTAGAATAATTGTTTCGTTTTACCCTTTTGTAAAACTAAATTAATACGGATATACAAGATATTCCACTCGCCGGGGTATGGATGATTCTAATAACTCTAAATATTTATGCGAATTTTGATACATAATCATAGCAATTAATGCTATTAACTTAATTTTTAAGCAAAAAAAATTACTACATATTTAATACTAAATTGTGATTGTAATGTACATGTGTATGTAAGTAAGTATGTTCAATAAATTAAAATAATTAGTAATGATTAAATTTTTAATATTTAGTTGAACAAAGTATTATATAATTACAGGGCTTTTTTCATAAAACGTGTTTCAGTTGAATTTCCATGTGGTAATAGAATAATAATTTTAATAATTGATTGCATTTTAATCGTATTAAAAAAAATTTTGCCATGTTGGGTAGCTGATTTTTATTCAGTAATTTCTTTAATGCGGTGAACATCTGCGTATTCAATTCAGGTTAGAGTATACTGTTTTTGAAAACTTATTATTGAGTGGATTTCTAAATTTCTTTAAAATATTATATAAAAATTAAATATTTACAAAAAATTTTTTAAAATTAGTTTTTTTCGGTTTTTAATCTTGAAAAATAATAACGTTTGAAATTTCAATGTTTTAGAAAATATGTATACATATACACGTTAGCAAAATGTATTTGTCAAATAAATCACAGTAATCATAATATTAAACGTATCTTATGATATTTTTGTACTAATTAAATTTACTTAGCTATATTAAGAAAGTGATACTAAATCTTACTGTATTATGGATTTTTATGAAAAATTAAAAAAATAGTTTTATCATGAATAATTTAAAATAATTTAAAGACATAAAATTAAAGAATGTAAAAATTTGCTGCTAATCAATTTGTAATGGGAATTTCTTAAAAACATTAATTTAATTTTATTTTATCTAATTCTATTTCTCAAAAATGAATCTGTGATCAATTTACATTTTTTCATTGAAAATGTTTTGATTTAATATTCTACGTACAAGTTTGTTTAGATCATAAATCTTCTATCTTAATATTTGCTTTAATTAAAATTTATTAAAAAAATATAAATGAAATGCAAAATATAAGGTTTCAAACCCAGAAGTGATACTAAATTTTTTTGTAAAATTAATAGGCAATATATATAATAGTAATTAAATCAATTGTTCATGATATTCAGTAATGGGGATAAGAATCATGCAACATTATGCGTACAATAAAGCTTAAGAACTGGAACATGAACTAATAGGTGATAACGACGAAAAGCAAAAAGTTTATCGCAAGCAAAAAAAGGTCAAATAGTATTAGTAATAGTGGATACATTTAGATGGACAATGTAATTCAACGAAGCACAGATCTAATTGTAAGCAAAACTAACATCTCATGGGAGTACGAGAGATAAATGACCGTAAAGGCAGAGTAATGCAAGGTTATTAAAAAGTGCCTGGTAAATTATATTTGAAACAATACTGCCCTCGATAACCGAGTTTCAGCTCATTCATTGAACACAAAGATATCAATACGATAAAAGCAGAGCATTGCGATGAGTTCCCGGCAAAGGAAGAAAAGATAGGTGACGAGTTGGCAATTTTGGAAGGCCTTAATTAATAAAAATGTTAACAATAGCTTTTATGGATTCGTTTATTAAATGATCTTGAATGACTAAACTTTTATGGATTTCTTACTCAAATACTCTCAAATTAATATCTTACCATACTATGATATCCATAATCTAATTATATTCTGGATTATTTTTGTAATATAATATCATCACAACAAAATGATTGCATGAAACTTTTATGATTACTATGACTACTATAATAATTCCACTATCTACTCTAGTTTAATTTCATTACTATAATAAAAATCATTACATAATAAAAAAAATGCAAAATTATATACTTAAGAACTATCTAATAATAAAACTATGTTCATTGTATATGGCTCCTAAATTCAAGTTGTTCGTACACATTTTTATTTTCTATCATGATATAAATTTGAATATATAAATAATAATTTGTAAACTATCAAGATCGATTTTAAAAGCCAGAATAAAATGAAGATTATTTTGATAGAAGTTATGCTTTAAAATTGAAAATATGTATACAAAAAACTATATTAACAAATTCATTTCGAATTACATTTTTTATCGATAGACTGTTTAAAAATTCAACAAAATAATTAAAGACTTTTTCACATCTTAATATAAAAATGAGTTAAAAATTTTAATTACCTAGTTATTATATAACTAAAATCATAAATATTTTACTAATTTTATTACGTACACAATATTTTTAGATGCTTATAATTTTCAGCTTCTATATAAATTTAATTTTAAGTAGATAAGTAGATAATTAAGTATTTTTATATTTGAAAAATATTTTTAAGAAATATTGCTTCTATAGGTGCGAGAGTACGGTCATATATTTTGTAAAATGAAATAAATATAAAAATTCTAAATATTAATTTTAATGACCCAGGACGTGCTCGTCTGGCAAATGCCGTTTGATTGATTCGATTTTACTTAAAGTAATAAAGCGAAGGGAAAATTTTAACAAAATAAACAAAGTAATTGGAAATATATTGTGTAAAAGCTTCTGATAAGTCGGATTCGTTTTTAATTGTCAGAATAAAAAAAAAAAAATTTTTTATAATTTAATTACTATATTTTCAGCGACCTTCAATTGTGTAAAAAATTTTTACGTTAACGATTATTCGATAATTAGACTTCATTTCATATAGCAATTATTGCTGCATTTACATATTTATTTCGTTTTACTTTAGGATCATTCGCGGATTTGACGTTTGCTTTTGAACATTCAATTTTTGCCGAACTCTCAAAACCCGTATTTCCTTACAAAAAATTCCCAAAGCTACAAACCTGACGTTGCAGTATCAACTTTTACTAGTAGAAAAAAGAAAAGAATAAAAACACGTCAAATAACATCATTTTTATTTTTCACTAAAATTTTTATGAGGGGTGGGTGTGAAAAAGAATAGAGCTCGTCATATAATGTCACATCATCCTTCCTACGGAAAGGAAATCTCCCCCCTAATTACGTGACGCTAGATATTTATCGAATGAAAATAGAGACGTAACACGTCAAAAAACATCATTACTCCCTAGTTTCCCCCAGTACTTTTGGGATAAAGAAACATAACTAGTCACGCCAATAACGTCGGCTTGATGTAGTACCCTTGCAAGAATTGCTCTTAAAAACATTAAAACTAACACGACATTTACGTCGTTAAAATCAATGTCTACAATGCTCGGCTTTTATACACATTCGTCTTATTTTTATAATTTTTATAGACACTCAGGAAAACACTGAGAATCTTGAATTTTTCGTAAAATTCGATAAATTTCATTTTTTTTTATTGCATTTTTGCATAAGCTAATTTTAATGTTTGCAATGTTTGCAACTATTATCATTACTATTATTGTTCTTATTACGAATGACTAACACTTTATAATATGTTATACATTTTATACGCAGATTTTCTGTAATAATTTAAATTCTTATTAAGCTTTTTGTCAACCAAATTTCTTCCGATTATTTCACGATAATTCCGATAAATACAGCTTAGGGTTTGATCAGTTTCACTACTGAGAAATGATTAGCTAAAATAGATATTAAACTTAATAAATGATATTAACAGATTATCTGAAAAATTAATTAAAAAATATTTATTTATTTCTTTAACAATAAATTACACTAAAAACAAACATAATTTTTAAATCTATATACTAAAAATACTTAATGTTACGGTATATAAGATAAAAGTATATTAAACGAATGTATAGCTAATACGAATATTTAAAAGTTAAATGGAATACATGCTATACAAATATGGCTACTTGCAACAGATTCGCATTGTAAAATGTATGGAACTAGCAAGCTGAAACGCTTCATCAGGAATAAAGTGGTTAGTTAAATGGTTTCATTAGAACCGGAGTGTCTGGCCATCAGATTTCGTATTTCGTATAAAAGAGATACCAGCCTAATTTAGCTGAAAAGTTCCATCAGATCAAGAACCTAGTCTAAGGTGCACTTCTCAGAACAAATCCTACTACCTAAAAACCCGCTGTAAGAAGTAGGACTGCGTGGAGAGATACGAATTGCCGAATTTTCGCCCTTTAACCAAAAAAGCCTTGATATCTAGGAATTATCGCACTCCCCCAAACAATTTAGACGGCAATACCTTGTATAACAGAAGCAATAAATTTTTTAAATTATGCGTTGTAACGTCCTCGTGCGCATTGGCTGGCCACTTTCAAAACGTTTTTCCTTGGATCCTTTTATATACTGCGCATGGTCAGAGATACACTATGAAAGCTTCCACTTCAAGCTTACAAATCATGCGCGTTTCCTTCACTCAGATAATACTTTCACCAATGTTAATAAGCGCCTAGTTTAGGAGCGTGCTCTTTCACTTCACAGTAGTTCATTACTATCGTCGCTTTTCTACCTTATATTTGTTCACTTTTACTCTCTCCTTCTTCTGCGTAATACTCGCTCATTCTTACTCTTCTACTGTTCTACGACTAGTTCTTTCATTCTTTGTACTTTCTCTCACGATATGCTTGCTTACATCCTTTATCTCTGTCCATATCTTTCTCTCTTTCTCTCTCTCTCTCTCTCTCTCTCTCTCTTTATCATAGTTGCATTCCCACAACGGTTTAGAAAAAAGAACTTCTTTTAGAAAAGAATTCTCATAACCAAAAAAATGATTTATTAATTTTACAAAATCAACAAAATATTATTATTTCAAAAAACTATGATAAAGAAGACAAAAATTATGTCTCAGAATGAATTTGGAAAAATTTAATTAATTTCACTAATCTATCAGTCATATATACTATATGAAAATATCGTATAATATGATGAAAAAATCGATAAAAATCGATAATAATTTTATTCATTAGTATTTATTTGTTATAATACAATGAATAACTTTTTCATATAAAATTAGAAAAATATTGAGCTACTGTGGGATTTTTACGAGATTAAGAATGTATCCAGAAAAATCTTATGTAATTGAAATGTATCGGTCTCGTATATTTGTTACGCTATTGAAATTATTATATGATAAATTAAATTTTAATTACTTTTTTGCTTAAAGCAGAAAATTAATCTAACAGAAATAAACTGATACAACGGGTGATTTATTGAATTAGATTCAATTAAATTAGGAACGTGATTCGTATCTTTATGGTAAAATATTATCAAATGAGTAAGCTGAATGAACATGTAGGTGAGATATGTATATTAGTGGATACACGTGAAACTCTTGTAAATAAAAATAACATTACAAAACTAATAAGAGAAATTACAAAATTTGCAGTCGAATTTGTTTATTTTACTGCAAGTTAATTACACGCAGTGATATTTATTAGTTTTATCTTCATTAGAAAACTCATTCCCTTAAGACTTAATTTGCTTGATACAAAATGCACGCAACATTTATTACAACGCCTATAGATTTTATAAGTCGATTATGTCGCGCATATGCACGTTATTAATCAGCTACCGATGTCAACATTCTGTTATAATATCATGTGTAATTATAGATATATAACTCTCTGTAAGACTAAAATTCTAATTTTCAGTGATTCATTAATTTTGCATTTTATTCCACATTTAAATTCTTTGAATAATTTTTTAAAATCAATTAGTTATAGCTTGAAGTATAAATTTATATTACGTATATTTATATAGTGTACATACGTTGATTCTTTTCATATTTGTATACCTATTGCATTAAAAAAAATTTTTTATTGGATGTACATGTATAATTCATTCAATTTTTAGTTTTCTAACTCAACTTTTTAATTTCTTTATTTCCTGTATCTCTCGATTACTTTATAATTCCACAAATATCATGAGAAATTTAATATAAATCTCAAGGTTGGGGACAGAGATATAAAAATAACGATTTTGCTTTGAGCGAGTCTACTCATCGTTTTGTCATCTCTTCTCAATGCATATACTGAGAACCAAGTAAATACATTTTAATGTTGTCATTTATGTTTAAAAACAATATTCGATAATAAGTAATAATATTAAAATTATGAAAATTTATTTATATATCGATTTAAATTTGAGTTGTTTTTTCTATAAATGATCATTGTCATTACACTTGTATTATACTTTCTATTATACTTTTTAATATAAATTTTCTATCAAATTTGGTAGAAAGTAACACATTCATCTATGACATTGAACAATCATATGTTTTATTATTATCGGTATAATATAAAAATAAAATAAAAGATTGGAGGCAAACATTGGTGGTCATTAATTGTATGAAAAATATGAACCACTTTCCAAGAAGTGAGGATAGAATTGAGGTGAGGAGTGAATGGAATGGTCATTCGTACAATATCTTTACAAAAGTAATATATTGTATTTAATAAGTAATGTTGTGACTGCAACTATTTTTATAAGAATAATATTACACAATATTAATCTGATTGTGAACTGTCTGAAAGTTTTAATTATGCAATAGTGAAATCTGGCGCCTGAATAGTTTGTACAAACAATGCATGAGCATCGAAGCGGCGGTACGTGAAGCAAAAGACCGCATGGATATGAAGTCTAATATATAATATTAACTAAAAAAAATACCAAATAGAGTAAATAGTTGTATTACAGTATCTAATAAACAATACTGATCCAGACTTTTGGATTCTGACCACCAAAGGTTGAACGGTTCAAAATTCAATGGGACACACTATTCGTTGAATATATAAGCACAAGCATTTAATGATGACTCAACATGTGAATTTTGCTTAAACTCGAAATCATGTTATTTAAATACCTATTAGCAAATATTTATTACAATTAATGGGTATAACCGATTAATAAGAAAAAACTACCATTGCGAATTATTATAGTCAGCAAAACAATTTAGTCTAATTACCGATCTAAAATAAATTAAAATTTTATTTAAATAAATGGAAAATGCAAGCAGGTGCTTTTAAATTTCTGTACATGTTCATTATTTACCTCTCAGCTTTTACAAATAATTTACTGAAAATTGTTAAAAACTTTATTTTTGGAAAAATAATACCTAAGATGTTAAATTCCTTAAAAAAAGTTGATTAAGGGAAAAATTCATTTAAGTATTTAGTAAAAATATCAAAAATATCAAATCACAACAACAACAACAAATTAATTACGTAAAATAAAACTTTTTCAAATTATTTAAGACATTTTCTATATTATTCAATGCTTACAATAAAAAATTATATGCAATATTCTTACTATCAGTTTTATTTGTTATAATTATATTGAATATTAGTATTGAGTATTATCTATAGTTCCAAAAAAAATTTTTTTTTTTAAAAAAGAACATTTTTTAAAAATAGTTAATGTTTTTATGAAAACCTTAATACGTCGTTAAAACTATTACATAGGAAAATTACTTCCATTTATAATTTTTTGAAATTTTTTTACTTTAAAATTAGAAAATGAAATACAATATTTTTTATATAAAAAATGTGGTAAGAGTAATAATTATTTATAAAATTAATGCATTAAAAATAAAGTAAATTTGCAATGGATATTAATTTTATTTAGAGAATGAGAAACTGAAAACTGAGAGCCCAATGAGAAAAATGAACAAATGTAGTCTTATTTTGTACAAAGTTATATTTATCACGTGAGAAAAAAGCCTTTAGGGAGATACAAGTATCCGTTACCTGTGATCAAATCAAGGACGCGAGTTGCCGTTTTCTTACGCGATCCAACGCCGTGAGACGAAAGTCTAAGATGCAGGTTCGGTTCAAAGGGAGGCGAAGAAAGGGATTAAATACAAATAAAATTAGATTGTGTGAAACTCGTAAAATTGAGAGATACGAACCCTTATCAATACTATAGAGAGATAGATATTCCTTACGGCTGTCTTCTCGTATTTCTAACGTGTAGTCGTATTTTCCTTGTGCTCGCAGGTAATACCTTAGGTGCGTGATGGGCTTCACTGGTAAGAGACAAACAGCCCTAAAACAGCAACAACGTCCAAACCCCAACCCCTTCGTCCTGGCCCTAGGCAATGCGGCAACGACACCTTTTACAATATAGGCAGCATCAAAATGAAACAGCCGGCTCAATGTAGGCTTGTTGAGACGAGCACACACAAGGAGTCCGTTGCTTCTCCCAAGTACGCCACCATACAAGCAAAAGTCAACAAATCGTGTCAGAGCCAGGATTGGTATCCTTGAACCCACGAAACAAATGCCCTGCGACTCGAAATCGCCACTACCTCCAGCGTCAAACAGCAGCCATCGCCGCTCAAAGCGTCCTCCACCACCTCAGTGGCTTGCAACATCACCTGATAAGGTATCGGACCATAGCCTCTTTTTCTCGTCAACGTTTCTGGGACGATGAGTCGAAGAGATCGGCACGCTATAACTACGAAAATTTTCTATCTGATACCAGTGATTTCGCAGCTGCTTTTCTGCCACTTTAGTTTCACTCCTATAAAAAAATCCTTTTTAACGACCTCCTCAAATTATTATCCCATTCAGCGTATGTATTAAAATACCGATTTTATCTCTTTTTAAATGTTTCCTCTTTTTCAATTTGTATTAACAATGCACACACATTGGCAACTTTATAAAGTTATTGTCGTGCATTCATTAGCTTTAAACTAATCAATAATATTTATAAAGGGTTTACCTTCAGATTCATAAATTGATTCAGAATGCTTATTATTACTATATATCCGTAATTAAAAGTTAATTATGCTAATACTATAATAATATTAGGCTGCACTATTTGTGTACATACTTTGCAAATGAATGTTTCTGAATGAAACATTTTCTGTTCTGTTTTGTTCCTACGTATTACTACTGCGTATATACGGATGCCCTGAAACATTAATTGATTTCTCTTGCAACAATTTCAGTGCACGTTTTACTCTACTCCTTTTTGGATAAAACTTCGATCGATATTATACATAAATGTGTAAAAAGGAAAATACCTCGACTACATTTTTTTGATTTTAGAGAGAATGTGTACTAAACACGATATATATATTCTCGATGGACGATGGAAAAATTCTCAATATTTGACTGTTTATCGTACGTGTCTTATATAAAAATCGATAATTTAATGCTCTTTGATTTTTTCTCCATTTATCTTATTCGCATATTTTCTTTTTACAATCATTTTTTTTAATGAGGATTCCTTTTTGCTGATCTATTCATTTACTGAATTTAAACAATTAATTTTAATCATTACCATACAAATTCACAACAACAAAAATGTATATATCGTTATTTTCTTTTCCTTGTTATTATCAGAGTATCTAAGCTTAAAATAGTGCAAAATATTCAGTCAAAATCAATTATGTGTAGACTAGTTAATTACGTTACATCCCGCTATTAGAAAGGAAGTGCCTTGTACAGTGGCATCCAACTTGAGTGGTTGCTGTTAAAAAATCAAAAAATACTGTCCTTTGATGCATGAAAAGACTAAATAAATAAAAAAAAAATAGGTAGTTAGGTAAAGTACTGCGCAAGGGATTCGCAGGTACAAAAACAAATCATTCGCCACCTTATTACCAAACCGAGGATATAGTTCTTCATTTTACAAAAGAGGTAATAATAATAACAAAATTACTATTTAAGTAATTTTATATTAAAAGAAGAGATTTTTTAACGATAATTGGAAAAATAGAGTGAATCATAGGTAAATTTTAAAACATCAAAAAACTGTAGGAAAGCTTGAGATAATGAAAATATAAAGCACCATAAAAAATCTTGATAAAATTAATTTTTTATCTTAATTTTCAATTATTTATTAATTTTTTTATTAAATTTATAGTGATCAGTAAAATATTTTGCTGCTTCATACTATCTAAATTTCAAAAATATTTATACAACTTTGTAATAATTAAAATTCAAACACTCCTAAATATTTTATTATTTATTTATAAGCGTTATAGAAAAAAATTGTATAGCTTGCAATTTTTGTTTAAAGTCTTTATTTCTATTTAATCTTTGTATCTGAATAAGCTGAAAGAAAAAACATTTAATATTACATAGGATTCATTTATTATAAAAATGTCTTTTTAATACAGTTTCCGTTCAAAACTGTTAAAAAAATTTTATTTTTTTCCATAAAGAAAGTGGTAAAAAAATAAATAAATTATTATATTAATTTTTTTAATAATTGTATTTTAAATTTAAATATGTAAAGAAGTAAATAAATGTAGTGATAATATTTTACAAAAAATAGTTAACTTTGTTCAATATTATTTTCTTTTTCTCGACTATGACTAATGCGTTTGAATTCTTGAACTAGACGTCGATCAAAACTGCACACTTTTTGAGGAAAGGTTAAATTTTCTTAATTTAAAAAGATGGCTTGAAACATTGATGAATTTATTGCGATTGAAAATTTATTATAGAATTTGTCACCATTCAACGGTGTTGGATATACTTGGATATAGTTACGATATAAATAAAGTAGTGTTCTTATTTGTAATATTTTACTCCACAAAGAGACAAATGTCTTTCAAATAAAACGATTCTGTTTCTTTTATTGATTATTCAGCCTTGTCTATTATATATACTTTTTTTAAAAAATTCTAGAATTTCAAAAAATAGCATAAACTTAAAAAGTAAATGATTAGAAAATTTGTTTCACTCTCATTGTAAAAATATACGTATAGAATGTATATGTAAATTTTAACACTTACCAATTTTATGATACGTAATTTTAAATTAAAAATTAATGTTTTGATTTTGTGGTAGAATAAAAATTATATTTTTCGATAATTAGCTAATCTTACATCATAATATAATGCAAATAACATGACCGAATAAATTCTATGGATCTTTCGTTTTTAATTATCTTGAAGCAAGTAAAAAGAAACTAAAAAGATCTGTGAAAATTAAAAAATTAAAAGAATAAACTTACATAAATTACGGAAGTTTCTTTTTTAAACTGAAGTTACTTTGTTGATTGGTGAATTTCAAATTTATTATATTTTCATTTTAATACACAATATAATATTTACGTCACCCTCACCTTCAAAAAGATTGAAAATATATACATATATATATATATATTGATTATCCGTTCATTAGTATAAAATCACTGAAAATTTGTTCAATATTATACATTTACTTGTTTAATAATATGAATTTTGTTAACAAGCAGTTAATTTAAAGTGGTAATTTTATTTACTTTTAAATAATTTTTCACGCAAAGCATACACTTTTGTTCCGTAGAAGCTATATCAGCTGTAAATTTTTAATTGGCAATTTTTTAATACACTTAATAAAATAATCGGATATGTGAGTGCTCTCAATACAAAATATAATGAATGGTCTAGTTCGAAATATTAAGATAGAAGGCATTTCTGATTTTAGAGCTGGAGAAGCGGCCGCAGCCGCAGCTGCCTCGGAGCTCTGAGGAGCTGGAGGATTTGCAAAAGCTGCTGCACTTCCCAGAGGAGGTGGCGGTCAGATTGACGGAGACCGAGTACCAGCTATTTTATCAGGTACCGCCTGGCGAATATCTACGACACGTCTCTCAGGACCTCACCCAGCAACGTCGGCAGCAAAAAGAACAGCAGCGGAAACAAGTGCATAACGAAACCGGTCATCTGAGCCAAGCTATTGGTACGAACCTCACCAGTAGCTCAACACAGACAGAGGACGAGGCCTCCTGGCCTACATCAACGGGCTCCGTTAGTATTCAGATACTTATCGATCGATTTACCGAGGTATGCCATATTTGCAATTCACACAGATATTTGCTATACCTCAGAATATTGAACATTTTTTTATCTTCAAAATGAGTAGTTAATACATTTTTCAGGGCCTTTTACATCATATTTACTTAATAATTAGAATTTGCCATAAATTTTGATTTATTGCTTTTGGATAAAACAATACTTTTCTATCTAGTTTACAACATTTTTTACCATTAATAATTTAACTTCGAATGCCTGAATATCAATAAATATACCTTACGCAATATGTAATACATAAATCGTATACTCTTTTCACGCTATAAGTTGTGTTAGAATAGCATAACTTTAAGTAACACTAAGTAATACCAAGATTATTTTACGTAAAGTAAATCAACATAATCATATATAGCAGTAACTAATAAATTATTATTTTAAAAATCATAATCTAGTTTGAAGGTACTGCAAATTTATACAATTAGCAAGTTCAAGATATCAATATACGTACTTCCTGTATGATCGCACTACTTTTAGGTAAGCTCATGGGTAACCCACGTGATAACCAGCGCATCAACGATCGAAGAAAGGCAAGCCCTACTCTCCTGTTTATTGAGGGTGGCTCAAACCTGCTGGAATACCGGCAACTTTAATTCCGCCATGGAAATTGTGGCTGGTTTCAAGTAAGTATACATAAAAGTATCATAAGAGTAGTAGAGAGGTTTTAATCGCTAAAAAAACTTATGTTCAACTTTTAATAAATGAACGTTAACCTGAAAGCTGAGGAAAGTCACCTTTTATTAATCAAAAAATAGAAAGAAAGAACCAAAAGTCTTTTTTAAACATGAAAGTTGTTGATATTATAATAATCGAAATATTTAGACTCGAAAAAGGATGCATGAATTTAAAAATTACAATTACAATTTACCCTTTTCATTTTCTCGTTATATATCACCTTTTGATACTAAATTTTCTTAAAAATAGGAACAAAATTACTATTTATAATTTAATGATGATAATATTGTAGATACAAGCTTATGATTCTACGTTATAAAATGAATCAATTTTTACAAATATTTATGTGAAACAATAGAATATTTTTAATATAATAAATATTTATAATATTTCAATATTATATAATTGTGCAAATTAGTGTATGTGCGAATGAATATCTTGAGAATGAAAGACCATTTAATAAGACGAACACATAAATTAATGCAACAGAAATATTAACAAAAATTTAGATTTCACTATTATTATAAATTATTGTTATAGTAATTAGAGCTGTATTTATTTATGTTCTTGTATATTATCAATTTTAACTTCTTTAAGATATATATTACAAATACTGATGTAATTAGTGCATGAACAAAATAGTTATTGTTTGAACATTTTTTAATCTTCTATATATCACTTTAGATGACCTAATCTTATATAATTCTTTTCAATCCCCCTCCTGATAGACATTCATATACTAGTTCATTTTTCACTCACGAACGTTATGGAAATGAGAATTATTCCCACCGAATGAATAATTGAGAGCAACTCGTTCGGTTG
Source organism: Kradibia gibbosae (assembly GCA_018907135.1). Taxonomy (NCBI): domain Eukaryota; kingdom Metazoa; phylum Arthropoda; class Insecta; order Hymenoptera; family Agaonidae; genus Kradibia; species Kradibia gibbosae. The sequence continues at coordinate 26,560,358 of JACCHX010000001.1, forward strand.
AATGGCTCGGTTCAGTCGATTGCCTGCTCATGGCTTCATCCATTGATATACGCAGATGTGTGTTCGAATTTTCTCGATTTTCAAATGCCACCTCTTAATCACATCAGTCCCAAATTAGAGTTATTTTCTAAATAGTTTTGGATTACAATGAAGCCTTAGAACTGTTTCCAAATCTCTCCGTTATATAAAGCCTTGTACACTAACATGATTTGTTCTTTATCTCATCGCTCTTATTAAAACTTCCGTGTGCAAAAGCCTATCCAAATTTATTTATCAAAGGTTAAAAATTTAAATACTGGAGTTTTTTTCCAAAATAAGACAACAAAAATACCTTATTAAACGTTTCTACTAATATTTCAATAAAAAAAATGTTTATCTACTGACACGATCTACTATCTAAAACTAGTAAAGACATAATTCAATTATTAATCTGTACTCTTTTTTATTCAATATTTGTATAGTCATTTATTTTTCTTTTATTTGCAATTATCTAATAAATATTAATAACGAAAATTTTTTTTTAAATGAACCAAATTAAAGTCTACTATATCATTTGAATTTAGTTATGAAAAAATATTTATTATTATACGTCTGTATAATATAAATTGTTATATCAAAATATACAAAAATGTTTATTCATAATTTTACAACAATACTCTTTACATCGTTTAATACGTAAATTTGGTTATCTTTCAAATAATTTGTAAAATGTTATGCAACTAAAATTACGCGGTTATCAAAGAAAACTTAGTTCTACAAACAATAATTTTCGACAAAAGCATACTTAACAATAGGTCAAAAGTAAAAAGTTACAAAAGCAATAGGATCTCGTCTAAATTTCTAATTATCGAAGGTCAATTTCTATTGTTATAATTTTTTTCTTAAGTAAAACATCACGAATGCATAAAAATTTAACTTGGTATATAAAAATAGTATCGAATTTAGATGGGTGTTGTAATTTGTTATCAAACGGGTACAGAAATATATAATAAAATTAAAATTAAATTTTCAATGCAAGAAAAAATACAACTCTCTATTTCCCTTTGCGAATGCACAATCGTAGTCTTATTTTATAAAGTCTACAAATTCGAAAAAATCAATCAGCAAAGTATTCTTATTAAAAAAATAGTGGTAAAGCACAGATTTTGTAAGAAAAATTTTATGCTCTGTCAATCAAATTGAAGATACCTAAATTCCTGTCTCTTATTTCCCTCATTAATTGATCTGGAGGACGTATATCCTTTAACATCATAGTCATTTTTTAATTCAAACGCTCTTTCTAATTAATAGTTCGAAAAACGCTTTTTCAAAAAAAATTGATTGATTATTAACTAATAAATTATTTCAAATTCTAACTACGTGAATTAATCTGGTTATGTTTATCGAACGTTGCAACATTTTTGACAGTAGTGGCATAGTGAATCGGTGAAGAAGAATCAGTGAGAAATGTGTTCGCAATTACAAAAGCACCTTACTGAATATTATAATTTAATTATTATCAAACAAGAAAACGTGTCGCTTATGCAATGGGGATTGAAGCGCTTTGCAACACTTAATGTAGAAAAGGAGAAAATTATCATATCGGCTTACGGAATGGTCAAACGATCCACCACTGGTTTTTACAAGCTACACACGTAACACCTCTTTAAAAAATCCCTTATTAAAAATATTATGAAAAAAAAAGAAAAAAAAAAAAAATATCATCCAAAATCTTTTTATTTATAAGCATAGTCTATTTTTAAATGGATAATTGTAATTACATATACTTTATTTCTTATGTAAGCATGCGAAACTATTGAACTATAGGCAAATGCATGTTTCAATAGCTGGAAAGAGAACCTTTATCCCTGCATGTAGCATTTATATATAATATCCTTTAGTTTATTACTTTAATTAATAGTTTTATTTTATTTTAAATAATTCCTACAGTAATATAATATTTTATATTGACCAAGCTACTGCTTATAAATGGAAAATTAATAGCGTTTCGTACTGAGGTAAAGCTCACCATTCGAGGGACACTTGAATCGTTAAAAATTAATCATGAAGAAATTAACTGCAGAAAATAATTTAATTTAATTAAAACAGCAGATAAAAGAGGCGACTATTATTCGCCAGTCTTAGTCGCACAATATTTTCTTCAAGACAAAATCATCCTTTTCTTACTAGGCATTATTCAAAACTTAACATAATTTCTCTTTTCTTTGTTCTCTTCACAAATAATATCATATCATCTGCATATAACAATTTCATCCACGACTTGTAGCTATTATTTGGTCTTATATCTAGCCTCTCTTTATAATGATCTTAAAAACATAAACATATATTAAATATTAATAAATTATATGAAGATTCATGCCCTTATTTAAATTCCCTTTAGTCAAAAATTTTTTTACTTTTTTTTACAAAAAAACTTATAATTTTTTCACACATTTTAAACGTTTTTTATGCTATAATATTTCAATTTACAATACCAATAAATGGCTTATAAATCAATAAAATTCTTTTAATTTTTTTAATTTTTCTTTTCTTTCTTTTTTTTAAATATTTCCATCAAACTCTTATACTATTCCCTGCTTACCTTTATCAATCTTGCGTATTGCCTTTTTCTTAACTTACCTTTTTTGTCTCCGAACATTTTTGTCGCCCCTTTTTTATATTCTTACATTTTCTCTGAAATCAGGATGTTTTTCTTTTTTTATCTTACATTTTAAATTGTTAAACTGCAGAAGAATTAAATCACTTAATCTAGCAATACCTTAACAGAATTTGAAATTTCATTCCAATCGTTTTTAATTTTTTATCATTTAGTTTACATTACCATTTTTAATGCAATAGTATTTACTTTTTTATAACTGGAAAACATATGAACCTTACGCTTTATTATTTGTTAGAAAATTCTATTGCGTTTAATTCTATTTACAATATATTGGAGTTAAATTGCTTTTTATATGTCACTTATTGATTATATTTTCTTCCCTTATTTTTTATAACGGTTTTACTATTTTACCTTTGAATTGATCATTGTCCAATGCATTTAGTCGTCATAATATAAATGTCAATATAAATTTCTTTCGCTAATTTTGTTTGTTTGTCATTTTTATCTGTTTAACTTCTTAATTATTCTTCATTGATATTAATGTATCTGTTTTTTGTTTAATTTATACAAATTATCCTTAAAACTAAAATTGTTTTTCTTTAATTTTTTATGACTCATTCACTCCATTAAAAAATAATAAGTAAACTTTTATTATGTTCCTATTATTGTATCTATCATAGCCTCTTCATTCGTGAATTGATTGGATTATTTTTAATTCTTTCAAATATAACTTCTTTTTATTCTTTTCAGTAAATACTTATTTATCCTGATACCATTATACTACAGAAGCTTTCCTGCTGTCTTTCATTTGATGTTAATTGCTTCTTTACAATTTTGTACCTGTTATTCTTGATAGTAATTTTAATTTATCTAATGAGCTTCTAAATTTCTTTGCTTTCCATAATGTCAGACTGATAAATTTTTATCCATAATTTAAAACATAAACACTTAACTTTCTGTCTCTTTTATTACTTTCTTAAAGCTTTGTTTGTTAATTTCAAAAATGCTATCAATTTTACATAAAGTCTTTTTTATTTGCACTAAAATATTTATGTATTTTTTTCTCTTTTTTTAATTTAAAATTTTTATAATCAAAATTCAATTATTGTCTTTATTTTATATATTTAATTTTTTTTTCTTCCTTTCTCTTTCAAAAATCTTTTTTTCATTCCTTTTTTCATTCCTTGTTTCCTGTTTTTTTACATCTTCCCACCGATATTTTTTTTTACTTTATATTTTGTGCGATAATTTCTAAAAGCATTTAATTTTATCTTTCTGTTTTACAATTATATAATTTTTGTGTATTTGTGCCTTTGCTGAAATCTTTATTTAACTAATCAATCAGTAGTACTTATATGTCTTTTTTTTATTTATTACTAAATTTTATATATTTTTGAGGTTTTGCTGTTAAATATCATAATATTAGACATTTAGAATTTTAACAATATATTAAAAAAACTAAATTTGAAGTTTATTGAAGAAGTAAAAGATTGTAGAAAAATTTTCTCTATATTTATTAATTTTTCAATTCTAAAGTCAAACATTTTTTGAGTTAATTACTACATTCGCTGATTTTAAAGCATTTTGTGCAAGTGAAAAGTACCAGATTCTATTATCGTTGCAGTCATAGTTCTAATATCATTAATCGCTTATGTGTTTTTCATTTATTTATAATTAAAAATTCTTCTATGTATTTTCCACTTCAATCTACTTGATTTTTCCTTTACTACAAGTTCTCTAAGTCTTTTCGAGTTCATCATCAATATTAAATTTAATTAAAACTTCTATTTTACAAAATTCACGATCAATTTCTGAAAATTAGTCGCACACGATTTCATTCAATTTTCTGCACTTTTTTCCATTTAAACCAAACAGATTTCTAGTGTATTTAAAATTATGTTTAAGTAGGTTATTAATAGATTTCCATACTTCTGTTTAATCTTTTGACTGCTACTTTAGCCTGGCAGTTCCTTTGCCAATGAATAAAGTATTTCTTATTTTAACTAACAAGTGAAAGCTTCTTATTCACTTACTAAAAAATTTTATCATTGTTTTAAAATCTTGCTTTGTTATATTTTAATTTTACCGTAAATAATACTAGTTAAGGAGAAAGTAGAAGAATTATGTAAATATAAGCGAACGAAAGAAAAATTGTAATAGGTGTCATGATTAATATTTAAAAATGTGTATCTGTGTATTATTTGTAAATTTAATTGGTAAATTTTTATAGTCTTTTAGAAATAATTTACTTTTAATTTTTGAGAAAAAACATTTTTATCAAAATCTCCAAATGCGACAAATACAAAAATCCTTACACTAGCTCCCGTTAATTTTTTTGTACACATCACATCATTACATTAACATCATTATTCAATCAGATGGAATCTATTTAATCTATTGTAAAATTGTTAAACTACTCTTTTTATTTTATAAATTTTTTTAAGTTCAAACAAAATTACAATTAAATTAAACAATTTCGCGTGAGATAAGCCACATGCAGTTTATATATCGCCTAATCATAATTATTAAATAAATAGCGATGATGCGTAGAGCGTGACTAACAAAAACGTTTTTTTATATTATGGGAAGATGTAGAATTTTTTTTAATAATAAATAGGATCAATTGCTTTAGTTTCACTTCATAAAAAATTTAGCAATTCTTGGCGTACAATTCAGACGGTTAATTAAATAAAAAAATGTGCTTTGATACAGTAAACTGTCAATATAAAAAAATTTAAAAATATATAATTAGGTAGGCTTGATTCAAAGCTTAATTTGAATTAAATAAACTATGCTTAATATAAAAATAATAATTGTTATTTAAAAATCCAGAGGTTTTTATAAAATAGATATTTTAAATTTCGTATTAATATTTTATTATTTGGTTTATAATTTTAAAATTCGAGACTGTAATTATGTATGCAATCTTTTTTAATCTGAAATCTTGATTTACTTAATTAATTTTTATCTAATTATGTATGTATGATTTTAGTATTTTTAAAATGGTACTTATAAAATGTTAGGTTTTTAAATGTCTGTAAATAAATTAATAAAAATTATTTATTTACAAAATTTCTCAGTATTTTAATGAATAAATAAAATCTAATGGTTTTAAATGTTTTGCTTTATTCACTCTATGTTTAAAATAGTATTAAAAAATTATTTAAAAGATACTTGATCAGGCTGAACATCCGACAGATTGAACCTTGTGGCAAGTGAACTAAACTAAACTGATTAATTCCTTCATCCTGTTCAACTTGATTTTACATGAGGGATCTTTCTAATTTACTTGCAATTTTATCTATCACCATACTATGTCCACATCTTTCGAAACATTTAGATTACCTCGTTATTTAAGTATGCATTACAATTATTACTGATATCCTTCTTTTTCATCATATTATCATTAAAGCTAAAATAGAATTCCTTGTATCATTTCATAGGCGTCTATTGGCGAAAGGTTTTCTTACATTGTGTATGATATTATTGGCTTAATAATCTTACTTAAGTTTGCTAAAGTAATGATTATAATATTTCCATGGTTGGTGATCATTACTAAGTAAAGACTTCTTACGAACATACATTATCGATATTGAAAAATGATTTTTCTTTACGAAATACCTTGTGTATGCGAATGTCCTAGGTCAATGGTATTACTAAGAAACGTTTTGCTACTAAGGCATTCCTGTATTAGAATTGATTTTATACCTTTAAAAGATATACTTTTCCAAAAATAATAATAGTATCGTTCATTTTTTTCTCTGTCACTATACCATACAATATTTTCCACAAAATCAATATAATTTCTAATATGTATTTAAAAGAAATTTATATTATTAATATCTATAATAATTTTTGAATTTATACAACAAAAAGACATTTATACGAAAGGTTTCAATAAACAAGTAATAGTTGTCTACGTATAAAAAAATTGATGGTTCTCCAATACCAATGAATCGGTCAGATCATAATTTTCATTTCACGTTAGAGCTGGCTTTATTTTATTAAAGTATAAGCAAATTTAAATTTTTTCCATATAAGTTTTAAGTATCATCTACCTTACTGCATTTAATTAAAGCAAAGCATTCTATTTGTTTTCAGGTCAAATGAATTGAAGCCATTTTTACACGGTATTAATGAACATATCCCCGTTTTTGATTACCTTTCTTCCGCTCTTGTGTCTTCCGAATATCAACATGCTCTGTCCCGCGCCCTGTCGATACCAGAATGTCCGGTTATACCGTTCTTTGGATCATTCCTACGCGAGCTCCGAGAAGTCATCGCGGACGGTCCCAAGGTAAGATTCATTCCCTTATTACATCTGCTTTTTTTGTTATTATTATATTCGTTAACTTACAATTATCGACCATGGGCACTTTCATTACATTAATGTTAAATTACGATGTCACAAGTATCTATAGAGATACAATTTGAGGATAATAGGATACTAGAATAATAGGATAATAGAATAATCAAAGCTCTTTTTTACTTCCTATTAAGTACATACTCATACGTTGTAACATAATTGATATTATATGTAACAATAAAATTAATTGTGAGCATTTGCTCATTGCTTATTGATCGATGTCAAGAGAATAGAAACAGCTGCTTTTTGTTTTTCCTGTTTTATATTATATTATTTTATAAACAAATCTGCTTTGGCAAATATTCAATCACTAATTTTTACGGTGCTTATATTATAATAAAGGGCATTTTTAACCCTGTGTGAAGTTGTGATAATTAATATTTTTATTAACCTTGATCAGTTAGAAGCTATGCATGTCTTTGACACTGTTTTTTTCAAATAATTACAATTATAGTAAATCGAGTTACAAAATGAATATATAAGATGTACTATATTATTCACCTTGAAAAATCAGTTTTAGAAGCGATTCGATATTTTTACATGCTTAATTTAAGTAAATAATGTGTAAATATTAAGACATTAACATTTAGAGAATATTACTTAAAAAAAAAAAAAAAAAAAAAACAATTCGAAAGTCATTATCTTGTGCATTATATATTATTATTTACGATTGATTAATTATTTCTACATTATAATTTCGATGTGGTTACTTATGGTCATATTTAGTAAATTTTAAAGTCGCTATTGTGCACAATTCATAATTTGCACGTCTAAAAAATTTTCATGGGACACCAAATAATAATATGAATATTTTTTGCCAACTTTCCTCAAAAGCACTACTATTGTTCTTATTAAACATTACCTCTACTCTTTTATTGGAGTCTTCTATAATTTTATTTTTGTACAAAACATACAACAAAAATGTAATTTTGCCCCTAAAAAATAATTAGCATATTCCAGTTATCTGAACTTCTATCTCAAACTTCTTTAGTGTTAGTATTAAATGTACTCATCTAACTACAGATTGGGGTGAGAATTTCTCATAAACTTTGATAAGCATCACACATGGCGATCAGTTATAGAATTCAAATCTATTATAATCTTACGTCTTTTCATATATAATATATAATTCCCCTTAGAAACTACACTTGCTTAATGTGTATTTTTATCACTAATAAAATAATTTTAATATTAAAATTTTTCTACATAGATTTTCGTAACACAGTTTTTGACTAAAAATATCCAAAACAGGCTTAATTACTTTCTTATTATGAAATTTAAACTGACTTACTTTAACCATCCTCTTCTTGAATTTTATTATTAATCTTCAAATGCCTTGAATTATGCACCATAAAACCTGTTATACTTAATATTATCTCAATCTAATGATTGCTCATTATTCTAAAATAAAAGTTCTTAAAATTATTCATAGAGTGAATTGATCGGATTGGAGTACAACTACATTTATTTAAACGCATTCATCCGCATTATTTTTCTCTTGAAAGCGTCCATCTCAAATCATTGCGTTATAAAGGCGTACAAATTTGAAATACTTTAGGGGACAGAAATATAAAATTTTGGAGACTTAAAGGCCCTTAATGAGTGTCTACAAAAAACCTTTTGAAGCTTCCATTACATATTTATATTCTAAATATTTTCGTTACTCGATATAAATTTTTTATTATACTTTTTTCTACATTATTTTCTTTAAGAAGTTAAGATTTCAATTATAAATATTGGTTTAAAATTATTAAATAATGATTATAACGAAAAAATTCTTAAATTCAATATTTGTGATAAAATTTATAATGCTCATTCAATTTTAGCTATGAATTCTTAATTATTTTAGCAAAATTTTTCTAAAAAAAATATTTTAATTAGAATTTTTTAATTTATGCTGTGCTATAATTCCATAATTTGATCCCTTTTATGATTCTAGATATTTCATTTTAAAATCCATCAACCTTTGAATTTCGTCTTTATCAACACAGACTTTTACGCAAAAAAATATTACTATTAATATTAATATTAATATTTTTAAATTATCCTTTTAAGGTCAGTCCTATAATACTTGAGTATTGGTTTCGCAACCAATCTTTTTTTTCCCTCATTCATTGAGAAAGATGTTATACTCGACTAGATTAATATAAAAAATAATATTTTGATTTTTATAATTTATAAATCTTAGTCACATAATGCGATTATTTTATCAACCCATCCAAAAAAGTTAAAAGTTTATGGTAAGCATTGAGAATTTTGCTACACTTAACTCGTACATAGATTATCACTAACATTACAACTCAGATAACTCTAAATCTAACATATTAATGAAAAAGTATCCATGTGTAGTTTAATTAAAGGATTTATCAACTATCCGCTTCAATCCAATTTATTATGTTGGAAGTATAAAGGGCAAAATAAATATAAATTTATTAAAATAAAAAACTGAATGGCTACAATTACAAATATATATATTAAAAGTGTACAGAATTTATAGATTTTTAGTAATAGATTTTTCATTAATCTATGGAATTCATGTCAAATAAATTAAATAAGAAAGCTAAATAATTTTATAGAAAATATCGTATAAAAACATGAAGATGCAAAGCAGTTGTACTTTGAACCTAATTTATATAACTTTTTTTATTATAAATAAATTTATACTTCTTTAAATTATTAAATGAAAATCATACGAACAAAACATTGAAAGATAAATATTCATAATATAACAAACTGATAAAAAGATATGCTTGATTATTTCCTTTATTCAATGATTGCAGTGTTCTATATTAGCATTACTATAAATAACCAATTTTATGTGTTTTCTTATACAATAAAAAAACATAAGAAAAAACATCACTTTGGGCAAAACTTGTTACAATTTTAAAATTTTATTTATAAAATTTCGGACGTTTGTAGAATTCTCATAATAAATTTAATATCAAAGCATCGATCAAATTAAAAAATTCATAAGGGTCACAATATATATGACGATTCCATTTAAATTTTAGTATTTGAATAATATGTAGGTTTGATTATTGCTTAGTTCTAAAATCAATGATACATTATGCATTATTTTTTAATTTTTTGCATATAATACAATACTAATACTATGCATTGCATTTTGTATAAGCAATTCATACGCTTGTTAAAAATTAATGGTTTTATAAGAAATCTATTTTAAAATATACTTTTAAAATAAATGTATTAAATAAACATAAATTTTTCCATGTACTTAAATAAATCTTGAACAGAGATACATTCAAAGAATTTAAAAATACAAAATACTATTTTTAATTGTATAAATACTATCAAATTATTATAACAATATCAAAAACAAATGCAATTACTTATCTATAAATACATTTATAGACTAAAAAATTTAATAAAATAATTAATATAATCATTTCACCTATTTTTTAATTATATCATTTTTGTAAATGTAATTTATTTCCACATATAATTACTTACTTTTAATAATTAATTATTTTATGCATAATAGATAAATATATAAAGAATTAAAATGATACAATAATAAAAAAAAATTTTTAGTATATTTTAATCTTTCAAAATTATTATTTCATAAAATAAATTATCACAAGTTATCAAGGATAAACTTGGACTTTCATGACTTTTAAATCCTAAAGCCTTTAATAAATAATATATTATGTAAGAAATTACATTTGAGGCATATTATAAAAATCCAAAGAACTAATCTAAACACTCTTTTTACACTTTATCATAAATCATAATCCAATATTGCACAATTTCAAAAATGTTTAAATGACCTGTATTGAAACATTTTCATTTTTTCTGTCAATCGATCACTTTAACATGAGAAAATCGACAGGAGTTTATCAGATAGCTGAAAAAGGGCAAGAAATAAGGTATAGTGATTCGTATATGATAAAAAAGCAGATAAAAAGCTTAGGAAATATGGGAAGAATGATCTTACTTCAACATATAAATGTGCTTATAACTACTCAAAAAGTTAGAAGAAAAAGGTCTTTCTGATGCGTATTACATGAATGATTTGCCAAATTTTAGTAAGACCACTATCTCTAATAAAATCTAAGTTTAACATCAGTTTTCAGACTGACTATACGACATAGATAATTAGAAATATTTATATCCTTCTTGTAGTGTCTGCGTCACTTACTCTAGCTTTATCCATGCATCCGGCTGTTTATCTGGAAATCCATTTATTTGATTTTGCACATCGCTTTCACGCTTTATTTTCCTATTCACTGTTAATTACATGTATCTTATCCTAGTATTTTAATTATAGATGTAGCGGTAAAAAGCATTTTTCATTGTGATCAAACCTGTTATTTACTCAGCATGTAGGCAAATGGTCAACCAAGAATTCAATCGATAAAATAAGTGATTAAATTCAATGGCATTTAAAAAAGATTATTTTGAGTCTTTACAAAACCATTGTTTATATAAATATAAAATATTGTTGAAAAATATAGAATATTTTTTAAGCATTGTCAAGATAAACGTAAAAAACAAGTAGAGAAAATTGGTAATCAAATATTCAAAAATGAAAACACAATGACAATATGGAAAGACTGAGAGGTTGCATAAAACAAGATTAGTACAATGGCTGACACGAATAATGAAGTATGTGTATCGAAGTCTCAATATATGTTCTTACCATGGCAATGAAAGCCAAAGTAAGATGAACAAAGAAAAACCTACGTGGTTTTACTAGTGGTTTTTAGATCTAGCATTGAGCGGTAACTCTAGCTCGGAGACAGAATCTCGGAGAGTATTTACTGAGATTAGCTAAAGCTAGAAAAGCAACTAATCTATCAAACAAACGATAGGTTGATTCATAACACTATGTTTTAGAGAAGGGTTAACATCCAACACCGATCATATGTAATAAAAAAGTAACAGAATATGATGGTACGACAATATATTTGAATGGAAAGCAACAATGTACTAATCCTCTTGTTAGCAAAAAATGGAAAATACCTTAAGTCACCAAAGAATACGTCAGTGGATGACTTTCCAGTCATCTGACTATGTTTAAGGTTTGACTCTTGATTGATAGTAAATTTTAGAATCCGTTATAAAATTCGTACATAAAAACTAAAATGAATTGTCTAAAACAAATTGAATAGTAATTGCAACATGCGGTTAGATGATAAAGTATGTTGATTTGTCTTATTGCCGAAATTTTGAGTAGACGTTTACAATTTCTGATATAAATAAACTAATCATCAGTATTGATTTTTTATTATTTTACTGCAACTTACTTGTAGATAAATATGATCAATCACAGAGCCATAGTAAAATGAATGTTATATTATCTCACTCAGTTCACGAAAAATTATAGTAGATGCATTAGAATTTGTAAACTATTGCTACAACTCTCTAAAAATATTTGTTAATTTTTCATGACAAGTCATTAAATTTATCGCAGCTTTTTATAGAGGATATGACCTTTATGTTCTTACAATATATTCTACAATAATACAATTCGTTCTACGATAAAAACAAAAGAATTTAATTTTTTCATAAATCATAAGTTCGTAACTTTCGCTCAAGTCTTTAATAAGTACTCGTCGTACCAATTAAGGCATCTTAATTATATAAGCCAGTTTTCGACTAATATTAAGCATATAAATGAATTAAAGAAATATTCGGCTGATGCTTAATTGTAAATTAAAAATCGCGGTTTAAAATAATAATATTAGTTTCGTAGTACTGCAAACATCGCAATAACGAAAAAATTAAAGATATCATATAAAAAAATCTAATAATCGTTCATTAATGACATGAAAAGTCTTCATTGCATATACTACAAAATCATAAATTAGATATATGTTTTTACTCGCATACAGATTTCCGTCTGATATTTTTAATTCTTTAATTTATTACTGTTAATGTAGTCTCGTTTTAGTGCACCTTTGAAAAAACCAACAGAACAATGTCAATAATTTGATATTACATTATTCAATATAATTAAAATATAATTAGAACTAAATTTACTTCAACGTATATCAATTAATGTTCAATAATATAATGTTTGTGTCATGTAAATTTTGCCGCTAATTGAAGTTTTAACGCATAAACAACAATATACATATTTATAAACCGTGACATCATTTCCAATGAGGTTCATGTAATAAGGTTTATAATATATATCGAATGTGTTTCATAACAAAATTTAAATTTCTTAGAGTATATAGTAAAACTAATTACAAAATTTGAATGAATTTTGATTCATGCAAATTGTATAATTTGAAATTCTCTAATATATTCAATGGATTTCCATGTTAACAGTTAGTGAAACTCGTAAAAACAACTATCGTGTACAATTTCAATCTTCAGATTTTATTAACAGGCATTTAAAAAATCCGGTATATAGAGATTTTCTCTAAATCTTTTTGCCTATCTATAAACTATTAACTGCGTATAAAAATACTTCCGTTTCTATTGATTGAATAATTGATGTAAAAAATGTCAATGTCAGTAGCAAGATTTACTGAAAATGCGTAATCTTAAAAAAAAGAAACGCAAAGAAGATAGTGCAAACGAAAAAATAGAATGATAGAAATCTGGCGAAACAAGAAGAAATAAAGAATCACGAGTGGCATTGGACAACAAGGTTAGGGGTTTCTATCGGCCTCCAGCAGCTAAGACGGTTGTAGGCCGGCGGAAACTACTTGCTCTTGTCGTCAGCCATCACCAGTCCGGTCATTCCTCGAATTTTGATTTAATATATTTAATCATCTTTTTTCAAGAGGACGATTGCTTTTAAATGGAAAATTTTCGCTCTTTTTTATTAGAAATTGTACACACGCACACACGCCTACACATATTATATTTAACAAAATAATTAATTTTGCTCTATTAAAGATAATGAAAATACTCGAACAGACTCTTTTAATGTATAAAACATATACCTTACATTTTATATAAAATATTAGTTAGAATAAAATTAATTAACCACTCGTAATTACAGACTAGTCTGTATACTAGAATCACATATAATAACAAACTTTAAAATAGTGATAATTATATCTCTGATGTCTACAGCCAAGAGGGTTTTCGACCAGCCATTAGAAGTTCGTTAATTCAAAAAAATTTAGTGTCCTTATTTTTCTTGCTCAACTAATGGAACATAAAATTATGATTTAAAACCTAAAGAAGAAATCCGTCTGAATGTTAATCAATGCTTACATTTGTATAATCGATTGCCCTAAATAAATATAATTTCATATAACGTAACATCAAACATGTTATTGAATAATTTTTAAAATATTGCTAAATTAATTATCATTAGTATTATTCTATATTAATATTTCCCATATTATTGTAAGAAAAAAAAATTTTTATCGCAGTAATATTATTATTAAAAAATCCTTTTTTGTAATAATAAAAGACCTTATAACGCTGAAACCATGTAATAGTTTTCGAAAACTAATGGAATATTACAGTGAAGTCTTAAAATTTCTGATATGAAACATGTGTTACTGCGCAATACTTTAAGAATACTTGAATATTTTTTAGCCCAAAGTAAGGCAGTTAACCCCATTTTTTTCATGTTATCATTTTATGTTAATTAATATACATAGACATAGCAATAAAAATATATATAATTCCTTTGCCATATCTATATGTGCACCTATAATACAGAAATGCAGTATCAAAACAAATCATGATAAATAAATCCTGATAAATTGACAAGTACGGCTGAGTAATTTGAAAATAAAATAATGTAAACATGCCTATCTCATGCCTATGATCGATGCAACTTGCAGCGACGTTAGTTTAATATTATTAACGAAAGCAGCGAATGTCTAATCGCAAATACGTGAGTGCAATGGTTTATTTAATATTATTATCTATGCTCATCGCCCTTTATCAGCCATCGGAGTGCAGAGAAAAAGAGACTTTGCACGCTAGCAGTAAGGAGCGTGAAACCCTCGAAAACGTGCCTTCAGCCTCGCCCGGCACACGGCATATCGACATCGAAAGTGACGAGTTCGTTGTATCGGTAGCCAGTCCGAAAGCAGCTCACTTACATCATCATAATTACTATCATCATCAACAGCAGCAGCAAAAGTATCAGGAGGATACCGAACAGCAACGGCAGCAGCAGTGGGGACGACTGTTAGAGCGGGTTGAAAATCGATCCGAGCAACTGTTCCCAAGGCTCTCTGAGAATGAGAACAGTACCGCTGCTGTAGTCGATAAGGTAAGTACTCCTAAGTATTCCGATCGGAATATTAGATATGAGAACAATCTTTGACTAACACAACTACTCCCTCAATTTTTGATCAGCAAAGTCTATCCCTGAGCGAAATGAGTGTTACAATGCAATAAACGAGTATTACGGTAAAAAGAACAGATTTTACCAGATTTTTTGCAAAATTATTAAAACCCTTAATTAATTCCTCTCTATTATTACAGCGTTGGCTATTTTTTCCCGGCATTTTTCGATTCGTATTCAATATCTATGAGCTCATAAATATATTACACAGGCTTATGTACAGACAGATGTATTGTGTATAGTATATAAAATTTATATTTCCTGCATGAATATGAATAGTTGTAAAAAATTTCCAAGATTTATCATCAAGTTTTAATGAAAATACTGGTAGATGGATTTTTAAAACTGGTTTATATTTTTATCTTGTATATCAAGGTTTAAATTTGATAACCAAACTTGGCCATTATTGATCATAAAATAAAAACATCTTTTTATAATTAATTTTAGAACGGTAATAAATTATCAGCTCGACAGGCTTAAGACTTGAATGATAAAACGGATAATAATAAATATCAAAGATTACAAAGCGTGCGGAGCCTTTTGAGAAGCTAAAAGTTGAAAATGTATTGAAACTTAGTAAGAACATAGAACAAATTATGTCCCCTTCACGAAAAATCATCAAACAAATACGTGACAGGATAGGAATAAATAAACAAGAATCTGACGTCATGTAGGTGATGCTGTTCCATCAACATCGTCACGCTCGTGGTAGGGACGCGACCACTATATCTTTGCACCGCACCCTAAGCGTGCACACAACAACTCTGGAACAGTCATATATGACTGAGGAGTGTGATGAGAATGACTACCACCTCGATCTCGAGTCCTACAAGACCGTCCAGCCCCTTAAACACGATCACGGTGTTTCTCTATTCCCAGTTGCTGCCCCCCAGAATGGCATGGATTTACACCTCTTGCAGGTATACACATTACATTTTAGCATTATTTTTATTTCTTCTATCACATTAATTACGTTTTTTTTAATGTGTTAAAAGACACTTAATGCTTTTGAAAAAAAACTATATTTATATGAAAAATTCATTAATTTCATTTTGCTAAAATGAGTAATAAGTATTAATTATTGCTCTTAATATCATTAAATTTGGGTATACAAAGTTCTTACTTTAAAAAAAACAGTTTTTTTTACATTAGGTAATAATAAATTGGTTGACCAGAGAAATAAAGTGAACTCTACACTATGCTTTCACTTTATTAACTTCTATTTTTCCTATTCTCGTTTATTATGATAAACTAAGAGGTTGAAAATATTTTTCCTTAAAGTTTTTCTTATAGTCCAACGACTTTTTATTTCACTCCCAACTAGTAGAAAATTTCGGTTAAAAAAAATTCTTAAAATTATAAGTGACAATAGATTTTTACAATTTTATTGATTTTTTAAAATTATTTGAAATAATGAATCGACATGTCTGAATTAGTCCTTTCTTAGGTACTAGGAAAATGAACTCGAGCCGCTTTTGATTGAAAATTACAAGTTGAACAAAGCCTCCGTTCGTCAATACAACGTGAACCCGCGTTACTATCATTAATTTCATAATCTTTAAAATCCCTATAATAGTTTTTTCCATGTCTACCTAAATATATTATGTGAAATTATTAATATTATTATACATTCTGATCAGAGATATAAGATGCGAGAATTTTAGAATATTCATTAAATTATCATTAAATTAATCAAGTCATATACAATAATATACTTATAAGAAAATAATTAATTCTTACGAATTTCATACAATTTTGTGCGATATTAATAACTTAATAGCACATGCTCTAATAGATGAAAATAATGTTGATTTCAAAGAAACTAAACTATCAGTTACTGAGTATTACAAAAAAAATGCTTCAATTTCTCCTTTAAAAACCTTTTAATTATATTTTTAATATATATATATATATATATATATATATAAATTATATTATATAATTATATTATATTAAAGCTCAGTTTTTATTAAACAGAAATTGAATCATTTAATTTTCTCGTTTATAAAAGTGCATCCCTCCGCAGCTCTCTTCGCTGAGTTTAACATGTACAATAAACAACGCACAAAGGGTACGCCAAATTTTAAAAACACTAACGAGGGGAAACCGGGAAAATGCGTCCCTCCTCGAAAGCGTCGACGAACAATCGGACCTTCGCAATAGTCGCCAATATTGAGGAGTTGGCGATTTAAATTGCAATCGAGCTCCCAAACAAATAGAACAGGGCATAAGTGAAAACCCTGGCTCAGATCGTGTCGAGCTCCTAAAGGAGCCAGAGGTCGCGGGGCCTTTTAAGAATAAGTGTACCGTGCCGCTCCCCCCGCACCGTCAATTGCGGGTAAAGACCATAGTCGCGACGGAAAGGGCGAAGGTAATCCGCACCAGCGTCAAGGTCCAAGACGACGTATGCCGGGACTGAAGTCGAGGGCCACAGGGAAGAGGCGACTTTCCCCCTCACCACGGAAATGAGTCGCCGGGAAGCGTAAGTACGGATGCGTTCAGCCTTAGCCTAGTGCGAGCTGTTGGGAACAAAATATAACGAGTCAGACTCGGTGGCAAAGCCGTCGCACGCCTCGCGTAAGGCCTTTAATACGCGAGTCCCGCGGTCGACACGATTTCCGCGGAGTTCTATTCTCGCGTAAAGGAACATACAAAATTAAATTAAATTCACGAACCCATTAAATTCATTATTTATTTAAATTAGCTATTAGGTCAATTATTATTATTTTCTTTCTTTTTTTTTAATTTCATCTCCTGTGATAAGATCCTGTACTAAGATTGATATAAGCAGCGCATCGTTTTATAAATAATATTTCATGTAATTTCGTTTATTATAATATATTAATTGTACTTTTTGGTTGATGTTAATTAAATGGAGCCGAAATAAATAAACAGCGATCATACACCGCGTCGACAACGGAAAGAACGCTTAAAATTAAAATTATTGTGTGTTTATTGTTTCTTAATTCATTTAAAGTACGTCTCCTCCTCCTATCTCCCTTGCCCCGCTTCCCCTTGTTCTGTCGAATCCTGGAGCCTGCGAGCTCCTTCCTGGCGCTACCCCCCCCCCGCTTAATGCACCACAGGTATGGTATTCCTACTTAACCCTGTCACAAAAGTAATATTAGATTTGAAAAATTCCATTTTTGTAAAAAATTATACTGCTTAATATAAAATAATTATATAATTATACATTTTTTAATAAATAAGCAAATTTTATTAGATAAATGTGTTTATTAGAATAGAATGTGTAAAGTAATCATTATGACTCAAAAATAGTTTATATTAGTAAATAGTTTTAAAAATCATACAATACAAATACAATTAAAAAATTACTCATAGAAAAGTATAAAACTAAATGTATGATAGAAAATATTTCAATTTGTATCGCAAAAACCCTACAAAGAGCTTAGAGTCTTATTTAAGATATTTTGTTAAAAACATATGTATTTGTATTACATTACTATGTAATATCATTTATTTTATACATATCAAACTTATGTATTTCATATATATATATATATATATATATATATATCATTAAACATATTCAGATACTGGAACGTAAAATAAATATACTCTTATGTAATGGATGTACTGTTTTCCCACGAACAAAATATATTCATACAGTTTTGTATAAAATGCGCAGTTTCTTAAGCTTTCTCTCTGGGTATATGAATATTTTATTTAAATAAATCATTTATACATTATTCTTTAATAATTAACTTTTTTGAAAAAAATTGATGTTATTTATCCATAACATGTTTTAAAATATATTTTAGCTCATTATTATTGAAAAGGCTTTTTATAAAATATGGAAAACTGATGTATTTTCGTTGTAAATATACAAATAGTATAAATATCAAAAAATACAAAAATAACTAGTTTTATTTTTAAAATCTATTAGTAATTTATCAAGTATCGAAACGTATTAAAAAATTACTTTATTATATTTTAAGTACAGTATACTTTAAAAATGAATAACTGTAGAAAATAGATACTAACTAAAAGCATAAGTTATTTAAATCATTAAAGCATATATTTAATTTAAAGCGTTTATCTCATAAATTGCGAATGCGTGATATTCATTACGTATGCACTACTATTAATGTTTTACTCCATTAGAGTTTACTAGCAAAACGATCATTAAACAGAGTCTCTGGATTTTAGACATTTTGATGCTCAATTGTACGGAATCGAGGCAGGGATGGGGACGTACAAAAAAGAAACAAGTTTTATAATAAAGCAAAGTATAAGCATTTAAAGAAATCATGGTAGCTTTAAAACAGCAACTCTCTCGAAAGAAATTGGTAACGCGTAATTTGCGATTAATCGAGCAGCAGAATTCGTATATCACAAACTCGCATTATGCTCTTTATCTTAATCCGTATATCGAAATCGCCGGACTGTAAGTTGTTAAATTATTTTTTGACACTTCCGACCCATAAGTCATACGAATTACGCATGTCTTTAAGTCAATTAATTTTTCTCTTCGTGTACACCTCAAGTATGAAGATTACAGATACCAAATTGCATCTTGTATTACGTAAGTTTTATGCTTTTCATCCACTCATTTCTTTTTTAATTAAAATTCAATCTAATCCTATACTATAAAAATATAATGTGCATTCATAGCAAATAATAACTAAAAATTATAATTACAATAAAGAAAATGAAAACATTATATCCAATTAATCAACAAACATAAACCATTTTACAATAATATTTACATTGTATTATGAATATACATAAATTATTAAAATGTCAATGTATTGAAAACTTATTAGAAATAAAACTAGCTTAATCAAATTAACATTATAATGATTGCAAAGATGACAAATAAAATAAGATGCATAGTAGATCCCAAATGTTTCCATGCTAAACGAAAGGCGTGTCGGCGCAAAAACTATGCAAGTCACGTCAGTTATTTACGTTTAGAGGTTATTTAAATTATTTAGATTATTTAGGTTAAATAAGAAGGAACGTTAAAGGTAAGCATAAAAAAGCAAATGATGCGTGACGTAATTTTATTTATTGCAGTTGCTACATCATGGAACGACCCTCGTGCACTGGGAATGCGAAGGTGGCACATCTCGTACGGCGCTGGTATACGCCCGTGTGGACAGGGCCTGTGGTGCTATACTCTGGGAGAAACCTAGCTGGAGCCCCCTAAAAACCACTATGACAGCCCCAGGGTCAAGTATCGCCGAGTATAACCTCAGTATTAACGTTGAGGATGGAATACCAAGCAACCTTATTACTCGCTACTCGGCCCAGCCACCGGATTGCGCCTCGGTAAACCTCGAGGAGGGTCATCTTGACCTAACATGTGTTAAAGAGGTGATGATTGGCTGTTGCGACCGCGACCGTGACCAGGACCTTAGAGTTATATGCAAGAGGTATGGACTACCGGGATCAGACTCTTGCATCGGCCTCATGTATGGCTCCAACCTTTCAGACAACCGACTAATCTTCCTTCTTTGTCCACCTGCTTTAAGCAAGTACGTTCACATATTTAAATTATTGGCTTTTAAAATTTAAATCAGACTTTCATTTTTAACAGAGTTGCTTAATAAAAGCAATTTTAGCGAACATGAAAATTTTATTACAATTACTTTAATAAGCGTGACGTGTTATATTAAAAAAATACAATGACCTGCCATAGAACATTTTTAGAAATAATTCTATGGACACAATACTACAGACTTTTTCAACGTCGTGTTTAAAGCACTTACAATTCGATCGATTGAACACCTGATTGAACGAATCAAGCAACAAAAAACGAATCAAATATTTAGAAATGACGGGACAAAAACATTAGAGCAATAAGAAAAATAAAAATTTTTAAAACTCATTCTATTAAGTATGACAAAATTTGTTTTAAAATTACTTAGAAAAAAAAAGTAAAATAATACTTTGGGAAAATGATAAACTAATAAAACAGAATTATGAATAAGAAAGAATATAAGAAAGAATGATGACAGTAATGAAAGGAAACATCGATTCGTTTTCCTAGAATTTGGTATATGGGTCTTTGCTGGATCCTGCGGGGCCTGAAACGCCAACAGCACCTGACGGACCGCCGCTCGCGTTGGCTTAAGGAAAAGTACTTGCAACTATATTTTGACATGCGATGCTCGGAGCCAACGACCGCCGATGCAATTCGAATCTTTGGGGGAAGGGATTGGTCGATGACAGAGAGCATTGGTACTCTATCACCAATGGGCAGCAATGCTATGCGTAAACGAAATACCAAGAGCAAAAAAACCAAGTCCATTAGCAATATCCACGCACTCACCAAGGTAAGATCTTAAATCTATATGCACTGAACTGAGCACAGCGATTGACATCGATGAGATCATTTCAACCTTCGTTGCAGGACCTAAGTTTAAAACAATATGAGATCTCATCCTCGGATAGTGGCCTATCGGCAATGCCGCTACGCCATATCCAGGGCAGTAGAGAGTCCTTGACAAAAATAATGCCATCGTCGCCACGCGTTATCCGAGAGCGAGTACCACCCCGAAGTCCCCCAAGTTCTATCGAGAGGATTACTCTGCCGTATGCCAGCCTCCAAAGGTAAAACTTCTTCTCGACAAACTGTGCAAAGACAGTTGCAGTGCTGAATCTATTTTCTTCGTTTACACTGTTCAAAATATTTCTCGTTGAATTATTCATAGAAGTTATTGGTTGCTTTTCTCTTATTACACTGATATTTACTTTTCAATATAAATACATTGTTCGCACGACTTATGATTTAAGCAACTTAGAAATTAGTTAAAATGTCGCACAATTTTTCATACAACTTGTTTTCGTCGGAGTTTTGTCAATTTTCATGCACATAACAAAAACTACTGCATACTAAAATCCAATGACAAGCATATTTGTAATTGTCAAGTCAACTCTTTATACTTTTTTATGTTCTCTCGTATTTTCGTAGGCTAAACGGCATGCATGGGAAATTTATTATATTTACATATAAAAATTGAAATAGAACACTACACAGTCATGGGTTTTTGAATTATATTATTTTACTTTGATAAAGTTATGAGCATTTGAAATGAAAATTTTTAATTAATAATTATCTTAATTAGTAATAATGGCTTACCATGATTGAATCGAATCTTATAAAAATATTTTTAACGAAAATTTGGTTTTATCCATCTGCTCCAGCTTCATCCCGACAACCTCTAATTATTATCAAACATTCCTTGTCAGAATAAAACCTAAAAAATAAAGCAAACAATGTAAAGCCATATGTTCCATGGTACAGAAATTTATGAACCGGAAATAGTCTATTATGTGTTGCCAGAGATAAGGAAAAAAATGGCTCAAACATTAGCGGAAGCGGAAGTAGCTCCGGGTTTGGATTATCTGGAGGAATCGAGGCAACTTGGCAAGTAAAGGCGCGAGCAACCTCCATTATGTACGAGACGCAGCTAAACTTCGTAGAATTTGTTGCACTCTTCAGATCGTTTAGCTTAAGAGCAAGGAAGGACTTGCGGGACCTTTTCGGACAGTTAGCTATCACTTGCAGAAGTCAAAGTGATGGATCGCTAAGGGACTTCAGCATTCGACCATCTGTCCTAAGACAGACAAGTGACGCAACGCCACAACGAATCGGTAAGAAAGAGATCAGGCAAGAATTTATTATATAAATACGTTGAAGATGAAGGAAATCTTTACAAAAGTAAGTCTTAAAAAAGTCTGAATTATTTAGTAATGAAATCTTAAATTTATTTTGCCGAAAATTTTCAAATTCTTAATTATATAACAAATTTATCATATAAATGCTATTATTCAACTGTGTAGTTTAATTTCGATAGCATAATAATTTTTTATGATTCAAAAAAGTCAATAGTAGCATTCTTATCTTTTATAGAATTTTAGAATTAAAAGGTCTACTAAAGGTAAAAGAAATTCAAATTAGATGACCCTAGAGAATAATACATCCAAAAGAAGTTTAGCTTCGAGAACAGATAATTTCTAGGATTTCTCTCTCTATAAATAGCTGATATTTTTATAAAGCATATTGCCCTCCTTGTATGACTATCACTTAATGATCATATTTATCTAATAGTGTATCTATAATTAATCGTCTGTCATATAAAAATTAATGACACTACAATGTCCTTACTTCATAAATAAATACTAAAAAAATAACAGTAAATATATAATCTCATTTATTCCATAGTCAACACTGATGGTTCTGAATATTATTATATTAAATTCATTTATCATTTTACTATACTTTACTTTAATCACTATAATAGGTAAACTTATATTGCGTAGTATTTCATTTTTGAAACCTAAAATATAAAAAATTCAATTGAATGCATTCAAACTTTATAAGATTCTTAAGATGATTATAATGCTTAGTTTAGTTTACCAAATTATTTAAATTTTCTGAAAGCATTTAGCAAGAAAATTTATATATTGAAGTTTTAAACATTAAAAAAGATTTTACGTTTAACAAATTTTACCTTGCAACGAAAAAACAACTAGAGCAAGCAAAAAATCTTACATATGAACAATATATAACATTTATTATATATCTTTAAAAAGTCATGATAAAAATATTGTTATTAGATAATATTTCCAACATATTTTATACTTTTAAAGAAGTCTAATGCAATAACCTAAAGTGGAAAATTTTAAAATAAATTCGTCTTTAAATTTATTTTTTTTAAATACACTCAATATGTTAATATGTGTATATATATACATTAATATGTGTACATATAATTATACATATATATATATATAATTGTATTACATACATTAAATACCAATCTAAGGAAAAAATTAAAATTAAAATACAATAAAATATATTAACATTCTTAAACAGGAATTAATTAAACAAAGATCCACGATGTCATAAATGATTTATTTCTACTGCGTAGTCATTATAAATAAATTATATAAAATGAAAAAATATTAAAACTGATAAAAAAATTACTTAAAAAGTTATTTCAACCATTTTATAACTCTGTTTATCAAAAATGCATAGTGAAAACATAAATGGAAAGAAAAAGTATTTTAAAATTTAAAAGATCTTTTGAATTTTTTAATGCTTTAATTCAAAATTAAATTTGAAATGTCAATTATATTTGAAACTCGAGTCTTAAATTACTGTAATTTTGTTTTTCAAAGCATATTTTATACATCATCTAATAATTTTTTTTAATTAAATCATTAATGATTTTTTAACGATATAAATCAATTAATATAATCTTAAAATTTTTTGAAAAATTTTATTATTGTAATAATAATTAAGTTATTAAAAATGTAATTGACAGAATAGTTTTTTAAATAAACATTATATTTTATGTATAAAAAAGTATAAAAACAAAAACTAATAAGTTAATTGGTTGATTGTGTAGTTATGTGCTTAAAAAATGTTATTAAAATACTGACTCTATTGAAAGGCAGATCAATAATGTAAGACAATATATCATATGTGCCCAGGTTTATTAACTCGTAACAATTCCATTGATTGTCATGAATACAAGACCAGCAGCAACCTACATAAAAAACAAGTTTTCGACGCCATAGCTTCTGCGAGTATCGTGAATAATTGTTCTGGTGTGGATACATCCAAATCCCAGGTCATAACTCTTGCGACCTTTACCAAATTTCTTGAGTCACGGCAGCAAGAAAAGCTATGTGAGGAGGAGATTAAGAGTCTTATCAAGGTAAGCAGAGCATAATGACGTATAATTATAATTATTACAGTTCAATAATGAACGTAAATTTATAAAATAAGATATAAAAGTAAAAAATATAAAATCAACATTCCAGGTTCTATATTGCATCATTCTATAGTAAACATTTATGGCACTCTATAGAAAGTTATTAGCATACAATGTTTAATACTTTTACATGAATACTTCATTATATTCATTTTAATAATATCTTTCCTATTTTCATTAATAGTTTTAGTGTGCATAAAACAAACATAAATTAAAACTCTTTCAATGAGCTCAAGCTAATATTATTAGGAAAATATTCTTATCTCATTTTTAATTTTTGTTTTTTAATACAATTTATGTATAATTTTCAATTGTAAATAATCATGGCCTGAGTAATAAATTCATTCAAAATGGAGCTGTATAGATTAAAATGAATTGTTCATACTTTGAAGTTTAATTAATTGATTTATTCATATTTCAATAGATACCAATTAAAATCAATTAACAATTGTATTAATAATGCCAATATAATTAAAAATGAAATACAATTTATTAATATTATTGTTACAATTTATTGACATTAACTATTATCATACTGAAATATTTTTTTGCGTCTAAATTAAAAAATTAATTAAACGTTAATAACCACATGTTGATAAATTATTCAGAATTTAGTTTCAAAATATTTAGTCTGCGAATTATATGTAAAATTATTTAAGAAATTATAATCTATTAAATGTATGCATTCTTTTTCTTTCGATAAATTTTTATCTATGATATCTGTTTAAGAAAAATGTTAAGGGCTTTAACGCAACAACTAAATATATGGAGGCAAATCGATCTGATGTTAAAGACTAACTCGTAAAAGAGTAGGAGTTTTAAAGATGAGGGGACTTAACTGAGGTATCCGTGATAGCACAAGGAGTTAGACGTGAGTGCTCGATATAGCAAGTAGGTTAAACCTAATGGCTGAAAAATACGAGGTAGAGATGAAAAAAGACAGCTTTAAAGTATAGGATCAATAACTCTGAATGTAAAGCCAAGTGGACTTTTAGCGTGGCGATGTAACCAAATAAGATCAGCAAAGAAAGCTCTATAAAGATGGCATAACAGTAATAGCACAAAGTATGAGAGGTAGCACAAGCCTGAGAGGCAAAGTTTTGGGTGAACTTTCAAGGTATAAGCTCAGCTCAGGTAAAAGCTTGAACCTTTTTCTGAACTTCCTGAACTTATTTCCATTCATAGTGCACAACTATACTCTAATGGTTCGCTTTACGTGATTTAACGCTAGCCATTTACATGACAAAAATTGAACTAATAGTAATACCTAAAATTATGAGATGTTCAAAAATCTCTAGCAATACCTTAAATTACAATTTTTGAATGAACAATTCATTTCAAATATTTTTTGTATTTATCATTTTACTTATATATGTGTTTAAGTGCATTTAGAACAAAATTTTGTATTAAAACTTAAATATTTTATAAAATTTTTCAATAACTTTACTGGTAAAGTATTATTTTCTTTCTGTAGTAATGATTAAGAAGATCTGTCTTGATGATAAACTAAAAAAATTGTAACCAAAAAGATTTAAATATGTAATAGACGGAAGGCTTATTTGATTACATAGATGAAAAAATGAAAAGATACAACAAAATTGAATATATTCTATTAGTGGCTGAAGTATACTTTTGCCGAACAATATCATCATCACTCGCATTTATTGTTCGATTCTTTGCCCTTACATAGCTTTTTAATATTTATTGCTTTTTAACTTCACGCTCATCTTCAATAATTTTCTTAAAGTTCGTCTTCTCTTCACGAATAAAAGAGAGTATTAGTTCAAAGTTAATATAAATTTATGAGTTGTGTTAACTATGTCATACCCATACATATCACTGGGTCAAAATAAAATGATGGCGCATTATTATAATACCTTTTATGTCAAAAATATGTTTCTTTGTTTGTGACTAATTTTTTTTAATAAAAAGAATATATTTTTTTTTAAATTAATATAAATTTTTCTTTGACTATTTAACTTACTAACGTATACAGTTTTTTTAATTCAAAACTTATAAACTATCTGTTTAATGAACTCTATGGGATAAATATAAGACTACTAGTCCTATAATCTGCAAATTATTTTTTAAATTATTGATAATATTTGATTTCTATTAGTACTTCAATTTCATATTGTAACGCATAGTATAATACTCTTCCGTGATAAACACAATCAAGTTACCAAGACCAAATAATCTCAAAAAATTTCATAAAAAATTTTTTTTTTTTAATAAAGAGTTTTAATTTTTACATAAATATTAACGAATTAAAAATTATTGGAATAAGCATTGGAATAAGCAGCATGGAATAAGCAACTTTTTTGTTAACTGATAGAATTGGTATTTTACTCCTTGAAAAACTCTTCAAAATAAGCTATCCTCTTTCCCTTCCTTGCTGTTTAACTCCTTGTAATAAATTATTTAATCGTCTGCAAAGAAAAATAAAGTTAAAATTACTATATAAAAAGAATGTACAAGCCGTAATACATCGAATAATTGTAACAAATTCTGATAAACCTTTAAGATAAAATATCCATTGAATTAATATTTCTAAATGCAAATATATGGGCTTATACGCGTGAGTTTGTGCATACGATCACGTGTGCGTGTGTATATCACTCGAATTTCATTACTTTTTGCACCTCCACATTAACAGTTTATCCCTTATCAGTACTTAACGTAATTATTTATGCTTGAGAATTAGTGCCTACCTATAATATCATTGTTATTCATTCGACTGTGCTCTCTTCTTTCTCCGTACCAAATCATAAGCTCCCAATGCTTCCTTTAAATGAATTTCCGCGTAGATACGCACTGTAGTAATTACGGATTTTAGAACGTGTTTGCTCTCATTTTGCAGAGGCACGAGCCTGATCCAGCGCTTCGCACACAGTGGTGTTTATCTTTTGAGGGTTTCGCCCGTTACATGATGGACAAAGATAATTACGCATTTCCCAATGAGTACGCCTTACCGGACGAGGGCGAAATGCGACAGCCAATGTCGCAGTACTACATAGCTAGCTCTCATAATACTTACCTGACTGGCCACCAACTAAAAGGAGAGTCCTCCGTGCAGCTCTATTCCCAAGTAATTTCAAACAGTACATAATGCTTTCTTTCTTTTTATAATTATTTTACATAAAATTTGACGCTGCTCAGCATATTGTATCTTATTAACATTGTGACTAGTAAACGTTCACATATATGTACATACGTATGTACGTGTTTATGTGTGTATTAGTAATCACAGGTATCACACAGTTCTAGTGTACTGTATAAGTAGTTTAATGACATGGACTATGGAGCAGTCGGTGTACATTTCGTGACAATAATTTGTATAAATAGCAGAAACATATTGTATCAAGCACGAACGTGCACAATTGACACCGAAAATATATCACGCTAAATACGCTCAAAAGTAATATTCATAATTAAACTTAATGAAGTAAATGCAATAAATAAAATAAAATAAAAAATTTTTCTTATAGAAAAAATGATAAGATATTTTTTGTCCATCGTTTTAAAATACGTTTAATCAATTTTAACTAGTGCGTTCATTTTTTTTTCATTTATTTCACAAATGTAAAAGTTAATTTAACTGTATAATCAATTTTCTTGATTTATTGTTCCTATACAAATTTTTTTAAATAGTATTGTAAACGGCTGTGAATTATTTTAGTTTTAAAACACTAAAATTAAAAAAATTTTTCTTAATATGATATTAAAATCCTCTTATTATTTAAGGAAATAAGCAAAGATACTGTTAGAAAAATTTACAAAAATATTTAATAAACTTATTATTAAATAAGAAATTAATTAAAATGCATTGGTAGAGAAAAGTGAATTAATTGCGATAATAAAAAATATATGAAGACTTTAAAAATTACACGAAGAATGCTATGCTATTTTAATTAATCAATCATTCATATTTAAATCAATTATTCAATCGATCATTAAATTTTTTTATTATCTAAAAAGTTCGGTTTAATAAAAAAAGTAATACATTGTTTAAATTGTAGAATGCAAAATGTTTTTAAGTAAATATATAACAGTGTAAAAATGTTATTATTTTATTTTAATTTAATATTTGCTCATTCTATCGATGTTCATCTTATACATTTTAGGTCTTACTGACCGGTTGCCGATGCGTAGAATTAGATTGCTGGGACGGTGACGATGGATCTCCTTTAATTTATCATGGACACACCTTTACAACAAAAATTCCTTTTCGATCGGTCGTTGAAGCGATTGACAGAAGTGCTTTTATAAGCTCCCCTTATCCAGTAATATTATCAATAGAAAATCACTGCTCTCAAAGTCAACAAACACGAATGGCACAAATCTTTCAGGTAAGTGATAAATAAAAAATTTGAAAAAGTATGCATAAGATAAATATTTGTAATCGAACGTTTTACAAACATTTTTCTCTCCATAAAAATTATCCACTAATTGAGTTTTCCTGTGAGCAAAAATTCCGAAATTAAATGAAAAATATATAATACCCAAATAATTGATAATACATTGTTAGAGAAATTATGAAAAAGAAAACTAATAATCATATCACTTTCAGGCGGTTTTTGGGGAGAAACTAGTCACGAATTTTTTGTTCGAAGCGGATTTTGACGATCCACAGCTGCCTTCGCCGTCCCAGTTGCGCTATCGTATCCTCGTTAAGAACAAAAAGTTAGTGGTAGATCCAACAGGACCACTGGTTCCACTTCCTATGCCAACACATCGCGGCAAAATGCTGATATCTGAAAGGGCGTCGTCAATGAAACAGATGCGAACTGATGTTAGTAACACCTCTGTCGTTGAATATTACAGTGAGGACGAGGACGACGACGAAGACGACGATGAAGATTATAATGTCGATGGTTGGTAACATTTTTTAACGTCTCGGTCATTAACATACAAAACTCAATAATTAATTTATTTATCTTTTTTTTGCAAATTTTACTTATAATGTCTCGTCATTTCTTAATTAAGTTTACCGCTAGAATTATTTTATATATTTTCTTATATACGCGGCACTTTTTTCCTTACCCCTTATAGTACAATAAAAAAATATTAAAGCATATTAAGATTTACGAATATATACTATAGTTCTTGCAATTTTCAGTATTTGTTCTTTGTTAAAATTAAAAAACTACCAGTGAAGTCTTGTAAAAAAAAGAAGAAGAAGAAGAGTAATATTTCCGAATAAAATTAAAAACTAAAAATCATTTAAATACAAAATCAAATGATACGTAACAATAATGATAAATAATTTTTTCAGACAACTCTATCTCAAGTTACGAGCGGTACTTGGGGAGCGGTCAAATGTCTCATACTCGATTAAAAAGCGATCTCACAGTGGACGACAAAGCACAAAAGCAAAGCAGCCAGATAGCTAAAGAACTTTCAGACCTTGTAATTTACCTGCAGGCGATAAAGTTTCGAGGCTTAAATACGACCCCTGGCCCAACAGGGGCAAGCAAATCACGACATCAGCCCCATACTACCCAAGTGCAACGTCATAGCATCGCAGGCATTGGCACGAGTGGAATGGCTGGTTCGTCATCTGGTTCACCGCAAAGCTTATCTACATCCACGTCAATTGCCAGTGGTGGCAGTAATGTTGAAAATCCTTTTAGGTTAATGTTTAAACAATACTTCTAAATTAAAATATATATATGTGTGTATATAAATGTCTAATTATCACTAGCAAGCGTATCTATACGCATTTACATATGTTATAAATGTAGAATTATAGGAGAAGAATCAAAAATTAAATATTTTGAGCTTTCAATTTTAATCATGGCATGATTTCTTAATGAAGAGCTTATAAAAAATCTTTATTTATTATTTATTTTATGTATTTGTTACATCTATTCGATACCTTGCTTTTAAAAACTACTAAAATTTTATGGATTTTAATTTAGATCACAAAGAGGTATGCCGGCTTGCTTTCAAACGTCTTCGTTAAATGAAAGTGCTGCAAAAAAAATATGTAGAAAACAACCCTTGGGAGTTCTAACACACGCAGAAACTCAATTAATCAGAACTTATCCAGCAGGCATGAGAATAGACTCATCAAACTTCAATCCTGTCATATTCTGGGCCTTTGGAATTCAGATGGTGGCACTTAATTATCAGACAGATGATGCAGCTTTACATCTGAATGCCGCGATGTTCGAACAAAACGGGCAGTGCGGATTTGTGCGCAAGCCCTCCGTCATGTGGGACAAAAAGCATATGATGTATAGGTAAAGTGTGATAAAAATAAAATTTAAAGCTAAGCTATTTACACGCATTGAATGCTTTTTGCGAAAAATTCCTTCTAATTTCAAAATAAAAAAAGTTTCAAATATTTGTAAAAAAATACAACTATTAATTATGAATAGTGCTTACTTTTAATGAAGTATGATAATATTAACAATTATAATACTATTATCGATGGCTAAAAGTAGTAATGAAAAGTATTATATTGATGAAAAACAAAATAGTTGAAACTTTTAATTTTTTATTTTTAGGCGTTTCAATCCGTGGGATAAGGAATTCGATGGTCTGCACTCGGTCCATCTAACTCTCTCTATCGTTTCCGGTCAATACATATCACCTGCTAATCTGTTAACCAGCACTTACGTGGAAATCGAGCTAGTTGGTATACCTATAGACTGTGCAAAACACAAGACTAAGATTATTCAAGGCAATGCCTTAAATCCCATTTGGAACGAAAAGTTCTGTTTCCAAGTAATGTTCAAAGATCTTGCATTTCTGCGCTTCGGAATTATCGATGCCAACTCGCATCATCCAATAACTCAGCGCGTCTTGCCCTTGAAAAGCCTGCGACCCGGATATCGACACGTCCGGTTGCGTTCTATGAAAAACAGACCACTTGCCCTCTCGACTCTCTTCATTTACTCTCGAATGGAGGAAGAGAGTCTCGACTACAATACTTGTTGCCGTGATCATAAGGAATCATCGAAACGGCTATTATCCAGCAAGGAGCCAGAAAAACTCACCACCGCAGACACGGGTCTCGGTGGCATAACTCTTAAGAGACGCATGTTCTTTCTCATGGTTTATCACGTAGTAGCCGATGAACCGTACACTATTTTAAAAGTCACTCAAGAGAGTACAACTCAAGAAGTAATGCTGCAGGCTCTTCAGAAGGCCAATATATCCCCGGATCATGTAGATGAATACATTTTAGTCGAAGAGGTGTCTCGAGGCTGGGAAAAGCGAGACCGTGAAGAGCTTCCAACTCAAAGAGTTCTTGATCCTACGGAGCGCCCATTGGAGGCTCAGGCGGAATGGAAAGGCCAGGGTCGTTTTCTTTTTAAGCGTGTCGGAGATGATCCAAGCAGTCGTGCGTGGTTGGCGTCCATTAGGAGTACCGCTGGGCATTCTAAGCTTAGCGGCAATGGAAACAATCGGGATCAAGCAACGCATATTTGGGAAGAGGCCGATACCTTTCTCGTATGTATCTACAACGTGTCCCCGGAAATCCCGTACGCTATCCTTCGCGTGCCAGTCACGAGCTCGGCTCAAGATGTACTAGCCCAAGCATTGGTGAAAGCTCGTCGTATGGAAGATCCGACCAAGTTTGCATTGGTCGAGGAGCTCGAATGGGGTGGAACTGGAGCTGTAGGCAGTGGAAAATGCCAATTCCGCATACTGGGTGATAATGAAAACGTATACAGCACTCAAGCATTTTGGAAGACGCTGGGCAGGTTCATTCTTAGAGAGCGCGAGCAAGCCATGCCCAGGAGACATCTGCTGCCTGCAACGCTTGATAAGCTGAGCAAGGGATTTTCTGTTGGTAGATCGGTATCGCTGCCTGGGTCAAGCAAAGAAAAAGTACCTGTTACGGAAGCACTATCAGATCCGACATCTCGTAGCGTGAGGCATCGGTTTTTATTGACAGGGAGGAAGAGAGAGGTTCATTCGGATGGAGAAGATGCAAGAGAGTCAGATTTGATGAATGCTGCAATGCAATTGAAAAAGATGTCATTGAGAAAATTTTGCGCTTGGAAATCATAGTGTCAGTCGAGGGCGACGTCGCTCTCTTCGATTTTTTCATCTAAAACGAACTAATCCTATTTCAAAATGTTTTATAGAAGAACCATGCACGTCGCCCCCCCCCCCCCCCCCCCCACCACTCTAATCAAATTGTGGATATATAGATCCTTTCTTCTTGAAAAGGAATAAATTGTGATTTTCTTTTTTATATTCATAACAAATGATAAAAATAAATGTCGATTATTTTGAAATAAATCTAATCGATGACAGTTGCTGATCGGCTAATTTAAAAAAAAATCTTTAAACAGTGTTTGACAAAATACAATATAATACATTTGCATACGTCTATATATTTGAATAATTTGTTTCTAAGTACTTCTGACAATAATGAGTTGACGATACAAAATACACATATTGAACTAGATAGAGTGTAAATATTTTATTCTTTATTTCAATATTATTGCAAATTTATATTCAAAAGCTGCCATTTTCATTTTACATGTTTTTAGTATATTTTTTACTCAAAATCTAAATTAAACGCATAAACTTGTAAACAAGTACAAATAAATAAAGTTTTACTATTGATTTTCATAAAAAAGTTTTTAAAAAAAAATATCATTTATGATTTATTAATAAATCTATAGATATTTAATTTGAAACTTCTATATAACTACAATCATATTTGTGTATACACGGAGAGTGCATATAAAAAAATATAATTCATGTGTATATATATATATTCAACGACAGAAAGCTTATAATAAAATGAAAAATATATATACAGTTAAAAGATGAAGTATCTCTACACTTGATATTTCATTAAATAAAAACACAAATTCATAAAAAATAAAAGCCTGCACTTTATTACGCTATTTGTATTTAAATCGAATAAAAAAATATCGACAATGATGTATGTATATAATATATTAGTTTTCTTACGGTCTTCTTGAGGCCATCTAAAGTGTAAAATACCATAATGAGTTTATAACTATAATTAATGTTTAAATCTTTCAGCAAACTTAATAAAAATAATA
The DNA here is from genome assembly GCA_018907135.1 of Kradibia gibbosae. NCBI lineage: Eukaryota > Metazoa > Arthropoda > Insecta > Hymenoptera > Agaonidae > Kradibia > Kradibia gibbosae. The sequence goes on from JACCHX010000001.1 coordinate 26,594,403, forward strand.
TAATAAAATACATATTCGACGAAAATATAGTAATAACTACAAAGTCCATAGTATTTTCGTATTTTCTGAGTATGAAATAATCCAAGGCGAATGCTTCTTGAAATTTATCGACTTTCACTATTTTATTAAATCAAACTGAAATAAACTGCTTTCAAGAACGTTAATTTATAACGGTGTATTCTAAATAAAATAAAAAGCTTAATAAACATCAGTGAACATAGGTCTAATGTGCATTTTAAAAAAGAATATCGTTTGATTTACTTTAATAATAATTAATTCAATAGTCAATTTACCAATCAAAATAATTTTAAAAAAATACGACGCTAAACTTATATTGAACTAATTAACAACTATTAAATGTTATTAGAATATTTAATTAATTAATTAATTAAAATATTAAACTATACCAAAATACAAAGTATTTAATATAAATAATTTGTGTGGATGTCTCCGTGCGTGCGTTCGCGCGCGCGTGTGTGCGTGTATATCTGTGTAAAATACTTGAAGATTAACATACAGTAATTCAGATTTTAATAATAATGCATTCGCCTTGCGCCGTAAATTATATTTAGAATCAGATATTCAAAAGTTTGTATATGGTTTGCACAGATATCCCATTAAGAAACAAAAATTACCAGGACTATTGAGTCCTCACGCGATGATAACATAATTTTGATTATCTAATCACTCTAAGATTAATTAATTAAAAATTTAATAAATAATTGCAAAAGATACTATAATATAAACTTGAAACTTAAAAAATGTACTAGACTCATAAATTTTCATTCGTGAAACAATATATATGTAGAAACAATTTAAGAGAAAAAACTCGTCTAGTGCCAATTGCGTACACTTCCAAGTCAATGTTAGTGCCATCGATTCGTCGATCTCATACTAGAAGGTCGCTAGAAAAAACTTTTCAAAAATTTCTCAGCAACATTTTAACTTACATGATATAGAACAGAATATTCGCTCGAGATAGGAAATTATTAAGAATAAAAATAGTATCCATTTTCGTATTTCGCGTTGAAAGACTTTCATTTTTTAACAACGAATAAACAATTAATAAGTAACTTATTATAACTAATTTTAATGCCTGTTGAAATAATTATTTTACATTTATCATGTACCTGCGCTCGCTAATTATTATTATACTAGTTTTAATTCGCTCACATAAGAAATAAGGTTTGTAATATTTTTAAAATTCATTATGTGTACAAAAATTATTTAATATGGTTTTAAAGATTATTATCTTATTATCTTTTTTTTTAATAAAAAGGCTTAAAAAAGATGAAAATAAATTAATTGTTTCAGGATAAATTGTTTTTAAGTATTATTATTTAATTACTAATGATATTGTTATCGTATATGTAAAACCGTATAAAACATAAATTTAATTAAAAACAATATTTTCATATGATAATGAAGTAATGTCGAAACATCACATATCCGATTTATGTTAAAATTCTAGTTTTTTAAAATTTTAACAGAATTTTTAAGGTTTGAGTTATATATTATTATTCAAAAAAATTGATAAAGAAAATATATAAAAAAAACTAAAACTTAATATACTATTAAGTTACTATTAGTTTTTCTTCACAAAACAAGTGATTTAAACGTTTAGCTTTGTCTACATCGTGTACCTGTTACGATCGATGGATCGACGTGCAATTGCATATATAATTCTTTATGATCTCAATTTGAGATTATCATCGATTATGCATAGAGTAATTCTTCAACAAATAATGAAATAAAAATTAAAAATAGGTTAATAACGTAGCAACATACGATATTATATATATATATATATATATATATATATATATATATATATATATATATATATATTTTAGATAAAGAATTTAGAATCTTTTCTTCTATATTATATATGGAAAAATTTCGAACACGAATTTAATTATTAGAATCATAAATTTTTAAATAATGTAATGTTTATTAGTACGAAATGTTTTAATTTAGAACCACATATTTTGTAAGTAGATGACTATTACAATTTTTTATAAAAAAATTATACTCTTCACCTTTTTTTAATAATAATAGTTGAGTTTAAAACATTTATTAAGTTTAGATTTATTTTCAACAAACTTTGCGTATTAATTATACGAAATTACTATTATATCATCGATTACACGATCTTGTAAAAATCTTTTGTATAATAAATAATTTATTTATGAATTTGTAATAACAAATAAAATTTAGAAAAATGACTTCGTGTTCGAAATATAAAGTTATAAATACCCTTTTACCTTTATTTAATAATCATATAAAATAAACATATCGACAAAAGTTAATTTATAGACGATATGCTTATATGATCATTACGTCTTATAACGACATATGTAATTTATAACTACTTTTAAATATTTGGGACCATACTCACAAAGATAATAAATGGAATAAATAAGAAAAAAGAAAAATGAAAAAATAATGAAACGATATACGGTTCTCTAATGGATTTTTCCTAAATATATAATATATATATGCACGCATGCATAATAATTATTGGAAAATCAGCATAAATAAAATAAACGCGATATACGTAGACATTACATCTGTTATTAATATCGTAAAAATTTATTTATATTTTTTGTAATTTGTGGTATCTTCGGTATGAATATTAAAATGGCGATTATAAGTTCTATCTACTAATACAACATAATGAAGAATACAAAAGTAGTTATAAAAATATAATAAATATATATTACAAACAATTACAAAATTATTAGTGATTAACACATCTATGAAACAAATTTTATAAGATTATCCATTATTAAAATTATCTAAAAAATTTATTTAAATCTTATTAAACTTGTTGAATATTCAATTGTAAATAAATAATCTTTTTTAGAGAAATTAATCTACTCAGTTCTAATTAATTATAGTTTTTAAAAAATTCAACCATACTTATCCGCCAAGACCATGTAAAACCAAATTTCAATAAATAAATACTAGATATTCAAATTATTAAAAAATTAATATAAATTATTTTAATTAGTACATGCTAAAATTAAAAAATTTCGAATTATTTTGAAAAATACTCTAATATGTTGTAGATATAATCAGATACCGTAAGTTAGTTCACTTCAATCATGTCTTTATTTGATATCATTGTAAAATACATAAATAAAACAAATGTTTTTAAAAACTTCTATAGATACTTTAACATAAACTATATCTATGTTATTATAGTAACAAATTTCATATATTTAATTTTTCAAAAAAAATTTTAATTTTTTTATTTTTCAGTATTCAACCGTGAAATGAGTGTCAAAAATTCTTTACTTTGTATGTATAATTTAAACATTTTTTTTTAATCAAAACAATGTTTTTATATTTTACTCTTATGAAGTTAAATGTTTAAAAAAAAAAACTTTTTGGTTTTCTAATCTTTGTACTTGGAAACAGTTCTGTAAATCAGCATTTGGTATAAGATTTTTTGATTATCAGGAATTTAGAAACTATCATGCTTAAAAATAAAAATTTATCTATATAATATATAAATATTTCATAGATCAACTTTAAAATCAAATTTTATCAACTATAGTTTATTCCTCATCTTAAAAAAGACAAGATAGTCTTATTAACCTATAATAAAGAATAGAAAAATTGTACCATCACAGTATAGGGCAAAAAATTAAAAAATATAAATCAATATAATTATTATCGCACTTTTCTAAGAAGTTTATATATATATATATATATATATATATATACGTAGTAGTTAGATAGCTATTAAAATTATTTATAATATATGTTTATTACATTTTATTACAATTGTGAAAAAGCTTAATATTAAAATAAAAATTTTACACACAAGCCAATTGCAACTCGTATTTTCAATATTTTAACAGATACATTTAACATATTTAAAAAATTTTATAATTTTTCTTATAAATAAGAAAAGTGTATTTGTTTGATATATTTTTTTGATATATTGTGTGCATTAAAATAAAATTATTGCCATAAAACTAATTAAGTAATGATTTTTTTGTAATAAAATGTATTAACGAATATGTTTAAACACATTTTCTAAATTCAATTTTTAATTATTACAAGAATACAGTGCACAATTTATAAGATCTCAAATATTTTTAAATACATTTTTATGCAAGCTTAATAAAAATGAATACGTAAAATAAAAATATCTTTATCATATAACTATTTTCGATTTCGTTTGTGTTTGAGATTACTATATAATATTATTTTTGTGATTATAAATATTTATTTGTACTTAGAAACATCTGAATGTTATCAAAAATACGTAAAGTAAGTAAAAATGTATCATATTTAACTAGAAAATATAAAAAAAATTTTTTATAAAATAATAAAAATTAATTTATTCAAACAAATTATTTTTGTAACAAATTTAAAATGATAGATGAAAATCTTTTTAATTCTTAATATAATTGAATGCTATTTTTTTTTGTATGAAATATTTCGTTGCTAGAGTAATGAATATGTACTGCATTACCTGCATAAATTTAATGAAATTGTAATTTGTATCTTTATATCAAAAAAAAGGATTCACCATTATTTTCAAAATGCATTTAACCTTTATAAATGGACATTATTAAGACATTATTACGATATTATTATGATATTACTAATTGTAATTAGGTTTCAATTATATGTATTTATTATGACAATATTAGTATGGGTAGATTGTTGCATATTTGACCCTATTTCTTGTATAAAACATGAATATTTTTAAATATATTTATTGTTCTTCAAAACAAATATTTTCTTTAACTATTTATTCACGTATTCTTCTTCGTTTGCATTTACTTTAATATATTCCATACATACAATTTTTCATCGCTTAGTACCGTTTTTCATTTCATTTTCATGAAACAATTCGTATCACATTCTTCATGCAGAATGTATATGATTTCATAATCAAAAAAACTTATAATATAATCAAATTTCATAATCAAAAAAATATAAAACTCATCAATATATAAAAATCGCAGAATCATGAAAGTTCACAAACAATTTTTAAAGAATAAATACTAAAATTATTTTGGTTAAACTTGTTTACATTATAAATATGTGTTTAGAATTTTTAGACAATAATTAAATTAACCTTAAAAACTCCATTTACTTTTCTTGCAAATTCAAAATAAAATTAATATCCAAAATATATAGTCAGGCATAATGAAACTATCGCCATATTGCCTTCTCCGAACATTTATAGTCTTTCTCCGTATGAAAAAAAAATTATTGTCGATAAATGTTAAAGTAACAAAAGTGATCATATAGCATACAATCACAGATTGTACAGAATTTAATTACTTATAGTTACTATTAAACTGATTGCATTATTAATAACATTTTTCATGTATCTAGAAGTAAATTAAAAGATCATTTTTATAACAATAAAGTTTTGTAGTACTATTCCCAATATTTTCAATATTTCTATTATTAGCTAGTAAAATTGTGATCAACGATTATACTATACTGGAAACTATACGACTATACTGGAAGAAATATTAAATATGCTGTATAAAAACTAAGGTATATTCCCGGTTTTAATATTGAATAGTTAAATATAAAAAAGGATAAAAATATACATCTTCGCAACTTCTTTTATGATGTATTATGTTTTTGGATTAAAAATAGCGATTTTACAAACTTATAATATGGTTCATTAAAAATATGGTAAACCCATTTCTTGAAAAAAAAAATAAGGTGAAGAAATGCAGATTTTCGCAACTGAGAAAAAGACACTTTCGTAAAGAATCGGAAAACAGCAGATTCAAAATAACCGGCTACAATGGCGATACTTTATTTTAACAAAAAAAAAAAGTAAAATTTTATCCTGGCTAGAAATGTGCAATGCAAAGATTCGAGAATCGTGTGCATTAAATACCTTAAATTTCACTAGCAAATTGTTTTTAGATTTTTGATAGCAAGGAGTAATTGTGAGAGACAATACATTATGGATTCTCGACCTCCCTGTACTTCGAAATTTTAAATGCAGCTAACCAGTGAGTATGAAGATATAAACACGCAAAAAAATAACTACTGCATTATTGCGTCTATACGATAAATTCAATATCAACCGAAAGACCACAATAAATAAACATAAAGTCGTCATATTGATTCGGGAAATCAATTTTGTTTCAGAAAGAAAGGCCTAATAAACCATGTTTATCCATAACTACTAGTTAACTACTTAGATTAAAGGATTGAGCACAACAGCAATGATCAAGGATGACAGAAAAAACTTTTCTGCATCCTTGCAGTAATATTGTTTTACTTATTGGCTCACTACATTCCAAATGTCTGTATAAATACGAAATAAATAAGGATAACTTCTTATCGTACTACGCACAACCAAAAATTGTTTACTGCTTCTGTGCCATATCCAGTCATAAGTTAAATTGAGTTTCCAACAGGTGTACTAAATGCTGTTTTGCCTGCAACAGGATCATCCTATTTAATGTTATGAAAGCCTGATGGAAGGTCTTTTATTGCACAATATTAACATCAGCCAGCAAGTTAAAAAACTTCTGTTATGTTATGAATAGGATCTAAGGCGCTTTTTTTAATTACCTGAATCATTAGGTTTCTTTTTTATTATTCAAAACGGTATATTATGAATAGATTGAAACGGTTCAATCATACCGTTTTCTAACAGATTTTGAATTTTTCAGTAACAAAGGATACATATAATGCTTTGCATTTACAGGTTAGTCATGATTATTTTGGATACGGTAGGTTATAAGATCTGTAGATTCCAATTTATCTCTATAAAAAATTAATACGCATATCTTCCTTTTAAGTATTTCATTCAATCTTCATGTTTTTTCCTGTAAGTGATCAAATTTTAACAAATCTTGACTGTCTATAAAAGTGTCGCGATTATTTACCTTTACGATTTCGTATAAAGATGGGGTAAAATTATTAGCAGTAAGATCTAAATCGCGTGATAATATTTATTGTTATGTTATTAAAAAAGGTTCTATTTTGAATATTCGTTAATTTCAATTCAGTTAGTTGTATTTCATTCGTTAAATTGTATTCCTTTATTTAGTATTACATAGAATAATTTTATATTTATAAAATTTATTATCGCAGTGACTAAGAAAAAATTCTTAGGATAACTATAAAATTAATTGAAAAGTTGTTCGATACGACATAAAAAATGTTAGTAATTTCTAATACGTTTATGATGACTCGAGCTCTTTCCGCTGTACCTCTACCCTTCGAGTCATTTAAACATAATATATGTTACGCATTTAATGATTTAATTCTTTAAATCACTCGGAATGGAGAAATGTGGGGAAACGTAAGGAGAGCAGGAAAACGAGAACCGTGAGGGGAGACGACGAAAGCGATTTGCACACCGAACCGGACGCCAAAGATTCGCTTCTTTGGAGCTATCAGCCCGTCCTGACCGTCGATCGAGCATTCCTTCGCGTTAGTCGCCAACGAGCAAAAGCTGGAAGTAGTAAATCGAATTTTTGAAACAATTCCCAGTGAGGCTATAGCGTCCGACGCTGCAGTCCTCTTAGTGTCCGACGCTACCAAAGGAGAATGGCGGCGCGCGTCATAGCGCCACATCGTGACACTACGCGCGCCGCCATTTCCGACGGCAACGCCAAGCCGACAGACGTCATGGCATCACCTACCCAACCTAATTTACCCCGCAACGGCCTTCCAGAACCTGTTTCGGCGCCTTCTACAGAGAGAATAGCGGTCCCTAACGCAGACCCGATTATAATTATTAACAAATTATAAAAAATTTTAAGCACAACAAATTTAATAAAATGATTGTTGTAATTTTTTTTCAACCTTAACCAACAATTTGGTGATATATCCAACGAATAAATTAACGAATTCTTAGTTTGCATAATTTACATTTTTAATAGTAGGACCTTTGCACCTTATTCCCAACCAAGTATTTGAGCAAAGTAGTCTTGTTGCTTTTTTGGGAATATTCGACTATCAGTGCCTTTTTAAACAAGCTCTCCATCTCGTGCTACTGCACTTAAGGTTACTTAACTTTACTCACTAAAGGAGCTATTCTACTAAGGGAGAGGTAACTGGCAATGGTATTTTCGTCGTTTAGCCAAATATTGTCACCTCTGGATATAACAATATGCTTTTTGCTACCTGGATGACATGGTCATTGTATCAAAGATTTTGGTCATCATATATAAATGATTTGGATCGTAGTACACCGACTCAGGAAGGCCAAACTGCGCCCAAATTGGAAAAGTGCCAATTGGGGAGGCGAGAACTAACTTTCCTAGGCCACCGGATCACCGCGGAAGAAATTTATACAGATCAAGAGAAGGTAACAGCTATTCTGGCCTTCTCGCCACCAACGAACGTCAAGGAGCTCCGAAGGTTTAACGGGATGTTATTATGGTACAGGCGTTTTGTACCTAATGTGGCGACAATTGCTGCCCCGTTGAACGAGCATTTGCACAAAATGATGAAGTGGTACTAGAGCGGCGCCCAGCAAGGAGCCTTTGGGGAACCGAAGCAAAAACTAAGCGAAACCCCAGTATTGGCCCGCTACGACTTCAAGCAAACCTTTGTTTTCCAGACTAATGCCAGAAATGGTGGATTGGGAGCAGTGTTATCCCAGGAACAAGAGAGGATTAAGCGCGCCATTGTCTACACAAGTCGTACACTTAATAAAGCCGAAAGGAATTACTCAGTAATAGAGAAGGAATGCCTAGCAGTGAAGTGATTGCGTATTATCCGCAGTCACGAAACAACATTATTGTCTAGCCGACCGCGAATCTCGCTCGTTCACCCAATTTGTTGGCGCACCCGGTGAGACAGAGAAGCTTATCGTGATCTCACAAAAAGCCGCCGGATAAAAATTGACGTTACAATTAATAACGATTAAAACAGAATGACACAGACGAAAAAATAATAAGTAAAGATGCTGTATAGATGCTACACCGGCCTTCGTTAGGCTTCAGTAGCAGAGCGAGGTACTTCCTAGCTCGTCGCTTGGTCTGCTGCGTGATCGCGGTCCTCGCATAATGCTGCATCCGCCTCTACCTTTACGCTTATAGGTCATTCCTACACGACGCGGGGTGGTCGGGGGGGGGGATACGAGCAGTTCTCTCGTAGATGTTGTGGCATGCAATTTGCACTCCTTTTCTTCCTTTCCATGAACGCGAGTTCTTTTCGACCATGATATGCCACCGTCCTCCTTGTTGGATTTTACCTTTGCATTTCCATCAAGGCAGCACCCGTAAATGCAGTTATTATATGGCGCGGTCTCCCGGTTGGCCGAATTGGCATTTTGGCCGTTGCGCCAAGACGCTCTTCCTTGGCGCACATATGGAAGCGCGGCCCATGCTGTCGCGCGCTTTGATAGCCGGGAGGCTCCCCTCGTCGCCCCTTGCCAGTCCTGGCCCGAGTATACCCCGTTGATCGGACCATTACGACCATTGTTTATCATATATATAATTAATTTGAAAAATATCAACGCTACTCTAAAATTCTCATTATAATCAATTTCTCATTAAAAAAATAAAAGTCTTTTCCAGCATCCCGAGATATGATAGTCTTCAGATTTCATATATTTATTTTAAAGAATCAATTTAATAATACTTTAATGTATACTGTTTTTATTATTTTTATCAAAAGCTTCAATAATATTCATAAATCCCGAATTGTTTTAATATTTTAATTAAAAAAACATCAAGGTTTTTTTTATATGATAATTATCACAAATAAACATTAATTTGCAAATACATATTAATTAGTTGACTTTACAATGTACTACAAAAACCCACATTTTTTTTACTACCTGATAAATAATGTAACTTATCTTATCAAATAGTTCCAATGATAACTTTATTTGAATTTTTTAATAATTCAGTTCACTTTCACTCAAGCTTTAGATTAATGTATTTATAAACTCTTTGGGCACTCAGAATAATTACATTCTTAATATGTTTGTAAGTTTAAAAACACAAATAATAATAGATTAATAATATATTTAAACATATTTATTATACTGTTAATGGCATTTATTAATTTAAAATATATTTTTTTTTGTTTATTACTGAAATATAGTTATGGAAAAACAGTTCTTAAATTTATAAAAATACATTTCAAGATATATATGATTTAAAAGTGTTTATTTTTATTTTCTTATAGAAAGCTGTAAACTTCACGTTTAGGGGGATCATGGCCCCAGTATTCACCCCATTTAACAATGATATGTAAATTATATAATTATAAATTTAATAAACAGATCCAAAAAAAATTGTCTTAATATAAAAGCTAATATTACCATTTGTTTTTCCTGTAGTAATCAAAGTTTAAATTTAGCAATTATTCCAGACTACGCCAGATATCTTGCTAAAAAATGTATTAATGGGATTCTTGGTACGCTTTATTTAATTTACTATAAATAATTATCTTATGTGAGGTAATCAAATATAAATTGTAAGTATAAATACTTATACATTTAAAAACATTCTACATTATTATTTTAAAGAATAAAAGTACATGTTAAAATTCATTTAATTTGGCAACTACTTACTCCCATTATCTAAATAAAATATTTATTACATTGATACTACATAAATATTCAGTTAATGGAACAACTGGAGAGGGAACATCTTTGACTTTATACGAACGAAAGAAAGTTGTGGAAGCATGGGTAGATGCTGTTAAGGAAACTAAACAACATTTAATGGTTCAAATAGGTGGCACAACTTTAAAAGATGTAAAAGAACTTGTAAGTAGTATAAATCATTATGCACATCAAATATGCAATTACCTGCATATAATTTTGTTTGGCTATTATTTTTTGTTAATATTATTACTAGAATAAAGTTTTAAATATAAGTAAATTAATTTAATAGGCAACACACGCTGAACAGTTAGGAGTAAATTCACTTTTGTGTCTGCCTGAGTTATATTTTAAACCTACTACAGTCGCAGAGCTTATTGAGTATTTAAAAATTATAAGTTTATCTGCTCCAACTACACCACTTTTGTACTACCATTTTCCTAAAGCTTCCATGGTAAATAGTGAGTAATTATTTTTTTTTAATATTTTTTTTAATACTAAGATTACAAATAATAAATTAATAATTAATAATACATATCTGTACAATATACAATTTGTTTGAAAAGTTCACATGGGAGCATTTTTAAACTCAGTTGGTAATCAAATCCCAACTTTTTCTGGTATTAAATTTACAAGTAATGATTTAGAAGAAGGATTTGAAGCAATGAAATCCAATCCTAGTTTAGTAATTTTTCTTGGTAGTGACACGGTTAGTATAATAATAGAAATGAAGACACTATTTATTCAAAAATAGTTTATAATATTGTACACTATTATGCAGTTAATGGCAGCTGGTTGCACTGTAGGAATGGATTCATTTATAATGACTAGCTTAAATTTTTTACAAAAACCTGCTCTAGAATTATTGGAATTTGGAAAAGGTAACTTAAATTTAAAAAGTGCTCAAGAAAGCCAGGAGTGTATTACTAATATTGTTAAAAAAATAACACAATATGGTAATTATATTGATAGCATAATTTGATTTGTATAAAAATAAAAAAAGGTAAAAATATTTATCTTCTTTCTTAATCACAGAATTTGTATTTTAAAGGTTCATGGGTTGAAACAATGAAAATTGCTATGAATTTGACCACAGATTTATTTATAGGACCACCAAGACTTCCACTTAAGCTTCTTAATAAAGAAAAAATTACAACTATGATGAAAGATTTAATTGAACTTCAAATGTCTGTTAACAAATCTGCTATGTTAAAATTGTCTTAAATTTTCCTTTTAAAAATACAATAAAAAATAATTATTTTTCTATAATTTATTATTCATAAAATTAATATATATTCAAACAAATTAAACATATTTTAATTATTATAAAGTGTTATATAATGTATTAAATTTTAATAAAATTCTATTATAAAAATTCAACATATAAATCAAATAAAATCTATCTAAATTTTCTTGATTAATAATGCATAATTATTATAAAATATCTATATTTTTAATTTACAGACAATCTGAGAAACATTTTACTGTATATAACAAACAGCAAAAATAATATAATCCTTTCAAGATTTATCTTCTTTCATATTATATCCAACCATGTTTATAAATAGTGAATAATAATATAAATTTCCAATGTACATGATCATCTAATACAAATATTAAAACTCTAATTTTGTTATAAAGAATTTGCTTTTTACATCTGTAATCAGCTATTGTGCCTTATAGAATACTTTATAGGAGTATAATATTATTTATTAAGATAAATAATTATAAATCCCATTAAATAAATATATTTATTATTCAATTACAAAGATTTCTTTTCAAATTTTAATTAGTAACAGCAGTTATTAATGTTTCATTTAAAAAGTAAATTATTTATAAATACAATTATTAAAATAATAGCAGATATTTAAGAAAAAACTTTACCGAATAGTTATTTATTTTTGTTGCAACATCATGTAATCAAACCTTACTGCAATGTAATAACCTATACTTAATTATAACATATAATCACAATTTAATACGCGGACTTGATTGGTTATTTAGGCCATAAGAATATGCAAGACATGTATACTGAAAAGATGCTTTTGAAAATGTGTTATACAATAAAATGACATCGCATTTGATTGTGTAACATACTTGTGAAATCAAGTCGGGATAATATTTCTGAAATAAAATTTATTTTAATTGCATCATGCATGTAAAATTGAGACTATATAAAATTGATTTTATTTTCTTTGACACTTGGTTTTTATATATTTCATTAAAAAAGATGTACATCGTGAATGTTTATTATACTAACAAATAAGAAGTTAGTATATTTAATGTGTTGTATAATGAATTATCGCATTAATAAATATATAAATGGCAAAATGTATATTAATGTTTTCAAAGAAATTTTTTTAGTTAATTTTATATAAACTATAAATGTTGATTATTGATAAGTAATATTAGTGTATAAGATTTTAAAAATAAATGATTTAATGGTGAAACCCGAAATATTGCAGTTTACGCATTTGTTTATTTACGTATAGTATATAAACAATCATAATTTAAGATATCTTTTAATGATTATTTAAAAAAAAATCTCTGATGTCTTACGTTAAAAAAATATATGTTTTTTGATAAACACAAATAAAAAAATTTTCTAATGCATTTTTAATACTGCATTTCGTTTAATCATTTAAAAACTTGTGACTTATATATTCTATTGATTGGTTCTGTTTTTTATATTCTATATTCTACTGATATGAACTTTCATTTATGCAAAATTCGGTTACAGAGTAACTTAAGAACTGTGAGAAGCTGAGGTATTTGAAATACGAGTACGTCGTGAATATTGGTATGGCTTCGTTACTCTGCAGTGCACTTTCGAATGTAACGCATCGCATAAAAGCTTAATTTCTTATATTTATATTAGTCGATGTAGGACTAATAGTGAAACACAAGATCTTGTAATTTATGAAACTGTGTAAAAACGTTTATTCTTGTTTAATTTGTTAGAATTTACTTTTTCTTATTTAAATTCTTAATCAAATTGTAAATGATTGCTTAAAATCTTGGAAGAGAATCCTAAGTGAAAAATGACGGTAATTTATTAAAAACAGTTTGAGTACTAAAATGTGTAAAATATTTTTTTATTTTTTTTAATTACAGAAAATTCATTGCGCTTATGACGGTCTTATTGCACCTGTATTCACTCCGTTAAACAATGATAAGTACGTATACATTGGCCTCCCAAAATTATTGAGTAAACTTGTACCTACTAGTTGTACTCTATTATTATATTTATTTCTTTAGGAATCAAACTTTGAATTTATCTGTGATTCCCAGTTACGCTAAATATCTTAAGTCACAAAATATTGATGGTGTTTTAAGTAAGTATATATATATGTATATATATATAAAATGTCAAATAAACATTTTTTTTAATATTCTTATACGATTAGTATAAAAATGTTTTTTTTATATATATCTTAAGCATTTTAGACCCTATTCATTTTTCTTATTCTTAGCACTCTAACTATGTAATATAAAACCAAGTTTCTACATAAAAAAAAACAGAAATTTCTACGTAAAATATTCAATTGAAATTAAATTATTAAAAATTAAAAACATATCCAGATTTCACATGCCTTTTTACGATTATTAAATAAAATATATAGTAATTTTTTTCATCTTAAAATACTGTGAAAATATTTTGTTGAGATATTGTTAATTTTTTTTTCTCCTTCATTGCTGCTATCTTTATCCCAAAATTTTGAATACGGCGGGTAAATGAAAACCATGACGTTACTGCGCATAATTGCAGGCCTTATTTCTCGTATCTTTATACAGTTATTCGTTTGTTGTCAAACTGATTTAGTATAATTGAATAATTTCTGCCCATGCTATTTCTATGTCTGATGATTACTATTTGAATCAAAGTTTTTCATTTACTGAAGTAAAATTTGCCCAAATGGGTGATCCATTTCTCAATAAATAATGATTATTAAATTATCAACCCACTTTATTTCGGGCAAGTGTCGTATATCTCATATATTCACTTATTAGCTGAAAATTTCTAAGCGACAATTAACGCACTTCGATTAATTAAATAGTCCCTTCACGAAATTATGTATATTAAGTGCATTAGTAAAGGAATATTTCACAATTTGTGCAAGGATACTAAATTAACGAAACCATTTGTAGAGCGTACTATTTAACGTAAAATAACAACAACTATATTTAACACTCCTTTTGTTCACTTATGGAAAATTGGTAGTGTTTAGGAGGGTTTAGGAATTGTTTACTTAAAAATTTTTAATTTATTGCTTGATAATCACGGCTATAGTTGGACGCGTATGGTTTTAAGATTTTTTTACAATGTTTTGATTCGAAATCTATCTTATGTTTTGTCGAACAATTATAATTTTACCGCTCATTTATAAAAATTCTCGATACCTTATTTCATAATCACAGTGTGCTTTATAAAAGAAACAATTGCGAAACAAAAAAGTTATGCATTCTTAAGAAAAAGGAAAGAAAAGAAGATGATAAAATTGCCCTTGATTAGTGCGTATGTTTTCTTAATGTTAGGTCTCGCGTTTTAGTTTAGTCCAGACAGTATGCCGACCGAGAGGAGATCTGTCATACGAAAGGATACATTGATCTGCAACAGGTAGCATAAAAATTGAAAACATTGTTTTTCAAACCGTTGTAATGCATCTGAGATATAAATAAAAACGATGTAATGTAAAAAATACTATTTATCTATCTGAAATTAAAAGCTACTTGGTCAAATTTTTACAAGCAGTTAGCGGTTACATTAAATTAAATAACCATTAAAATAGTTAACTTATTTTTTTTATATTTTAAAAAATCTTAAAATAATCTAAAAAGTAGGATTATACTAATTATACTAATACGTTATATTTTGAATTACAACAGATTCTGTATTCGTTTTTCAATATACATATTTACAAAATAATCAAAATCAGATCCAGTAATCATTTTTTTTTCAATACTATAAGATGTTTGTTATATACAGCGTGTGCTCCTTTTATCCTCAAATTCAAGCAATATAAATTTATCACGCGTCAACTCTTGCCTACGTAACTCAAAGTAGAGAAAGAGATAACCGATATTATCTTCATTGCGGGCAGTGATGCGAAATTTGGATTGTGCGCACTAGCAATTTTAGGTTTCACTAGCCGACGACACGGAAAATGTTGGTAGAGTGGGGTCAATCAAAAACAATTGTAGCAGAAATAACTAATAGGGTAAGTGTAAAAAATGCACTGCCTTTTTCCCTAGAAATTTCACAATAATTTTGCTTTTAAATAAAACCAAGGATCACAATCTATAAAATATGTTTTCATAATTTTCTTTTAAAGATAAAAAAAACATATACATGTAATATGTGCACATATAAGTGTAGCATTTGTCATGGTGAATTATTATATAGTCAATACGAATATTAATCACAACTATACTACTATTAAAAACTATTTCAAGGTTAATGTATTTATATGTAAAAAAAGTCACAAAAATTATTCGAAATTCTTGTCTTTGTGCATATTCGTATATATATCAAAATATATCAAAAGAAACTATAAAAAAAATATTTTATATTTTGTAATGACAATTTTGATTAAAAAAAGGCGGTACGTTTTTACACTTATGTTGCCTTATTTTTCCTAAAGTTAATTAGTTATTTCATCTCGTTTTCAATTCTCCCCACTCTACTAGCATTTTTCATGACACCAGCTAGTGAAACTGTAAATCGCTAGTATGCAGAAAACAAAATGTGAACATCTTGCATCACACGTTGCAGGTCTATCGTTTGGAATAAACTTAATTTGTCCGAACATGAGGTAGACAATTGTTAGAAATTTTGATTGACTATCTAGAATCTCTTCGATCGGTATGGGAAATCCAGAAAATAAGATGCCAGAAGGACCAAAACTTCCAGAAAAAACCCTACATTCTTCTTTTCCGGACAAACTTCCTACCAGGCGCTAGACTTATTATTCCTACCTTTTTATATTGTTACAAAATAAATTTGATATAAAATTTTATTTTTTGAATTTCATTCTTACATTTTTTATCATAGTCTAATATTTAATCAAACAGTTAATGGTACAACCGGAGAAGGAACGTCATTAACTATTAATGAACGAAAACAAATAGCAGAGGCTTGGGCAGATGCCATTAAAGATACTAATCAATACCTAATGGTTCAAGTCGGTGGAACATCTATTAGAGATGTTAAGAAACTTGTAAGATTATAGTTTTAAAGATTCACTTTAACATCTTTAAAAAAACACTATAAAAACACTTCTAAAAAAATTTTAGGCTAAACATGCTGAGACTATAGGTGTCGACTCTATTTTATGTTTACCTGAATTATATTTCAAACCTACTAATACAAATGACCTTATCGAATATTTGCAACTAATTGGAGAATGTGCCCCAAAAACACCATTGTTATACTATGATTTTCCAAAAACTTCAATGGTGAATAGTAAGTGCAATATTTGACAAATTTTGATAGCTACGCTTACTTCTATAACTTTACAGCTTATTTTATTTATATAGTTGACATCGGACAGCTTTTTAAAATGGTTAATGAAAAAATACCAACTTTTTCTGGAATAAAAACAGATTTGGAACGTGGTTTACAAGCAAAGCGAGCAAATAGTAATTTAAAAATTTTTCTTGCTGGAGATATGGTAAATCTTTTAATAAATTTTACTTATAATTAAAAAAAAATAAATTTTTTTTTATTATATTGCAGTTAATGATTGGTGGATGCGCTGCAGGTTTTGATTCGTATATAATGACAAGTTTAAATTTTATACCGCAACCAGCTTTCAAATTATTAGAATTTGAAAAAGGATGTAACGATTTAAATAATGCTCGACAAAACCAGAATTATATTAATAAAATTAATAGTGTAATTACTTCCTATGGTAAATTATAAATAATTTTAAATTGATATGAATACATTTATTATATTTACTGATAAATTTATGATTGCTATCTTTATAAGGTGGATGGGTTGAAACAATGAAAATTGCTATGAGCTTAATTACGAACATAAATATGGGTCCTCCACGAGCTCCATTAAAATTTCTTACAAAAGAAAGCATTGAATTAATGAATATAGACTTAAATAATATTGGGATAAAAACCTTCAAGAACGTACTAATCGACACATTTTAATTTACTAAATTTTATAATAACTTTTATACATTTAAAGCACAATTCAAGGTATTAAATTGTTATTTATCGTTTTTTTAGTATATTTTTCCTCATAATGTCAATAAATATTTTGCGTCGGTGCAGGTAGACAATCGAAAAACATATATATTGCGATTGATATTTTATTACTATGTATGTACACATAGTTTGCGTTCACATATAAAACATGTTCTTATTTTTAAGTAAAGTAAAACAATGGCAAAAGGTAAAGGATATATTTATTTGTATGTTACTTGCAACACTTTGCAGGTAGAAGTATAAGAACCCACATTATATCATTATCCTTTGCTGCTTCTCTTATATAAGTTTAATTTTATGTTTCGATCATTAATAAAAACATGTTAAACTATTTCAAGAAACGTTGTTAGCTATTTTTCATGATGCATAAAAATTGAGTTATTTTGTCGTGACACTGAATTGATCCAAATTGTCTCCATGCCATACGTACCTAAATTCAGTGGATATTTTCCTTTCAAGTACATGCCCTACGATATTTCTTATTTTGTAAAAATTCGTTAATCGAGAATCACCCTCGGGTCGTCATTGGAATGCTCTTTGAATCCTATCAAAGGCACTCCCATCGTGTTATGATGAACCAACCAATGAACCCTATGGCCTGGTTGGTCATATTCAAAGTTTTGCCAGTTGCGCCAAGGGCACGCTCTTTTTCGTCCAGCTGATAGCCCAGGCTGTTGTTTCGTATGCTTCGGCTCGTGTGATTCGCCCTCGTTCCCTTGGGCCGCCTCCTGTCCCACTTGTCCTCTACTTGTAATACTGTTAACAATTGCACGGCCATGAAATTTCATCCAACCAGTAAAATAAAAAAAAAATGTCTGTTTTTACTCTAAAGAGCTATTTTGATGGAAGCGTACACTTCTACCTTTACAGTGCCACGCTAGGACTATTTACAATTTTCGTGAGAAAATTATTGCTTCTTAAACCAATAGTTGTTCTCCTGGCTTATTTATATTTATTCTTGTGGCCGAGTAAATTCGCTTGTCATACATTATTTAAGAATTACACTTTATCGATCCCTATCCTACAGCCAAAACTCACATTGAAGTATTAACTGTGATGATGTGCTACGTTCACTACGTTCCGCTGACTTTGCAATTCCAGATCAAATTAAAAGATTTTTTGCGTTAAGAGAAATCCATACCTACCATCCATCCTCTTTACTCTTGACAAATATGAGCATGAAAAACATTTCCAGAACATCGTCTAATGTTCTCATAGGACGCTACGTACTATGTCTCATTAAACTCCAATCTATGTAACCTAGGCGATTAGAGGGAACTACCGGTGCTATAGACTCGGTGATAGAACTTCGGCTGGCTTCCAAAGACGACCTACTATGACCAGTATAGAGTACAATTGTAATAGAGTAGAGAGTAGGGTTGGTGGCCGGATGCCGTTGGATTTCTTTCTGTAGAACTTGTTAAGGTTGTTTAATTTTAAACTTATATTTAAATCACAAGCCGTTTCCGCTCGATAAGACCGCGTTACTGTTCTCTACCTTCGTCCGGTAGGTCTTAGCCGGGCTGAGTTTGTCTTCCGTACTCGAGTCTATTAACTTCGGTCCAACTCTTCGCGGCGGGGTGAGAGCTGTATATAAACCTAAAAACTACGTCTACATCGCAAGGTCGTCGTCTGGGTCGTCTTCGTCGAGGCTGAGGACTCCTCTTTCGAGTGCAGTGACGCGATGAATCGTCATCTATGTCGTCGTCGAACCATCAGTTGTTAATTGGCCGTCTTACCGATCGTTTGCTCTGTCCGTCGAGCTTTCGTGGCTAACGCCGTCCTGGTCAATATTGAATCGTGGTTGCAGTCATCGGGGTTATCGGTATCAAGGTCTTTAAATCGTGATTCGCTATACTCACCATTTTCTCAATCATTTGACCAAGGATCGAGAACACCTATTGCGATATCGGACATTTTGTGACATCAAACTCGTTTAGAACTAACTGAGTAACGGAATGCGATCTGCCTTTGAGTACGTTTTTGATTAATCATTAAGTGAAATTATTCATTTAAGTATGTAACTGGAAGTGTTGCAGGAGTATAGGGTTAGGACTTTTAGCCGGTTTTCATAAAATTCTGTTGCTTGTTTAGGTTTAATATATATATTTTTTAAAGGTAGTTCACTCCCGCTCTAGGAATCTCAAATCTTGTCGTCCGCTTTCGTCCGGGTGTGGTTAGTCTGGTCAGGTTTGCCGTCTTCAGGCGGGCGATGCGGTGAGGTCGATCACCTCGGATCCTCTTCGTTGCATCGGAGTGACGGCAGTGTGCAATTCTGGAAATGTCGTCAGGGTCCGGTGACGCGGTGTGGCGCCAATGACGCCTTCGTCAGGGTCAGGGTTATTCAGTCGTTGATTGGCCGTCGGACGATGACTCGCTTGGTTAGGTCGAACCGATCGGTCACCCGGTCTGTCGGGCCGAAGGGCTTAATTTTATTCTTGCCGTCGATGTGCCGTCAGTGCCGAGGATTTCGTCGTCGTTGGAGTCTCGGGTTCCCGGGAACCTCGTTCCCGGGTTTTCAACATGTGGTGACGTGGGAGCGGCATATGACAACGGGTACTGGCAGCGCAGTTGACCGTCGGCTGCTGCTGCACTCGGTTGGGCCTTGGGTAAATCGTGTTCTGTTTCTTGTGTCTTTATGTCATTGAAAAAACATTGTTCTTAGTATCAGTGTGTCGCTCTTCACCCGAGCCAGAGCAGAAGGGGGCGAAAAAAATAGATCTCTTGGGAGTTGAGGGTGTAACGCACCAGTGGTCGTAGCTCAGGACAGAGGGAATCGTCGGGAGAAGGAGAGTGTGGGTCCGCGTGCGAAAGTGTCTGGAGCAGCACCTGAGTGCCGCTTTTATTTCCAGGGAGGCTCGGCGGAGCCAATTTTACCAAGGCGACTGTGCACTTGGGAGCATCGTTCGTTCCTTGCCGGGTATTCTTGGTGCGCGCGAGCGGCCGCAATTCCCTCCGGAGGAGACGCTCGCCAAGTGGGTAGACTTGTTTAGCGTAGCGGTGAAGTAGCGTGGGGCTAGCTGGTGTTGGCGGGCACCCGGAGCATCACATGCAGACGCCGCACTGTCCGTCAGCGTGGCGTTGCATTATAGAAAAATGACGACGCGCGTAGCGTAAGCGCGAGCTCTGTCAACTTGTTGCACCGTCGGCTGCTGCAAGCAAAATAATGTCTATTATATGGGAGATCTGATTTTACCCTGAACTCACCATAGAAAAATTTATGATCTTTCCTTGTGCTTAAGCCTTGGATTTAAGATTTAATCATTGTATCCAAAAAAAAACATATTTATAAGTAAATTTAGAATTTCGACGTGAAGTCCCGTCGCTAAAACCGTGAGTTGTCTAGCTGTCATAAAAATAGTACCGCGGCCGGCTGAACTTGCCGAATCGGGAAAAAACACACGTCGTAGAGGAGCCTCAGGCACCGCGTGAGCGATCGGCTCCAGAGCAGAGGAAGGGCGAGAGCCGCCCTAACTTCGGCCCGCGATGAGGCAGCGAGGAGCTCCGGAGCCTCCGCTATGATTAAAACGATAAAAGAAAATAATAAAGTATGCTTATGTCACTCGGTGGGTAGGGGTTCGGTGGGATGAACAAGGCACGTTAAAACATTGTATCCTTAATTTCATAATGTACTACTAAGCCTCTGTATACTCGAAACCCTTCCGCTATTGTTTTTGCAGTTTGTCCCCTCCATCGAAACATTTTAAGTTACATGAAACTACGAAAGGCGCAGACCTCCATTGCGCAGCTTTTTCCTTGCGCAGAAACGAAATATTCTATAAACTTGCATCCCCGAAATATTTAAGTAAACAAAGTTACGTCGAATGTTCTTTAAAAGTATATATAAATAAATATATATAAAAAAGCTCAAAATGTGTATGAATTATTAAAAAAGTAATTATTTTATTTTAAAAATATTAAATTGTGAATACTTTTAAAGAATGTTTTATTTTGAAAATGCTGTACCTTTTTAATTTACGATCTTATAGTTTGAGTGTAGGTTATATCAGATTCCACGTGATCAACGAATAATGAATATTTGTGTATTGTGTAATTTTAATAGAAAAAATATTTCTATAGAAAGTGTAATTTTAATAAAAGGATACATGTTTGATAAAATATTAAATGTACCGTTCAACTGAGAAGATATAGATATTACAATTTCTTCATCAATTTTTATAATGTTAGCAAAATCACTTTTTGGCTTATCAGCATATTTAAGGAATTTAGCATATTTTCATCAATCAAAAATTATTGATCTACTACCTTACCTTACACCATTATCAGGTTATACACGAATTATAAATACTTATAAACTTTTATATTATAAACTTAAAATGATTTAATATTGTGTATTATTATTATTATTATTGAATTTACTTTTTTCAGTTAAAATAAATCAATTATCGTATTATTTTAATGGTAGCAATAGATTATTATGTCAGAAAGCTTTGAATACAAAAGTCCTTCAAACGTCTAATTTAATTAATAGTAAAGAAATAAGTGGATCAGATATATTCAATACAGTAGTAGTTTTAACAAGGCTATATGATACTGATAAAATGAAACTGGATAAAGAAGAAGATAAAAATGCAATAACTAATGTAATACATAATTTAATAAAAATTCATGGACACAAATTAGAAATATGTATAATTCTAAATATATTACACATTTTAATTGATTGTAAAATACCAAACATACAAGAACTTATTGAAATTTTTTTACAATTCATAAAGAAACAGCTAATGAATTTAACTCCAAAAGATTATCAAGAATTAACTGATATAAATTCAAAAATACAATCAAACTCACTTCGGCAATTCATGTATAAAGATTTATTACAGAAATTAAATTTGAAAATATCCATGGATTTAGATAGAAATAATTTGGATTTCCTAATTAGTGCTTTTATGAATCAGAAAATTGATGTAGAAAAACTCAATTTAGCTTTAGAAGCAATAAAGAACTATGATCTTGAAAATGCCTCTTTAAATACTATTCTGAATTTAATAAATGCCTTTAGTTATGTACCACAATTTCCAGAAAAGTACTATGATATTTTAAATCGAACCCATGCATATTTAGTTCAACATTCTTATGAAATAAAGACCAGCGACATTATATTTTTATTACATAATCTTACTTATGCAATACAAAACAACAGGTATGTATACAAATGTTTGTACACATCATTTAAATATAAAATTAAAAATAATTACATTTATACTTTTTCCTTAGAAATCGAGAATTTTACAACGAAATGCTTTTTAACAAATGTGCTGAAGTTCTGCAATCACGCAATGTGAATTCTGTGATTGCAGCAAAATGTTTAAGTATCTTTACAACTATAAGGCATATGCAAAAATTTTTATTAGACTACACTTCATTACAATATTTTAAAGATAAAAGTAATAATATAGAGTTTAATGAAGAGTTTGTACTAACATCCTTAATTAATGCATATGCTCAAAATGGATATAAGGATATGCATCTTCAGCAATTAATAACAAATTTAGAGAAATTTATAAAACCATGCAAATCTGTCAAAATGCTAGATTTATCTATAAGTTTTGCAGTCTTAGATCATTATAATACTCTTATTTTAGATGAAATATTTAACAATGAAGAATTTTATTTTAATTTGGCTGGTAGGAAATTTATTAGCTTGTGGCAAAGGTTAAAAACAACATCGAGTTATACTGGACCACAGCCATCAGAAAAATGTATTAAAAAATTTACTATGTGGCATACAAAATGTAATTTTACATTACTTCCATATCTTGAAAAAGGCTTAGGTGGAGCTATATATGTTAAAAATAATCTTAAAACTAGATTTTGTCATCAAATTGGTATAGAATGTTATATAATATATATATATATATATATATATATATATATATTTATTTATTTATTTACTCAAATGAAAATATAAAATTAAAATTATCTTTTAGAGTACGTTACTATGTTCAGAAAAGGAGGATATCCTGTTGCCATCAACAATGTAGGGGATAAAGGTGTAGAATACATAGAAGACTTACAGGTGCCAATTAATTCTCAAATGTATGTATACTTCAAAATGTTTAATTATTTTTTGATAAATATTCAACTAATGTACTTTTTCAGAGTTCTTATCTTTGAAACACCTATTTATTGGTATTTTCAAAATTCAGATCAACTTTTGGGTAAACATTTACTATATTTAGAAACCCTGAAAGCCTTATCTTTTGAAATAGTTGTAATAAATTTAAGTAAATGGAAAAAAATAGAAGAAAATGATAAAATACCATATTTAATGAAAGAAATACACTCAACTTTAAATTGTGAAAGTAATTTTATGCTATAAACTAAATTATTAATAATATAAATATGATTGTAAATAAATCTGTAAATATAGTAGATTGATATTTATAATAATCATATTTGTTACTTATATGATTTAATTAAATTTTAATGTTTAAGAAAAATACATAATAAAAATTACATTTTTAATATATGTTTTACGTTGTATCAAATGATATAAATGATTACAAAAATAAAACTATCCATAATAAATTTAACATTACAGCATTGTACATAGTAAATATATGTATAGAAACTACTAATAACCAATCCATAAAACATGATCATTTAAAATTGAACTCTGTCAATTAAAAAACATTAAATAAATCTGTTGTCTGGTTTAAATTGTACAGCATATATGCACACACGCATATACACATGTAAATACATATGTATATATAAATGTTTTAAAATTAAATTTCCATTTATAAATATACATTATGTAAATCTAAAAAATTTTTTTTGGAAATATCAATTACTGTGCATTCATAATATTCATATACAATTATATTATATACAATTATATGAATATTATGAAGTGATATAATTTTTTTTTTAATGATTATAACTAAGTCACTTTTCAAAGGATTTTTTTTTAACTGTATATTATAATACACAATTAAGACTTTAATACAATAATTCTGTGGTTATTTTTTTTAGATGAGAATTTCTATATTAATTTGATATTACATCAGATTATTAAATATAAAAATCATTGTGATCTTATAATTCCTTGAATAGTTGCCCATATATGTAATCATATATCTATAAATTATACACATATTTTTATCCTTTTTTGAATCAGTTTTAAATATTAAAGAAATTAATTTATTTGAAACTGCATAGAATTTTTTAAGGCTTCTGTAACTATCATAAATGATAATACAATTTTATTTAAAAAGATGCTCTCAAATAAATTCGTTAAAAAATGGAGAAAAAATTATAAATTTCTCATAATATTTAGTGACAAGGTCTAAAAAAGTTTCTGTAAAATTATAATTTCTTAAGAAGATACCTATTCCTTAAACTGTTACATGCAATAATTCAAATAATACAATTTAAACCTCTTATAGTTCAAAATTAATAATTAAAACTTCAGCGGTTCATGAAGATGCTACACTATTTTGAGCTTAAACATAAAATATTAGCAATTTTGTTGGTTTCAATATTTTTCTTGAGGTTGGTGACTGTTTATAAAACATTAATACAAAGTCGAACTTACGCTTAATATTAAAATCGTTTGAAACTCGTATAATGATTTTAATTTTTTTTTTTTATTTTATACAAATCAGGTTTAAATTAAAAACAACACAACATAATTTAATTTCTATTGATCTTTGACTGTTTAAAAACAAAATTAATTACTAACCGATAATTGTGATTCGTGACATTTTTCACTACCGATAAATTAAATGTATGACAATGGACAATGTATACTGTATAGTAGACAGTTAATAGTAAGTAAGATAGTAGTATAGTGTACAGTGTACACTGTATAATTACAGTGTATACGAAATGGTTAAATTAACCATGTTTCAAATGCGTCAAGCACTTGATTATTTCAAACGATAAATTTTAATATATTTGCATTAATAATAACAAATAGCAAGGATATGGAATAGGAATAAAACAAATAGCGATTTATTTACGATGTCAATATCGATATAAACGCTTTTAAAGGATAGATGACTCATCACCTTATAGATATGCAGATTAAATTTGATTACAATTACCAATAAAAATTTACTTTAGTTAATTTATAAGAATTTTTCTTTGACACCATTGTTAAGAAATAATTGTTTAACAAGGTAAAATCTAATATTTGAAGAGAACTGTATTTAAATATTTATTTTTCAAGGGCTAAATTCAAAGTTCAAATCTAGTTATGGATAGTTATTTTAAAAAAAATGTCTAATCGTAGTTTTTAAAGAAAAAAATTATTAATGCTAGACAAAGTAAAAATATCAACACAACAAATTCCTATTAACGAAGTTATTTTATTACAGATTTAAAAAGAGTTCTGTAAACATGTTTCTTAAAGAAAATAATAACATTAATATATTTTGTTAATGAATTTTAGAACCCTATGATATAAAATTATAAACAGTCCCTTTATTTTAGAATTTTGTCCATATTTATCTTTTTTTTGTTAATATAAATTTAGGTACATTCAGTTAGATTTTTTGGAGCTGCATTTGTTTGTTAAATGATAACTATCAAGAATTATTATTTTAATGTTAGCGCTATAACATACGAATAAGTTATTATCGATTAATTAAATTCATTTATTAAATACTCAAAATGTAAAATATAAATCTTAATATTGATCTTATTTTTAGACTAAATTTTTTAGGTTAACTGTAATTAAAGTTGCAAAAAGGTTTATTTAGTTTTGTTGTTCTGAAATCACATTATTGAATGGAAGAAAAACATTTATTATATATTACAGTTCTTTAATTTACATTTTCTTAATGATTTTTTAATTTATATAAAAAAACAATTTTTCTAAAATAAATTTTTGAATTAGACTTAGGAAAAAAAAACAAATTAAATATTTATATAATTATTACAGTAATTCATATTCTAAATTTAATATTATACAATTATTACAGATTTTATAATTCATTATACGTAAAACAAAAATGTTAAAATTAGATAAATTGCATGAATTGCACGAGCCTATTTTACTCAAAAATATAATACACACTACAAATGAATTCAGTAACTGGGAACTAATTGATTGGAGTTTAGAAGATTTTGCCGACAAGTGTGGAGATCTAAAATTACCATTCAGGGTTGGGAAAAATATAGAAACTATTGTAAGTAATAAAGTTTAATGTATTTTTCATTTTTTTTTATTTTAAAATATATTTTTGTTTCTTTGGTTTTATTTAGAATCCACAATGGGAAGTTGAAACTCCAATTGAATATAAAAGCGTAAAAGAATTTTTGAATGATATAAAGCAAGAAAATGATTTAACTAAATGGTTTTATTTTGATTACAAACATATGAATCAATGGTTTAAAGAAAAGCCAGAAATTTCTAAGTCTTTTGATTGGCAACAGTTTAATTTAGATTTAGATGGAATGGATTCAACAATATGGATTGGTAGCAAAGGTGCACATACTAATTGTCATCAAGATACTTATGGATGTAATCTGATTGCACAAACACATGGAAGGTATGTGGAGTATTTTACAAATTACTAAAAATATATTGCACACATATAAATACACATAAAACTCTACTTGTATAGATTTATAGGATATAAAAAATTTACAAATACTTGTATAAATATGAAATGTTATTTATTTATAGAAAATTGTGGTTATTGTTTTCACCTGAATGTACTGATTATATGCAGCCTACTCGGATTCCATATGAAGAATCAACAATTTACAGTAAATATAATTTTTTTACTCCAAGTGAATTTGAAATTCAATCCATTAAAACTATGCCTAGTAGTGTAAAGATTGTAATACTTGAACCAAAAGATGTGCTGTTTGTTCCCAAAGGATGGTGGCATTATGTAGAATGTTTAGACACTAGCTTAAGTGTCAATATCTGGTTACCGTTAAAAGAAGATTGCAATGCTAGATTACAAGAGACTCTTGTACATTTAATTATGAATACAATTGGTACTAGTATTCCAAAAACTATTGATCAACCAGATTCAAATTTGCAAGAATGTATGCAATTTGTAAGTATACCAAAATAGTGGTTTCATAACGTTATTAAAAATTCTGCCCTTGTGCTATAATAATGTAGAGTATTATAGTAATTATAATGATATTAAGATCCAATATGTTACATTAATTATGAGACTTTTTTAGGTAGACAAATCTCTTCAAGAATGTAAAGAACATGAAAAAGATATTGAACCATTACAAAAAAGGCAAAAAATAATTATAAAAACTTCAGATTTTTTAGAAAATTTAAAAACAAAATACCATAACCATATAAAACTACTTTCAGATTTAAATTGTCTAAATATGAATGTTTTTATTAACAAAAACAATGTCACAAAAATTAACAATATTGAAATAGATCACAATATCAATAAAATTAATGATCCAAAAGAATCAACTGTTTTAGAAGCAGTTATTAATGCTTTATGTCATCCTTCAATTACATCTAAAGTATCACAAATTTTATTAAGCAAAATTGTACGAAAATAATTATTGTAATCAATACAAAATTCTTATTAGTAATCTATATAAACTTAAGCAATACAATTTAAAAACCTGTATATATTTTTAATAATATTTTTTATTATTAAATGCGTTAAGGTATATTTTTAATTTAATTATAAAACTGTAAATATATACTATATGAACACTAGACTATGATTCTATTATTTATTGCAATGTAATGTAAATGAATCTGTGATAATAATAATAAAAACTAAAAATAATTGATGCAATTAAATTCGATTCCAATTATATTAAACATAATTATTTTAAATGTATTAATAGTAATTACGAATCATTAAATAAGTTTTCAGTAGAAAATTGTAAAATGTTTTATAATTATTGAAATCTACTTTATTTTATAAACACTTTTAATATATTACTCAAATATTATTATTCAAATATTTAATATTTGTTTTTCAAATTATAATTTTTTTTTTATATACTATATTTATAGACTAACAAATTTTATATAACAAATCAGGCTATTTGAAACAAAGAAATAAGGAATTACAAAAATTAACATTTTTAATAGAATAAATAACAACATTTAAACCAAAAAATTGATTTTTATTTTAATATAATATTAATACAATTTTAATAGTCATACTAAAAAATAAATGATAATAATTTTCTTACTACAAAATTAATTTTTGTAGACTACAGTAAAAAAGTTGAACCCTTAAATTAAAAAATAAATATATAATGATAATAGAACATACAATCTGTTTTTTAATGTATAATAAAAATTGCCTTACCATATGCTTACATATAAGATATCTTTAATGAATTAAGTATTTCTATTTTACTGCTTTTAAAAATTATTGTAAAATTTATGATTGAACATTGAAATTGCGGCATACATGTTTTCGATTTCATAATTTAATTTAAAAAAATACCAAGTAGAATAAGAATATACTTGGAAAGGAATTAGACAGGCGCATGCGTATTAAAAATGAAACAGTAAAATAGAAATATTTTTATTGCCAAGTAGTTCGTGTAAAAATAATTAATTTTATGGAAGTGATAAAATTACACTTAAATGAAATATAGGATTTCCGAATAACATTCATAAAAATTTAACCATCCGATTTTCTTGTAATTCTACAATTAAACTAATAAATTTCTGATTACTGTTGTAATGTCACAATACAAAGATGACCTGTCATTGCTAAATAAAAATTAAATATACAAACGTACAAAATATTAATTTAAAAAATTAATGTTTAAAAAAATATATTAATACTGAAAGTATATTTTTTCAATTAAATTCGTATAAATTGCTAAACATTAAAAAAATGGGTCTCCTAACAATATTAAAGAAACTTAAAAGAAAGGAAAAAGAGATGAGAATTCTGATGTTGTATGTATTTTTTATTATCTCACAATAATTTTTTTTCAAAAGTTTGTAAGAAATTTCTAAGAAAACAGCTTTATAAAATTTTTTCTTAAAATTTTACACAAAGATGTACACATTGACAAGTTTTTAATTTGCAGAGGCTTAGATAATGCTGGAAAAACAACAATAGTTAAACGATTGATTGGTGACCCTATTGATGTAATATCTCCAACATTAGGTTTCAATATAAAAACACTAGATCATAATGGATATAAACTCAATATCTGGGATGTTGGAGGTCAAAAATCATTACGAACGTATTGGAGAAATTATTTTGAAAGTACAGATGGATTAATTTGGGTAGTAGATAGTGCGGATCGAAGACGTTTAGAAGATTGTAAAGAAGAAATGCATAAATTATTGAAAGAAGAACGATTAGAAGGTGCAACGCTATTAGTTTTAGCAAACAAACAAGATTTGCCTGGTGCAGTTCCAACAAAAGATATTGTATCAATTTTAGATTTGGATAATATTAAAACACATCATTGGAAAATTTATAAAACCTCAGCTATTACTGCTGAAAATCTTTTAGAAGGTATAAATTGGATAACAAATGATATTTCTAAGCGAATTTTTTACAAAACTTAATTGATTTAATTTTAAATTATAGAACTAAAAGTATTATAAATGTTAAAATATTTTTATATTTCTTCTCAAATTAATTTTATTTATAATTAAAATTTTTATACTGTTATGTGCTGTTTTTATTTTTACATCTCACTTTTTTTTTTTCTGAAAAAAAAATTTTCAAATTAGTATTTTAAATGTACATCGTTTCGTTATAGGATACGAATTTACCTTAGTCTTGTTCTTTCCTTTCAAAGGATTTTTCTTTCTTTTTGATTTCCCTTTTTGTTTACGTATTGATTTCTTCATTTTTTTTTTAGTCTTTGATTTTTTTTTATTAACAGATCCATTTGAAGTTTCTGGTAATTTTGGTAATTCTGGTAATTTAACATTTGGAAAATATGATCTATATGATCTTTTTAATGCACCTATATCAACAGTACTTTTAGCTACTAAAAATTGATACATTATTTCATTTGCTAAATTTTCACTTATTTTTATTTTAGACTCATTTAATAATTCCATGAATCTTACTGAAAATTTTGATAAAATAGTAGGCAATTTGTATAATAAATAATAATTGTTAAAAAATGATAAAAGTTAAACCTTTTGGTATGCTATCATCTTCCAGCGATAATACAAATAGACCAAAATCTTTGCGTTCCTTCTTTTTTTTACAATTCATTGCTTCATAGTTAGCTGTCTTGAAGAAAAGCTCAGTTAAATCTGGCCCAACAATAGTAAAATTTTCCAAAATACCACCAATTGTAATATCAAGATTTGGTTTCATATTTTTTAACCATTGCATTGCTTGAATGGCATCTTTTGTTATCCATAAGTTACCAAAACTTAAGATCAATAAAGGACAATTAATAAATTCATTTGAGGCAAGAGCTTTAATGAATAGTGAAACTGCATGTGGGTTTATTGGATTCTTATCAAGCAATAATTCATGCAAAGATTTGTTAACTACTAATGCATGTGCCATTTTTGATACTTCATGATCAGTAAAACGGTTTGCTAAAAAATTGATTTTTGTAAACTTATTATATTTAGCCAACGTAATATTGTTTATTTGTTTTTCTAATTTTTTGACAAAAAATAATAAAGGCTTAACGTAAAAATGACTGCTAATATTAGTTTTATAAGTACTTATATATTATTTTAAATTATTATATTTGGTATATATCGATGGTTTAATAAAGAGCACATTTTATTTTCTATTAAAACTATAAAATGTTATTGATTAATAATGCATATTGTAAGTACCTGTTATATTCATTTTTTTAATCATTTTTGAATTACTAATAAACTCATCGATGCCAGGAAAGCAGCCCTTTCCTAGTGAATTCCATGATAAATCAATATCTGTGAGTATTACATTGTCAATTAAACTTTTAAATATGATTGCAGAAGCTTCATTGGAAGAAAAATTATTCCAACTTAGATTTAAAGATAAAAGAGATTGAGATTGTGTAATCATTTTTTCTAAGGAAGCCATTGAACCTTCATCAAGTTTGTTATTCGAGATATTAATACTTTGCAATAAAGTATTAGCTGCCACTGCATTTGCAATGTAAAAAAAACCTTGATTTCCAAGCTCACAGCTGCTTAAATTAAGATCTCTTAATGACGATGACATACTTAAGCCTTCTTCAAGTAATTTTGCTCCTTTTATTCCAATTTTGCAATGTGCTAAATTGATTGAATTGACAACGTCATTAAGAAGCAAAAGTTTATTTAAATAGCAGCAGGCATCTGATGAGAAAAAGTTCTCCTAAATTAAAAAAATATCAACAAACGGTATGTGGACATAACTAATAGAAAAATAATAATTAAAATATATAAGAAATACAATATCACCTGAAAATCTAAAATTTTTACCGTAGTATTTGTAATCAATGCTTCAATTAAAGGTACAAATATTTTTGAATCTAAGTTGTAGTATTTTAAATTTACTTTGTCACTTTTTAATTGTGATCTTAAGCAGCTGATTGGTGTTAATCCAAATAATTTAACCATGTCATAAAATTTTTCAATTCCATCTGGTTTATATGCCACTGGACTTTCATACAGCATCCAAAATGCAGAATTCAAGCCTGAGTTATTTGGAACGGGATAACATTTGTACAAATTCGAAAATCTTATTTCATTAGCTTGCAATTTGCTTAAATAATTTTCTGTATTTTTTCCTTCAAATGATTCAACACTCTTGGCTTCATCGGAAGAAAAAGATAATATTGTTCCTAAATCATCCGTCTAAAAATAGTAGCTGTAAGAATATTGAAAATAAATGTTATTGACTTATTTACGTACCTCTTTTGACAATTCCCTTGAAATAAGGGAATTTTCTTCACTTTTAGCTTCATTGTCAAACTCTGGAATACACTTTTCTTCAAAGTCATCGATATAAATCATTTGAAACCCCTTTTATAAAAAAAACACTCAAAAATATTATATAGCTCATTTATCGTTTAAATAAAATATTGTAAGTATATTATATTTTATTGTTGTTTAAACGCAAGTATTTTTTGTGTTACATTAATTCTTACATATATATATATATATATATATATATATATATTAATAATCACATATTTGTGTACTGGAAGCTTTAAGGTTTAACTTACTTGTATTTCTTCCATGATTTATATATAGGGTAAAATTCTGTACTTTGATAATAAATCGTAAGAATTCAGGAATTCAAGAACTCAAAATGACATTTTTAATTAATTTCGAAAATTTGGTTTAGAAGTACAATTGTAAAATATTTATGAAATTCTAACTTCTAAATAATTTAAAATGAAACCATTTTTTAATTTAACATTATGAAGTTATCTGCACATTTATAAACTTTTATCATCTCATGATAATTTACTTATAAGAAAAAACTAATGTAGAAAGTAGTGTAATAAAAAATATTTTTTATAATTTTGTATAAAATAGGTTTAAATTTTCACAAAATTTTTTTCAAAATGAACGATTGCTTCATTCTTTGTAAATTATGAGAAATCTCCAAACGCACAGTTATGCTTTATGAAAAATAACTTGAAATATTTGAGGTTGAGCTGAATTATTATTTTTATATGAATTTTAAATTGGTGAAAACATTGTGATGTTATGCTTAATTAACATTTTCGTGTGTACTTATGCATTTAATTGTAACAGTTTCGAGTCGTAGTATCTTTCTAAAAAACACCAAGTGTTTGTCTTATTACACTAAATTTCTGTGTTATTTGGATTTTCGTGGTTTATTATTTTTTCTTTCCGCCTATGATAATCGAGAAATCTGGTACTGATTAGTAAGGAAAGTATGTTGAAAAATGTTACTCTTTCATCTTTGTTAGCTGTTGGATTTCCAATATCTCATTTACGGAAGCTTTGTCTTGAGAGGATAACTTCAATCCCCGACAGAGACCGATAAGGGAGCCGTTGGCGATAAAAAATTTAACGTGGAGTGCATAGATTTTCCGGGAAATTGTCCCCTTCAATCGTCTGACTGTACTCTTGTAGAGCAATAACTTAACTGTGCATTATTAATTTCCTATTTCCTTAAGCATTTGTTTCTAGTTTTTTAATGCTTTATTATACATCTAAAAGTGATCCTGCTCACAACTGCATTAGAGCTACAATATCTTGTTTTTGGACATTAAATAGTTTTTCTGAAGGCTAAAAAAGGACTCTGTACTACCTTGCGACAAAGTGGAAATAGACGGGGTCCATGAGAACCAAGTACAATCTTTCTCTATTCAAACTCCATTTTAAGCTAAAAGTATGTCTCATCAGTAAGAGCCTTGTCTTGGCTTAAAGATAGACCGTTGGCATTGTTGAACACTGCCGAAAAACTAAGTCGATGTAGAGGCTCTCCATTAACGATGGACAGGTGAAGTGTATGCAATACTGCTACTTGTTGGAAGCCAAGACCTACGATCGCCGGGGCAGTAAATATAAGGCAAAATGAGTGAGAAGAATCTTGTTTATAACTAATTTAAACAAGATTTAACTTCAAAATATATTGTATGTAAAAAGGAACGTGTATATTTGTTTGCGTAGCCTTTTCCTTTTCTAGCTACGTAAGTTTTTTTATGATATCACGTAAAGTTAAACAAATATTATTTTATCATATAAAACATATAGATTGCTTTTTTTGTTTCAAACAAATCATTCGAAGTCTTTTCTCTCCAATAATTCTCTTACGTAATTAAATTAAAGATATGTAGCTTTTGGTTCCAAAAACATTTAATGTTTCGTTCGCAAACGATCTCATTCTGCTAGTCTCGTAACAACTTCTTTCGTCGCAATTGTATTATTGGTTTCTTCTTATCAAATTATTCTTATAAGCTTTTTGATTTCTCCAGTTATTTTCTCTACACGGTACACCATCTTGCACTACCACTTTTCCTCGGTTTTTAATATAAATATGTTTTCCCGTTTTTCTTTACGACTGCTAAACTATGCATTGATTATGCCCTTAACGAAACATAAGTTCATGAGATATACTTTGGAAGTGGAAAGCTTTGTACATGGCAAATTTGTCAACACGTATATACATATATATATATATATATATATATATATATATATATATATATTATGAAATATAAAAATACGCACAACGGGTGCTTAAGTGAAGAAAAACCGGTTATATAATGAAATAGTTGTTACCATCACTAGCAAACAGTATTTGCCCTCATGTAAGTTGATTCTTGGTATAAAAGCTTCTTGATTAGTAGTATTTTTTATTTGTTCGTAGAATATTAGGAATTATACTGCTTTATGCACAGTAACCCATGTATATATAATCCGTTAGCTGTAAGCATAAAAAAAACATATTCTGATTTTTCGAAATACAATTGAAATTACAGCTCTGACCCTGTAGGTGACCCTGACATTACCAAGTCAGTGTGATGAATAGAAAGCAGTTATTCAAGAGAGAGGACGTAGTATCGTTATGTAATAATATTATTAATAATAAACTACGTTAATTCATAACTATTGTTTACTTTATTGTTACTGTCACTGTAAAGATTGTACAATAAATGTTTTTCATGAGTTTTCAAGACTACATTGCTCATTGAAAATACAAATAATATTTAAAATAGTATACTGGCCAACTAGTATTGATAAAAAGGTTGAAGCAAATAATTTTATAGCTTGCAAATTTTTCATGTTTCAAACTAGCCCTTCTGATATTTTTCAAGGCGAGGATGCTTCGATTGATTTTTAATAGTGGTTGATACTATAACATTGATCTATCAACTAGTACTAGGGTCACAGAGAATATTGAAGGAATGTTTTTGCCTTGCGCTCGTAATCGCCAGATTAATCGTATCCTGTAGGTATTTGTTGAATCAGGTTGACTAAGATATCGTGATGCTGATGAGGGAGATAAGAGGAGATAGCCGGAGGGATTTGCTGAGCTTTGCGGGGTAAATGAATATAAGGCTCCTCTTTATATGTCGAAATAATTATTAATAATTAATATAATATTAATAATAATACAAATTTATAATATAATAATCGACCTATCTATTCTTAATACGATATACAATATAGTTTTTCTTCCTCTTTATAAAATAAAAATTCTATTGTATAAAAAGTTTTTTTTGTTCTTTGCGCCTATCTTCCATCAAAAGATGTACTTATAACAATGTATATAAGCTAAAGAGAGGGATGATTGTGTATCTGTGTAATTGCGTCTTATGCGAATGAATTGCACTTTCCAAGTACAGCGAGCATCTGTAGAATTCATCTGCGTCGATCAAATGCGTTATAATATATACACGTACATATTTCCATATATGCGTGTGTATATTAATAATAATAATAATAATAATAATAATAATAATAATAATAATAATAATAATAATAATAAAAAATAAAAATAATGATGATATTTACAATATACGTACGTTTACAATTGCGTGAATCTTCCATTAAACCTTAGATTCTTAATGCATTATTCAATCTCCATTTTTTTTTGTTTTATTTATCGTTTCACAAAGAGAGTCTCTTATTTCTTGTACACTCTTCTCAACAAAATAGTAAAATGGAGACAATTTGCAACGCGTTATTCAAATATCCATTTTCATAACTGCGGTGTAAGATTCGCGCACGCATTAAGGGACAGAAGGTGTACAGTTACAAGTTCTCGTTATATTAAGGAGAAGAAAGAAAAAAGGCGTGAGACGAAAAAAGTAAAAGAAAATATTGGCGTTATAACGCCACGCGCTTCCATCATTATCACAATGTCTCGTTTGAAGGAACGTACAAAAGCTTACTGCATGCATCAAGACGAGTGTGCGTGTTTTTGCTGCTTAATTTGTTAATGTTTTTTCCCGTTTATTTTTGTTTAACTGTTTCAGTTACCTATTTTTCGGAAAACGTCTTTTAGAAACACGCAAACCATATAAATTAAGTGTATAAAACAAGACACAAGTCCTTATTGCGGGTTTTAATATTTTGAAATTCATTTCGTGTGAATCTATTAAACCTTCGCGTATATTTTTACATTACGTTATTCAAATAATCTCATATGATTGTGAATGCTTCTACTAGAGTTTTTACTTGAAAAATTCTTGTTACAATTCTGTATAAAAAGTTATATATATAAGAAAGGCCTGTCTCACAGTATCACAACCAGGGAGCCAGTATTATTTTATTTATATGGCGCCTTTGCATATTATCGCACATAAAGTTCTACGACATAAAGCAAGTGAAAATACTCGAGAACGACGTGGTTGATATTTATTACATTTACTTTTGTTTCAGCGCACATATAAGTATCTCGAATCGATTCGCATTTTCCATTCATTTTATTCAATTTCTCCTACCCGTTGCCGCATTGTTATTGCGGTTATACAGACTTAGTAAAATTAATAAGTACAGGCTATATACATATGTACAACGATAACAACTTGACATAATTATCATTTCAGCATTAAAAAGTCATATGTCGTGGTGATTTTTGTCTTTTTATATAATTATTTTCACATGCTATTTTTTTTTGATAGAGAGGAAGAGCGTGAAAAAGGGCTCAAAGTCAAGGTAAGAGAATAAGAGGTAAAGGAATCGGGCTTATCGGGAAGGAGAGGAAAAGATTTTAAGTATTTCAATGATCTAAATCCATTAGCGAAATGCTTACAATTTTCCCTCTGAAGTGAGGGCAATGTTAACATTTAAATATTTAAAGAGTTGAAGTCTAAAGCGTCTCTTGTCCGAATAAAATTTGATAAGGACTTGTCGAAGTACCATTAATCAATTAATAGAATTGTATCGATCATAAGAGACGCTTTAACTCATAACAGTAAATAAACATTCTCAAATAA
Source organism: Kradibia gibbosae (assembly GCA_018907135.1). NCBI lineage: Eukaryota > Metazoa > Arthropoda > Insecta > Hymenoptera > Agaonidae > Kradibia > Kradibia gibbosae. Next base: position 26,632,024 of record JACCHX010000001.1, read on the forward strand.
AAATAATTACAAATACACCTCAATAGATAAAGGCATAGATAGTTAGATAGAGACGGAGAGGAGGAGATAGAAAGAGAGAGAGAGAGAGAGAGAAAGAGAGAGATCGATAACTAAAGAGCGTCATTCGCTGCATTGGGAGAAGAGTGGGGTGGGATGGGGGGGTTATGGGTAGTAATAGTCACCGCGAGTGAAATCGGCGAGGGACTGTCGGAGGAGGAGATGATCGAGTAATTCCAAAGTCGTTATCGATCAATTCAGCTAAGTTCTCGTAGGTGGGGGGGGGGCAGTCATTAGCCGAAGGCCAGTCGGAGGAGGGAAAGGAGGATGGGATCGAAAGGGCGGCTCTCGCAATTATCACGCGCAGGATATTTGAGTGTCGATGCGTACTCGAGGAAGACTGAGAAGAGGAGCCCTTTCATACGTGGACAGTGAGCATCTGGTGGTGTGGGCCCGTAGCTTGACTGGTGCTCGGCTGGTGGTGGGTCGTCGGGGCGTAGGGCGGCTCCTGGATCCGGGGCTTGCTGTAGGGCTTGTGGGGTCCCTCCTCGTAGCTGAAGCTCGCCGTGTTGTTGCGCATCTCGACGCAGGGGGGCTTGTAGAGGGGCGGCAGCCTGTGTCTGCCCTCCTCGCTGACCATCTCCAGGCCCTCCTCGCTCTGGGCGAGCCCGGTGAAGGAGGGCCCCGAGAGGGGCCGCACCACCGACACCCGGGGCTCGATATCGGGCTCCTTTAAGGGATTGGCGTACCGCCTGAGGTTCTCCTCGTTCTGCAGGTTGTTGGACTTCTCGTCGAGGTCGGGCCGGTGTCTGTGCAGCGAGGTCTCGCTGCTCGTCGTCGCCGTAAGGCCGGAGCTCCGCCGGGCGGAGCGCAAGCACCAGAGCCCGAGGAGGACCGCGAGCAGGAGGCCGGCCCCGGCGGCTCCCCCGAGGGCCGCGAGGTATCCGCCCCCGGCCCCGGCCCCGACCCCGGCCCCGCTGCTCAGCAGGGCAGTCTCGACCTTGACCTCGAGGACCGAGGCCAGGGCCAGGGGCCGACTGAGGGCCTCGCCGAGATCGCGGGCCGCGGCGGCCGCCGCCTCCGAGAAGGCCGTCACCTCTATGGTGTCGTTATCCCCGGGCTTGAGGTCGCAGAGGAGGACCACCGGCTGGGAGCGCCGGGGGTCGGAGAGCAGTCGGCGCAGCCTCCGGCAGAGGAGCTCGACCGAGGTGCCGGGGGCGAGGGCGTCGCGCCGCAGTAGGATCGTCAGCCGGGCGCAGGTGGGCCCGGGCGTGGCCTGTCCCGGCCAGCAAGAGGCCGGGGCCGGCAGGGCCGGCGGGCCCACGCGGCGGCCGGTCTCCACGGGCCGGCACTCGCCCCAAGGGGCGCAGGGCGGCACGAGGCAGCTCTCCCCGGGGGCAGGCACGCAGACCTCGTGGGCCAGGCAGCTGGTGCCGTTGAGGCAGTTGCCGGGGCCGCACCAAACGCTGCTGCACTGGCTCTGGCCGCCGCGGCACTCGCAGGCGTTGCAGTCGTCGTCCCAGCCAGGAGCCGGGCAGCCCGGGCCCCCGGGAGCCCGGAGCTCGCAGTGGGGCCCCGTGCGCTCGGGCGGGCAGAGGCAGGAGAAGCTCGCTATGCCGTCGATGCAGGTAGCCCCGTGGGCGCAGGGATCGCTCGCGCACTCGTTGACGTTGATCCGGCAGTCGGGCCCGGTGAAGCCGGCCGCGCACTCGCACCGGAACCAGTTGACCCCGTCGACGCAGCGGCCGCCATTCAGGCAAGGCGGCGGCTGGCAGTCGTCGACGTCCCCCCGGCAGTTGGGCCCCTCGAAGCCCTCCCGGCAGATACAGCGGTAGCCCCCGTCGGCGCTGTTCACGCAGGTCGCTCCGTTCTCGCAGGGCCCGGAGGCACAGGCCGGCGAAACTATGTGGCAGGCGGCTCCCTCCCAACCAGGTGGACAGTGGCAGGCGAAGCCGTCGCCCCTGTCCTGGCAGGTGCCACCGTGTCGGCAGGTTCCGGGCTCGCAATGGCCGCCCCGCAAGGCGCAGGTCTTGCCCTTCCAGCCGTTCCGGCATATGCAGCTAAAGTCAGCGAGACCATCTACGCAGGTTCCATTGTTCCGGCAGGGTGAGTTGGCGCACTCGTCGACATCTGCAAGAGGCAAAGTCATCCTTACTTAGGGAGAACGGTAGAGCATTGGTGGCTTTTTCGCCAACGCAACGACGAGATTTCGATTCGATTTCAAGATCGTTATTGCAAGGACGTAGAGAGGGAAAGGTTTGAAATTTCCTGCTCTTGGAACTTTAGATGTATTCCCATCTCGGAAGTGGTTCAGGAACTGAGGCTTGAGAGAGAGATAGATAGAGAGAGAGAGAGAGAGAAGTCGCAAAAGTAAGGAGAAGAAGGAAGGAAGAAGACCGACCTTGGTCGCAGAGGTCGCCAGTCCAGCCCTCCCTGCAGATGCATTGGAAGGAGTTAACGAGGTCGACGCAAGTGCCGCCGTTGAGGCAAGGGTTGGCCCGGCAGTCGTTGATATTCTCGTGGCAATGGACCCCCGTATAGCCAGGGTCGCAGATGCACTGGCCGGCGCTGCATCTGCCTCTCCCGGCGCAGGGCGTGCCCTCGCTGCCGCAGCCCAGGTTCTCGTCGAGGAGACTCAGCTGCGGATTGTGGGCCACTTGCTCCGAGCAATTCTTCCCCTGCCACTGTGCAGTGCAGTGGCAGTAATAGTCCGTTTGCGTGTTGAAGCACTGGGCGAAGTTCTTGCAGGGGTTGGGACTGCAGTGGTCGCGATCTATCTCGCACTGGTAGCCCGTATAGCCGACCGGGCAGACGCATTCGTATGCGTCGACGAGGTCCCTGCACTCGCCCCCGTTCTGGCAGGGCTTGGAGGCGCACTCGTCGATATCGATCTCGCAGTCCTTGCCTGAGTAGCCGGGCGTGCACGAGCAGTGGTAGTCGTTCACCAGGTCGATGCAGAGCGCGTTGTGCTGGCACTGACCCACGCAGTCGTCGATGTTGCGCGTGCAGTTCTTTCCTGTGAAGCCGCTTCGGCATTTGCATCTGCGACAATAACGAAAAGGTTATACCGAGTTTGAGCCCTTCCTCTCGAAACCGACTCGCGTGATTGCCTTGCGATTTCGAGGGATTTCGAGTTGCCGTTGGCACGCCGCTCTAAGCTAGGAGCGACCAAAGCTCCTTCGCTTGACTTTCATTTGACGCTTCTCTTTTTGCTGCAGTCAGGTTATAAATTTGAGTCTTCGTAAAGCTTATCGAGCATTGGGCTCGATCTATAGTGAGCATTAGGCTTCTCGTATTCGCGAGTGCATTAACGAGCTAAATAATCCATTGCTTACGCATAAATTTTAGACAAGCACACGCGTTAGAGTTTTCTCTCGGAAGAGGAAAGCCCACAATTAGTATTCTTGGCTTGGCGTAATCAAGACTTCGCGTAGAGCCTCCGGGCCGTTGTTAGCTACGCCTCTTTCTGAGCCGGCTCCCCTCAGCCCCGCCGGCCGAGCAGAGCCGGTCGCCAATTACAACGATATTATCCCGAGCGCCGTGGCTCTTACGTTTTCCATTCTGCCCGAGCTGAGCTTTCTATAACGTCGCGAAGGCTCACGTCCAAGCGTGGTCGTAACGCTTCCCGAGGACGAACTTCGAGAAAAAGAGTGAGCGCGATGCGCGAGTGAGCGAGAGAAGAGAGAGTGAGAGAGGCGCCTATGGAAAATCCGCGACTATTGCGTGCTCCAGCGGTAGCTATGCAAGTTTTTTTCCCCCGGGTAAAAACACGGGCGCGTTACCTTTTCGCGTGTCCCCTTTAACGTCGTGCAACACGTCGGGGGCCCCTTTTCAAGTCCCTCCCGCGGGGACTCACGACCACTTCTTGTTATCGCGCGCGTGCCTCAACGGGGCGTCTGTCCTCGGCGCTTTTAATGAGAACCGGTGCTGTGACTTGGTGACAAAGAGGACGTTGACCACTACAATGGGCATCGATGACGCGAGGAGAACTGTTGCATCTAGGCTCGGGCTGAAATATCTTTCTGTAATTGACGCTTTCGGCTCGGGTAGACGTCAGTCGAGAAGAAGACGGGTCGGACGGCGAACTGGTTAAAGAGGCGGGTATGGGCATCTTAATGGATTCGTATTCGAGTGGAAGAATTTACATCGCTATGCGATAGATTGGTAAATAATATTTTGATAATTAAATCGTTACAATCGAGAATGCATTTGGAAGGCAGATCCGCCAATTTTTCTCTGACTTTTATTTTACGTTCTACGATCAGTTTCATAATTCTTAATGAGCTTTAGTCCATCCCAATTAGCATTAATTTAATTAATTAATGAGTATGAATTCCTCAGTTATTCATTATCCAAGGCAACGTTTATTACCAATTTATTTTACCTTACAAAAACGCAGTTTTATATTTGACTATGCAAAAATGTTTTTTAATTAGGCCCCATTATTGATGGGAATAACTAGTTTAATTAACATTCTGAAATATACATATACACGCGCGCGCGCACGCACGCGCGCACACACACACACATATATATTACCTTGTATTTGATAATTTTTTAAATCTAAATACTTTGCCTATATTCTATAAACATTTTACATTTTACAAGAGCTTTGAGAATATTATTTAACATCCTAATTATTTAGGAAGTCTAGTTAGTATAATATCAAGGACTCATTCCATATATACAAAACAATATATATATATATATATATATATATATATCACCCTTTTATCGTTAAGGATATTACTATAGATGACTTTTGAAATTCTATTTATTTGATATATCATTTTAGGTGACATGTGCTATTTGGTAACAAGCAAATTAAACTGTAAAACCTAACTTTATACAAACAAACTATACTAAATATTATGGAATTATTAATATTATAATTATGTTTAAATATTATGTCAAAATCAATTGAGAATATGAACTAAATTCGATGTAAATGTTGCGTGAGTTTAAAATTAAGTCACAAATGTCTGCTAATAGTAATAAATGTGATAAAATTAAAAATTACAAGTTTAACTGAAAATGTGCGCATAGAATGAATTGCGTGAGTTTTCGCAGTAGATTATTTAGCTCGAAATAAAGCCTCAAACCTTCATTAGAGTGTAGAGGCGACCGATGAATGATGAAATATAGACTTTTATCAAGTTGGCGCAAGTATTTTAATGACTTAATCAAGTAAATAGGATGCAATGTACAATGAAACTCACGTGTAATCCCCGGCGTGGTTGTAACAAGTGATTGAATTCTTGCAGGGCGACTCCTTGAGGGCACACTCGTCGACGTCGAATTGGCAAGTGGTGCCCTGCCAGGCGGCAGGACAATTGCAGCCGAACTCGTTTCTGCCGTCGACGCAGACGCCGCCATTGAGGCACGGCTGGGAGGCGCATTCGTCGATGTCCGTGGCGCAGAATGGACCGGTGAAGCCCTCGGTGCAGTTGCAGACCGCTGTTTCCCCGTCCTCGGTGCAGCTCGCCCCGTTCAGGCAGGGATCGGATGCGCAGGGGTTGTCTACCTTTTCGCAAGTCGGGCCAGAGAAGCCCTCGGGACAGGTGCAGCGGTACTGATCAGGCGCCGTGTTCTCGCAGGTGCCGCCGTTTTGGCAGGGCTCATGAGTGCCGCAGTAGTTGAGATCCTGGTCGCAGAGGATGCCACCCCAGTTGGTGTCGCAGATGCACTGCCAGCTCGAGCCGTTGCAGTATCCGTGCTTGCAGCCCGGATAGGGCGTGCACTGGTCGCAGAGCTCGCCGCGCCAGCCGTGCCGGCACTTGCACTCCCCCGAGACGTTGCAGTGTCCGTGCACTGGGTGACAGCCTTCCTTGCACACCGCTACAACATTCAGGGAGCTCGGCGTTACATTTTCTCCGTTACACAAATCTCTCATTACTTCAACTATATTCAAAAGAGGCTCTACTCCCTAACGTCAATGCTCCGGCTCCACTCTTACCCTCTTAACTATTGCTCGTTCGCAAAGCTAATGCGCGGATTAAATTTGAAATCATCATCGAGAGCTTTAGCTTTGTGCAGTGATTTCGGATTGAAAATTTCATTCGTTAAATTATCGTATTAATACCATAAAACCACCTCTATAAAACCAATAAGGCTTTTATCCTTTATTTAACCATTAAAAAATTTCGTATAATTTCAAGAATTCGAAGATTTTTAATCCATTTATTTAAAATCCATCGATAAATGGAAGCATTTACTCCTATAGGAGTCAAAACCAATTCAATAATTTACAATTGAATTACATAAAGAGGAGTTCCGGTAATCTATATAAAATAAAAGACATTATTTTTAAAAAAATGATAGCTGTCTTCTCAGAAAAAGGAAGTAAAGTAATTTAGTACGCGCAATTCATTTGATAAATATCTTAATAATAATACGCGTCTACAGTTCTTATGATAGCGAGCTCTTAACTACTTTATTCTAATTTATCGGCTTCCTGGTCGAGAGATCGGGTTAGAGAGCCAATGCCTCGAGACGTGATCTACAAAGTTTGCGGCTTCTGCACCCAGGATCGAATGGACCGTGGTTGTGCAGCACCTTTTTCATGATACCGTAAGTGAGAAGAAGGACCTTCGGAAACACAGGGCTCGCTTATATACCGTTACACTTTTATACACACTCACATTTACTCTCGAATTTTCGCTCGAATCTCGTTCGAAACAATCAACTACGGAGTACCGTCACGGGTTTCTTCGTTTCCCCATCAGATCTCGTCATCGGTCGTTTTAAGGATTCATTACGGTATTTCCGTTTGTCGCACAGGGAATTGTTCCAAAAATGCAGCTCTATTATTATAGTTAATGACCGGGGTCGTTGTTACACAACTTGTGCGTATAAACGCATGAATAATTTTTATCGAGCGGAACATTTTTAATCTTTAGTTAGAATTTTAATGGATTTGAAAAAGTGGCTCTGCTGAAAAATTCTTTCATTTGTCTTTTTCACAAAATTTAAAATATTTTCTAGAATTATACAAGCAGCAATAATATAGAATGCAAATTTCCCACAAGATGTCATTCTTTGACGATGCTGTGTATGATATGATTCGTGCTTGACCAAATCTTTTTTATAGTTGTATTATTTTTTGGAGGAGATTAATATGTAAATGATATGATTAAAATTTTCTTATTCTCTACATATACATTTCATGTATCAAGGGACTTTGCTTGCTCTATGTATAAATATATGATCCATTTTGATTTAATACCTATTTTAAATTACTTTTTTATACTCTTTCTCATCCTGGGATTTGTATTTATTCTTATGTATTCGTAAACATTGTATTCTCATGTATTCATAAATACAAAGTATTTGCAATATCCAGTTATTATCGACTGCATCGATCCGTTAACGATGTACGAAAATAGTAACGGTAATACTTGTTAATCTTTGATACATATATATATGTATATTCAGCAGTTCATTAATACACTACTATTACGAGAAAAAATATAAGCCTACGTCGCGCAATAATTTAATAATACAAACTTATGTAGTTACACAATATAATCTGCATCTTATATCATTTTTATATCTATGCATATACATACTTGTGCGTGTATTCGTATGTGACTCATGAATTTAAAGTTGCGTTAGATCTGGTTTTAAATGCAAATTAAATTTTTTTCTAATAATTTAGAATAAAATACCAATTATTTGCATAAATACCGTGAATTTCTCTTTTAAATTGTATTAAATTTACTTATAATTGATTTTGTCACTACAATATAATTTTCTATTAATTATTTAATTTAGTACAATTTTATAATTTAAATTGATTATAATTATAGGTTTCAATATGTGAATATATACATAGACAGATGTATTTTTATTTAAGGATACAAAGTATTTGTCATAGCTTGAAAATTATATAACAATCAATTAATCCGCTATAAGAATCAATGAAAATGGTTAACATACAATGATTGGTAATTTATATATTCACTTAAAGTATAAAATATATCACTAGATCTAAAGTATTGTGCTTTAAGGAGTTTTCTTTTGAGATTTCTTTTGAGCAGCATCGCTAGATATTTATTTATGAAGCATCGAGAGAAAATACAATGTTGAATATTTCATAGTTAGGTAAAAAGAAACTTCATTTAATGGATTAAATTTTTTGCGCATTAAAAAAATTGTTTGCCCATTTTACAATGACCTAATTAAAGTATATCACCCTCACTCTTAATACTTCAAGGATATTTACACATTGAATCCATAATGAAACTTAACTAAATAGATATATATCAGTGTTATCGAAGTTTGCACGAAGATTCATCACTAATTAATGTTTTGAGGACATCGGAGTATGGAGTATAAGTATTAGAGTTTGTCTATCGATCTTTCTCTTGAATTTTACTCTATCTCTCTCTATCTATCTATAATCTATCTATATATCTATTATTGTTATCTTAATTATCTCTCTCTCTCTCTCATCGCTTATCCTTGAGCTAAAATCGTGCATAACAAATATCTGAGCGAAGGGAGAAATTATACTTTTGATTGAAAAATTAAATATTTAAACATGATTCCGTTCTTACACGATGTTGTATATATGCTTATGAAATTGAGTATTTGTTCGTATTTATAAATGTATGTTTTTAAAACATGACAAATATATTTTAGAATCTTATCTACAACAATTCGTGGCTCAAATGCACTTTTCTTTGCGTGTATATGTAAGCGTGTAGATGTAATGCGCCTCTAGCATTTTTTGATTAATAGTCTTACGCTTCCTCCTCATTTTCTTTATATTCTTTCTATAATTTAAGATATATAAATATATATGTGTCTCTCTTTATTTACGCTGCATAATGCCCATTGCAAAAAGATCTTTGGATACTTATAAGATAGGTTGTCGCGGGCTCGGGTAACTCGAGAAAATCAAATTGGCGCCAGAATACAGTCACCTAATATCTCCTTAACAGTTTACAATAAATACTTTATGCTGTTTGCCGGTGCGTGACCATGAGAAAGCTACTCTGATTCTTGCTTGAGTACGAGAAAAAAATATCGCTTTGCTCCGTATGATCATGATGCGAATCTTATGCATATTTTTTTCTTATTGAGAATAGGATATGAAGATTATGGTCATAACTATGCTGCTGATAATATGATATGGAGGCCTAATCAGCATGGCAGTTTTGAAGAATGCTCAGTTGAGCAGTGGGGGAGTTGTGTAAAATAAAGATTCATCAGATTTTTAAAACTAAGAAGTTTTTCTTTTCAAAACATTGGAAATTTATTTGAGCCGAAGGTCTTTTAAAAATTTGTATAAAATATGCTTATATTGTATATATAATCAAATTACATGAACTGAATGAGAAGTAAGTATATATCTAATTTGTAAAATTGCATTATTTTTTTAATTTATAATAAGCCACTCTTCTCTATTGACATATTTGAAATGTTATAATTACATTATCAAAGAAGGTCAAAAGGAAAGTAATTAATATATGAAAAAAATTTGTACTTTTTACAATTAATTTTGCTGTGTATTAAAAGCTCAAATTTTTAAATGTATTTTGTAAAGGATAAAATAATTTTCTTATTAAATATAAGCTTAATCATATTAATACATTTATCATTATTACAAGGGATTTAATAGGTATCGATTTTTTATTTCAAACAGAGTTTTATAATTCTCATTTCTAATATGAATTTGCTGGACCGGGTATAGTTTAATGAAAGTAATTATTATGAAAAATCTTTTCACTTTTATGTATATAAACCTGTACGCACTGGCAGACACACACTCGTACATATATATATAGATATAGATATTTAAAAGTACATGCATACACGTATTTATATATGTGTATTAATATTAAAAAAGTAAGACTTTGGCGATCCTTGTTTCACTTGATTGTTGAATTTTAAAAAGGGATAAAAGAAGAACTCAATAATGAGGGGTTTTGGAAGGCGCATAAGAAGGAGGGAGAGAAGGACTATGTATAAGATTTAACAAAGGGATTCTCCAATGCAAGTTAATTTCAAATTACGTTCGCACCAACAGATAGAAAGGATCGGTACAACTAATGGCAAGCACGCAGACACATGAAGAGTCAAACATCCAGTCAAGCAAGCGAACTGTAGTTGGTGTCTCTCGTGTGCTAGAAGAGGAGAACGAGTAGTCACAGTTGCTTCTGGTGTCGCGTTTTCCCCTTCCACGGGTATTACGAGAGGAGCTCGAGCCAATATGCGACCAGCCTCTTTGGTCTGACTTTCTTCACTTATGAGAAACTGGATACCATCGAGATTTGCCAGAGCTCCGCGGGAGGAGAAGCCTTTAAGCGTATACGAACACGTATAGAGCATACACTCGCTCGCTTATATGCACATATATAAAAAATTCACGAGCCAAAGGGCAGGAAGCAAGTGAAACGCGTAAGTTTTCTCATGCCACTATTCTTTGGCTCGTATCTGAGCGACTCGCGCTGCGGAGGACAATGAATACGGTGTTGACAAATACGAGACAGTGTAATCGTTTGGAACTTTTATTTTCTTGGCGAGTAATCGCTCGATTTCCGCTAGTCTACATATGTAGATGACTGCTATGGGGGGTTATTTTGCTCCCTATGACAATGCGTCGATTCGATGGAAGAGGATTGGCTTTGATAAGCTTACGGAATATTTCATCTTTGAGCTTAATGACTGTTTACTCGACTGATCGAGATAGTTCCACATTTGTTGAGCATCCTGACTCCTGTATCACCACTAATGAATTTGATCGGCAGGAGCCTTGTCGGTAGCTGCTGAGAGACAATTAGAAGAGTTTGGCTTTTGCGGTAAGCCGAATGCATGCGAAGAAGGCAGTCTTGATCATAGCGAGATTTTTTTTTAAGTAATATGTATTTTAGTTAGCCGAAAGTTTTTTGGGCGCACTCGTGAATCATAATAATTGCCACAAATACCGGCTTTTTGCATTAAAATACCGTGAAAGTTAAATTGCCATCTTGTATTTTTTCATTCGTGTACCATCTCAATGCATAGGCATAATACATTGTTTTGCACAATATTTATAATGACTACTGCATCTTGCAGCACAGTTAATTACTCGACGTTTTTTTAAAATTATGTGTCTAGTAATGTACCAAGATTTTATTACCGTAAATTAATCGTGCCTTTTCTCTTCCTCCCTTCGCTGCCGAAATGAGAAATTGTGCCAGCTCGAACCAAAAGAATAACTCTCGCGAGCTGCGTAAACTTTCAAATACATTTTAATAACTGGTAGAAAGTCAGTGCCAATACAGCTTATTTGATTAAGGATTCAGATCATTGAAAGTGTTTCGATGGCGCGGTGATATTATTATTAGCTACAGTAAGGTGCTTTCATAAAATTACATGTGTTTGTTTAGAAATATCTCTTGTTAAAATTCTATTGTACTTGGGATTATCGTTGCTTCGTTACATTTTATTTTTACAAAGCTTTTCTTTCTTGTTTTCACTTAACATAACTGATAAATCAATCTTATTGGTACTCTATACTTGGTCTTTGTAATTGAATTTCCATAATGTAAATCGGATGCAAGGCACTAATATTTTTTCAATTATTCTCTTTAAAAACCACCCGTTGCGCCAGACTGCACGGATGCACAAATGTATTGCTTGTAAGTGAATTTTAATATAATTACAGCTCTGACTAATCGTATGAAGTCTCCAAAAGATATTTGTGAGACATTAATATGTATGGTCTACAAAAAAATTTGAATACTATGATACTTTTGCCAATACTCATTACAAAATAAAATATAAAAAATTGATGATGAATTTTTCTATATGAGCTGCAAATCAAGAATTAAAATCGCATTCGAGGAACAAAGAATTTCCTTAGGCTAGACTCGAAGATTATATTTCAATTAAAAAATTTTGACGAAATTAAGCGAGTACAGAATGAAATATCAGCAACGAGTCGAGGGTCATTCAATTAAGGATAAGCCGAAAATATGAAATCAATAAGCAGGGCTTATGGAAATAAGTTTCGAAATTTATTGGAACATTATCTAAATATCTCGTGGGTGAAAAGCAAAATTGATAGCGGGGTTGCGAAAGTTAAGCAGCCGGTGGTGGCTGATTTCTCGCTGGATGTCGAGGAACTCTCCTAGTCGCATTTGCATTTGCAGGCGAGTACGAGTGAAATCTACCGATTGACCTTTCAATGGGTTTTAAAAAAATTGGCATAGTCAGTTCTCCTGTAATGCGCACTTCTCCTCTCTCTTTGGCGTATCTACTAGGTGTTCAAATAGAAGCGTCCGTGGTTGAAGCGACGAGCACTTCTACAATAAGTACAAGGTGAGTGTTCCAATCTCTCTCGTCCCCTTTACTCATAATTCTCTTGTCGTTTTTATTCTATTTCTTTCGTTATTTACTCTACCTTATCCCTTTCCGCTAGATCAGAAAGGAAGTTCAACATATTGTGAGATTGCTTTATGTATTGGTTACCAATGAAGCAATTAATTCGAAACAAGAAACTATTCCATATGAAATTAGCCCCTACTGTGTGATGTAATATTGTGTATTGGAAATGATGAATAATTAAGCATAGTGTGGGAACTTGTCGACGAAACGGCTTTTTGAATTATACAGATCATTTGACAAGTTTTCACAATTAGCACAAAACATTGTCGTTAAGCTAATCAAAAATTAATATTGATTAAGTTGAATGACATATTTAATTTATGTAAAATAGAACCAATAACCTTTTTTTTCTCAATATTCTCGTGAAATATATTATAACTTAGATTTGGATTTATTTTGAATACTTATAATTATCACAGTTTTTATTTGTGTAAAAAAAAACAGTTCTACAAATAATACAGTACTCTTAATCTCCTTTTTTACTATTTATCACTTTCAATTTAATCGCCATTTGTAGAATAAATACAACTATATGATTCATCATTAAAATGTTTATAAGTCTTTATATGTACATGTATATCCAAGTGCATAGGTACGAATGAAAGTCATTCGAGAAATTTGTGATTTTATTTACCGTAACACACTGAATATTCATCTTCCGTGGCTTCCTTGTCACACAGGTTATGCAATTGTTTTTGTGGATCCTTTAATTTTCTTTCTCGCTTACTTTTAAAATAAAAAGAGGGGGTGGATAGTACTTATTATAAATCAATTGTATATAATTAGATTGTAGACGAATAATGTTATTATTTTTTATGAATTTCTTGGTAATTGAAAACCAGGCCTTAATGAAAGTTTGGAGAAATTTGGAGCTTAAAAAATATTCTTTATAATTATAAAAATTATTTTTATTCCACAATACCCTAAGTAACTCATTTTATATGAGAAGGCATTTTTAAGGAGGAAACTTCAAGCAAGAAAATATAACGGAACGTATCAGTTACGTGCTCCTAAAAATTATATTACAACCAACTTAATACAGTACGTGTAAACTTTTTACTACAAGTGTATTTCATATAAGATTAAATGTACGTAATATATTATTTAATTTTTCATGTAATGCAGTGGAATTACTAACAATTAGTAGCGCTTAATTTTTATCTAATTTTTATTTTATATATATACATGCACACTGATATAGACATGTATTTATTTTTTGTAATTACGAAATTTCATTTTATAAGACAGACTAAATATTAGAGGATAATTTATTTGATTATACGGCCCGTGATATACAAAAATATCACAAACGCAAAATTGCACAGCCAATAATTTGGCGAACAATTTAATTTCAAAAGAAATAAAATATTTCACAGAAATTTTTTAGCGCGCATTGTTTAAGTGTTTCAATATTCTTTTTTCAAATCTTGACACAACAGTACAGCCAACAAAATGGCTTAAATATTATATTTCATTAATTGACCAATCATTCATTTTCCCGAGAACAGAAAAAAAATCATCTCAACGACTCAGCGTTGTGTGCGACATTTGCCGTATAATTCGCTACAATTATGAAAGTATTGATAAGCGAGCTATGCCTGAAGAAGAAATCTGATGAAAGGGAGAACGAAAAGGATGACGAGATCAGGGGTTGGTATCAACGATTATCCCAGAATTTTTCGATGCCTAGCCCCCATCGCGGTTATAAACTATGCAATTAGATAAAAACGCCGACGACATATAATACTGTCAGTCACGTGCTCTCACGCTTGAATACGAGGATCAAAGGATACACAGAGATCGTATATATAAAGAGAGGCAGAGAGGGTTTGTAAAGGCGCAAAAATAATCGTGAACGCACTACACTTGAACTTGGCACTGAGGATGAGTGACGGATAGAGGCGGAAATAGCGATTAAACAATAAAGAAAGGATATTATATTACACCGCGAGATATTGTGAGCAGATGCTTGCGTTGTCTTCGACAAATGTGCCACGCACTAACAGGGGATCTTATGAGATATCTGTCATCTATAATGAATCTTTCATACTTTGGAGTTTTTGGTATCTGTCGCTGCGCTTTCGGTCCATTTTGTTATCTACGTCATAGCAAGCGAATATTCTTGGTTTTTAAATTTTTTGCAATACTGTTGTTACACGAACGACTTTCGATCAAAATCAATTTATTGCATTAAATTATAATTACTTTGTTAACCAGTTTTAATTTACAATTGGTAAAGCTTATTTTGAAATAAACTTGTTTCTAATAAAATATTAAATCATATTATACGTATATATATATATATATAAATTCAATGCTTAACTATTGCTTGTTTTTTTTAACATTCCAGTGATTATTCAACAGTAGTGGAAATAAGTATAAGGACCGCAATAAAATGTAACCTCGGTTATTTAGTTGTTAAGTGGCCATGATAAACTTCGTTAAAAAAGAGTAAGAAGATCGTTGGTACAAATCTTAAAAATTAAGACAATTAAGACAAGTAAGAAACTGAAAAAAAGCTAAAACATGCAAAAGGTACTGGTAAGAGGTAAAGTAGTCCAAAGCGGATTGAACAACGGACAAATCCAGACGATCCACGAACCCCACCAGTGTCATTTATATTACAGGATGAAACATCGCACTATTTCTAAATCTGCTTCTCAATAATTCTTGGTACCATCGTCCTAATTATAATAAATTCACACGCTATTTTAAGCGCTCTCGTAAATTCCATCTTATCGCCGAGTCCCAGCTAAGGCGTCTATCCTATGGGCCTCTACTCTTGATCTCACTCTCCGGGATACCACTTTATTATCCTAAGGCAGTGACGCCCTTAACGAGGGTGAGTACATTTCTGGCCAATTAATTGCGAACCATCGACAACTCGTTAAGCACGTCGGAAAGAGAAGTAAAGGCTCATTACACTTCAGTATCAGTAATCTCGAGCTTAATGGATAAATGCGAACAGAAATCGAAGACTAAGCCTTTTTTTAATACTAGATTTGCAAATATGTAAATTTAATATTATTCGTGCAAATGCTGAGTTCATTACCCATCCACAAAAAATTATAACAGTATATTACAATTAGTTCATAATATTTATACGTGAATTATTATTTAATATAAACATTAAAACTCTTTAATCCTATTTAAGCTTAATATTGAATTTTTTACTTTCAGTGTAAATACGTAGGGTATATTGTACAGGATTTTAGGTTTGGCTGTTTTCTCATGTTAATAAATTAAGGTATTTAGCCACCATCATACTCTTGGTCGCATAAAAATATATCTCACGCTCATAAATCAATTATTTTGAACATCGACTTTATTTAGATTTAGATAGCGGTTTATTTGTTGAGTATGGATTAGTATTGTTATTAAATTAATACATTATTTTAATTTTTATTGACATTAAAAAACTAGGAACAATATATCTATATAACATCAAATAGAATATAAGTTGTAATAGTAAGCTATTAAACTTTAAGCAGTTTTTAATAAACAGCTTCATTTTAGAAGCTATACATATGAAAAGACTGATCAGAAATGCGTTCGAAAGAAAAAGAATGTTAAATATGAACATTAATAATAATCGTAACTTATTAATTATTAAAAGCAAATGATGACTAGAGAGCAGTAGAAAAAAGAGTGTCCATCAAGCGCAAGTACGCACTCGTGCAAGGAGTCAAGCGATAAGCGATCAAATGAGTGGCTCATAACAAAATTTAGCAATTCAGCGGCTCAATGGCTACTTCTCCTAACTTATTATGAGTGATAGGATATTATCGAAAATTAATCATCGGGACTTTGTTGCGCCACTTTCACAAATTGAATTCCATTGCGAAACGGGATCGTTAGCTTTTTTTGTTCGACCTTCAGTTCATGTCCTGGTGAGATATCGTTGTACCGTAATAGATGAGGTAGAGGGCGTAAATAGCTAGGAGTCAGAGAGAGGTAGGAGAGAGATAAATAGGTAAAAAGAAAGAGCGAGGGAGAGAGAATGAGAAAAAGACGAAAAGAGATGGGGAGAATGAAAAAATAAGATATACATGAATTTATGCACCCTATTGATCGAAGAGGACGATTAAAAGCATAGGTATGTGTACATTCCCGAACGTATTTTGAAGAAATAAGACTAAACGAATTCGCTCACGGATCTTTTAAAGTCGCTATAATTCGAATTTTGAATACTCGATTTTTTTCAATAATGTTTGTTATTTTAATATGCCAATGATTTGTTTTTTTTGTGGCATCATTATGAAAATTCTCAATCACAGTATTCTGGTAACCTGGCTACTTGACATTTGATAAAAAAAAGTTTAATACTATTGTAATACAATACCTCAATTTGTAATAAAGTCTTTTACCAATAGTAATTCTCTTTTTTCAGTAATATTATTTATGTACTATCTAATGATTTAAGTAATGAGCATAAATCTAAGTACTCGTAACATTAGTTAACACTTTAACATTTAGTTAACAAGAATAATAGGGTATTTTAAACTATGACTTTTTTCGCAAATGCGGCTATAAATCGAACATGTCAACAAATGACGTAAGGTAAGATAAGCAAGAAGAGATTCGATGATAGAGGATAATCCATCTTAAAACTACAAAGCTTACCAGTTTCACAATCGGCTCCCTTCCATCCTTGAATGCAAACTTTATCTCCATTTTCGTCGCATGTGTAGTGTCCAAAAATATCATTCCTCGGCCTACAGAACTTTGTGCAAGTTGCGTTGTAGTAGTGGTCGGCGCATTGTACTCTTACCCGGTAGGCAAGGTGAGCGTTCTTGCCCTGGTGGTTGAGGGTATGCCACGTCGGCCCCGGGAGGACGATACCGCTATAACTTGCCTCCTCAATGACGCCTGCGCTACCCTCGTCTCTTGCCTGCAGGATTAGAGTAAACTGCCTCTGTAATAATAAGGGTAGATGGCATATTTTAGAATGGAGATAGTAAGGCTCTTGTGTAAGCGCATCATTCTTAATTAATAAGTGCTTGGCCAGGTACGACTATCTGCATTGATAGCGTATATCTAATTTAAATTGATATCGTAATCTGGCGTATGGTACAGATGCCTACGATAATTACAGTGCAGTTAACGCTCCTCGTCAAGATATTACTACATTTTTTATATAAATATTACAAAAAACATGCAATTTGACGGATTATTTGGATCAAAGTTAATACCGAATAACTATAATGACAATAACATTAGCACCATTGATAATAAGAATAATAAAAACATTAATATTGGAAAAGAGTTTGGGCTACGTTGTTCAATGGATAAATAAAAAGGCATTAGCATTATTATTTTTTAATGTTCACGTTAGCATCAATTAAATTGATGTAATATCATTAAAGGTATTTCATGAATCATTCTCAGCCTTTTTGTTTTTATAGTACACAAGAAAATAAATAGGTGAGGAAGGATAAGATTAAGCAGAGAACAGCGTTGCAAATTATCAATAAAGTGATTATTTTTAACAATAGCACTAAAGTTGAGACTTCACAAATCAATTGCACAGAATCAAAAACAGATGATGATTGCAATACCACGAGAATTCGCCGATCAGCGGAAAGTTGCCGTTCAATCCTAAACGAAGAATAGATCATGCGCTCGAGGCCGCTGCAAGCATTTTTAAATAGGAACTTAGTAGTCTTCTTATAATCTCATTGGACCATAACTGATTAGACTACCGTATAGCTTCTAAAAAAAGTGGCAAACTATTTTTTTACTAGGTTCATTAGTAGTCATCCCAGTGTTAGCTTCACTTAATTGGGCTTTCGACTAGCCTCGATTCTTTCACATTTAAAGAATCACTTCTTCTTCGTTTTACCCTTCGTATTTGTATCTTTATTTTTCCGTTCTCTATCACAGTTTATCTGATATTATGTAGTTATTAGTGACTGATTATTCGAGCGCCTCATCATTTGTCATATCAATATAGTGTCAATAAAAAATAAAAATTTCTTTTTTTTCCCAACTATTATATTGATATTTTATTAGGGTTATAAATGTTTGACATCTACGATTTTATGTATTCATATTTGAACCTATTGTGGTAAGCAACTGTAAACTTATAAATTTGGTACATCAGAATTGCAGGACTAACAATTAAATATTTTCTATCTTGGTACAATAGTACTCTAAGTATACAGCTTAATGAGCTTTGTTTATAAAGGTAATTATAAAAGCTTATATTTATTTTATACAATTAAGTAGATCAGGTTAAGAAGCTCACCACCTGCATAAAGTTTAGACTACTGATTTAACTCTTTCAGTGACATAAAAAAGTGCATATAAAATTGGACTACTTTATAAAGCTTGTTCCATTAATATAACCCTCCATTATAACAAAAAGTTGTACCGCAAAATTTTCTGCGCTAAAACGTAACTGTGAGTATTTTTATTGTTTACAATGCAATTGCAACAGGCAAGGCAAGAAGCCTTGCTCGCAGTTTATAAATTACTTCTAGAATTATAAATTAAGATCAGAATTCAACATAGCTCACTATTATTTTTCAGTTACGTATCTACGTTTATGAGAGTGAGATTAGAGAAGATATACTATTATATTCTTCATATCGATATTGACTTCATGTCGGAAAAACTTAATTATTTTCACGGTTATGCTTTGTTGGCACTATACGAATGTATTTGGATGTGAAGAAAAAGGAAAAATTGTAATATAGGAAATCACAGTACGCATAAGCAGGTATTATTATCGATTTATCGTGTGTATAATTCTAGCTGTATTATAATTTGCTTCCAAACACTACATTCGATTATAGTGATGCGATAAATATTTTTTTTTCAGACAAACAAACTATTTATTGCGTGGTATGCATTTCTACTCTATTGTCTTTATATTCTAAACTCAAGCTCATAAGTACAAAGTAATGTATAAGTGGTTGAGCAATCGCTAAACAATCGGCAATTATTTATGTTTATTCAGTCACATGCTTTGTTTTGAGAGTGCATCTTATTCATTTACGTGAGGAGAAATTCTTTACTTTTTAAAATTCAATGGATTAATTATATTGTGATTTTCGAATTTGTATGGAAAGGTGTATGAAGTAATATAAAAGTAGTTTATCAGAAACAGTTAGAAGGAAATATATGTATATTGATTAGTAAAAATTAAATTAAAAATATTTTAATTAAGTGTTTTCCTTTTCGTTTAAAACACCAGTGCGCATTTAAGTTTCATCAGTAATAGTATTGGTTTCGAATAGACAATGAGTGATATATATATATATATATATATATATGTGTGTGTGTGTGTGTGTGTGTATGTATGTGTGTGTATGTATGTGTGTGTGTATGTATGTGTGTGTGTATGTATGTGTGTGTATGTATGTGTGTGTGAAATAGATAATTATAAAGCAGGAAGCGCTAAGAAAGTAAAAGACTTGAAAAAAAAATTGAAATAATATTACAAAAACAGATTATAAGAATTAGTAAATCTATGCAATGTAAGGTGATCACGTCAAAATTTACTTTCGTTAAAGACAGAAAACGACATGAGCTAGTGTATAGCAACATGAAGAGTGAGCACGTGAAAGTTAAATCGATTATCAAAGGCCTAGTGCCAAATAGTAGCAACGGCCTCGTATTGGGTATACACCATCGCATTAATTATTGTATAGCATAGTTTACAGCACAAGGGCTTCCTTTTTTTCTACTTTCATACACTTTTTTTAACTGTGTACTCATAATTGGAGGAGAGAAGCTGGCCCCATATAAACATACCTTCTACAGCATATGAACTTTAATTGATGTTAATTGGGAGTCTCCGCGGTACTCCTTGCTTTCTCACGCCCACGAGTTCTATGGCAGTGAACTCGCTGCTCGGCTTTCTTCCAACGTTGCGACACTCCCGTTCGTCC
This sequence comes from Kradibia gibbosae, assembly GCA_018907135.1. Lineage (NCBI taxonomy): Eukaryota > Metazoa > Arthropoda > Insecta > Hymenoptera > Agaonidae > Kradibia > Kradibia gibbosae. The sequence goes on from JACCHX010000001.1 coordinate 26,652,291, forward strand.
CCGCGCCACACGACCTTCCGTGTGCACCTTATTCTCGCTACTTAATTTACGAATACTTATGTTTATTCATATACGCTTATACGTAGTATAGTATTTGCACACACGTGTACGAGATTATGTACAACTAGCTTATTTTCTTCGGAGCGTGATTTTCTTCGATCATGACGTCATCTCCCTTACACTTTATCGATTCACTACGTCGACTATGTAATGTGCAAAATCGCACACTTTTAGACAATGTGACTTCACCATCATGTATTTATTTATATAGAAATACTATTCTGGTGTAATGGATTTTTTTAAGAGCACTTCTTTTTCTTTTCTTTCAACAATTTCTTACACTTTGCTTTTTCAAATACGAATTGGTTTTAGACGACTTGTCTGCTAGTCTAGCAGATAAAGTAACAATCAATTTAAGATTCATCGGTTAAATTGGCGATTCGTTTGTTACGGTATTTTCGTTCTCATGTAAGTGCTAATGTTTACTGAATTTCTGTAATAAGAGCCTTACTGATGTTAATTTTTTAAAAGAAATTTCAATTGATCAGAAAGACTAATCTTAACTTGACTGTTAACATAATTATCTCCTACTGAAAATAACCGTTCAAATTGTGCACGCTTCCGAGCAAATGTCATTTTGCTTTTATATTTACTTTGTGTGTTGTGCTTTAAATGATTAAATTAAATTATATACGCACATAGAGTAGTGAGTAAAACATAAATTAAACTATGCATTTAAAATCCTAAGTGTTTTTCCTGAGTAGAAATTTTTTTGTGTGTCTTAGCTTCTGAAGTATCATTGAGAAGAGTTTAGAGAATCTTCAACTTTTAAGTCTCATTGAAATCGGGACATTTAAAAATTGCTATTTATTATATAAAAAATTTAATGTTTAAGCTTCTTAGAAAGTACAGAGTCATCTTATTTAGCAAATATTTTATATTATTATTCAACGACATATAATTGTAAAAAAAAACATTATAAAAATAAATATTCTTTTTAGAATTCGTATAATTATGATTTCTCATTTATATATTAATTCAAGTGATATTTGAGAATTGTTAAAAAGATAATTATTTTATGTGAATCCTTAAAATTTATTTTACATTAAAAACATTTGATTTATCTTTATAAATTCTGGCAAAGAAATAAGGCTATGCAATTAAATGTATAAATTTACGTAGTGAAATTCTGAAAAATCTTAAAGCTACAAAATATAATAAATAGCACAAATTTATAGATCAATTTTAGGAATTAGAATAGGAAGAAGTGTTTTATCTAACATAAACAATCATAATATTTGGCATTCATAATAGACGTAGTTGAAAATAAAAAGGAAAGCCTAAAGTAAGTTGATATAATTCATTTGGTGGGAGGGATGAAGCGACTTGCCTAAAAAAAGATTGGCCAGACAAGTTTGTGCTCGGGCGTTGTCTTAATCCTGTACGGCAGATATAGCAGAGACTTCAATCAGCGAATAGTTTGGAACGTTCATTTGCAGTTCTATGCATAGTTAAGTTTTACTGTCAAAATTTTACATCGGACTACGACGCAAAAAGAAAAAAAAATACGAAGATAGACGGGTCCAAAGGAAAGGCTACAAGGATGTCCTGTCACCTACGTCTATTACAAAACGCTGCTAAGACTAATAGTGCTTTCGTTCATAATCGACAACATTCAATAGGATTTGTGAACAAGTCTTTCGAGCTGAATAATGTATGTATTGCGTTATCTGCAAAATTGGAAGAAAACATAATGATGAATAAAGTAGTCTTGCATGCGTGGGATGGCTGGAAATAAAGCATGCACCACGTATGCAAGTGAGAATCAAGTCGATTGTCTCCGTTTCATTTGATGACATGTTCGTGAGACTCTGCAGTAGTGAAAACAATTTATTGGAATATTTGTTAGAGTATTAATTACTAGCTGTAAAAATGGGAGTCATCTAATGTTGTAATCCTTCCTCTCGTCTCCTAAATCGGAGACAATGATAAATTATTCAGTGTCCGATCGATCGACTGTCTCCTACCAGAGATTATTGAAAGCATACTGCTTGTCTAAAGTGTAAGTTATTAGACTTTCCCATGACGTGCACGGTCGATGATTGTTCTCAGCAAGCTGGAAACTGCCGGCCCACTCAATGCGCAACACAAACATTTTCCAATCAACGTCAGGTATCTTTTGCCATAATGACACTCGCGAGTACGGGAAAACTTTTCCACGTCCATACACTTATGCAGGATTGCCACTCGTCATTGGCCGTTTTCTAAAACGCTTCGGAATGTTTGACAAATAAATACTCGATCTGTCGTTCCTAATTGACCGAAAGGACAAAAATGAGCTGCGGCAATTCTGGTTTCGCATTAACGAGCTCAAAGCAAAAAATGTCAAGCCGACGCACCAGATATATATATACATACATATCTTTGTATATATATATATATATTTATATATCTATATATATATATATATATATATATATATATATTTATATATATATTTATATATATATGTATATAGTCAGCGGAAAATCCTTGTAAATACTCGTCAATCGAGGCTGCGGAGAAATCGATTCTGGAATATCGAGTCCTATATGCCCGGCGCTCGACGTCTCGGCGACGAAAAACGTTCACGCAGGTGGAAAACGTTATACAGGAGTGAGCTTTTTATTCCATATAAATCGACCACGACTGACAAGCTTGGCTCTAGTATCTTCAATGCAGACCAACGTCTTCCACACGGTCTGGTCATTAATAATGAGGATCGCTAGGTGTTGACGGTGACTATCGAGGTCTCTGGACTCAAGGGGGTACAACTTCGTAAGCAATTTTATTCCAAGTTCGCTGTTGATACTCCAAAAATTACGAGCATCGATGAGTTGACACATCCGATGTGGTGTTCCAGTGGTTGTATTATCCATTTTGTTGAAGCCTTAAGCTTTATTACGTATTCATAAAATATTCAAGATTTGTCCTGCGAAACAAGGTGCGCTTACCAAAGCGTGTAAATAATGATTACGTGCTAGTGACAAAGTAGCGACCACCAAGTTATCACCAAGTTATTGATAAAACTTTTCTCCGTAACTCAATTAAGAAATATTAATTTAGTCTGGAGTTGTGAGAAATCCTTTAATACACAAGTATGTTTCCTCTGTCCGTTAGAAATTATAATGTACTGCCAACTCAAAGGATCAACCTTAGGAATCCATATTTGATTTTAAAAGCCAAGAGCGAAAGGGGCGCTCAATGACCTCAGTCGTGCATTTTTACATTAATTAATAAAAGTGATTATCGACTTCCTCCGCGAGCTATGTGGCCCCATTTTCTCATTCTTTGTTGCTTTATCTATTTATCTCTCTATTTATCTATCCCTTTTCCATCAATCAATCTGATTAATTGTTTGAATTTCTTGCTGCCACCCGAGCATGCGTACAGCATACGCTTATGGACGTGGCGCATGGGCAACCGGTAATTAAAGAGATCGGGTTTCCTCTTACGCAGTTCTCCTCTTGAGTCGTATAATAAGCAGAATTCCTATACATACGGAGCTTGGATAAAGCGAGCCAATATAAGTCAATTACGTGGTTGGCGCGCTCTTTGAAATATTCATTACCGAGCAGCGACAATTTACATAGTCATTCGAATGATTGTTTCGTTTTCAAGATCGATCAAGTTGCAGCTTTGCCGAAGTAAAGTTCATGCTCAATGCCCTTAAAAACGAAAAAGCAGGGGATAAAAAATGCTTCCAGTAGGCAGCCCGTAATTTTAAAGGAAGAAATGCACTTTATTTAATTGTAAATTCATCGGATATAATAATATTTCGAGTGCAGGAAAATATAAAGAACCAGTGTATTACGAAATATAGCGATGGGAAAAGCTTGCGGTAAATAATTATTTATGTGAAATGTGCGTTTAGCCTCGAGGCATTTAAGTGACAACTTTACAAGCTCCAGGCGTACTTATGAGCGATACATACTCCGACAAATGAACGCTTTTGTACGACGGCGTCATGAGTGGCTACTCATGTGTCCATATACACTAAAAAAGAAGTTCAAAGCCAGACACTTCTCATTCTTTTCCTCATTTGTATACCCTCTTGCTCTCTCACGATGCTAAATTTTGCGATTTTCCAATCTCAGTTGTTATTAGAGCCTCTTACGATCCTTCTTTTATTTGTGTGTTTTTCGTAATAAATTTTAAAACACCATTTTGATAATCCTGTGGCAGGAAGCATTGAAATTAGAATTCGAGATTACAAGTCTAGCATGGGCAATCGTACTCATTTTCATACCAATAAATTGTAATTTAACAAAAATAAATATTTACCCGAACTTAAATTCTATCAGCGAGGTGGAGGAAGGAGAAAAATATTGAGTCAAGATATAAAATCAATGTGAGAGTTTCACATTGAGATATTACATGAAATTCATCGTACCACGAGATTTTATCGATAAACATTGTAGGGCTTAAATTATAAGCCGTGGATAAATAAATACTTCAGAGCAGCCCCAATATTTCTTGGCTCCCTGAGTGGAAATCAATGCGAAATCCTCAATATAACAATCGATCGATAGGAATGAAGTGAAACAACCTACCAAAAGAATTATTATTCATACAGTAGGAAGAGAATTCTATGCGATAGAGTCTCAGTTCGTCAGCAAAATAACCGTTTTCAAAATTCAACATTTCGCGCGCATTCTCGCATAGCAAACGAAATTATCACTCGACGCTAGCAGTGCGCTGTCGCATTAACATTTGACATCTCCTCTTTTTCCTCAAGCGCGCCACTCGCCAGGCTCCAACATCCACAATGAGGACCGCTGCTCTTTCTCCGTATGACGTCTTTGCCGTTGAGCAGGGAGCATTCGCGGAAGAGGCCGTACATAAGGATATGTGTAAGCGATGTAGTTTCCGTAATGTTGCGTCGGCGGCACGCGAGTCCTACGGCTAAGACAAAGGTACTGCCGGGCCACGCATTCGTGCTCCGATCTGAGTTTAAAGCTGGCCGCGATACCCCGGACAAATCATTGACTCAGTCGAGTAGTTAGTGAAAAATCGAGTACATAAGCATGTGAATTCCCCGAACGAAGGCCTTTGGCTTTCAGAGCTCGATTTTGATGCTCGAGAGGAGGGAGAAACTTTTAAGCACAATTGAGACTGTCCTAAGAGTATCAGAGCAGCCTGGAAATGTATTCGATGTGACTGTTACTTGAAAAACAATTTCTTTTTCATGCTGATTAATATTTTAATTGCTAAACGACTACTTCTTCTACAAAGGAAATTCCTCTCCACGATTACTTTGAGAAATACTCTGTATGGTATAAGGTTTTTATTTGTCTCGCTTAATAGAAGAATTACTTTTAAAGGCGTATCTTTAACAGTTTCTCTTTTTCCCTGCTTCATTTTTATTTATTTCTTAGTTCTTTTTTCTTCTTTTCTATCTTTTTTATTTTTTCTTCTTCTCTTTATTAAACTTCACGTTAAACGGTAATAAATTCATCAGCATTAACAGACGTATTTCCTTGCATATTAAGTATATGTAGTTTCAAACATTTCATTCAGATGATCCTTAAATGAACCATTAATTTACTTTCAAACTTAAATTATGAATTTTTTTAATTTTATCGGTGAAAAATAATAATTTATGATTGGAGCGACGTCAAACCTGAGTTTTCTTCAATTACAGTTACGTTAATAACCTTGCAATTTATCATTGACAAAGAAAAGAATCGGAAAAGACGAAGACTCCACGCATCTGTTTTAATTTTACGATCAAAACAGACGTTCACATAATAGTAGAGTTTAAAACGATATTCAAAATCTATATGTAAGCAAGATAATTATAAATCTGCATAAAAGCCTGAAGAAAATTTAAACACCCGAGCTCGATTTCCATCTTCGTCTAGTGTAATATCATCAAAACAACAAGTCGCTACATATTTTTTGTCGTTCTTTTCATTTACTAATTCTCTTCACTCTACAACCAAATAGTGTCAAAAAACAAAAATTCTATAATATATTTGCTTAAACGAAAATAATTAGTCCTACCATCATCCTCTTGTAATTGAATAAACCATTAATGATGGAAATAAAGTGCAGGCAAGCACAAGTACCCTGGGATGCATATCTTCTTTTACTTTTTCCTTCGATCATTTAAGCAGCATATACATAAAGCCAGGTATCATGTTGGCGAATAAATTTAGTCATGAAGATCATTAGAACGTCAGGTACGTGTAGATTCATTGTACGTATGCGCACGCATGTACGTGTACGTGTAAGCTTAATCACGCATTCGTTGAATGTCTTTTTGCGTATTCAATAAAAACAGTATAATTACGAAAAATTGTCAATCTGTAATAATATGTATTATTTAAAGTTATATACACAAAAAATAGCTGTATGTTTACAAAATATCTCTTATATTCAACTATCGTGTTTCTCAATCATTTCTGTCATCTCTATCATACTACTCTTCTCTCGCGGTTTCTTTCTTTCTTTCTGCCCAAATGATTATCTTTCTCTGTATCTCTTTCTCTCTCTCTCTCTCTCTAATAACTTTATGAGAAAAATCTTACGTATACAAATAGAAGCACGTAGAATCGCATAAAATGTGAATTTATCTCAGATCAAATTGTTCACAGTAAGGCTAAAAATAAAAAAAAAATTTTGAAATCACGAGACTCAAATTAATTGAATTGGCTGCGGGTATATCTTATATTTAAATACGCATTTCACTAATTCAATAATAATAGTTTCAAATATGAATATTTGAAGAGGTTCTTCCACGATGTTTAAACAAAAGAAAGCCTGTGTAATTCTATTCTATTTGAAAATTCTTCAAGAAAAAGAGAAAAAATAGTTGTTTACTTGTAAAATGCCATTTTTATATAAATGTTAAGGCTCGCAGTATTTCCACTCAAAGTACAGTATCTTATACTATGATTAAGATGAGACGTTACATGTACCATTGAAGTGATTGTTCCACTAAAGAATAGCAGTACTTTTACTCTAAGAAATTTAGAGAGTTAAAAACAGTGAATTTCCGTGTATTACATTCTGCATATTCTGTGCATAAATACTATATACAGTACTGGTCATTTTAATTCCTAATTTCAAACTATTAATTTTACAGTTTTCTTTTTTACAGTGTATATACATAAACCTAAAGAGTACGCTAGTGCTTGTAAAGAGCCTGGAGGCACGTGAGGCGAAGAGAAAAAAAAGCGTCGCGAGAAAGAGGGAGAGTGAGCCTTTGGGTATAGGCTAAACGAAAGAACTTTGGTATGCGGTCCTCAAAGCAGGCCTACGGTTTCACACGCAGTGCAAGAAAGAGAGACGGAGAGGGAGATAGTCAGAGGAGAAAGAGAGAAGCGGGAAAGAAAGAGAGAGAGAGATGAGTCCATGCATGCAGCAAAGAGTTGCTTTAGCAAGGGCAATCGTTTCCTTTCTTATATACGTATGAATAAAATCTGACCGAATGTTTTTTGCTTTTTGCTCTTTCCGTTCGTTGTCCGTTTCGATTATATTCTCTCTTGCTTGCTTTTCCTCGCTTTTTTCTATTTCTACTTTACCTGATTCTTTGGCGATTTTTTTAATGCTGATTTGATTCATGCGTAACGTGGTATCTTATTTTTTAAGAACGTTGACTTATTTTAGACAAATAGTTGTTCAGCCAGTGAAACTTCGTTCATTTCTTTATTTCTTTTAAATCCTTCTTATCTGCTATTTCTAATTTCCTAAGTTGGATAAAAATTACTCGCTATTAAGAAGTCATGCAATAATTGCCTATTGTATAATAATTAAATTTTCGTAATGAGCTCTGAATTATTTATTTTCATACTTTGCAGAAGCAATTAATTTTTCTAATACTTTCCAATAGTAATTTATAAGAAATTTTGTAATAGAATAAAAAGATATAACGAGTAGAATGTCAAGTTTAAATAATTATTAGTTTTTCCTTTAAATATATATTTAATTATAGGTACACCACAAGCACATATATGAACTGTATATGTATTAAATATACATAAAACGGCCGAATGGTTCAAAAAATTTGAAGAAAGTAATGGGCAAAAAAATAAATAATTTTTATAACAATTAAATTAAATGCAGTTTCAAAAACTGTATAGACGCAAATCTATGATGGTATTTTTTTTTTACGAATAGATTTAATTTACAATTAAACACAATAAAACACAATAAGACTTTGCTTTTTATATAAGTAAAATCAATGATTTTATATATAAGAAGCGTCACGATGAAATCATGAAGTATTTTCACGGATATCAACTGAATACGAAGAATCTGCTACACGTTCCCCTTTTAGTTCAGATTTTAAGCACACGGGTCTTGGTAATTAGTGCTGGGAGTACCTTGATTAAAGTCCGTTCGGAAAAAGAAAAGGGGCACCTTTCATTGGATTAAGATATAAAATGTTTAATAGCTTGGGGAAAGAAAGCAAAAAAGTTTCTTTGGCAATTTTGGGCCTCAAATATGCGTGCACACAAATCGGAATAAACATGTGGGGGACAAGTGAAAGAGAAAAAAAGAAAAAGAATAAGAGGGAATTGGGGAGCTCTACACCTGTCTCTTTTAGTTGGTCCATTCTTTTTCCATGGTCCTTATTTTTACTTCGCTGTCTTGATAATAGTGGTGGATATGATACCGAAGTGTATGTGTTGGCTTGGTATTATGCTTTTAATGCACATGTCAGTTCCTCCTTTTTACCTTCACTCTTTTTTGTTTATTTTTCAATTTATTCAACTTTTCTTGACCGCTTTTTGTTTCTGTACGAATGTATCTATTTACCCACATCTGGCCATCTATCTGTTTCATTCCATTTACTTATATATACATCTTACATTTATCTGCAACTCTATTTCTCATTTAAACTCTCATTCAATTATTTAAATCTTTACATTATAGCCTTTTTATCGGTGATATAAACTGTAGATTCTTGCTTGTATTTGGTTACTTTCTCCCATCGCGATACACGTGTACATACGTGAATACTTATGATTTAATATGAATACGTGTAAAAATTTTTTTTTAAATTAAGGTGAAAGCATAAGAAACTGATTAGTTTTTATGATGTAGCAGATATGATCTACTCCACAGTGTGCTAATTTTTAAATTACTTTCACGCCTTATTCATCTTTACGCACCAATCAAACTTTTTTGGGATAATTGGGAAAATGTTTGTGGTGTAACAAGATTAAGAAAAAAGATAAGGAAAAAAAAGATTCTTCTACTGCTTTAATTTATAATACGAGGTCGATGAACTAAATTGAAAAAATTTGGAAGTAAAATGTAGAAAAAGCGATAGACAGACACCAGAGAGATAAAGAGAGAGAGTTTGATGCAAGTGGGTGAAAAAGACATAAAAAGAGGAAGATTACATTGTAGTTTCCACCGTTAGTATATGTTTCGTCTTATCGTTGATAATTTTATATATTTACGTTTAGAATTTTAGTTTTCGATTAGAAACATATTATATTCGAAACCTTCGGATTTTTACAATTCAAATTTAATTTAGCTAACTGTACCATAACAGTGATTAATTTAATAAAGAAGGTAATTTAATAGATTTAGCAAGACAAAATCAATCACTTTTAACGATAATCGATAAATTTTCTAATAGTCAAGTGCTCTTCATAATTGTTATCGTGTTTAAGTAGAACTTCAATACACCTTCTCTAGATACCGTCTTCTCTAGTTAGAAGCTTTCTATGATAGAAAGAGGTTAAGGAGTCATGAATTGAATCTTTCGAGAAGTTAAACCGTTACATTAAAAGACGTCTTCGATTCACTTAAGTATTCTTATGAAACAGAACGTCAAAAAATATAAAGCAAATATTTCAATTGAAAAATACGTTAAGAAGAAAGTAAAACATCAACTGAATAGCAGAAAGGCGACGTGTGTGCGTTCCTACTCAAGTTAAGATGTGTAACAGAGATCTCCATTCACTAATCATACTTCAGTAACATTTTCTACCTTTCGAGCACCGAAGAGTTTAACTCGAACGATTAAGCAATCCTTTGAGGCCTTCGCAAAAGATAGAAATATTTCTTAAAGTGTGCGCTTAAGCGATGCTAGAGTGCGAGTGAGTTGGATAACTCGTTAGGACAAATGTGATCTCATCCTGGAAGTACAATCTTACATTGAGATAGGCATTCGTGGGAGTCAATTCGATTCGGGGATACCTTTCGTAAGCGGCACAGGAGGAAAATATGGCATATCGCTGCTGACGGAGCCCGGGAATCATGGTCATGACGACAAGCGGTGAATCTTAAGCCTGATTAGTAAGAGCTTTTACTTTCGCAACAGTACACTAGCGGTAGATTAAGATTGAGATATTGTAAATGAAGCATGCAAATTGCGTTTTTTCTCTCGTAGCGATATGTTTTTATAAACCGTATGTTGATTTAACCTAACAGGAGATTTGAGGCTGATAAATTATTTATACATATATAAGTGTGCGTGTAATTAATTATAAAACATATATATATATATGTTTTATATATATATACATATATATTTATATATATATATGTTATATATAACTCAAATGTATATCTACTTGTTAGATATAGTCGGGCCACAAAAAAGCAAACCGAGTAAAGTAACACCGAATCAGAACTGAAAGAGAACTTGGAGATAGCAACTTAGAGAGTGTATCGGAACAATGGAGACGAGAGCTCCAAAGGTGGAGGCGGACTACAATAAGAGAAAGAAACAGTCAGTGTGGGAATTGTGCAAAGTTGCATAATCCACTCTCTTACATTCGCATTCTCTTCGCTTTGATACGTATGCTCAATGACAAGACTTGATACAGTCGCAGCGCCAGGATGCTGATATTTGAGGTGATTTTTCATTATCGTATAAAAAAGCAATTAAAGAGATATTAAGTGTGCATGTAGTATTGTATGTTTAATGCGTGTAATATAAATGTGGGTTATATCACTTATTTGATGATTCTTTTAAGTATATGGACGTTCAATTACAGTGTTACGGAAATAAGAGACTGGCAATCAATGGACTATCATAGTCGATGCCCGATGGTGCAATTAATTACTTTACAAAAGTTTATGCAATCGGTAACTTAAATTGATTATTATTTGCCATTCATAGTCGATAGTTGCAAGTAGTTCGCATTTCGCACTAAGCAAAATTAACGAGATTAAAATATCGAAAAAACACTTGACGTGTACAAACGTTAAGATGTCTATATTAAAAAGTCTCATTAATAAGATTTTTTAAGAAGAAGATAAAATATACCAAGTAAATATAATTAAGCATGTTAATTAATACAGATATTCGATTTGAATACATTACGATTAAAATTATTTCGATTTGATGAATAGCTCGTTACTTTTTATTAAATATGTACATATTCGTATGATTTAAGCCGGTGAAGCCATGCGTATCTTAAATTAATATCCAAATAAAGTAATTAATAAATGCTTGTCCGTGGCCGTGACAAAATAATGACTCAAATTAGCTAAGCCAAAAAACTAATTAAATTAATTTAGAGTATATAAAAAAGAAATTAATATTTATCACGCCAAAGGGACACGCATAGAGCGAGCCAGGCGTATAGACATAAAGAGAATGAAAAAGAGTCAATGAGAAGGTGCAAAAAGGAACCGTAGACTGAACAACTTTAGAGTGTACCGCCTCGACCGTGCCGCCATATTTCGGCGAACTACGGAGATTCGACGAGCTATAAATCCTGCTGGCGAGCACAGTGTCGACGAACGCGCTAATGAGAAACATTGCCCAGGGCTTTTTGGCTACTACTCAGTGGGAGATATCGGCAGAGCGAGTGGGTGAGGGAGGGGAGGGGAGAGAGAGAGAGAGAGAAACAGAGAGAATAACTGAGTTGTACAGCAGATTTGGAACTTTTTTCTCATCAATCTTATTGCATGACCTGAATTTCGGACCCACTTCCCAGTTTCTTCTCAACTGCGGCAGCAAATTTCAACCTAATTTTACGTTCATAGTGCATTGAAACTCGAAACCTCTTTATTAGTTGTTATTTCAATTTGAAAGTTTTTAAGCTTGACCCTTCGGCTTGGAAATTGGATTGTTTCATGTTTCTGAATCTTGGCACTTAGGAGCTTGTAGCAGTTACGTTAAATAAAGATAATAATTTTTCATTCAATCGTTGACAAATAATGTTCTCTCTATCTTTTGATAGTTTTTAATTAAGAAAATTATGGCTAATACAATAAATTGCTTTATTTATTTTAAAATATGTATATTCTCTTATTAAGCTATTCTTAACCACAAATAACCTAAGCCTATTCTACATGATAATGTTAATTAAAAAAATTACAAGACAAGGACAGAAAAAGTAATTTAAACTTTGACATTCGTTGAGATTAGTAACAGTAATTCATAATTCTCATGATTGTGTGCTTGCTTTTTATTGAGCTATAAATATTGGCAAGGAATTATTATAATTACATTTATCGTGTAAATACAAGTTATTTTGATTCAGTTTTAAATTAAAATCATGATTGAGCTTGGTTACAATGGATTTTTTAAATATCACAATATTGAAAAACTATGTAAGATGAAACAGAATTCTGAAAGTTTTAATCATCCAAGGGTTAATAAGTGACCACAAGTAATAGATCTTTCTTTCTCTCATTCTCTGTATCTTCGTTTCTCGCGCTTCCCTTTACGTGTAGGATCATTACTCAATCACTGGTCTTAAGATAAATTAACCGTAGAAATTTTACGCTGTATAAAGCTTATAACACATTATCCAGAGGAAGTCACACACGAAAGACACTACGATGAAAGGAGCAGAGATAGAGGAAAGATAGAGGAGAGAGAGAGAGAGAGAGAGAGAGAGAGAGAGAGATAAGAAAAGAACAGAGATTTAGGAGCTCGATTTCTTTGGAAGGCGGAGAACTCTTTAAAATGAGGAAGAACACCCTTTAAAACAAACTATTTCCATTCCCTCAAGTGCAGGCCATCATTTCGGGAATCTATGCGCCAAAAATTCACGATAATACGCTAAGAAGACATTATTTTATTCCGGCTTGGTAAAGATTTCAAACATGACGATGCGCTATTACGTAATTTCGAAGCTTCATTCTCATCTTATCCTCTTTTCGTAGTCCCTTCATTTTTCTATCCAGACTAATGAATCCTAATGAGGGGCTGCGGCCCTGCAAGACTCGCTTATATATATTCAGAAATAAAAGTCGCTTTGCTCGTTTTACGAGATACCTTATGTAGGAGAAATGAGAACTGTACGTAAAATTTAATACCTCAAAAATATATATTGCTAAGTATGAATATATGTATGAACACACGCGCGCGCTCACACACAAGCATACACAGATCTTGTATTGCTGATGATATCTGGCAATGCGGACAGTAGAAGAGAAAAAAGCCAATGGCAGTGACTAATTTTAACTTACGGTACTGCAATACATTCGACTAATTTATGTGACGAAAATAAGGGATAATATAATTTTGAGCTACCGAGGTCGACCGATATCCTATTGGGAACGGATCCTCGCACATTCGAGCTTTTGCTCTTGAAGGTATTGTAAGCAAACAGTGCTCTTTCGTAAAAAATTGTTAAACGCACACGTCATCTGAAATCGTCGGCGCTACAAGGAGTGAAATAAAATGAAAAGAGGAGAATTTAAAAAAGAGAAGAGGCAGATAGATAAATCAAGGTGAAGTGAAGTCGAAACGATTAACCGCGCGGAAAGAAGCTAAGATGCCGAGAGACATCGCATCCGGGCATTTATCAAGGCGAACGCCTATTTTCCTTACTCGGACACCTTTTCGCTTCTGATTTTTTTCTTCTACGAATGTACTATCGTACATTTACATTGACATTTTAGAGTTCCTTTTTCACTTTTTTATTTATTATTTCGCACTCCTGAGCTGGCGCACTTCGAGAGCACAATAATTAAATTAGAATGCGAGGATATCACAAACACTCGAGGTATGACGTATATATATGATGCATGCATTTGCTGGTACTTTTTGAGGTGCGTACGCGAGTGCGTGTACGCGTCTGTGTGCGAGGATCAGCAGTAGTGTGCGAGCTTTCGCATATGCGGGTTGTAGGAAGGTTACTTACATTCGGACCATCGTGCGTACATCTCGTGAGAACCAAGGGAATTGCTATTCGCTCAGGTGATCTTGTTTTCCTCCTTGTTTTCTCTTTCCTTCCGTTCTCATTTTACGTTTTTTCCAACCTCTCGTTGGCTATTACCGCTGCCTTTCTTGACTTATGCTCTCCGGGAGCACTTTTCAAGGCCTCTGTATTTATATACTCACCGTACGATCTTTTGTGGAACGGTCAAAAAAAGAGAGACAGAGACAGAGGAAAAAGCTAAAAGAGACGGAGGAAACTTTATCTCCTGGATGAAAAGATTTTGGACGATAACCTACTTGAGTGTATGTAAAAAAGCGTAGGAGTGGCTCGAGAAGCGCCAAACGTGAATGCGAATAAACTCGTGAGTCTTATGTCACTGCCCAAATACATCTTACTCTTTCTCTCTCTCTCTCTCTCTCTCTCTCTCTCTCTCTCCCACGTTCTCAAAGTCCCCCCCCCCTTTCCCTGTCACCCCGACCCTTATCTCTTCCACACCCACACACATACACTCTCTCTCTCTCTCTCTCTCTCTCTCTCTATCTCTCTATCTATCTTTCTATTTCTAGTATGTACATGTGCATTCAATGCATTTGCACGTAGGCACACTCGTGAAAGCATGATTGTGTGTAAGGACGACCCCCTCAAAATTCTTGGATTTTTCTCTGCAACCTAACTTATTCTTATTTTATTTCTGACACTTATTTGCAGTACCGTTCATTTATACCGCAAAACACGAAATCAGCTTTACATTTTATGTTTCTTTTTCAATTCGAGTTTACGGGAAGATGTGTGTTGACAAAGAAAGAATTATGGGATAGGTTTAAAATAAGATTAAAAGAATTACGTATAATTCTAGCATAAATTATTTATCGTCGAAATGCTTCGGATTAATTTATAAGTTTTTTGGCGAATCTGATGAATTCATTAAATATTTAATTGCAATCATTTGCATTAAATTAAAATTAAAAATCATTTACATATAAATGTCGTGTTAAAAGTCTTCTCATTATAATTGTATATTCTCAATCGCTTTTTTTAAATGACTCACATAATTTTTTTAATATTGAACTCTTATATTCTAATATCAAATAATTTTCTCTGTATTACATAATAGTAATGATACAATGTTATATTAAAAAAACAAGTTTGGCGTATTAAATGTTTAATGCTAAAAATATACAAGTGCGCTGGTTACGAAACATTTGCAAGTATAAGTAAGATAAAAAATAAATTAAAGCAACCTTTTGTTTATTTAGCAATATAGCGTTAAAAATTTATATGCAGTTGATTAAAAATTTTTAAATCAATTAAAAAGTTGACGCCTATTTTCCGATACTCTCTGGTAACTCGATGCTTTAAAGGTTTCTCGTATAATTGTCTCGATCGCTGATTTTTCGGGCGAAATCCGTAGGCAGAGTTCAAAGATCGGCAGAGGGACCGATCCCCCTCAAGAGCCAAAGTTGTTTGTATGCATTAAGATGTCTTAAAATGATTCATTGACAGCTTGAATTACTCACCGTCCATCTAAAGGTGAAATGCAACTGTAGGGTGACGGGATCGGTGAGAGTGAATGTGTTCTGGCCGAGGGCGTGACTAGATACGTTCCCGAAGCTGCATGAGCCGATAGCGGTTACGTTCGACTGGTACTCCTTAAGGCAGAGCCAGAAAGTAGTGGTGCAAGGTGACGTACATGGCAGGTGATGCTGCTGATTGGTGCTCCTGCCCCCGCCGCAACATCGCCCGTCCACCAGCGTACCCCGGTTGTTCGTTAGCGAGAGGATTTGAACCTCGAAGAATCCGGTGCCGGTTGTCGCCTGCAAAGCAATCCTCATCGTTATCTTGATGGTTTACTAATGCCGCGCTTCCTTAAACTAAGGGCGTATGAGGGGAGAAGAAAGTGATGAAGAGGAATAAGGGGAGGAACAGGAAACGGTAATGTCGAGTCGAAAGGAAGTGTTTACTCTTGCTTTTGGAGGTTTTTAAATCAGACCCTACACTTTATTTATCAAACACTTACAACTATTAACTTTGCAATATAAACTATTATAAAAAAAATACCTAATTACTTTATCGGTCGAAAGCGTGACTTGGACTGAATTACACTATTTTTGCCGTTCCTGGGAAATAAAAGCTTCATTAATCTGTATTTCTTTGTTAATATAAGTTCGATTCACCCGTGAAAAATGTGTTCGCATTTCAATGATAATAAATACTTCAATTAATAGCTGACAAACTAATAAGCTTAAAAAATTTCTTCTTTAATTATATTTAATATTCATATAAATTACTAAAAAATAAGTAAGGATTCTTGTCATAATAATTACTTATCCGTACGTCTCATTTATTAATTTTAGAAAAGAAAATTATTCGATACTGATAGAAGATATATTCCATGTAACAGTAAATTCATATTAAAATATTCAATATTTTAACTATGAAAAATGTCAAAGGTTTCTTCGTCAAAATTTTCATGAAATATATTACAATGCAGAAGGATTTAAGCAACGTTCGGATTTGTGCATTACATATACTCAGTTCATCATATAATATATGCAATCCAATTGTTCGATACTAATGTATCAGTACGTTATCCGACATAAATAAAAAGTCGATAAAGTAATTTTACGGTTTCGTAAATTAAAAACATGTTTTTAGAAATATATAATAAGATTTCAATTTTAAATGAAAAAGTAACATCATAATTTATAAATAGTACATAGAATTTTAAATACGTATATAAGTATAAATACCAAAGTTGTAGCGTAAATATATAGATTTATAGATGATATTATGATTACATTATGATTATAGATAATCATAATCAATAAACACTTTATTTAAATTATGTTTTACACAATCAAATGGGAATCTTAAAGATCGATGTTTATAGCGGTGACACCATCGTCATGAAAAATCTCGTATTTTTGGCTAGAATACTTATAAACTTTTATCGCACCATAAAAGTAAAATGAATAACACAATTAAGTGATACTCTAAAAAGTCAACATATCAGATGAAAAGAAGAAGCAGAAGAAGATGAAAAAAAGATTGAAATGAAAAAAAATCCCCGCGATTGTAAAGCAAACCGCACAAGCGTTTTAAAGAACCCAGAAAAAAAACTTTTATAGCAATCATTTATCATACAATAGGTTGACTCAGGTAATTCAAGCATATGAAAATAGGAAGGCTTATTTTCGCAGCTCTCATAAGAACCGAGTTCTAATAAAATGCTGACAAAATGGTCTAGTTATTTGAGCAGCACTAGAAATTCAGAAAACGGAAATAGATCCCGAGTTACGAATCGATGGGTGTGCTCAAATTGAAAAGCCTACGTGTTCTGTTAGCTGCTCTCGCACGCATTTTTCTCACCTCGCCATTTTTTTTTATATGGCTTGTGGCTTGTGGTTTGCTTTTTTTATGTGCTCAGTGGCTTGTACGTGTACTGGCGCGTACGCGTAATCCAGTTAATTTTCTCTGCGCTTTGGAAGTAATGGCTCGGTATATGCCATTACAGAGCCCGAGTACATGTGACCCAACTAGCCCTTGCCAACTCTTACCTCCTGAAATTGAGATTTCGCATGGAACCCGAATTTCTCGCATTCTCACGAACGCGATTGTATGCGAATTACTTCTGACTGGAGTTGTAGTAAGCAGCAAGGTTACTCACAGTTGTGCAAGATAACAATCATTTTTGTTGACTAATGTTACCGAAACTGAAGCATTGGCACATCTTAGATGTGACGATACGTACATATGTGTTTTATGCTGTTGCTAGATTTTTCGGCATCAACTTAGGTATTCAATAACTTTAAATCTTACGTTAAGTCTAATTAGTAGGTTCTTGGTTACAGAGTTCGTTAATCATTTCGATTTCTTTTATTAAAAATAAGTGTTCGTCCTCGCTTAAATTTCTACTCACTCGATCTATAATAGGTATAAATTTAATTTAGACTAAACAAAAAAGGATTAATAATTTAAATGGAAGGACATTTTTTTAAAAATTCAGTTGGCGCTATTTTAATTTCCGTATCATTTGATTTTTTCTAATACTTTGCTGTATTCTCTTTTATAAGATATTCGTAAATCATTTACATATTAGTCTATATCAAACAATTCATAGCCCGACAGCTGACACGTGGAATTACTAATCCAATTATTGATCACATAAGATGCAAATATATTAGGCATTATTGCCTAATTGATAATACTAATAATGCATTATCTACTTTATTTCTTAAATGTGCGATTGTATTAATATTTCATTGAACACGCATGCAGGTATTTTTTTGCATTACAACTTGTATGGTATAATTCCAATAAATTTAGAAATGGCTCTTCAATCTCACTTTTACAAATGTTTCTCATGGGTCAAGCTTACATCAAGACTTTGTATCGTTTTAGAGGAATAATGCTTTCCTACAGTTATTGTGAAAGAATCCGCGTACGAGAAACGATTTAGCCGGCAATAAGATCATACACAAAGTGCTTTCGCATCGCGATGAAGGAGTGTGCAAAGCGTATATAGTAGGGAGAGCATAAGAAACATAATTATAGTGTATTGAGATGCTGCTCGGTCACACAAGATGACGATCTAGCTTTAATAAAAGTCGGAGCTCCGATGCACAATTATCGTATGAATATCAAAAACAGCTTCTATGAGAAAAATGAAGAGGAAGAGAGAAGAAAAGCGTATAGAAAGCTTAGGGAAGGATTGTTTTAGTTATCTTTTATTTTCCAATCAGCTTACGTAATCGACCAGACTGACTGATTCTGTATTATGAGTACACGAAGTTATGCATTATAATATGTATACGATGTATTGATTAATGCATGTGATATTTTTGATATACTTGTACGTAAGGTGATGTGGTGGGGCCACCTCATTAAAGCTACGATCGAAAACTCTTGGAACGATGTACGTTTACTAGTTATTTCGCTTTCCTCCTTGAAAGATGGTGTGTAATGATAATAAAATGTAATTTATCAATGGCTACCCGCCTCGTGTAACGTTATTTAAGCCCGAATCAAATTTGCTCTCGTAATGTAAATAGTATTTAAGTTTATTTTATACGAAGAGGCAATACGGCTTTAAAGATATCATGAATTGGGAAGGCTCGGGGGTTATTTATCTCAAGAATTGCATGATTTAATTGAGTATAGCTCGCAGCAGAAGTGACGAATTGCTGGAGATGAAAGTATAAAAATAAAAAGATAAAAGAGAATAAAAAGCTTCTGCTTAGTAATCATATCTGCGTAATGTCTAAATTACCCCAATGGCAAAATCTCGGGACTCGGGAGTTCTATTTTGAAAAATCTCACCGCCGATTAAAACGGAAGGATAAATCGCGATATTGTCATAAAGCGTTGAAATCAAAGGGCTTTGGTACCGGTCATGATGGTATGCCAAGAGATACTCGATTGTCTGGTGAAATATAAGTAAATCGCCAACAGAAAGGCGATGGCTCCGCCTCTCGTAGATGTACAACCGGGTGATTTTCAGTGGTGGGCAATTGTGGTGGAGGAGCTAAGTAGCACTCGAGCTAATTAAACGTTATAATTAAAGTAAGAAAAGCGCGTATGAAATGAAAATACAGTGATGGCGTCTTGCTCGCCAATGCTCGTTGCATTGCGCCGTTAATCATCCTTACACCGGCTCCATCGACGCAAAAGAAAAGTCGCGGATGAGCTCCTGACCCTCGTCACGTGGGAAGAAGTTTAATGGCGCGCAAGTCAGCCGAGTCAAGCAAAGCGAAAGAGAAAAAGAGAGACGTTTCTGGTTTCTGGTTACGTGATTTTTTGGAGCTAATAAGAACTTGTACGACTACGTTTCAAAGCCAAAGGAAAGTTTAATGATAATTCTTTTTACCACTCGGATACGTGCCCAGTCTCCTCTTCTTGTAGATTATTATATTTCAAAGTTTTATCTTTATATTTTTATTATTGAATTTGCATAATTATAATGCTTACTTCCTGCTGAGGTTATTCGCTACTTTAATGATGCCGATAAGACTTTTTCATCGCCGGGCTCTCGATCTCGGTTCTTCATATTATCGGAGAATCGTTCATTTTTGGAAGGTCGATAACTCCGACTAGAATTTAAGCGCATAATTGATAGCTTAAGGAATATATTAAACGGTGTATCGTTTTCAAATGTATTGAATCGTTTTCGTTGACCTAAGATGAACATTTTCAATGTGCATCCGACTAACGAAAAGATATAAATTACTTATCGCGATTTCCCATAATAGCGCTTTCTTTTACTCACAAGGCATATGAAGGCTTATGATAAATGGCTCAATACGAAATTATAATATAAAAATAAGACATCACTTGCTGATTTAATTTATTGAACACAAGATATTTTGTTCAACTGTCCTTTTCATTCGCTAATGTAGAATAACTATGCAGAGTCCTAAATTCAAATTTTTAACCGAATCTTTGGATTTAGATTTTTTCAATATTGGCAAGGATCTTCTTTACTTGAAACTCCCCTCCATTTTATATAAAATAAAAGGCCTTGATAAAAGACGATAAGTACAATAGGTGCTGTAGGTCCTTCGATGGAAAATGTTATAACAATCACCAGAATGGCAAACGAATGTTCAATTAGACTATAATTTTTTTTTAGCAATCTGATTGAAAATATTTTTAAAAAGTACTTTCGTATCGAGCATTTGGCCATGCATCGCAATGCATTGAATTACTTTATCAATCGGGTGAACAGTAGCTAAGAAATCGAGAATGCAGAAAGAAGTATCATATATCGCTGAGGCCCCAGTAAGAAAGAAAGAAAAAGAAGTGTAGCAGTCCAGGCACGCGCACGCATATATATACATATATATATTTACAATTGAACAGGTGCGTGTGACAAATGGCGATGGGCCCCGGAGTGACGGGACTCCTTCGCGGTAATTGAATTTCAAGCTCACGGCCCGTCATTACCGCCATTGTAGGCCTTAAGGAGTTGGTTGACGTGGCATGTCATTGTTTGCCGAAAGTTCAGCACTCGTTGAAGCTATTGATGTTACCAAAATCGTTCTCAAAGCTCAAAGACGCGAGAAATTCACCCTCGACAATATTTACCATCGGCCCCTGGAATTCCTCTCTCGGGATAATTAATGTGCGAGTGGATTCTAGCTTTATAGCGTTTTAAGTATACTTAGCACGATGCCTTTATCTCGTGCTATATTTATATTTTAGGCGCATGGAGATTCATCCGAGATCTTAGAGATTTATATTTGAGATCTTGTTGGTGTAGCAAAATATAAATTTATGTTCGATGACGGTTTATAAAAGCAGTGAAGCATTGAATTAAAAATCGGTGGTTTTTCGGCAATTCTTTGAAATCAGTTTTTAATGCCACTTTATAAGTGTCGAAGCTGTGATAAATATCCACAAGCTTTTAATTTATCATCTGTTTTCTACTATCTCTTTTTATTTCTTTCTTCCACATGAGGATAAAAAGTATTAGTCTTTTCAACGCTTTCCATAATTATTCATCGCTAGGGACGCATTTCATTTTTCTTAATTATAAGTATGTTTCGTTTGTCTTTCAAAGATGTCATCGAAGGCAGTTTATTCATTAAAGCAAAAGAGCTTAAGTGTTTGATACAGAATATATGTTATAGCGCGATGATTGGCAGCGGGAAAGTAGATCCCAAAATAAATGCGGGGTTTCGCTCTGTCTCGGGTGCAAAGGAGAATTTGCGAAAGTGAGGAGAAAAAAGATATAAAGAAAAAAAGAAAACCACGTACATTGCGAGAATGCCCAATTAAAACATGGTCGCGACAAGATGTTGTTAAAGTGAGTGCGATTAGCATATTGAGAAACCGATGAAACACAAGAATTTCTGAGTTTCGAAGAGGATTCCTGGGAAAGGTATTTGTGAACGTTTTTTTGCTTTAATTAAGAATCACTTCTCATTACTTTTATTGAATCTATTTTAAATAAAGAATCAATTTCAAACCGATTAAAAAGTAATTCTTTCCACAGAGCTGATTCATTTGGGCATTATTCTTCCGAAGGAACGATTTTTAATAGGATTCGTTTGGAATAATAATTTGAATTTAAAGGAATGATCTTGACCAGTAATTGTGAAAGTAATTTGGAAAATTTTGTATAAGATATTGGAGGTTCTCAATTTATTTAGCTAAAATCCGATCGCATAATGTTAACTGATAAAGAAAGCCAAAGGCAACTTTTTTTTTCATAAAATTACTGAAATTGTATAAATGCTGGATTGTATAAATTGGATAAATACTCATTTCAATGTAACGTATTAATCATTGCTAATTTATTAAAATTAAACTTCCTCATTTCTCTATTTCAATTTCTCTTTTTCACACTTACGATTATGCAAATTTGATCAAATTTATGCAAATTTTAGAAGCATTATAATTCATAAGTACATGGTTTTCATTTTTACCTTATTTTTTAATTATGGTAGGATCTTTACTTCTCCCTATAATTGCACAGTGCGGCTTACTTATTGTTTAGTTTTAAATATCTTTATTAGCTTTTTGAAAAAATCATCGTTATCTAAAATATCTTTTAAGTATTTCAACACTTGACAATTGGCGAAATTGACAATTAGAAAATGAGCACTAAATAAGTTAATGCGTTCTGTGAAGTCCAGCCGATAAGCAAAGATAAGGAGTCTTTCTGCGAGCTAATCAGGCAAGCAAACAGAGAAGCTATCGACGTTCGATAATGAAGACGAAATTGGAAATCTCTGGCAAGGAACCAATACGTTAAGACCTTGGAGTGCAAAAAAGTACTTTTCGACTCAAAATAACGGGAGGAGAGTTGTGGAATTGTAAAAGGGAAGCAGAAGGATTGTGGTATTTACCGCGTAGGAAAATGAGTAGTAAGGACTTTCGCGGACGTAAGAAGATAAATGAGAGAGAGAGAGAGAGAGAGAGTGAGAGAGGAGGGGAAGAGAGAAGGAAAGGCCACCGGGTGAGGGTATAAACGTGAGGAGCATGAAAGCCGTGGCGCTCGACGCTTTTCTCACGAGAGCCACGGGTCCTAATGATGCCTACTTTCGATCTTTTACGAGGCGCATTTTCGCGCGTAGCTCGCGCCTTTCGATTGATTTCTGGAACCTAAAATAGGTGCTAGAAAGGTGAGTATCTCCCCTCCGTCTGAAGTATCCATACACTAACTCTTCGGTTTGGCTTTGGACTTAGCCGACGTTTTCAAGCATACAAAAAAAGCTTCTTGGGGCACGCGCAGAGCCGCATCGCGATTACATGCCTCCCTCTCTATTCTCCACACATTTCCTTTAAAGGAATGCTTATGCGCACGTGTGTAAATGAGCTCCCTGAGCCCAAGTGTGGAAGATGCCTTTCCTTTCCGCATAGCCGGGGTTCAGCGAGCCATACGGCTGTAGCGAACGTGAGCCGAGCATTTTATATTATACGGAGAACTCATCGAATTAATGCGAGCGATTCACTTCCGAGAAATGGGACCCGCGGATTCCCCGCCCCCGATCGCTATGCATATACTCCCCGTCCTGTATACACGCTTTATGTCTTCAACTCGCTCACACCCCACCTGCACAGGCTCAATTGTACGAGTGCGAAATGCCACTGTCCATAGTAAAATGTACAAAAAGCGTTATTAGGGATTCTTCGACGTTTAGCGCCTTGCTACTACTTACTGGTTCCGGACGATATATACTTATCCTGTACGACCTCTAGAACTCAATGCCTTCGGAGTCGATCTCCCTTTATTCATAGATTCGCCAGAAGTTCGACCTCCTTATTTTACTCTACGCTGCCAAATACTTTATTGTTAGTCTAATTAACATTGGAGCGCTGTGGTGCGAAATTTTACTCACAGGCGCAGGATTTGTCCTCCTGTCCTCCAGATTCTAGGCTCACAATTGACAATAGCTTTTTTTTTTTTTAATCGAATAATTATATACTTATTATATCCCGAGTATAATTGGTACTTTGGTGGCTAAATAAATTAGAGCAGAAAAGCAGAAAATCATTACCTGGTAGTATTCTTACATACTCAGTTCAATTAAACTCTGCGATATTCATCGACTTAGCATCACTAACTATTTTGTAGATTTTAGCAACATTACCTTTTGTAGAAAAATCCAGAAATATTGCAATACAAATATTAACTCTGCAACAGTTGATCATATGAAAATAAATAATATATCCCATTAAGAGAACATTATTTTTTAAACAAATAGTTATTATTTTGTAATGTTCTATTTTTATGGATGATTAATTATTGCTTTAGTAGAATTTGCTATGATAATTGCCCATAATTATGCTCGTAAACATCTTGTTTCACGAGCACAAATATTTTTGAAAAAACCATTTGTAATTAAATATAAAAAAATTATACGTAAAAGCATATTTGCAGCTCGTAATGAGCCCAAGTAGTGATATAGATATATTTTTTAACAGTATGTTTTACTCGGAAAGTTAGTGTCAAAAGAGAGGAAATAATTAATTCAATGCTTCACATAAGCATAATCACCTTTAGAGTAATGCATCTGATTCACCGGCGTATTCAACGTGTGAATATTTTTCTCGCTCAATAGCCAATTGCCCTTTTCGCAGCTTTATAAAGTATCTGTCTCCCCCAGCGATTCCTTTCACAACCCTGTTTACAGCATTTACTCTATCAAAATGAATTTCCACGTCTAGGGCTTGAATGCTGTATCCGCTGCTGATGCACTTTGGGGGTTGAATAAGTAGGATTGTCAAGTAAAATTAATTATTCACCAGAGCCGTACTTCGTGATAAGTAATTAGTTAAAGATAAAGAGGGCCTTTTGATTCAAGTATAAATGTGCTGAGGGAAAGAGAGAGATACGAAAACGGAAAGAAAAATAATAGATAGCATACTTAGATTGACAATGCACAGAAACTTGTACTGCAAAATTTGATGGAAAACTTTTCATTACAAGCGCAATAAAAAACAATGTCAATTAATTAATTTACCGAAATTCTAATTGTTTCGTGAAATTTGTATTTCGAAAGCTCGTATAGGTTTGCTAAGACATATATACGCTAGCTTCCTCGCTCTTCCTCAAACATGTTACAAGTAACACATAGTCTTGCACATTTATTCTTTTCTTTCTTTTTCTTTCTTGTTCTCTTTCTCCATTTTTCCATAGGTTTTCATTTTAGTCCATATTGAAGCTCGGCAAACAATTTCAATCAATTGTTTTGTGTGTATCACAATTTCACAATACATGTTTTCTAAAAAAAAAAAACTAATTTGACGTAAATAAAGATAATAGGGAGTATTTATCATTCAATGAAAATTGAGAACGGTATTAAATTCCAATAAATATCAAAGAATTTTTGTATTGGATTAGCTTTCAATCATCATAATGAATACTATCAATACATAAATAAAAAATTAAGAATTTACTTTTAAAATACTTTAAAAAAAAATCTAAAACGTAAACTGCTTTTTTAATTAAATATAGCTACTACTTGATCAATGGTTACGAAAAAAGTTGTATGTATATAATACTTGTACATGTAATATAGATAGTAGATTTAACAAGCTACCATAAAGTGCTTAAAAATACGAATAGTTTCGGTACACGAAATGAATTTATCCAAGCTTATTTAAAATTAATTCTCTGGCAATTTTTAATGGTAATTTAATTGCTTTTTTCTGTTATCACTACGAAAAATAAATGGTTCGTTTTCAGGTTCATAAATATCTCTTAGTTAGAGTAAAAACACAATCATTTAGTGTACATACAGTAGCTTCATGTTTTCACACGTACGCAATCAAACAAGCTAGGAAAATAAGGCACTGCAGCTATAGTTTCTTAAAATAAGCTAATGGAAATGCAACATAAAATAAGAATTAAGAAAAAAAATTAATTGAAAAGCTGGAGGACAAATCAAGGACGAGTTCATATTGGAACATAAAATTGTCAATATTTTCACAATTAAAAGCGAGAATAGTAAAAACAGGGTAAAAATTACATGATAAAATTCCAAATTCATACTAGAGTTATACGTGTACTTAATAAGGAAAAAAAGACGTGGACATTGTTAAGGCCGAGATAACTTTATACGTGCTCACGTAAATTGAAACTGGGACGGATAAAAAAAATCAACAATCCTTATAAATTAAATACTATGAATAGAAAAATGCCCTAAAATATTATCAAAGTAAAATTGTAAAATTAGAAGCAATACAAAATATGAATATAAAACTATAATTTGCAAAACATAAATAATGAGCAAGGAATAATCAAGAAAATAAAATCATTCGCTACTATCTGGGAATTATTCAAATATAAATCGAAAAAGATGAAAACGATATTAGAAATCTTAAATTGCATTATTTTTAAAGAGTTTCAAAACAACAGATTATTAGCCTGTTTCAGTTTTGTAGGAATTGAAATTTAGTTTCAAGTAAATGGCAATATGCCCGAAGTACACAGATTTATTGTACATAATATTTTGCTTCCGTCAAAAAAGAAGGGAAAGTTCGGTCAGGAGAACTAATCTGAAAGCGAAATCATCGCAAAACTGCCAGAAGAGCATAAAAAGCAAAGAAAAAAAGCATAAAATCCCTTCTTGCTGTCGGGATGATTGAGAAAGAGGAAAAATCCGTGAATGCTTAAAAAAGCACTTGAAGGCGTTTAGAATGATCGTTATTGTTGTTGTTGTTTCCGGTTTTGTAAGCTTGGCTTTTGAAAATCGTCTCTGAGACCCTTTATGTTATCTCTCCCAGACTGGCTCTAAGTCGCAGGTAGTAATTACCGGTGGCCGCTACCTGCCCCAATAGAATAGGCTTCCGCCGAACATGATTTAATTTTATTCCCAAGTTTCGTATTCGTATATGTTTTTATATATTTCCTCCTCCACCGCTCCCGCTCCTGCCACCCCCCCCCCAACCAGACCCCCGCCAGCCCCCTGCCCGGCCCGCCACTCCCCAGCCGCTATTGCGGAACGCCGTTGCCTTCATCCCCACCCAGTCCCTTCGGTATCCACCAACCCATCTTCATTTTCTCGCGTGTATTAATCTGTGCGTGTGTTACAGGTTGCGAGAGCCTGAGGCCATATATCTCTCTCCTCTGCCCTTCGAGCTGCTCTTCCTATCGCAGGCTCTCTTTCTCTCTCTCTCTATCTGCAGCGATTTACTGGTCAGCTTCAGGGGAGAACCTATACTTAATATTATTTGTTACTTCTTCGAGGCGAGTTTTCGCTCTGGTAAGATGGAGAGGCAGAAGCCGCATAAGCGAAAGAAGCAGAGATACAAAAGGAGAAGGGAAGCACATCGTGTCGTACAGCTCGTATATACGTACAATACACGTATAGGCGGGTAAATACAGTGCGATGTGCTTATAGAATTGGAAGAGTCGGGAGGAGTTGCATTGGCCAGGGAATGTAGGGCGGCGGCGGCGGCAGTAGGGTACGTTCGGATCGACCACAAATTACTGAAATAATTAAAAAGGCAGCGAATGAGCTAGGTGAAGGCGCGTGGGAAGATCCCCTTGGGTAGACGCACTTTCGAGATAGCACTGCAGAAGTAGTCGGATCGCGGACCTCGATCGGACCCTTGATTGTGTCTGACTTTTTCGATGAGATTCTTTTATTTTACGGTCTGCGAGATGAAGTTTTTGCTTTCATTTCAAAATTGCTCCGCTGACTACTACTGATGCTTGACAAAAATTTGAATTTTAATCTAAGCCATAACTCTTGACATACATCTAATACATCTAATCTGCCCTGATGATTCAACTAACAGCCATGGAATTATTTTTATTTCAAGCATCAAAGGCTTTATATGAGAATAAAAATTACGAAAATTGTGGCGAACTCGTTACTTCTTAATAGTAACCTATAAAATGAAATACACTGTATTTGAGCTGCAAAACAAGAAATACAACTAGAATTGCATTGCGAATAATTGACGCTTCCAGTTACTTAAATATGAGAATACGGCTCGCTTTTATTCTACCTAAAATTAGGAGATTTTTTTTTAATAGCGATTTTTCTTTCAACAGATATCAGTTTAAATTAATCAGAGAATATTGAAAAAAGAGAAAACGTCGAAGAAAGGAAGACAAAAAAACAAGAGTGAGTAATTCTTTTTATATAAGCGAAAAAAAAAACAAGAACGCTGTCCATAAGATGGACAGCTTAAAAAATATAAAAAAGAGACATAACAAAGATAGATCGTATCTCCTTTTTTCAACTCGCGTCAATTTCACATTATGATGACGACGCCCTTGACCTTCGTGTGAAATTGTGCACGAAAGACATCATCTTGATCGGTGGCAATGGCAAGTGAGTGTGAATGTATGTAAGAGAGAGAGAGAGAGAGAGAGAGAGAGAGAGAGAGAGAGAGAGAGAGAGAGAGAGAGAAAGTTGTAAAAGACAATAAAACGACTACCAGGTCTCTATGAGAGTATATATATATATAGGTAGAGCGAGTATATATATAGGAAATTTAAATTTATACGGCATTTTGCGCATATTTGAATGGAGTAGTAAGTTGAGCGAAATGGGAGACAGAGAATGAAGTCGATGTAAAAATACATACATACATATACATGTATGTGTATACATATATATATATATATATGATTGTAGATGAGAAATTTTTCAATCCGAAGCGGAAAGAAACCGTGGCAAGAAACTGCAACAACAGTTTGCGCCAGGAGCGCGAGGAGATCGAAACCAAGGGGAATTATGATGGCCGAATGAGCACGAGACAAGGGGCGCATTGGCCGCGACGGGTTCCGGTTTTCTCCACGGCATCGTTCGTCTCTGTATGTGTATATTCCCAGCGAACCTGTTTTATCCTCTTTTGCGCTTCCCTATCTCTCTCCATTTAATTCTTTTGCACGGAGCGTAATCTCACTTCACAAATTCACGTGTTTCTCGAAATGAACGAGCAAGATGGCGAGCGTGAGCGATGAGCGTATAGGGGCGAGAGGGGTGTTCGATGACAAGAGCGAGGCAAAAGAGAGCGAGAGAGGTGATATGCTAAGCCGATTTTTCATAAATTATCAATCAGTTAAGTTGGAAGATCAAACGCAGCAAGAAACGAAGTAGGAACGTGAGCAAGTCATGGTGTTTTTTTCTACCGCCGACGCGAAGACATCGAAATCCAAGGAAGATATACGCGAGATGATTTCGTTTCCTTTTATTCCTCTCGGGTTTCATATTACATGATTGATTGATTCCATTGATTTCTTTGGTATCCTTACGTTAAGAAGAGTGATGAATATTTGCCCTAAAATAAAAGGAGCTGCCATGATTTACTTTAATTTCTAAAATTTCCTAAGGAAAAGCATCATACGGACGGGCTTATTTTCATAGATACTAATAATAATAATTGATTTCCTTGTAGTCAAATCGCTGATTTTTCATTCAGAATATTAATTGAGTAATGAACGTTGTGACATCGTTTCTGTATATAAACACAATTAAATTATGAGATAATTAATTATAAGACGGAAGCGTGAAGAAGATAATAATCATAAATTATTCGAAATTTTTGTATTGGCTTACAAAGTTTTTTAATGAATTCTTGTCGGAATTAACTTATAGAAAAATCTGAAATAAAAATAAAAACGAACCCTAGATGGGTTCGTCAACACAATCTAATGCTGTGGACGTCGTAGAACAGTAGGTATCTCTTACCAAGGCATTTTTAAATCGCTTTTACAATTGCGCAATTATTATAGGCTTGTCAGTATCTCTTGATTGAGATCTCTTTATTTATGACGATTTGTTCAAAACGTATAAATTTTATTAAATGTGTTCTTCGCGAGTCTTTGAAAATTATCTGTATGGTATCTGTGAATACTAAATATAGATACATAGTCGTTGAAATCTTGTTAATCAAGTTTGCTGTTAATATAACGAGAATAGAATCTTAAACTCAATTCAGTGATCTGAATGCCAATTCTCTTTATGAACGGCCTTACATTAAAAAATTAAGCTTTTGAATTCTATTAAATTAAGTTTAATTTTTAAAAGACGGTAATAATCACAATAGTAATAATAATATAATAAGCAATACTAATAAAAACAATATGAAATATCAACAAAAAATTAGAAGTATTGAAAATTTAACATATAAATATAAATGATAATAAATTTATATGCAAATTCGTAATTGATTTCTATTTGTTTGGCTTTTAAATTATATATCTCTCGTTATTTATGAAAACTTTATTTCTCATTATTCTATTGTATATATATAATAATAATATTACATAATTAAACCTATAAATATTTGCAATGTCAAAATAATAAAACTTTGATCAGTATTAGTTAAATTCGACATCTGAAAATATTACAGAAATAATTTATATACAAAGTACGGTCAATTATATATAGTTTAGATTGGCCATTTAAAGCTAAAATTTGAATCTGATAATTAAATATCTAATAAAGCATTTATATAAATTTTATAAATAATATAAGAACCCTCACAATAAATTTTCCGATTATTTTTTTACGATGCATATTGCTGTTAAAATCTTATATGTATTAGTAACATAATGATAAGGTAAAGTCATAATAAAGTATGATTTACTAATCTAAATTTAATTGGATAAATAAATATTTAAAAAGCATTACTTGTACCGTTAAATTATTCAGGGTTGAATTAAAATTGAATTGTTAAAAAATCATAACACACGTAAAAAATTAAAAAAATGCTTATCTGTACGATTCATGCTGATTCAGCGCTATATGAATTTCGGACTTCTTCTCTCTCTCTCTCTCTCTCTCTCTCTCTCTCTCTCTGTGGCTTTTTCAAGTATGCACACAACACATAGAGATAGAGATAGACAGGTTCGATGTTGTTAAAGAAGATCTTACCTATACGGACGTAAGCGATACAAGGCATAGTAGCCTCGAAGTATGTGTATATATATATATACACATACGTGTATGTATATATACATAACGTATTTCGTACGTTTGAACAACAGAAGAACACGTTTTATCGATTTCACAAGAGCGTAGGCCAAGTACTTTGCATTCAGAATTTGATAGCACATCAAAAGAGATCGGATGAGTGTCTCGGCGCAAAATTTTTCCTCCAATACCTTGGACTTCTGCAGCTTTGTTAACTGACCCAAGCCTAGCTTGTGAGAAATTTGAATCAAGATGATGTGAAGTGTACGATCTTATGCCTCTCTCTTTCTTCCTCTTTTTTTTAATTTTTTGAGTGAAATCGAAACGATTTTCGCGTAGAAAAGACATGGAATGTTAATACAACTATATAACAATATTAGCTGTAAAATAACATATATTGGGATATTATGTATATTATATTATGTTTGTATTATGTAAGCCTTTCCTCGGATTTCTAAAAGTTGACTTTTTACAGACGATGTCGTTTAAGAGTTTTTATAAATAATTATCGGTTACTTTATTAAATTTGAAGGAACTTCCCATGCCATTTATAGTCATTAAGATGCCTAAAATTAATGAAATCAAGAATAATAAATCTGTATTGTCTGTAGTCTATAATTATCATGAGGTTTGTTACCTCGTAGTAATTATGTAATACATGCTAAAATATCAATATGTAAAGCTAAATATCAATGTGTACCATAAGATTATATAATTTATTCTCTGTATTGTTTATATATAATGAATTACTGAAGTACAAGTAACAAACAATCGTATTGTTTTATCTATATTACAATTGTATTAGTATATGGACGGCTCGTTATTAGCGAAGTATACCGACATCCTATTTCTATGGACGAAATAAAATATATGGAACTAGTCACCTTAGTAAAGAATTTTATAAATATGAAATTTATATGGCAAAGCTATTAACGAAAAAACACATCACCTTTAACCATAATCATTATTTGATGAATTTCAATTTCGAAATTTATAATCTTATCAACCCAGAATAACAACTTTCTGACCAACGCTGATTATAATCAATTCTGATCACCTCATTAATCAGCCTTCTTAATTATGCTTAATAGGTAATGTGTTACCTTTGAGACTTCGCCATTTATCAATCCTCTCTTATTTGCGGAAAAGAGCCTAACAACCAATGACCGCATTTACTGCAAACTCATGGATGTGAAAAAAATGTTGTAAAATGTAAAATTTTGAATCTAACAATTAAATGCTCTTAAGATAACTGCTTCAGAATATTTTTCATATAGACGAGCAGGTCTTATACATAATTATGGACTGGTCAAATTTATTAGCCAACAGCGAACTACTCAAAGTAGTTAACGGGTAAAGACAATAGCAGCTTATTTCCTCTTTAATACTAATCCAAGTGCGGGAGACGCAAGCGAAGTTGGACTCAATTGATATTTCGGCACCTGAGGGGTGTAAAGTAAATCATTCGAAGAGATAAGTGATTATAGAAGAAGTAATTTTCTTTTTTTCCCGGTGTTCATTGAAGTGTTTATCCAATGTTCATCGGGAATATAACATTCTTGTTAATTTCATTTATGATGCACGTTTTTACAGAATCGACGTATTATATGGCCTTAATATGGCAAAAACAGCTTTTACTTGTATACATGTACGTTAATTTCAGAATGGGAGAGTCGAAATCAACTTTTGTGATTTTCTTTTATTCATGAATTGTAATCGTTAGATCAGCGCATGAAAAGATTGTTGTATACTTTGTCTGCAGTGCTTTGAAGTCAACTTTAATTAGTTATGTAAGATGAATGTGCGATATTTCGTTTTCTTAAAATTTAATTTTGATTTTTAGTCCTTGTGCATTATAAAAAAAAGCCATAAAAAAACCATTTGAAGTCATTGTATTTAATTAATCTAACTTTTATCTGGAATAACAAGTGCGTTTAGTATATAAAAGTTAAGGTTGGTAAAAGAGGAAAAAAAATTCCATGCCCATCAAGTAGTGCGAAAATTTGTCATTGACTCAAGAAAAAGAAGTCAACGAAGGTAATATAATTTGCATTGTATAAACTAGATAGGGTTGAAGTTGATTATTACTCAAGCTGTTGACCGTACCTTATACGTTATTCGGAAAATTCCCTTATAGGATACGCTCTAACGCCTACGGCTTCATGAATAAATCTCTAATTTCACTGTCACTCTATCCTCTCTTTTCCATCTTCCTTCGCCTTCTCGTCATCGCTGCGACTCGAGCGAATCTCTCAAGTAATTGTGATCGAATGTAACGACGTGGGGCTGATGATGTCGCAAGCATGAAGAGTCCTGAGAAAGGTCGCTTAACCGAGACATACTCACACGTACACGGGCAGAAGCAATTATAATGTCAGGTTGAGGAAAAGGAGGAGTCCCTTTGCTTTTATCCGGCCCCGATTTTCCACGACACCGATACTGAATTTATTCAATGAGTGCGCACATAGTCAAAAATTGTTCTTGCGTGATTAATAGCTCGCTGGGAATGTGCACTCGCGCCACGGGAAATTTTTCACGTGTGATTAAATGCTGATTCCTCTTGACGGACATTTTCTTGGTCTGACATAATAAAAGAATTCAAAGGGATAACTGATGGGAAGAGCTGAACGCCTAGGATGCAGCAGGTACGTTAAAAGCGCATTTCGCATGCATGGAAGTGTCATTTTAGTGTATCGTAAATAAGAATTAGTGGTCTACGGTAGCAATGGCCTGTGATGAAGAAGTGAACGTGCAATACAGCGATGTTACGTCATAACATTTTTGTTGATTTTATGAAAATTACGAGCCACCTATAATCGTTGGACATTTTGAGAAAAATAGTGCGAGCAAGGCTCTTGAATCACAATGGAGTATTAATATTAACTATAACATTAAATACCACTCTAGAGCGGCTGATTCTTAAATCTTTTTTTAATCGTTAATTATTAGTTTAATGAGGCTTGCCATGAAATATTACTATTCATTAAAAATTAAAATTTTATAACGTAATGCAAGCCTCGTAGATAGTGAGTTTTTTTTTCAACAAACTCAAAGAATATGATGCGTGCATTGGAAATATAAACCATCATCTGAGTTAAGTATTAAAATAAAAAAACTATTTACGAAGTCAAATCAAATAATACGTGAAAAAAATCGAGAAAAATTTTGTACTATTATACTTACTTCTCACGCTCTCTCACTCTCTCTCTCTCTCTTTCTATCTATCTATCTTTCTCTATCTACCTCTTTTTCGTTTAATGAAATTCCTTTACAAAAGGTACAGAAAACAGCACAAGTTAAGTTACAATGTATAAATGCGTTTGCAATATTAAATAAACGTAAGCCAGTTGAAAAGGACATTTTGTAATATCCTTTCGACTACCAATGGATCAGAGAAATATTCCAGTACTGTGTGTTGAATAAAAGTGAAGTTATATGTATTCCTTCGCACTCTGCTTACAATGGACTGACACACTTGTGCATTTCTGAGTGTTGTCGTCTAAAGAAAACAGAGCTACTATAAATAAGCAGTTAGAAGCTAAATTTTATCTGGCCCACGCATTTTTTCTATGCATTCACGCAATTTATTATTATTTTATTCTATTTTCTCGGAATGTTAAGCATTATAAAAACTAATTGAAAATATATTTATCGTAAACAGGTCCATAATGTGAGCAAGGAACTCATTTTGCCTTAGTGTGCTGATTCTTATATGGCCACTATTATATATTAATTGTAAAATTCTTTTGTACAAAATAATTCATAGTTCATTTTGACAAAAGTACATCAAAAAGAATTTGTTACAGATTTTAAAGCATATAAAGCTTTTTTTCATAATCATTTTTTCCAACCCTGCAAGATATCTTGAATAATACTCACGTACAAAATACAATTCGTATTGTGTAAAGATTGTACGACGTATTAAATAAAATCCTAATTCCACATGGATATTTTTCAAAATATTTGCCAGAAAGAAAATGTAAACACTGACTTTATAATATATAATATATTATTACTTTTAATGAGCTATAATTTTTTTCTTTACTTTTGTTGCCTAATATTGAATTTAAAATAAAACAATACAATAATAATATATAGAAAAATATTTTAATATTAATATTTTTAATAATATAGAATAAAAAAACCAATTTTCAAAAAATTAATTAATTAACTAAAACATTTAATTAATATTCAACTTGTCATACTAAAATTCGACTGAACGTTTAAACTTTAGCATTATACAATATATTATAAATTTGATTGTAAATTATAATTGTAAGACGTTTATCATTGATAAATAAGCATCTAGCTTCATACGAATAATTATAACAGAATGATTTTCGTACAAAATTAAAGTAAATTAATATATTGATAATAGCGGTTAATATGGAACCACGGAGTTAACGGAAAATCAGAAAAAAAATCTATTGTTATTTGGCATCTATTCAAAAAACCCTTTAAAGGTGTATTACTAATTAGCCAAAATTCTAGGAGATAGCGATCAAGTCTGAAATTATTACAACTACGACACAATTAAAGCCATGCTTATCGGTAAAAAATATTCACCCAGCATGTGTTATAACAACACGAGCACAGCATCATTCGTCAGCTACGCGGTATGAAAATGGTTTCTATTCTTCAAAGTCTCGTTTACAATGAGGTCCTGCGAAACAACGTCTGGGGAAAGCGTTACGTCTAGGGTCAAGGACCTCTGGACGATGCACCATGGCAATAGCACCGAGACGTATCTGTGCACATTGTACTCGAGTCGAAAGATGCGAAAATGACGTGGGCATTGGCAGTAGTGCCTGGTCATTCGGGGAAAAGTGTAGATTTTGCAGACGATTTTTTATTGGAAGTTGTTCGGCTGGTAGCCTTGTATAAGGATCCCTTTTTGGGACCCTTCTAATTCCTCCGTTTACCATGAGGTGAACGTCGCGAGCTACTCCAATGCTCTACAATGTCGGCCGGCTTAGAGGTTCTTGGCATTCTTGGTGAATTCTTCGTACGAGGATCAAAATAATGAATGAAACTTAGGCCACTCGCGGTAGTCTTACCAGAGGCGATTTTCCACGTTTCTCATACATTTGCTATCCGGTATGTCTGCACAATGGAATATAGCCTACCTTATAATGCTTTATTGGGATACTCACTATATCCAAAAGTAGGAACTCTTATTCTACATGCTTTCAAGCAGACACATAAACTTTGGATCGTGCATTGACAAGCGACTTGCAAAAAATTGCCTTGCAATCGGTTGAGAGGAAAAAGAGTAGACGCAGATGAGTTTCCAAGACTGGCCCTTTTTTCTATTCGATTCGCCTCTTCCGTTCTTTTTTCGCTCTTCTCGCTTACGCATGCGTTCTCTCTCTCTTTCTCAACGATAAAGACTTACTCTTACAAACATGTGAGCTGTCTATATCATGATTGCTGGTCAACTTTTTAAAGCTACAAAGATAAATTTATATAAAAAGAGGTAAGACTGCGAACATGATTATTGAAAATATAGAGAAAGAAAGAGTTACAGTACATAAAAAATACGGAAACTCAACAATAAGAAAAGGGCAAAAATATAGGCTGCAAGAATGGGGATGAAGTGCTACTTTACCAAAGTT
This sequence comes from Kradibia gibbosae, assembly GCA_018907135.1. Lineage (NCBI taxonomy): Eukaryota > Metazoa > Arthropoda > Insecta > Hymenoptera > Agaonidae > Kradibia > Kradibia gibbosae. The sequence goes on from JACCHX010000001.1 coordinate 26,688,915, forward strand.
TATGACTACAAAGAACTCAGTTCAAAAAATTATTATAGTTTTCTTTAAGCTTTACCTTGCAACGGAAGGATATATGGCGTAAATTTCTCTGGCGTTTTTGAGAAAGCGTTATTTTTTAAGTAGGGCGCGTACTTGTATTATTTTCTGGTATTTCTTTATTTTTTAACTGCTGTATAAGACATTACATATACTACTTATCAAATTAGATGAAACCATAGCTCAAAAGTGTGATTAAAATTTATTTCGCTCAGTTATTTATATTTATATTATGGAAATGTGGACATTTATATTTATGGATACCGAGTAATAATGAAGTCAACATAGAGTCGAAAAATTTTTTTTATGCACAAGGGAGATATTCTACTCAAAAATATTGGTAATTTAAAAGAATTTAACAATATATTGCAAGGGAAAATAAAAAATAGCTTGGTATGTGGTACTATAGCTAAAGAGCGCATCATCAATAATACCTGCATGATTCTCGTGCTTAAGTTTTGATACATACTTTAAAAAAGCCCAAGAAATGGTTTCACAAGTTCATAGAAAAGTGACCTTATCTGATGGACGCTATGTATTAAGCACAAACTGTCATTTGTTCACTAATAACAAATTTACGAAACTTTCGTTCTCTCTTTTCCGTAAGATGGCATAATTTCTTTTCTATTTTTCAAACATTAATCTTCCTTTTTCTTTTACTCTTTCATCTCTCTCAAAGATTTTTTGCAAAGCAATGAAAATAGAAAAGAACGTCACGGATGAAATTATAGCAATCTGATCCCCAATGGAATGGACAGGAGGAGCTAAAAACTAATAGATGATTCCTTTTTCCTTGGCCCTTCTGAAATACCTCGTTTGAAAGGTAGTGATGACAATGACAGCTATTGCAATGATTTGTAGGAAAGAATATGAAATGAGTGAGTCCATTCCCTTTTCGCCGTTGTATCAATACTATGTTTAGAAGAAACTGAACAGATTAATAAGCGATACATATCTAGAGAAGAATTCGGAGTTGTGTTATAATCGCTGGGTATTCTAGTCTACGATCGTCCAAAGTTTAGAATTTCAATATGGATTTGTGAAATCAGCGTATATTTGTGATTCATCATACGGACGGAAAAAGTAATCGCACAATGATCTAACATTCGCTTTACAGCATTCACGAGCAAGCACCTCTGAAAGAGGATTTTTAATAACAAGAATACAAGTGACGATTATTTTCCAGTACGAAGGAAACACTTAATGCAAAAAAAGGAAAAATATAAATTAATTGATTGCTAGCTTAATTCTTGCATGGAATATCAATATCACATAGTATCAGAACGGCAGTAAAAAAATTGAGGCACAGCTTTCTTCTTCCTGGAGCTACGTCGCCAATTTGTTTTACAATCACGTATAAAAATCATTGAAACTTGGCGATGAATGTGCAATAATGATGAACTGTTAGCTTGCGCCGTAAATTAGCAAGGCTAGCATTCTAAAACGAAAGAGCAAGGTTATTAAGGTAATGTGTTTGTTCTCCTCTTTATAACTTAACGAAAAGTTATACCACGAGGGCCGCTTGATTAGAGCAATTGCGGTTGGAATCGGCCGTTCAGTCGCCGGAGCAGAATGAAAATTAATATCACTGAGCCATGAGTGCGTATTTTCTATTAAAATTCAGTCGAAAAGCTATTATAATTACAATGGTATTATAAAAATATGCCCTCTCGGTATCTGGCATACGGGACGAGTTTGCAATGCTATGTGCTGGCTTCGCTAATAGTTTCTAGAATTGCCGACGAAAGATCACTGAGGTTCATTACACGCTCATAGTACTAAAGAACGAGCTATAAGTAAAAGCAGTGAGAGGGAAAAAGAGGGAGGCGCATTTGCATTTTTATTCGCTTATAACTTCCGTAGTGTGATGCACACATGACGCGCAGACGAATTACCACTTTTCACCTAGCTTTAGAAAAAAAGCTTTACAATATCTCTGCGACGGGGTAACGTTTTTCATTGAGTGTAATGCCTTTGGAGGTAATGCTAAGAAATAGTCGTTATGAGATTTAACTGAAGCTGAAAAAGTTCTCGTACTTTTTCAGCCCGTAACAATACAAAATTTATAAACAAATTTTATGGTCTGATTCAAATATAATTGCATGACTTCTATTAAGTGGCAACACAAAAATTTGTAATTTGATTTCATATTAAACTATAATTATAAAAACGTGAGTTCGCCATTGAATTATTGATAATAACTTAATGTGATTTTGGCTTAATGAAGCTAACCAAGCAGTTCTTTATTTTATAATTAATTATTTATGTAACTATAACAAAAATATGATACGTACTCAATGTACCTTGGTGCAAATACTTTGAAGTATCTTTTCTGTACAGTATCGCAAATACTGCAATACATAACTATTACAGTCATTTTGCAAGTCGTAATGATGTGTATTTTATTAGTATATTTTATTTAGTATTTTTATTAGTATATTTTAACGAATATTGTTTATTCTTCATAAGTTAGTGAACCCATGAAAATTACAAACGATATCGTTTGTTTGTTATAATGACAAATATTAACGCCACATGAAAGAATAAGCGGCTGCGTAAATTATCGCAGAATGGTTTTCACATTAAATTTATAGTATGAAATATACTTTCGATATAAATTCGATGGGTCAGCGTATGACTGTCTGATAATTATGTCTATATAGGGTACATAAATATACAAACTGATAAACAGTCTGTTTCCCAATTTAATTTTTTATTTTAATTTAGCCAAAAGTGGTACTGCATACACACATATATATATTTATTACGGCTTAAGTTAACGCTTTAAAAATCTGCGAATACTTTTTATTCTCATTTTATTATTAAAGTAAAGATATTCTACTTTAAAGTTAATTGCTTTTTTGTATATAATATACTTAAGAATGCATTAAAAAGAAACAGGGCGGACATTGAATAAGCTTTATCACACCCGATGCTATTTAGTTGATTCCTGTTCGAATGTAAATATTTATTCTAGATAAACTATGTTACACATTAAAATATCGTGTAGTAGCATACTACATAATTGCAAGCAAAAACATGTTTAAAAAGTGCATTGAAAGGTATAAAAAAAATGATTTATTAAAATGTTTTCAAACGGAGTAAAAACTATAGGCGGTAAGTAAACAAATTACAAACGATATTGAAGCTACACAGATAAGCATCTTCTTTTTATTCGTAGCTAGAATAAATACATAAATTAGCCGATGCGTATAATTTCTCAGTTTTTAAAGGAAAGAAAGGAGCAGTTACAGGCTTGAGTTAAACGGTCTGGATGGCATAGCCAGTACGTAGCGAGTGTAAAAAAGGTGACAAACTTATTGGCGTATAAGCAGGCAGACGACTTTCTAGTTCTTTTCTATAATACGCCAATCCTTCGTTCAGCGCCACCTTTCGATTTTTCCTTATCGGCAAGGGCAATTATCACGTAAACAACGTTCCTTGCGCCTCTATATAGTGCAACGCTGTGCGCTCAGTAAATCCCATAAATTTTAGTCTCGTAATTCAGTCAGCCGCAAACCATTTTACATAGTGTGTGTACCGCATAAGCCACTTGAGCCTATGGTTGTATTCGCATTTCCGTTAGTTCTCTTGCTGGTGATCTTGAGTCCACTGCATCCCCATCACCGTCACCCGCAGCATTTTCTTCTACCTTGCTGGCAATTTATTCACTTGTCTTTAGTTTTCCTTTAAATGCTTTTTAGCTTCACGAAATTTGCGATTATTGATCGTAGATCTTCGGGTCGATGGCTACGAGGGATCACATACTTAGAATGAGATATTAGAAAGAGAAAACGATGTTAGAGGAACGGACTACAGAAGGGAACTGAAAAGGTATCCCGGATGCAATGAGCGTCCGTACGTTCGCTCGCTCGGAGTGGTAATTAAAGTACCGAGCTAAAGCAATACGGCGGACTCGTTTATGATGAATTATCTCTACGAGCCGATGTAAGAGTTAGCTCTAGCGATGAATGAATGAAAGAATTCGGTTGATAGAAAAGCATGGGAAGGTATCGCGTAGCCCTTGGCAGAACGTTGTAGATTTTCTTGGATTATACGAAAATTTAGAATATGCCTGTTTATCGCTTACGCGTGCATTGGCACCGCATTCTTTTTTTTTTCTTTTTTCATCTTTTTGCTGTTTGCCTATTTAATATTAAGTGCAGTGGCTTTGGTTTTTTGGTCGAGTCGCTTAAAGGAGAATGCTCGATACATTGTTTTGGCTGGGAAAGAAGTTTCGTAACAATCTCATTTATTGACACCTGAAAGTTAAAGTGACGACTCTTGTTAGGATTATTTATAGTGGTAGCTCCAAGAATTGGCATGTATATTTCGAAATCTTACACGTGTACGCACATGTACATAATGAAGATCGATCTTTTTTCCTTCCGAATGCCTCCGGCTCAGCCACTGCTTTAACGGAACTCCCACGCGATAATTATTGGGGGCGACTGGCAATTACTACACCTAACAGTCGTGCCCTGCGTCTCGATTATCCCGGAGGGCTCTTGCACCTTGTGATCCTTGCTCCGGTACAAAAATACACCTCAGCTGAACTTGTTTTTCTGTGCTTATTTCCTTTTTCGGTCCTTCCCAAATGCGACCATATATTCTGCGAGCAGTCGCCAAGATCTATTATTGCTATTCGATGTTTAGCTTTGCGCTCGATGGCAACCGTATTAGATTATCCGAGTCGCCATCTCCACTCTGTCCGAAATTATTCTTTGAAATAAGCCAAGCCTAATGAGCAGTTTATTGCTTTACCTCGTATTATAGATTTATGATAATTGATGGTATTTATATCCTCGTTAGTGTCTGCAATTTTTTTCATTTATCTCGAAAATGTGGTTAATTAAAAAGTACATTTATTTAAAACCATTTCGTCTAATAAGATCACATTGATTTAAAAAATAAGTAACTAGTAATAATTAATAATCTAAACTTGAACAATTCATTTTAGTACTTTGTCGACGCACAATATAAAAAATTGAATTATTACATATATTGGCAAATTAAAAATACTCCAGGTCGAATAAGAGTGACAGTCTGGAAAATGAAAAATACTAACTTAAGGGCCGAATGTTACATACATTTAAGGGCTGTACTGAGGTTAGCTGGCGTTTGGGATACTTCTAAATTGAATTTATTTTAGAACAAAATTATTATTCAATTTTTAAATAGCAGTGACTGTGGCATTTGGAGATAAACATTTGGTACATGAAATGCTTGATAAAAAACGGGTATCATTCGTTAGATATGTTCTTATATTGCAGTTCATAAGAGAAGTAACTCTCCTAATGTACTTTTTTAATTCTTGCGGGGAAAATAAAAAGTTCCCACCCTTCCCTTTCACTCTGAACTATGCGTTCTTTGAAAAAAGGCGTAGCATTAGGATGTTGGCACACTATTCATAGCAACATCGGGAGTCAAAAAAAGGAGAAGACTAAAAGAAGTATTCGCAAATCTTCATCGCGATTTACACCCACGAACTGCCACGTGTTTTTAAAGGTAAATGCAACTGAAATCGATAGAGTTCGCCTTTCCGTTTATTGCCACCCCCTCACTCTCTCTCTTGTTCTCATACTTACTCGATCTCGTGCTTTTTTGTCTTATTTGAGCATTCCCGGCTCATCTATAGGTCGGTTTTAATTATATTTTAAAGAAATTGACCGAATGAGAAGCAGCGCAGGCAAATGTCTCTCTTCGAGAGTCATTTTAAATGCCACCCGCAACGCTTCGCAATACCACTAAAGTCAACTGCACGCATGCACGAGCCTATTGTACATATGTGCTGCAGTTAATAATGGACCAACGGAAGATTAAATTGCAGATATATTAGCATAAGCATGAGAACTTTTCGTCGATATTATCATAAGTTCTCCATCAGTTCTCACTGATGGCACGCTAAGTACGAAAAAAATTACGATACTTATTAAGATAATAATGCATCAATATCAAATATTTCCTTTGTTACGCGCTTAATCATTATTTAAAACCATTATTTTGAGCTATCATGGAATTTATTACAACTCCGGCAGATTTCTTTTTAGAGAAGTTAAAAAAAATCTCTTATGATGTTTGCAAATATAGAACACATTATATTTAGAATTATTATGAAGAATTTGATAAAATGTGTATAAATATATATATATATATATATATATATATATATATATATATATTTGAAAGCTTTTAATTATGATGATATGCAAGCAAAAATATTTAAACTAATAAACTAAATAAACTTTATAGTTTTGCTAAATTATATATAATGTTGTGGTTCAGTTTTTCGTTGGAAAGCTGTAAACGATCATACTATAAGAATCAGATTTACGATTCATATATTGACAGAAAAAATGTTGTATTATTGTCAAAATTTTAGATTTGTATTTTAAATATTTTTGAATAAATTTCTACAATACTTAAAATAATAACTTCCAAATGATCTGGAAGAATATATATCCGATGAATTGTATGCTGCTTTAGGGGTTGCAAATTATACTGAAAAGTCAAAGATTGATATTGGAGTAAATAAATCAAATATTCCATGGAGATTTAATAGACATAGGCTCAATGGCCATATATAAGATTTTACTAATACGAAACTACGATCTGCAATTGGTGACAGTGCGCTTATATTAATCTAGAAAATATAGATCTATATTGACACAACAACTACTCAAAATTTACAGTGCGATTATTCTATACAATGTCAATTCTATGACTTGTTTTTACGAGTAAGAATTTCCAAGTTTGTTATGGTAAGTAATTGATTTTGTGAAGTTGAAGGGACAATTTACCCCTTACTGTGTTGTTCTTCGGAATAGCGATTTAGGATAGGAATTCCTTCTCTAAAAACTGTTGGGAAGCTGTTGCCTGAAGACTAAACGTGGCTGAAAGGATCTACTTTATTGTAATGTATGACATAATGAAGAAGTTTATGTTAACCAATTGATGTTTCACCGTAATTATAAAAATATTAGGAATGTATTGATGTGTGAGTAACATTAATGTATTATATTATATAAAACTATACGTACATACGAATATAAAACGTTCTAGGCAGCTATTATTCAATATGTATCTATTAGCAGTCTTTAGATAGAAATATAAAGAAGAATAAATTAAATTATCAATTAAAATATAATATCCGTTAGTAATACCGTTGGATGCAACTATTTATACCAAACAAATGGCTGATGTATAACTCTAGTTATCTGAAGCTCTGTGGCAAAAAGCAATTGGAAACAATTCATAGAAAATTCAATATGTCAAACAATGCTGGGCAGAAAACCGGGTGACAACGCTTAAGTAAGAATACACAAATAAAATCTCTCCTTCCTGAAAATTACAATAGCACCTTGTGGAGTTTGTAACGAGGTCTCCGAACTCGTGCTACTTCAATGTGTGGGACACGAAATTTATGCAGTCGATTAACATCAGTGGAGCTTCTTTTTTATGGAAGACGCTTTATTAAATCTCGTCAAAGACGAATATTTCTTCCCTGCGTCTATTGTACGTAAATATCTGTGATCGCGTAAGTATTTTGACCAGTGAGCTTTACGTTGAAACTCGATAACGTCGGATGCAGACTCTAGTCGAGATATTCCCGATTAATGGAAAGTTTTTTAATCGTTAAACGAGTTGAGGTGCATTTTAATATTGCCATTTACTTTTATCAATCCATCCAGTAGATGGTCTTTACGTGCACTGTAAGTTTTTTCAAAAAATTAATTCGTTTGTCTTTATAAATTAGTAATACTACTGTTAATTAGCTTATGTAATTTGTGATAAAATTGCAATATGTATAAAAGCAAGATGATGATGTAGATTTTTGAAAGTATTGTGTTCGAGTCTTAGCCATTTACATGATAATATAATGGTAAAATTTACATTAAATTGCTAATATATTGTAATTTTTATGTTTCATGAATAGCAGTCGAGGTTTAGACAAACGCGAATGAAATATTTTCTAATGGATTGTTGTAAGATTTGCTTTTCAATTCAAACAAGTATAAATTAATTTACTGATCTTCCATAATTTAAGGATGAAACTATAACAATTGTGTATAAAAAATATTAGGATACATTAAAAACTCTATGCTGTGTGCCGTAAACTAGGTATTAATTTACGAGTTCAATGTTATTTTTATAAATATTGCTGAATTATTTAATGTAAAGCATTATACAGTTAATTGATATAAGCTATAACGGAAAAAGGGCCTTTTGAAATGAGAATCAAGATTGGAAAACGCAGGGGCCTGAGTAGGCTCATTTAGCGACCAAGTGAGTTGTGGTTCCTTTCGGCGTAGAATTGCGTTAAAAGCACTACGCATGTGCAAGACAGGATCGAACGAGTTATAAGTCCATTTACCGCTACGCTCCGAGGTGCATAACTAAAATTCCATCAAGCGCCATGGAAACTAAACTGTTAAAAGCTGGCTTCCGGATCCGAGGTTATATACAAGATACTAGATTTTGGGCCACTTCATGAAACCACTTTGGCAAACGTTATATATCATTGTTCGGAGGTTCGGAGTCTGGACTTAGTCTGGACAGTTCTTTGTTTGTTTTGTGCCACGGGAGGGCCGTGAGTATGTGAAAGCGAAATCGAGAGTAGAGTTACACAATTGTCGCTATTTGCATCCCGTGGTGGTGTTGTGGTGTGATCACGGGAGGCGGCTTTCGTTTTGCCGATGATAAAAGGCAAATAGTTCATGGGGCTGCGTTAAGAACGCTTGATAAATTCCATGCGAGTGATTGAAAATTCAAGCCCTGGTCGGTCCTGGGCTCTCTCTCTCTCTCTCTCTCTCTCTCTCTCGTTTATTTTTCTGCTCTCTTCGTAAATTCTTTTCGCAGTCGCAGATGATTTATCGCGCCTTTGTGCGACGAGACAACGTTTATGCATGTGTGAAAACCGCGTTAGAAAGATGGAATGCTTACAAGAACGCACATAAACCCATATCATGGAAGAAATTGTATCAGAGAGTCGGAAAATTTTCTCTAGTATGTATCGGATAACTTCCCTTTCTACTGCGCCAGGCACGTCTCACACGCTTTTACTCACTTGGGAAATATTGTATTCAATAATTGCCCAGTATTTGTCATAGATATTGGCTGATGCTATAATAAATAAATAAATAAAAAATTATAAAATATATTTTATAGAGTTATTTTATTAAAAAATGCATCGCAAATTTGCTTAGTTAAAACATCTAAGATTAAATTGCCATTTATAAATGAATAATTTTTTTCCATTAATAAAATAAAACGAAAATCATTTGTAATTATTAAATAAAGTTATTATTATAAATAAGGTGTAACTATTTAAACATAATAAATTATCGAAGGCTGTGTTTTCTTTATTATCAATTTTTATTAATGATTAACGAAATGTGGAACTATCTTTTATTGCGCATTGAGATAAAAACCAAATACGAGAACTTGTGAGGGTCACATTTAAGAGAATGTGACATTGCCTTCCGTGTACGCGAATCGATAAAATTGCGCTTATTTATATTCCATAGAGGAATCAAAATTATGCTTAGTGCTTGGGGATGACAACAGCATTAAGTATCTTCGTAAACAAACACAAACCTTCAAGGTTCAGAAAGGACATTTGTTTTGTGGTTATCACACGCGACTACCTGCGGTAAACAAAAGGTTTATCCTTTATTAGACAGCGTTTATTTGCTGGTCCAGTAAGGAGTAGTGCGCGTAAAACAACAACCGAGTCTCCTCTAATTTCACCGTAATTTCTCTGGTAGAACCTAAATTATTACTGCTGAAACCCTTCCATATACTACAATGATAAACATACAGGTTCTCTTTGTTTTACCACTCTTTGTGTTCTCTCTTCTTGCGCCTTGTGCGAGATCAGAAGCTAAATTTTAATGTCTTCATTCGCTCGTAATGTATCGAAAGTGAGAAAGTGAGAGAAATACGAACCTCTCAGTAGCGTCACCGACCTCACGGTCGAAAAATTTCACGTCGAATAAAGCATGCAAGCAAATAACTATGATAGCGCTTCTCCTTTTTCTCGATTATACACTAGAGAACTTATACTGCTATGCACTAACGTTCTTTTCGATCCGTTGGTAATGTTCACTGAGTCATGTGCTTACATAACGCTAATGTAAATTTATCCGTTAATAAGAGGATAATTTAAAAATCATAAGACTTTGATGAATATTAAAAAAGATATATATATATATCTTTATATATATGTGTATGTGTAACATTGGTGGTTAAAATGAGATATTTGGTAAATTGATTAAATTTTAATGCTTCGTTTCCAATTTTACATTTTATATAAAAAAGTAGCCATGGGAAAGTAAAAAGGATGAAACTTATTATGTAATGGAAGGCTTGCATACTTCTTTTTATCAATGATGAAGATTATGTAAAACTAATAATATATCTTTGCAGAGGCTTGTTGAATTCACGAGGTAAATATTGGAAGTTATGATAAAGGGATACAATGAATGAAAGCCTCTGGGATAAAATCCAGTAGCATTTGTTCGTTACTTTTGGCTCAATGCACTAATGTCCCTTTGCTAGATGTAAAAGAAAATTCAATCGCATCGTTACCCAATTACAAAAGCATAAACCTGTTAAAATCTCGAGTGTCTTAGTTAGTAAGGAAGCTATTATGCTACATTTATTACGCGAGAATAAAGAACCAAACTCCCCCTAAACATCTGGTTCAGCTTTTCGACACATGCACTTTCCTTTACGATACTCATCGCTACTAGAACTGCATTCGCCAAACAATCGTCGATTTATGACACTTGTGCCTATATAATCGCATCCGCTTCCTTGCTAATATTCTTCAAATAGCGCACACGTGGTTGAAGCCACAGTGCGCTATGATTTTAGAATAGGCTTCGTTGCGAAGTCTCTACAACGCCGACCAAAACTTAATATTTATTCCCTAAGGTCAGTTTGAATGATTTTGCTCAAATGCTGTAGCTCAGAAGATACGTATATGCAATTATAATAAAAGTAATGATTATTCAGGAAGTGCTGTGATCTGTCCGTTGCATTGCAAACAATTGAAATGAATGATTCATAAACTTTTGACCATTAGTAAATTTGATAAGACTAGTTAATCGATGGCATGGTAAAAATGTTAATTATTGCATACGCATCTTTCGCACATGTAGCCGATAAGAGATTTTATCTGCCGAAGTTGATAATTGAATTTGGATGAACGAAAATATTTTAGTAATGATATGATAAAAAAGCATCAACGACCAAGATGAAGATGTTTATTTTGTAGAGATTTCCAGAGTTGGTGTGTGGAAGGCATTTTAAAATGCGTGTTACCAACATCTTATTGTACGTTACAGGCTGATCTTGAATTCAAAACAAGGCTCGGTAATTGCACATAAAGATGTTTGCTTATAGGATATCAGTAATTGGCTGGATCCTTTTGAATATTTATGAAATCAAGGGAGAAATGAGAGAGAGAACCGCGATCTGGATAGGGAAATAGTAGCGGACTCACGCATCGGCATTGGAAAGCCCCATGAAACAATCTTTAATTACACTTTTATGTGCAAGTGCGCGCGTTTGTGTGTATCTTACCTGTATGAGGTGGGCGAGAAGCAGGACGTAGGCAGCGGCCGCCCTCATGGCTTCCCTCGGATATCCCGCGACTACCGCATCACCACACGTCTTATGAAGCACTCGCGGGCCTTCTGTCACTGGCCACTTTGCCCACCGTTAACCCCGATCGATCTCCCGATTCCAGTATCCACTAGGGGCCGCGTGCGTCCGAACAACCCGAAATCAGATCACTGGGTGTACGAGGGCGCGTTAAGGGGATAAAAAAACGGCACGAGAAAATAATTGGGGCTGGTTGGGAACGGGTGGTGAGGGGGGAGGAGAGGGAGGGGAAGCTGACCACACAACTATTTCAACTGCGGCCCTTCAAGGGTTATTGACACTGCACTGGCATAAATGAATCCTGCACTGTCACTACCTTGCCTACCCTAGACTCCCGAATCGAACTGCTGATACTTCTTGCCCGGCGTCGGCCTCTTCCTCGCGGACCTGCGATTTTACGCGAGGCTTGTCGCGCAACAGGTGAGCCTCTGACCCCCGTATGTCAGACGCCCGACCCGCCGCCGCGTTTCACTTGCTTCCTCTCTTCTGCTCTCTTTATTACCCGCGTTCGATGGTTATCGAGGGTCGCTCCCGTCCTCACTGGTCTCGGGCGGGAGGATCGCGCGGCGCCGCGCGGGGACAGGCGACGAGCGCCGTTGGAAAATCGGCGCCCGCGCTCCCACGACCCACGCGCTCCACTTAGCTCTCTCTCTCACTCCCTCCCTCTCCCTTTCTCTCGCTCTCTCTCTCTCTCTCTCTCTCTCTCTCTCTCCCTCTTGCTTTTGCTCTTGCTCTCGCTCTTGCTCCACTAGCCGTTCACCGTACGCGGAGGCTGCACGGATGCATGAAAGACGGCAGCCGACGCTGCTAACTGCGAGAACGGCGAAGGCGATGTCCTCGCCCCCTCCACCGGCACCACTTGATTCTCTTGGTGAACGCGAGAGCTCCCGGCCTCCGATGTCCCGCGACCTGACCCGGAGAACTTGTGACCCCTTCTCTTTGCAGCACCTCTCGCCCAGCTTTGAACCGACTCTCTCTCTCTCTCTCTCTCTCTCTCGCTCTATCCCTTTATTTCTGTCCTTCTATTTCTATCTCTAACTATATAAGTTTGTCTGTGATTTTGCAACAGGCCTCCCACCCTCCGAGGGCGTGCAGGTGTCCAAGAGGCCTTTGCCTCGGGTCCTTACTGTACTAGTACTGGGCACGAGGTCGATTCATTACGCGTTGGGACGCTTTCCGCCTTCTCTCTTTCATTACTAGCCTCTCTCACTCACTGCACTCCACTGCCGGCTCAAGGGCCGTAGCTCTATTATAATATCGGTAGACTGTCCTCGACGTGTACTTGGCCCTCCGACTTTGCGACAACTCCTCCCTAAGTGGATGATGCCTTGTCTTTAATTGGTGGTGCGCAAGGTTGCCTTAGCCGTGCGGAGCTATACGTCCACGGGGTACAAACGAGACGCTTGCTCGAGGGATACTGAGTCGAAAGCCGCAGGCTGGCCTGCGGGCCTCCCCCCTCCCGACCTTCCACTCTCGAGTTCTCTTCGTACCATCGTTTGCTCTTTCTCTCTCGCTCTCCCACCCTCCAACCTCTCCATCATCGCCTTAGGGGAACTCTTACCATGTTCTTTCTGTCATGCGCTCTCCCTCTCCTGCCCTATCTCCTGGCCTGTCTCTCTCTCTCTCTCTCGCACGCGCGCTTCTCCTGTCCGGCGATAGCTCCTCTCGTTTCTCCTTCTCACTCGCCCCACTCTCTTTACTACCCACTACAACATGGATCTCATCCTGATTCTCCTCCTTGTCGGCTCTCCTTCTTTTGCTGTGCACAATATACTGTTCTTGTGCTGATCTCGCGAGCCTTCTTGTAGGTTTCTGTCGATGCTATTGATGCAATGATGAATTCGCGCAGCTAAGATAAGCAAGACGTTTCGCCAAGATTCGCTTGTTACACGAGTAGCACTTTAGAAAGTGGCAAAAGCTAGATATTAGGAGAAAGGGAAAATCCCGTCAATGGTCTATTTCAAAGTGTAAGTTATGCGGAACGCAGAAGAGCCGGGAGCTCAAAATAGTAGGAGCTGAATCCGGAGCTAAATCGAGGGAGAGAGAGTCTTCGTTAGTCCGATTGCAAATGAATGTATATCTTCCCGCGCGACTGCAGGCATAAGCAAAAGGAAAACTGGAAAGTATCCAGACTACGGGCATACGCTAGAAGAGTCAAGTGCTTGCAAAGTGCCAAGCACTCGAGTGACCGTCTTCCATTTGCACGAGTCTTTATTTCCACATTAATTTGGCCAAAAATATTTTTACTTTTGAGCAAAATTAATGCTCCCATTCCTAATATTCAAAATTCAATATCAGGACTTTGAAATATTTCTTTTGCTCTCGCCTTACAAATTAACTAAACATTTTGTCTAGACTGTTATTCATCCGCTGATAATATATTTTAATTCATCACGACAAATTTAAATTAACGCCTGAAATATTCTATTATTAGAGGCGAGCAATCGTAGACAATGATAAAGTGATGACAGGCGTATCATAATAATGGAAAACAGGAAAGAGGAAGTTATATAGATAAAATTTCGCGCCGTGTCTATTGATAATGTATTATATAACGATAAAAATGTCAAATTAAAGGATGAAGAGGTTCGCGATAGACGTAAAAATATTAACGAAACGTGGGAGGTCATAGAGGCAACGAGAGAGATAGAGAGGGGGAGAGAGGGGGGGAGAGATAAAGAGAGAGAGAGAAAGAGAGGGGGAGGGGGGGAGATATAGAGAGAGTGAAAGAGATAGAGAAGGGTGGAGGGAACGGAGGTAGAAGCAAAAGCATAGAGCGAAGAGGGAGAGGTCAAAAATAATATGCAGATAAATTAAAGTCAATTGTAGTAGAGGAGGGGAACGTTAGTAAGGTAAACGAAAGGCCAAACTGTATTTAAATTAGAAAGAAAAGTTTAAGTGTAAAAAATGCAGTGGATGGAAGCTATATTATAAGGAGACGTAGCAGACGTCCAGGAGAGAGAGAAAGGCGAGTCGTTTATGTGCGCTTCGTACAGGCTTCCCTCTCTCGCTCCCTCCCTCCGCGGCAATTCCTACGTGAGGCTCGCCGCGGCCTTTCTACAGACGTGAGAAGCGCATTACACGATACATACACTTGTGCGGATGGATGCCACGATCTCACAATCGGTTTCGTCAGCACTGACCCTGTCCCACACCCCGCGCATGTCGAGCGCAGATGCAATGTCCCGGCTGCATGACGCATGTGCCTCTGCTATTTAAGCGCGCCCACAACGGCCTCCCTGCGATTCCTTGAGCACGACTCTCGGCTACAGGCGAAGTCAAGAACGAATTCGTGCCTTCGCAAGTGTGCGAGTGTCGAGCGGGAGTCATAGAGGTGCACGAACCCTTATTCCTTGACCTCTACCTTACTCTCCGTTGATCCAGCTATGCTCTCTTATTGACCGATGCAACCGAGGAAAGTGCGTTCCTGCATTATTTGGATAGGGGCTCGATGCACCCAGCGATAAGTGATGCTTCGCGAAGTTTTTCAAACGACTGCACTTCTACTCTATTCTGTCACTTCCTTCTTACAAGTAGTCAGAAACAGAAGCCGTTTAAGCACTATGACAATTGCATTCGTTTCAGTACTACTCCATTGCTATTTTTAATAATCGAATCCCAATTCTTTAACCGGTAAAACTATATTATAAAGAAAAATCCATTCACCCCACTAAACAAGACAAAAATATCTATTTTGAATATTTATCCAAGTGCACAAGCTTTATTAATACTCTATTGGGATGATACTCGGATTCCCTTCTCACCATTGAATATAATTATTGAACATAATTATGAATATAATTATTTGAAAAATCATTATGCTTACCGATATTTGAATTCTTGAATATTTCATTCCTGTACGAGTAATTAGGGAACCTCGCACATTTTCAATTCATCTAGACGCTTTATAATAGGCCCCTTTTCCTCTGCATTCTTTCTTTACCATAAAATACTTTTTTTCAGGTATAACGTTTTTCGGCTATACAAATACCGTGAGAATTACTCAATCGGCATGATACTCCTTATACGCCGTCACATTATTGAAATTATCTGTAAAATTATATTTGAATCTACATAATTCATTCTGTATAATTACTGTGCTTTTTTTTATTAATTTTTTTGACAAAATTCGAAACTAAAACTACTTTTAATAATTAAAATACATTCTTGAACATTTTTACAAATTGAAAAATAAAATTCATTTATTTTAAATAATTATTATTGATAACCAGCTTTGTCTTACCTACACACATATAATAATGATTCTTCTTTAAAACATACGTAGAGTATTTTATAATTACCTAATAATGATAAAAATAATATTAGAGGAGTTAGCCGCCATTTTGTTTTAGAGGAGCTTTCAATGCGGCTTTAATTTTTCATTTAACAAAAAAATATTGTAAAGCAATATTTTATGAAGAGACATAACAATGATGCTTTCGAAGCTTATTTTGGTTGTATAACAAGAATGCTAAATATACATTAAATTTAATTTTAACTATTTGAAAATATTTCTATAATTGATCAATACTGTATAGACTTCAACAAATAATGAAGCTTTCGTTCATTTCTTTACCTTTGATAAACTATTTTTTTATTACTCTTTATTGACGTAGTCTTGTATATTTGTTAAAGTTCTCAATGTATTATTGATACCAATGAGAGTAATGCCAGTCAGCTTACGTATAAAAACATAGTTTTTTTTCATGCGAAACACATAGAAAATTGGAAATGGCACCGTACACTTAGTTATAGTTACAGTCTCTTCTGTAATAAAGTAATTTCATCCGGAAAAAATGTACAGAAGCATTTTACAGAATACTTTTTAATTATTGTAAAAAGACTGTAGAAGGAAATAACAATAATTCATGAAACAAGCGAACTGAAAGGAATGATAGAGCATTAATGTTTCCCATGAAATTTACAGTACGAATTTTTACAGAAAAATTGCAATGTAATTAACCAGTAGAAAGTAATTTTCAGACTGTGCCCTTATTTTTTACATAACTGTCTCAAAATATAACTCATATACAACGGTAAAATCGTAAAACAAATGTCCGCAGTTGTAATTAATTAATAAAAAAAAGAGCAGGAGCTTGGTTCATCACTCGAATATTCACAATATATCCTTACCATGACGAAAGCAAAGACGAAAAAAGGAAAAGCCGGGATGAAGCGCGGGTCGGGGCCGGGGAGGAGGAGGAGGAAAAAAATAAAAACAACCCGAAAAGAAGAGTCGCGCCTCGACGGCAACCTGTTCTGCCTGGGAAGATGTAAATTTTAATTTGACGAATAACAAAAATCAGTGGTCACAACGGAAATACATGGCCGGGCTTGCCTATGCTCGTCAAACCCAATTGATCTTACTCTCTTGCGAGGCCCAACATCATTTGTATGCAACTCGATCCGGGAGTTGCTTTCTCGCACGCTCTGTGATTCGGCGGCATCGGGGCAACGAACGGGAGGGAGGCCTGTCACAGTTCTAGAAACGTCTATAGACGTGGGTAATGACAGGGGACACGCGAGAGCACATGGCTCTTATCCATTATTCATCTCCTGCAAGAATTTTCTTCTCGCAGCATATTATACATAACTTCACTTTTCCTTTCGTGTCCTCTCTTGCCAACATTACTCGTCGGCCTCGGTCGAAATCATCCACTAATCTCATTCGGCTATCGTCGTCACGCTGGACCGGGAGCATCTCGCCCCTATTCGCCTTGTCGCCTCCTCTCCTCGACAAATAAACAATGAACCAACCTAAACGGCACCATCCCTGGCTATAGCCCTGCCCTTTTTTGTTCTTTACGGGCACTTGATTTCGCTCACCCCGTTCGCTGTTCATCTTACGTGCCTTACCCCTTGCGCCCTTTTAAATCTTACGTTCCGGCTCATTTGATTAAGATCATAACGGTCAACACCTTGAATTTCTGGCTTTAAACGAGGGGCTGATTATACGACTCGGTCGAGTATGCTTAAGCTCCTTAGGCGAGATGTGTTTTCACCATTGTTGCGAACGCGAGACTCGTTAAAAGTATAAAAACACTTCCGCTCCGAAGCCGATCTTTTTCGAGGATGTCATCAATAGCAATCCCGGTTGGCATTAGCGTCGAATTTGACCTCGAAGCATTCCGATGAAATATAATAAGCTCTAGCGAGCAATAAAGGGAATTCACGAGCCTGCAACTACATTTACTTTTTTTTCCGACCCCGGAGCCTTAGATCGACCGATCAATCGCATTTTCATTCGGCTCGGGCATGGTAACTAACGACTGGTGACTAACTTTTTTGGCTTTCCTTCCACCTTGCGAAATTTCAAGAGCTTACCAAATGGGATTTGCCAGAAGGAGAGCCAGTGCATAAATAAGCGCAAATACATCCGAGATCTTCGTCTAGCGTCGCTACGATATCTTATCAACGTCCCGCGCGAAATATCCTCGACGTCGTCGTCGAGGGCGGGGGGGGGGGGAGCGGCCAACACATGTGGGGCTCTCGGATTTGGAGGGCCATCCCTTGGTAGGCGAGGCTCGCTTCGGAGCAGTCCTCTCGAAGAATTAGGCCTACTCCTCGAGAGCCACGGGCGAGCCTTGAGAGCACCTCGGGCCACTGGCTCTCACTCGCGGCCCTCGGGCGAGAACCGGGCCGGCAGTTGTCCCGAGGCCGGGCTTCGGGCGCTCCGAGCGAGCGCCACTGTTTTCTCCGTGCGCGCGATTCTCCGCCTCGCGTCTCCCGGCCCGAGGGTGCGGCGCGGCCGCCAAGGGGGACGGAGGTGGGTACAGAGCTTCGAGAGTTCGTCCGGCGGCTAACTCTTTCGCGTGATGCGCGTTCCTCGCCGCGGAGAGAAGCTAAAGAAGCGGAGAGCAAGATTGCCCCCTGGAGGGTCAAGGAACTCCCTAGGGAACAGGTTCAGGCAGCTCCTTTCTTCCCGACTGCCGGCCAGGCTCAGCCGCTGTATACCTCGAGCCTCCGCCTCCTTATTTTCTCTTATTACCCCGGCCATGTGGACTTGGCTTTGTTCGAATGTGTGCGCGGCCGTGCAGTGACTTGGGCCTCCGCCGCCGCCGCCGCCTGAACTGTGTGCGTGCGCCCCGGCCTGTAGCAGTGGGGCCAACCCGAGGAGAAAGAAACGCGTGCGTGCGATGGTCCACCTCGATATACCTTCTCTCTCCTTATCTCACCCCGCTTCACCTCACCCACTCCCGTCAGACCGACGCTTTTACTCTCTTGCTGCTGCTGGTCTATCTCTCTCTCTCTCTCTCTCTCTCTCTCTCTCTATTTCGCACACACACCCACAAGCATGCACGTACGCGCCTCATCCATGAATTTGCGTGCGTTATGCGCCTCCGAAGCGAGTGAGTCCTCTTAACCCCGCAGGTACCTTAGTGCGATCATATGTATCATCGCATAAAGCTTGTTTTTGTCGAGCAAAGGAATGGAAGAAAGGGCGGAAATAGAGGAACCTTGTATGCGACATTAATAACTTTTGCAGATTCTCTTCAGAATATGCGTTCGATGTGGTCAGACTCCATGAGATCTTTTCGGTGCTTAATTAACACTGGCTCTGGACCGGCTCTTTATGCGCGCCAATGTACCAGTGAGAAGCTGAGAAAGAGAAAAAACGAAAGAGTGAAGGGGAGCAAAAACCGACACCTATGGTACGCATTTGAGGGTCTGCGATTTTTAATTAGAAAAATAACATATATGGCGAGTGACGGAGGTTAGTCGAGAACGCAGTGCACTTTTATCGCGACTTAACGATGACTTATCGCTGTTGGTACGCTACAAGCACTCGCCTCTATGCCAGATGAGAACATTTTTAGATTGACTTTTTCCTTGCTCATCGCTTAGGCAGTCCGAGACAAATGACTATTGGTAGTCTCCAAGTAATTCGATACAACCAAAACTCAATGTAGTCAGCCATCGGTATCTTATATCTATTTAATGTGCTTTATAATCCACCTGCATATCTGACATTTATTACGCTCCGCTGCTTCAAAATGCGAATAATTTAGCGCCGGTCTTGCAGAAAAATTTCTTGCTAATATTTTTTTTTTAGAAAACCACTTGCCTTTTGAAAACAGTGTTGCGTTTTCTCCAATACTCCGATGTTATAGATACTTTTCTAAGGAAAAATGGAAACAATGAGAAAAAGGATGGCACGTGACCGAGTTGTTAGCGAGAATAGCCTGTTGATTTAATCATCAAAATCAATTAATCCAAGTTAAGTCAAGAATAATTAGCATAGACATTACTGACGTCTGTATTTTTTCCACGACAATTACGAGTTTCATCCGAAGTACCCGAGGGATAGTAGAGGTGTGCTATATATATATATGCGTAAAAAGTGGTATGCGTAAGTATGGTAGATGGTATTAATTAATTATTCGTCGGAAATTATGCGCGCGTTTTGCAGCTTTCAGGTAAGTCATCACTCAAATCCAATGTATCCGCGATTCGCAGCGTGTAAATGAGTCATTTGGATCATTCCACATTGCTCAGTCATATCTTCCAGCGTTTAATGTCTATGTTGCAGCTTAACGAATATAAAGTCCGGCAGGTTAGTAAATTTAACGATTTTGCGGTTTGAACCAATCCTCCAGTCCTTAGTAGGGCTGTGAGAATGCAGGAAATGCACCATTTTTCATTCAAATTCAGTGCATAAATTCAACCTCAGGGCTCGGGCGCACCGAGAGACAAACTCGGCGAACGCATCGAACACCATCAATCCGGCTTTAATGGCTTCGTATGCAAAGCGTCATCGAGCGAACAAGGATGACGGGCCTCGATCGCACCGCATCACGAGAGAGAGAGAGAGAGAGAGAGAGAGAGAGAGAGAGAGAATGTTTTGGTAAAAGAGGAGAGCAGCGAACGGATGAGGCGGGAATAAGATACCGATTTACAGGCAGAGAATAAAGACGGGCACGAAGGCAGATTAGAATGATTAATAAATTAATATTGGCGCTGACGCTCTTAAGCCGCGGATACTGAGCTCCTCCAGGGTGATTGGGAGCCGAGGTAGGCTCGCACACCCGTGGCCGAGGAGGGGCGGCTAGTGGTTATAGTTTAGAGATAAGTAAAGAGAGCGAGAGAAGGGACGGCTCTTAGCACGCAAGGTTACTTAAATCGCGCATCTCTGGGTCTCGCGCTGCGAGAGGCCCCAGGGCCGCAGACGAAGGAGGCCAGGCGGATCCCACCTGTGCCCTGACAGGGCTGCCCGCTACGAGCCTTTCCCTGCTTCCCGTATAGTGGCCTGCCTGGCCGCGGATAGGCTCGGCGCACACGCGCTTCGCTCGCGTACCCGCTTACCTGAGCATGCCTGCGTATGCGGCTGTTGGTCTTTGCAACCTATCGACTAGTCGGGGAATCACCTCGGGAAACTTGGCCAAATCGAGGCGCGTCCTTGCCACGGGTGGAATACGCCCCGAGTGCAGTTCGCTCGCGTCGGGCCGATGCTTCAAACGGCTGAATTAACGCTCCTCGCCTTTTCGTCAATGCTTTGCACCTGCAATTACTCGCTCCCGCTTTTTTCTCGCTCGCCTCGTTCTGCCGCTCCCCGCCGCCCGCCGCCCTACTCCCCCCGGCCGTCGCCGCCGCCGCCGCCGCCGCCGCCGCCGCCGCCGCCGCGGCCCTCGTTGCCGATCCTCTTGCATTCCACGCTCTTTTTGCCGAGGCCCACTACTGAGCCCTGCAAGGATGAGGCTTTGCTTCTTTATTAGAATGCTTCTTCGGAAATGTTACGTCCGCGTCTTATTGCCAAAGGCCTCGCATTCATTTGATCGCCGGAGCCGACTCATGCGTTTGTTTCATCTTCAGCTTCTAGTTATGGATTATGCTTTGAACTTTTCTTGGTCACGATTTCAAGGCAAAACACAGACAGACTAGCGCCGTTGCCTCTCGTTGGCTTGACGTTATTCACCAATCATTAAATGCAGTCCCTGCTGCACATAAGAAAGCTGAGCTATTTCTTACTTGTCTTTAAGCTCGCTTATAATTTAAAAAAATTAATTTTTCTAACTACGTTGAAATTCATCGAGAATCATGTTTATTCGAGAATGTTGAATGAAGTTTGAGACTGTGTTTATTATCCTATTAAAATTCAAAAATTGAAACAATTTCTATGCATCTTGTATATATGTATAGTATGTAAAAATATGTACTGCTGAATATAAATTGTTTGTAAATACATATCCATGGAATAGGATTTATTGTCAGACGCAGTCATTATGGGCAGGAAGTTCAGTTACAATTCGTGTTTATGATACTCTCAAACGAAAAAATTTAAAAGCAAAAGTTTTTTTATGATCAGTGTCGATAGAAACTAATAATTTTTAATTATACTGATTCTTTATTCGTGAAATTGTACTAACAAATTGATCTAGGTAACTCTTTCTGTAAAATATTGATAAAATAAAATGGGAAGTGCTACTTCACATGTGTAAAACATAGTTGGTTTAAAACGTAATTGGTAAACAAAAAAATTTGGATAGATATTAATTTGAACATTTATTTTAACTGGCTATGAAAACTATTGCACTTTATCATAGTCAATCTATGATTACAAAAACAATTTTTTTTTTTAAATAATAGTTTTTATAAATGAAATTAATATTATAAGAAACTATGCTCGAGCGGCAAGAAAATTTAGATTTCTTAATGATAACGCATATTATTTAAATGGCTTGTATAATGCTCGAAGACATTTATTACAACATCATTTTTAAAATAAAGTAATACAAAAAGAATAATTAAACTTATGTGAAAAGACTTAGCGACGCTTGCAAACCTCGTAAGTAATGTATGACGCAAGAGTAAATACATCTTAGTTCTGTCCTACTGCAAATATTCTAATTTGACCGTGTGTGGATGGGCCTCATTGAATGAAGCAAGTCGCATATCATTGACGTCATTGCCGCAAATAAAAGACAGATAATTTCGACCCTCCGGCAACGCCGTACGTTTTGCCGTAAGTACTCTTGTTGCGGCTTTCCTTCGCAGCCTGGCCTCACGCCGCTTCGAAAATATCAGCCATTGGATTATCCGAGTCGCTTGTTTCATGTGCTTATGCATACACACGCACGCACGCACGCACATAAATATATGCACCTCGGGGTGTCCTTGCCAAAGGTGCTTACTCCCACGCACTATTTCTCGTTAGTGAATTATGGACTCGGGAAATGCTAAGTTGGTCAATTTTATAGAACGGCACGACTTACGCTTACGTAAGAAATACTCCAACGAGACATGTAACACGTATGTAGGTGCGTTATTAAATGTTAAATGTCGTTCAGACACCGTATGCGAGATGTGCCTCGGCACTCGCACGTTCACGTTTACGTACGATCTGGCAAATGCATATGTATAAAAAAAATGTTAAGGCTCTTTGACGTAACGATTTTATACGATTAGGCTAACTAGCCTCCGTCTGACTCTCCTTTTCCTTAAGAGTGCTTGCCTGCACGAGTACTAATCTGGCTGTAGGAAACGCGGGAGATGAAAGAGCCAACATTTTTCCGAGGCCGCCTTCTTTTGGTAATTTACCCCGATGTATATGTTTTTCAGTACATCTAAATTTATAGAAAAAGTAGTAACCAGTAATATAAATTGATTGACTAATATTCTATTTATCTTTTTCTTTGTTGTGCTTTGTAATATTTAAGGATTTTATAGATGATTTGAATAATTCATGAAACCCTTAAGAACGTAAAAAAGGAAGAAAGTGTAAAAAGTACTAAAAGTTTAGAATTATAAAATAAAATTCTTTTTGTTTGCGCAGATAGAAAATATTTACAAATAATACATAAATGATTTCAGAGATTTTTTCATTATTATACCACAATTGTTATTGTAATTAAAAGTGCCATCTAAAAGAATATTTATAACTGCCAAAGTGCTTTGTTAAAACCATTTTTATAGTAAGAAACGTAGAGTCTTCAGGCAGTTCCTGACTCGCTCTCTGTCGTTATATCCCGTTACATGTGCGAATATCGGTTTCGTAATACCTGTCCTTTCGACAGTCGGGCTAATTGCACTTGAACCCGTTACCCCGAACGTTTTATTTGCATTGCAGACAACTTGCTGAAGTACACAACAAACGTTTCTCTCTTTCAATCTCTCTCTCTCTCTCTCTCTCTCTCTCTCTCACTCTATCTCTCTCTCCTTCTGTCCCTCAGTATCTCTCACTCTCTCGTTGTCTCAGCCTCTGTCTTTTTTTAACTCTTTATTTCTCTGGCAAGGTGTATAATTCCTCTTACGACTTATTCTCAGTCAGCGCGACCCAAGCCTAACAGCTTTGAAGATAAGCTCGCGACACGAGATCAATTTTACAATCACATATAATACGACTTAGTCACAACAAGAAAGACAGATTTAAGAAATTAACACCTCGAATTTCCCGGATCATGAAACGGTAACACAAATTAGGTATTATTATCTTAATAATTGCTCAATATAATATACTCATGATAATATACTCATGAAGGAGCTGTGACTATATCAACATTATATATTTTTCTATCTTAGGTAACAATTATTCTTTGCAATATTGTATTCTAACAAACTAGGCTTGTAAAAATTATTATAATTCATTCATCGAGCATGATTCAATACATGAGCCCTATATATTTTTGTGCATCCAAATTTTACTTCAGTAACTTTTTTTTTAATGTATTCGTGTTTTGCATTCTGACGTTGTATGGCTTTTGTAATTCACTTTTAAAATGCTATCGAGCAATTAAAGCCAGAAAAATTTTCTAGTACGATTATCATGAGATAAATTTTTTTTTAAGAAAAAAAAGCACTCAATGGAAAGCGAAGGTCGTGTGAGAATAATATTGTGTCCGTAGTTCTGATGAAAATCACCGATGCAATTAAATAAAAACATCACTTTACACATTAATTAGTGCGGAAAATTGCGATTCAATTTCTGCAAGCACGTATAGTTACACACATCGCCATTATACGCGAGAATTGCAGCCAACGCTGATCATTCAATTCCATCGGCCAGGTACACTGGCGTGTCACCTGGATCGCGCCCCCACCTCTTTTTATTTCTTATACCCAAAAGTAGAGAGAAAAAGAATATAAATGTACGTGCCTACTCATGGGCAATTTCAATTACACATCATGAAGTTTCTTCCCCTCTTTTATTTTCTCTCTCTCTCTCTCTCTCTCTCTATCTCTCTCTCTCTCATTCTCCCTCTCCAACTCTATCTTAATTCATGCATAGAGCGAGACGCAAGGTAACGATAAGCCCTCAGCCGAGTTAATTAATGTTGAAAAAAATCCAGATAAGAATAAAGGGACTTGTATTGGTAAGAAGAATATGTGCACGAGTTTTTTCGTATGCGTTAGGCCTTGCGTGTATACACGAATGCCTTAGCTTGGATACTGCGGTCAATTGCGATCATTCCCGAGTCGAAGAATTGCAATATTGACAATATATATATATATTAAAATAATATAATATTATGTAAGCTACATTACAAGGTAAACAAAAGAAACAATAATTAATTTACTGTACTTTTCAAATTTGATGTGGCAAGCATTGTAATCTATTTTTCATTTAAACAAAAAGATGTTTATTCCATTGATATGAATCTTAATTACAGCAGTTGCAAATTTTTACAATTAAAATTAATTTAAAGTTTAATATGAGTAATAAAATTAAATACACCTTAATATTCGTGTTATTAGTGTGAAATAGTTTTTTTTTAATTTAGATTGCTTACTACAATTTTTTATTAAAAACTAAGTTTTTAACGTTAAATTATAATACATGCATAAAATTCATCTAAAATTTAAGCAATTATGAAGCAAAAAAAATTACGAATTTAAATGCTTGTAATATCGAAAAAAAATATATTTATATGACCTTATAATATGCTAATAAAATACTTTATTATATAATATTGCCTATTTATATATTGATTAAAAAATACAAGTTGAAAGTGCGCTTGATTGTCTCTTGTGTTTATACACTTTATCATTAGCTTGTAGCTTTCTAAATCGCCGTTAGGAATCGGCTTTACTCATAAGTAAAATAACTACGGGCATTTACGAATAAACGTATTTCGATTAACTCTAGACCCTGTGTCAACCTAACTGAAAAGGGTTATAACGATCTGTCATTAGGCCTTCGTTACCTATTCACGGGAGTACTTTGGCCGTACCATCTTAATATTGACCTACAACAGTGTTGCGAAACGTGTTGCATACTTTGTATTATGAGCACCAGTTACTTGACGTTTCTTTATATTTATTAGAGACAAGCCTTAAAAAATTTTAATAAAAATTTCCTCACTAGGAGGCTGAAAATAGGCATATGAGGAGTTATTAACGTAAAAACAATAGCGTAGAATTAATTAAAAAATTACAATCTTTACAATGATATAGTAAGATACATGGTGATTTGAGGTGTTTTTTTTATAAAGAAAGTAAGTAATGTTTGGGACTTTTTTTATTATGAAAAGTATTTACTTTATGATAACGAATAAGAGATACGATAATAGCTTTCTAAAAGAATATCAGTAATAATTTCAAAAGAATGCTAAATAATGTAGTAAAATTATTAAATTTATTATTAATGTTTTAAAACTAACGGGAAAAAATAACCGCCAAGACCGAGGTGGAAAAAGCAATGCTCGCAAATATTAAACGAATCCTAAATTACGAATTAATATTATTCGTTCACCGAAATTAATAAAATTTACGCTTTATGTCCACTTTCACACTAGAAGTCTATTACCTTGTCGGATCTGGTTAAGTGTCTGCAACTGGATCAATATAGGATCCATGAAGTCACGGCTTCTTCGCTAAAGTTAAATGCTGAGGATACCACAAACATCCTGGTATTTCAGTGAAATGGAAATCCTCTGAAATATTTCGGAGGAATCGAACAGATCGAAACTTGACAAAATATCACACCTGCTCATTGGTTTACTAATTATTAATCGTTAACACAAAGAGATTACCGTCGCATGATCTTTCTTACTTACCAGCTACGCGAGTAGTCGAGTCGGCGGGCTCCTTTTTCCCTTTTGTCACTTATTACAATTCAATTATCACCAGTACAGTTTCTTGAGTCCCGTCGGCTAAGCGCCGACGATTCCCCAAGTAATTGAAAGCATGGCCTTAAATATCGACAAATTTTTCGTTCATAATGAACCGGTAGTGCAATTTTTTTCTTCATTTCCATATTTTAGGGTTTTTTCATCGTTATATTCATAATACCTTGCAGAAAAAATTAAAACTTTTAATATCCATGTCACCAAGTACTTCTTTTTCTTTTATATTCGGATGTTCTAAGATCAAATTAAGAGTCAATTATTACGATCACAAAGAATTGAATAAGAATTAAATGGTAGACGAGCTAGAAAAGGAGGCTTTATAAACTTTATAGATCAATGCGAAATAGTTAAGTCTGTTCGAGGCAAAAAGATGAACACTAAAAGCTTTTAGTTATAATACAAATGGGTAAGATGAGCACTGATAGCTCTGAGGTATAATACACGTGGCTGAGATGAGCACTGATAGTTCTGAAAGTGAAGTTTCAAATTACACTCTTTTTGACATGAAAGCCGGGAGCCAAGAATTGGCTTTTTCATACTTGATTCTCCATAGTCAATTTCAATGCAGATTGATTACCAATGTCTAGTATTAGGAAGTGCATCTATTTGCTCCGTTGCTTAGCGCGCAGCTATTCTCTTAACGATTCGATTTATGACGCGTTTGACCTTAGCCACCTATTGAAAATAAGTTGGACTAATCTTGATCGCCAGATATTACTAAATCCCTATCAACTGTTAAGTATTAACTCTTCAATAGGAAAAAGAGCAAATATTTAAATCAATTCTTTTAAAGAACTTCTTATGTTAATTCTTAAAAATTTGTTTTACGATTACAAAGAATTTTATTCAAAGTCCTCGTTGTAAGTTACTATTTGTGCACCGTACATAAGCATCTCATAGTTCACACCTTATAATTTAATAAAAACTTACGATAGCCCTATTAACTATTTTTAAATAATAGAAATTTTGTAGTAAATATTAAAAGCATCTTAAATATATGTATATATAAATATATATTTAACATATGTTTGATACTTTTTCTCTAATATATACATATGCATATAAATAATTAACATGACTATTATAGTTAAAATCGTGACAAGTGAAATTTAAAAAATATTAAAGCTATTAATTATTAATAAGTTCAATTTGATTTGTTTTTAAATCAATTTCCACCAAGTTCAAACTAGTCTATAGGAAAATGTTAAACATAAATCATTAAATAGGAATTATTTCGTAATACGTTTTATATGTCATAATATAGACGAAGGATAGAATATTCTTATTTCGTGATGAAGATCAGTAAAGGACGGACTAGAATTTTTATTTATTTCCGTATTGATAAAATATGTGAATGAGTGTAAAGAAAAAGATGAAGAGAAAAGGAACTGCGTTTGAGAAGCGCACGAGTGATAACATTACTATTTGGATTCATAAATTATATTCTCGTCCACTCTCTTTATCTATTCACATAGAAAAGTTTAAACAGAATTACTCTTCATTTACTACACTTACTACGTACAATGCCAATCTCATTAAAATTCGTTGTCATTATTAGTTTAAAAAAGTAATTACAAGAATCGCTTTGAATACTACTAATCCTTTTAGTTTTATTTTGAAGGTAAAATAAAATTATAAATACACTATGATTAACATATATAAGGAAAAATTAATATTCTTACTCATTTTTGACGATGTAATGTCAAAAATTAATTTATATATCTTACCTCATAATACTAAA
The DNA here is from genome assembly GCA_018907135.1 of Kradibia gibbosae. Taxonomy (NCBI): domain Eukaryota; kingdom Metazoa; phylum Arthropoda; class Insecta; order Hymenoptera; family Agaonidae; genus Kradibia; species Kradibia gibbosae. The sequence goes on from JACCHX010000001.1 coordinate 26,717,424, forward strand.
TTCTTTATTATAATAAGATTCTTATAATAAAATAAAATTGCTTATATTTGTTATTGAAATATTTTTTTAAAATATAAGAATACAAAAAAATACTCTTTTTTAATTTTTATATTTACTTTGAAATAATAGTAAGGTTTATTAATTGAATTATTGTCCTGACAATTACATAAGCGAATTTGATAAGTGATTAAAAAATAGAAAATTCTGCTTCTGCGATTCTGTATTAATGGTATTACTCAATTAGTAATATGGTAACTTGAGAAAGGTAGAAGCATCTGAAAAATTGGTAAAAAGATGTCAACAGTTCGAATAAGAAATTATTTATTAAAATAGAATCGTACGAATATAAATCGTAGAACTGTTCTAAAATATATGGAGAGGAAAAATCGCGATTCCAAACTATGAGCGTGCGCATATAGATCGAAGAAATTCTTATATTGATGGTGCTTAGCTATTGTGTTAACTAGAATTAACATTTACGCACAAGGAATGCTAATAATGCGCGAAAACGTTCGAAAAGATAACAATAATGGTAGATTAAAAGTTGAAAATAAAATAGGAGGTACTCTGTAGAAGGGGCTTCTGTTTTTTTAAGCTTTTCAAATAGGTTGTCAAGTAAGGTTTGATAACTACCAGTTAAATCGTACTAAGACGATGCTAGACCATGGCATTTCTACAGCATCGCAAATTGATCGTCATTAGCTTCTCACGAAATTAAGCATGCGTATAACCACCGCCCCTGAGCTTCTGTCGATATATGGCTCGTACATAATGTTTAACGCATAGCGTCTTCAGTTGTAAAGTTATCAACGGCGGTACAGAATCAATAAGTTGTGAGACTTACCGATAACTCATTGTATAATAGCCTCCGTCGTGTGAACGGTAACAAAGAGGACATTTATTTGGTAAGAACAGTGGGCAATTTTATATCTGCCTATACATGTGAGTTTTGAATGTCTGTACTTTCAGTTGAGAATATAATGGCATGTATCGCTATCTACCATTTTAATAATTAACCACATAGCTTTTGTGCAAGGTTAAAAATTTGTAAGGGCAAAATGCTTCGGTGAAGTTGTTTTTGAAGTTTTGATGAATAATTTTAGGTTCTTATTGTAATTGTTGTGTTATACTCTCTTTCGAAAAATAATGCTTCGAGCAGAACTTTGGATCAGTATCTTATGAAGTTTGAATTGCGAATAAATTTAATTTCATCTTATTACATCAATTATAAGAAAGGTTTTATATCACTTAATTTTTAGTTATCCGAAGTAGTAACTACTACGTATAAAATATTTTAAGCTCCCTATGTATAATATAGTTGAAAAATGTAATAATTATGATGGCGTGACAAAGACAGACTACTAATGAAAAGTGAGATATAAAAATTATTCGACGAAATAAAATAAAATCTTCAACTTTGGCACAACTGACATTTATTTGCACGAGAATTTATTTCAAAACAATACGAAATGAAAAATCATCGTTAATTTTCATGAAGCGTATACAAAACATCCTATACAATCTGCTCTTATAGGAGCTGCTGCTCAAATTGTAGAGTGGAAGCGACGGTTTACGAGGGCCGATGCGCTCAGCGATAACAATTGTTACTTTCTCTCCCTCGGAATGAAGCCCCTCACTAATAGAGAGGCGTTTCAATACCAAGCAATGAAGTTTTCCGCCAAAAAAATACTTACAGTGTAGGATTAATTAGTAGCTCGAGCTTGGCCCTTAAGTTCGAGCGAATTTACGATTCTCTGGATGTATAATGGCTTCCTGTTCGCCAGTAATATTGGCCGTAAACATAGTCGAGGATTTTAAGCATACATCGTCTGAGTACTCGCCGTAGCTCATAGCGAACTAAACGATTCCCTGGCGAGCTGCCGCTGCGCGTGATAATGTGGAGGATCCTGTAGGTTGCCGCGAATGACAAGGATGCCAAAACAGCCGCCGGATATTCGGGCGCCGTGGAAAGGAGTTGGAGAAGCTCCGATTGAACTGGGGTTACCCAATCGCGGGTACCTAGTCGCGACAATCTGCCATATCACGCAGCTCAGCCTGTGCTGTCATAAACAATATCATAAGAAGCAACGAGCAGCGACTCCTTTAACATGGCTACGGCTCCCGGCTCCCTCGGCTAGAGATGCCCACATAATGATATGTGGTCTTCTTTAATTTACAAGCCACAACTATAAAACATACAAGTCCTATTCGTGGGGAAAAAATGGCGATGGCACGACTCAAGAGCGAGAGCAGCGAGCGGGGCTAAAAATGCGATTCATCCGCAATTTTTCGAACCGAGCGGCCTTTACGTAATTAATTATTTATTTCTACGCTCGCCGGTAGCCGTTGTGTAGGATATCGAGAGAACCGCGACTTGGAAGCGAACAGTAAATCCGAAGAGGCCATAAACACCCGAAACAAATATTTCTGTATTTATAAATATTATTAATGGTGAACGATTGCTCACATTAGGTATGCATGGTGAACATTTGACATGCTCCTACGTAGCTAACGCTTTAATGTTCTGATAACGCTGAAATTTTACGCTCAGTTATCATTTTGATTAAACTTCAAAATATTACATGCTATTTATACTTATATTTAAAGATTTATTGCCTTATAATATTCAAAAGGCAATATTCCCTTCTCCGTTGTGATATATCCATTGTAAAAGCAAATATTGAAAAGATATTAAAAATACATTTAGCTCGTAACTGTTTCCTGCTCAATTAGATATTAATTAAGTAATATGGGCGATTCAAAAAAAATACCCTTTGTAATAGAAAAACTTAGCAACGTTTCCCCTAAAAATAATTTAAGATTAACAATGATTTTTAATTATTGCAATAAAAAGACAAACAAGAATGATACTTGCAAGGTTTAATTTACAAACAAATTTTTATAATTTAATGGAATTGTTTGATTGACATTTAATAGCCATCACCTTTGAAATCATTCATCGCATAAATTATAGATATTTATGCACAATCTTATTTTCTATTTCTTATTATAATAATATACGTAATACCTTATTAATATCATTTCACATTTTAATATTCGCTGTTGATGATAACCATATTATACAGAAATACGTACAGAGATACACTACGAAACTAGTATATATATTTCTTTATAAATTCACTATCAAAATATAAAGCAATCATCTGTAAAACAATTAAAATTTAGCACTCAATTTTTGTAATAAAATTTTGTACGTAAAAGCAATATTCTAAAACTCAAGTAAATGTATTTTTTAGCAAAAAATAATCATTCAATTTTCTTATTGAATACTACGAAATACATTTGGTAAAGTTTTTCTCGGATCCTACCTCGTAAATTTAACAAATTTTATTCGTTTTTTTTTATGCTAAATATTTATGAACAATAATTTAAGAGTGTTGTAAAAAACCTTTTCGATTCCTTTTTAAAAATTCCAAATTTTTTAGTACACAAAGGGAATAAGCCGTTACAATTCAATATAATAACAATGAAAATGTAAGAAGCCTTTTAATATAATCAGATCAGATATCTAACTCGACAGGTGCAAAAATCATGATATTCCGTAAAAAAGACTGCAAAAAATTAATAGTACAGAATCAAGAAACGAGCGTAAAATGAATATCCTTCGATCTTCTTCTTCCTGACCCTTAAAAGCCTTTTTCAAACTTTTCGCAATCGCTTTCACTTTTTCGCTCCTCTTTTCGTATAATAAAACGTGACGATCATGGGATTAAAGCAGATGAGACTAGTGAATCGCCCAACAGAGGCATGAAAACAATAAGAACAAATTTATGTAGTTGTCGTAAATAAATAATTTCTTCAACGCTACATTAGGTTATTGTGTCATATACGTATATGAATAGTTATATAGATATAAAACTATAATATTTATAATAAGAGAGACCAAAAAAGCGGATAGAGAAAGACAGTGTGAAACAGTATAGAAATGTTGATTCCAAACAGATCAATTACTGGTTTTTCTTAAAAAATTTTGTAAGCTAAACTATGATTTAATTAACTTATTAAAATATAGATAATCGCTTTACGGTAACTTATAGATGTTTGTTTTATTAAAACGATCTTATTAGCAATTTAAAAGGCCCATTTCTTATAATTTGCCATAAAGAAATAAACATAAATTAGAGTATTTTTATTATATATCAAAATCTTAATATGCATTATACTTAACAAATTTTAAGCAACCAGTTAAAATGTTAAAAAAAAAAACAAAATAAAATTAAAACTTAAACTATTGATATTGTTTTCGTTAATTTTTAATATTTTGTTGGTCATCGTTATTAGTTATTATATTATATAGTTATTATAAGTTAACTTATCTTAAAACCTTGAATTATCGCAAAAATATACGTACTCTTTTGATACATTAATATGTAATTTAAATTAATAAATAAAAAAACTTGATTTTATAGATATTATATATATATAATAATTCATAAGAACAAAAAGATATTAATTTGTGAGAAATCATTCGTTATTATGATCTATGTAAAATTGAATTTACAGAAACTAAGTTTTATAGAAGAAACGGAATATTTCGTTATCTTAAAAAATATTTGTCCCGAGTATCATTAAATACACTGTAATTAAAAAGATTCAATTTTGAAAAGTAGCATTTCATCTTTATGTAACTGAATTTAGTTTTTTATAATAATCGAAAAATTAATTAAAATTGTACAAAAGTTTTTGATGCAAGCACTAGGATAGAATTTGTAATATCGAAATAAAAAATTCGTTTCCGTAACCAACCCACTTTGCAAAAGTGATTTGTAAGACATCAACCCATGATTTAACTCGATGCATCTATTAAAAAGATAATGATGGAATAATCTTATCTCATACTAAACATCAAACATATATAAGCCATGTTCGATGCATTTTGTTATTAAAAGTCCAAAAAGCCATCCTATGTCACTCACGCTCCGGTTAAAATGAATCCCAAAAAATTTCACCAGTATAGTCAGTCACAATTTTTTACTAACGCCCCCAACAAAGTTTCAACAGAGACGAAGAAAAAGTGAAACAAAGAAACAGAGAGAGACAGGGAGAAATATATATGTATATATATATATATATATAGAGAGAGAGAGAGAGAGAGAGAGAGAGAGAGGGAGAGAGAGAGAGAGATAGAGAGTAAAGAGTTACCGAATGAGGGACAGAGTGCGAGAGAGAGAGAGAGAGAGAGAGAGAGAGCGGGAGCGCGAGACAGAGAGGGAGAGAGTAATATTGCTTCAGGTTGAGTCGCACGAGGTTCGAGCTAATCGGCGTACAAAGCCGCAAGCACGCCTTTCTAGCCGTCCTTACTCTCTCTCTCTCTCTCTCTTTCTCTCTGGCTCTAAACATATATTTTTTCTCATTCTTTCTCCATCTCACTGTATATATACATCTCTATCTCACGCTTTTCATCTCACTCGCTTCTACTCTAACTGTCTCTGTTTGTTGTTAGGAGCGTCGGTTGCAATTTAAAAAATTATGATTTAGGGGGAAACGCGCTGGCGCGCAGCTGATGCAGTCCACGCGAAAATCTTATTAAGGGTGATCGTGTGCATGCGCGTATAGATACGTACATGAGAATGCACGTAAATGTGCACGGTCGATCATAAAATTTGTGGAATCACGAAGTGAAGCTTATATACCATGGCAGTTTTTTCCTGTTTTTTAAAGTTATGTACGCAATATTGCGGCTCAATTTTAGTAATGCCGCTTATGTAATAAGACCTAGAAATAATCAAAGCTTATTATACGAAAAAGCTTATGATTTTTTTATATTAATTGTCACGTAATAACGGTTTCATAATTTTTTCTGCACTGACCTTGTGCACAAATGTATCGCTATCAATTTAATCAAAGTTTTCATTCTCGTAACGAATATGGCATGTATTTCTAAATGCAATTCTCATTCTCGTATCTTGTTAGTGAATAAATTTGCACTTAGTATTACCTACATACGTAACTCAAGTAATATACATAAAAATATATATTTCTATTTATTCTATTTAAGAAGGGGCCAAAATCATCTAGAGGAAAAATGTATTGTGTTTTGTTGCGTTTACCTTGTCTTTATTCAAAAGAAGGATGTTTGGGAAAATGTATGTTCATTATTTAACATAATTTTAATCATAAAATGACTGAAAAAAACGTTTTTTATAAAAACGGATAAAAATTTAAAAAAAAAAAATAAATAATAGAATCGTATTGAAAATCTAGACTAATTAATAATTTTTTGACGCTTATTATTTCTTTTATTTAGTTCTTTTTCAGTAAAAGTTAAATAAATTTTTTGTGCAGTATTAATTTGCTGTTATATTAATTAATTAAATTTTTAAATAAATTTTTAACTATGGAACCATAAGGTCTTTTAAGTACCTATACATGAAAAACGAATTCTTCTTTTTAATACCATTCATAAAATACAAAATCAAAAAATACTTCGTAAATACTATCACTTACGTATTTTTAATTTACTGGAATTTTGGTTAAGAAATTATTTTTAATGATAAAATGTATGCTCTAATAAAATTCAAGTATACACATAAAATTTCAATAAGTAAATTCATAATAGTAATTCAGAGTACAAGATTTTATGCCACTTAATTAAGTAAAGCAAATCAAATTATATAAATATTTCGAAGTATTTATAATTTACAACATAAAATATACTTTAAAATTAATATTTAAAATGTTATGAACACTTTTTAAAATACACTAAATAATAGCTCTTAATAAGCTGTACAATTTTATATATGAAACATAAATTTTCAAATTATAAGAATATATTTTTAAAATTTTTATGTTATATTAACGATATAAATAATTATAAATAATAGAAATTAATTGAAAGCTTGTAATTACAGTACTCATTTATAAATAATCGATTTCTTACTGCTTTTGTTGTACAAATGAAGGCGTAAATTTTATCTGAAAAATTGATACAAATATTATCAGTATTATCAGTATTAATTAAAAGTAACTATAAAATTAATCAACTTTAGATTTTTATTTGCAAAATAAGTTTATCGTAAAGTAATGGCATATTTTTTTATAAAGATATACTGTGTGTCGTTTGATACCAATTCTTTAGCCACGTTGATGGAAAGCAAGAAATTCTAAAAACATTAAGCGCATCAAATCGTTTCATTAGAGGATAGTTGAGCTAGAATATAAGAAAAAGAGGACCTTTGCTAATGTACCATTTGAAAAACATTGTTCCGGATCTTCGAATTATAACCACAAGTAATGAAGTGGGAGGAAACGAAACCGTGAAGTTAGCTTAACTAAGCATTTACAATATTATGTATCATCTACTATACTCGCGCATTTATTTCATAAGGGTTTTTTTACGTATAATTTTCTTTATGTATACGAGACATTTTACAAAGTAAAATGTAGATGCTTTTTTACTAATAGTCAGGTATTAATTATATATTTAACAATTATGATATTACACGTTACATTCGTCAACAGAATCATCAGTTTATTACTGGTGGTTTTTATAAATGAATATAATATTACTATGTAGTTATTGACAATCCTTATCTTAAAGATACAGGAAAAATAGAAACTGACGTAAATTGGTACATTAATTCGTATAATATTTATATACTAAGAATACGAAATATTAGCCAATGCTTTAAAAAAAAGAACATAAATGTAATATTTTCTGTAATAAATGCTATTGATTCAATTATGCATAAAAAAATTTAGAGCAGTGATAAATTTAAAATTTAAATAAATTTTAATTTTAATACACGTATTTGAAAAATAAAAAGACTTAATTTTGTTTTTTATATTTTTAAATTTCATGTAAAAGTATCAGCATTGGTGTCTTGACAAATTTAACACAAGTTACTGGATGATAATTGATGTTTTGCCATGTAAACCCGTTTTGTTCCAAATGCTATTGCAACATTCGATCAAAATAAATATTCAATAATACTGTGAGCGATTAAAAACTGATTACGAAAAAAATGTGGATTCGAGTTGACAGTTTAATTACCATATTACTTGGCATGAAATAGAAGTTACATGTCAAATTATAATAAAGCTGTAACGATTGTAATATTCTATTGTATTGATGAAATAAGTTCTGGAGATGAAAAATACCAAATGACCAGTTACGGTTTTTATAAAGTACCAAAATCAAAAATGAAAGAGGTAAAAATAAGCTTTCATAGGAAAAGTCTTAAATATTTCAAAGTGCGTTTTAACCAATTATCGATTGTGGATGATCAATTCACAGACCGATATTGTTCTTGTTTTGTACATGTCATTAGATTAAATTTGGTGTCCAGTTTTAATCATATTAATGTCATTATATCATTAAAAATGATTATTTATAAAAAAAAAAAAATAGAAGGATAAATATTTCGTCATAGTTTGGAAAAAATTGAAAAAGTAAGGTTAGCCGTGGTATCGCTATAGTTTTACTTGTTTCAGCATCAGCTAATCAGTAGGAGTCATAATTTATACGGTAGGGTAACTAAGAAGGGCGTCGACGATAATCTCGCGCTTTTGAAATTAGCCTGCATCTCGGCTACTAAGAAATGGATTACTTGGAAAGCCACGACTTCATTATACCACTATCTATTCAAGTTTATTTATGTATTTGTTACACATTTCTCACTAAACCAATAAACGATTGCGCTTTAAATAATAACTTTGCAATTAGAAATATTCTGCTGATTTAAACAATTAATATCGAGTCATACTGTTCGATATTTATTTGAATCTCAATTCTTCGACAAATTGTGCTGACTGACACTAGGTAGCAAACGTCAACCATCTATAAATTATACGGTTACAATTCAACTTGTACGATTTATGTCAAAACGACTAATTACTGTTTCTACCACTGACTGATAGTGGCCAATTTGCATCAAGAATTCTTCCCCGAGAGTAATGGAAGAAGCTGGTTACGCAGCTTAAGAATCTTATGCCCAAATGAGCCCATCTCATAAGATTACTACAAATCTTGGTAGACCTTAGTAATATTTTTGTTGTTTAAAATTCCTTAGATCTTTCATTGCTCGTCTAAGCCCTTGTCATCATTTCGCCATTAGCTTCTATTGCAGTCTTTCCATTATCACAATTTTTTTTCGAAAGTATTCCTCATAATCTCGTTATCGATTAAAATTTTGTCTAGCATTTCTGAATAAATCCATTCTTCGAGAGGGAAAATAAAAATTATTATCTTTAATATAATTAGTAACTACAATCATAACACAGATTTTTTTATTATTAATATACAATTTTATTTACGATTACTTGTCACTATTAACTAACAACTATGATTTTTTGCAAATAAATTAAATAATAAATTAACAAATATTTTGACTTTTATTTTGTGAATAACTATTTCAAAGTCAGAAATTAACACGTCTCGTTTATTTGAATTACATTTGCAAGGTATTTAATTTGCAAACTTGCATTGCTTACGAAGTGAAGGACAAAGCTTTTCAATTTCATTTTAATGTGTAGAAGTCTACTAGATTTTCTACACCACTAATAGGTCAACTGCACTTTCCAATGCATTTATGAGAAGGTTATAACCATTTTTATTAACAATTAACACGTTTTAACTTTTTTAACATCTAATAATACTAAAAAGGAATATTATTTTTCTCAAGTGAAAAGAATATCCAGATTAATTTACAACTACATACCTTTAAATTATCAATTACAATGAAATAGCTGTTTATGATAGTAAAATCAATTGGTTGTGTTTACAATCATTAAGAAAACTTTTATGAAGAGTATTTAAAATGGCTACATTGTTCATAATGAATTCATTATAATCTTAGAAAAGATTCTTTAACCATAATAAATTTCGCCTATAGCACCTTAGCCTTTATTGAAACCTCCGAGATAAAATTAACATACTGTGATTGATGACTATTCAATTGGATTTTCACCTTTCTGTTACATATAGGTAATCAAGTATAAAGAACAAAGCCTCTTATAATTGTTATGAAATTCTACGTTATATTATTTTAAAATACGAAATGACTTGCGTTATCTATTGTTCTTGTATTCAGTTTTGTAAAATAATGATAGCTGGCTTTTAATATACCAACATTTTATTTTTCATCGACGCTACTTAAAATATTAAAATTTTTATAAATGTAATGAAAACTTATTAGGTGTGAAAATCTCTTTACTATAATTATTAAAAAATAAATTTTAAATTTTATCAAAAATTTATTTTACGACAATTGTCCGACTTCCAATCTGATACATTAAAATTACTGCACATACTGCACAAGTACATTATTGATATTACAACGTTAATTGTAAATCAAGTAGGTATGAAAATTCTATTATTTTACGTAATTTTTTTTGTTTCAATCAAATTAAAAAGTAAGAGTCAAATCTTAATTTTTCCATTTATTAATTAAATTTAAGCTTACATATAGATACAAGTACACATGACAAAGTAATTTTTTAAAACAATGTGTTGATTTATGTTACACTCACGTGGATTGTTTTTTTTTTTACAAACCATTTTATTTTTTCCAAATAAAAAAAGTCGTAAGGACATCTACTCTAATTATTCCTAATTTCGCAATTAAGATTGATAATAAAAAAAATGGTTACCTATACAAGTTCCATAAGTATTCACAACGGCAAAAAAAATAAATAGACATTTGTAATCTCCAAATTTCAGAAGCTATAAGTCTAAATGCGAACTCGATGCTCTTTCACGGCTCGAGTATCAAAGTGCAAGTCCTTGAGAAAAGGCAAACTATGTTTATAGTAAAAGAAGTTTGATGTGCGCACAACTAAAAAGCGAAGATAATCCATCGATCCGAGAGTCATAAATGGGACTACGTGTATAATGTGCTTTTAATTACAAAAAACACTTGGACGGATTGCACAAAGCGACCGGCGTCAGATAGATTTGCGCACACACGCGCGCGCGTACACACACACACACACGCGCGCGCGCGCGCGAGTGCGTTGCTGAGCTCTAAGTCTGCGACCACGTAGAATTTTCAATTCCTGGCAAGAGAAAGCCAAGGCCAGGTAGGTTGAGCTACTAATGGCACGGGGCTGGAAGTATACTTCATTCGCCGAGTCTAATTTCCATTCCCGACTCGATTCGCGGCGTCAGTGCCCCTGTTTGCCCTCTCGCGAACGACGCCTCGCTTCCCTACTCATCCGCAAAATGTACTATCTGTGGCAAAATACACACGCTGAGCCAATGAGCACTGCTTTACCGGTCTTTCGAAATTACCAAACATTTTTGAATATATGCAAATGGAGAAACGGTGGCGACGCCAGTAACGTGACTCTGTGGTTAGAATAATTGTGCGCCCAGCTCCTTCAGTATATTCTGCTTGAATATACAATCGGCGTTTGTTTGATGAGAAGAAAAATCTTCAAAGATGTATTGGCCGGTGGCGCTCATTGTGTTGCAGCACATGAAAGGCTTTCCGATCTGAGCTTTTTTTGGGAAATAGGGGAAAAGCCGACGGAGTATGCGCTTATGCATTTCTGTAATTACTCGGAAAAATATTTCTATGCTTTATGCTTTGCAAAACGGGTTCGGGTCAGTTTGTATCATTGCCCTCACCGAAGTAAATTGTCAATGATATTTGACGTTTTGAAGGTGTTAAGTTGTTTGCATCTGTCATACCTATGTATAATGATCTTTTGGTTTTCAAATGAATCATCAATAAATATCTTCTTCTGCCACTAAATGGTTTATTTTAAGAAAATAGTTAATTCCTTTATAGAACTTTTAAACAAATTGTTCTAATCAACAAAATATGCTTACTTCAATAATGCCTTATCAATTCATCTCTGTAATGATTTAGGAAGAATTCTATAAAGACTCTACATGGTATAAGAATGCTTGTGCATTTACAACCTTCGTTTATTTTTTTTACTTTTTGTACAATGGATACCAAGCTGTGTATTAAATATATATGAAATTCACTTCTCTCAAAATTAATTAAAAATATACGTAATTTATTTTTTACAGTTTTTTAATAATTTACTACCCTATTACTGATCAATTATTTTTATTTATAGATTCCAACTGCGCAGCTTTTTATTCGCTTGTAAAATTACTTCATAAATGTAATTAAATATCTTACGTTACATTTAAATCTGTACAATCTACCTTTTATATTCCGAAAAATATGATAATATCTGCAACTATGTAAGGAGAGGCTAGAGATCGGTATATTATTTACATACTATCAATAACATTCAATATTTCGGTAGAAATAAAGTATGAAATTATGTTACGATATAGAATGATACATGTATTTTATTAGACTATTTAACGAGGGTTCGAAATCCTCTACTCACCGATCGTTAATCCATTATACGAAGAACGTGTCTAACAGCTCTACTAAGAAGATTTAGGATACATACAGCTCCTGCTGATGTTTTCGTTAGTTTCCGAAAGGTCGGTCTTGATCTACCGCAGACGAGAAATCCAGGAGCAGTGCTCTAAGAGAGATATGTAAAGAGGAGGTGTCAGTTGAGCCGCAGTGCTTGAAGCAAAGTACGAAAAAGATTGAATGAGTAAGCAAAATAGCTGTTAACCGATCTCAAACTTACTCGAGGGAATCGATTCTTAATCTTAATCGAATACTGTGAGGGAAGCGGTAGCAATGTCATAACGGACTCTGAATAAATGAGACGGGAACACGTTCAGCGAAGGAAAACGTTCTAGAGAACCCGAAGTCCTTCCTATCAATCTGTTCCTTGGATTATGTATACTCTCTCTCTCTCTCTCTCTCTCTTATTCAAAGGACTTACAAAAATATTCATAGAAAAAAAATATACATACATATATAAATTATATTATTTATTTATATATATATATATATATATATATATATATATATATGTATGCATATATAATATATGTGTATAGAGAAAGAGAGAGAGAGAGAGAGAGAGAGAGAGGGAGGGAAGAAGAAAGAGGCGTACAAAATTTAAACTTAATCCCAAGTCCGAAGGTTATTATTTTAAATTTGTTTATCTCCATCGCAATAACAAGCATATACTTGTTCATTTTTTAGACACTAATTTCTGATCATTTTACGATATTTTCTAATTTCCATTCCTGTAAATGAAAATTTGATTAAATTTATATAAATCATATTATCTTGATCTTCGAATCAAAAAGTTTTTAACTGTAGATATGGTGGCAAAAAAAAATAAAAATAAAAAGATTCTTTATCGTGCACAATTACATTTCTTAATATTCTTTAATTTGATCGATTGAGCGTCTATTTGAAATATATATAATGTAACAGTTTTTGTTTTAACGTAAATTTTTATATGTACAGATACAAGACACCTTAAGTAAAAAAAGTACATTTATAATAAAAGATAGGCCGTTTTAATACGCGGAATATTTTTTATACGATAAAAATCATAGCTTTGTTGATATTAAGTAAGTTTTTTATAAATGTATTATAATAACACGTAGGAACGCGTCGACAGTACAAGGTTAAAAATAATAGTCAATCATCAAATCAAAAGGCGTAGTATGAAGTAAGACCAAGTCGAAAAAATAAAGGACACAAACCTGTAATATGCGTGAACCAAGGTACGTGTTTGCGAGACAGGAAAGTAAGAGGGTGAGGGGCGCTGTATTTACACGCATTAGAAAAGTGATTCAATTGTTCTTCCATCACGAGGAAAACTAAACGATTGCGCCAGTACGAACTGGTCAATATTCTTGGAGATCTGAATACAAGAATGTTTGTGCATCATAAGCCATACGTGTCAGGACTCGTATTCCAGCCAAGCTGCTGAGCCGCATGTGTTTACACGTCACTTCTTCACTTTAATTATTTTGTTACCTTCTTTTCCCCTTTCCTTTTCCGCTGCTCGCCATTATTTTTATTTTTAAAAAGTTCTGATGAACCCCACTCTCTGTTCGCTTGTTAGTGGGACTTTGTATTTTTAATTATACATCAAAAATTACAAATGACTTATAATATGAGCTCCAACTGATGCTTACAATAAATTTATGCAATCAGAATTTTTACTGGACGATGAATAAAAAATTGATAGGTCACATTTTTCTCAATCGCTTGAGTAAATGTAATTCTCCTAAGATCTTCAGTTCTTGGAATTTTTGTTAATTATCGTAAGTAAAATGTATTTAACAACAGATTATAATGTTTTCATTAAATCTTTAAAGCGTAATATTATAACACGAAACAAGTAAGTACACAAGAATAAAGCGATTATCTATTGTTTTCATTATATTTCAATGACGATAACGATGGAAAGTATTGAAATCTGTAAAAAAGAATGCCAATGTTATTGTATAAGTGAAGGAATAAATTGTGTCATATTTAATTGAATAAATACCGTATTATTTTACATAAATAAAAAGTGTATAAACTGCTGAAATAATATATATATAAAAGACCTAATTGTCCGTTTCTTTCTACGTAATACATTTCTTGTCTGATCATAAAGTCACCACCTCATCACCATTTTTTGTGTAAAATGGAAGGATAATTCTGGTAAGAAGTCATTAGCATAGAAACATTGGAAATTCAAAAGCACCATGAAAAATAAAACTGGATTCAGTTTTAGAGAAAAATAATGATACATTAACAATCTATGAATGTATTCTAGCGAATCTATAAATAAATAAATGTAATTATGTATCGGTTTTTGACAAACTTATCAAATCAGCTAAAGGAGTTTTTAAAAAATGATTATTGCTAATGATAAAATTAAGATAAAAATTCGATAATGGTATTTAAACATTTCAAATTTTCCATAGAATATGATCAGTAATTTTAATGTAACTTGTTAGAAGTTAATCGGTTAAAAACAAAAATGAATAGACAATATCGTGCTAGTTTCGTTATTGATTACAAGAGTTTTGTTTACTTTATCAAATGGTAAAAGTCATTCATATAGATTTTTTAGAGGAACGTAAAAATATTTTACTTAATTTGTAAATTTTACAATAAAAAAAAAATGGCAAAAGAAATGCGAATTGCTGAACAGGATGTGAGTAAGGGTGACGACTCAATAATCTTGTTTAAATGAACGGAAATAATAGTAGCACATGGAAGTAGAAATAAAAGCCGTCTCAATATATATATAAAAGAAGAAATCAAGTGATCAAGTGTTACAATGTTGTAGAAAAGTAGGTCCTTTAAGAAGAAACTGCTTTAGTTGCTATAAATCTGGAACATAAGGATACATAAATAGAAATCATTATCAAAAAAAGAATAATTGTTTACAGTAATTAAGTGAAATAAATAAAAATATATTTATAGATTTCTGTAGGTTACAGCAATGACATATTTCGTTATATTATATGAATTTGGGATATGGAAAGTAAAATTAAGAATTTACATCACAGTTAAAAGTATAAACAATAGCAGCAGAGTTGTGGTGAGTAGTGTATGGAAAAAGTTCAATTAGCATATATATGCAAAAGTTGAATACGTACAGAAAAAGCTCAAACAAACTTTTTTTAAAAGCTTTTTAACAGAGCTGCGACTGTGTGGATTCTCCTATGTCAACTGAAAGTAGTATATATTTATTTCATAGTATAGACTTACAATTTATAATAAATTTATTTTTGGTCTTATGCATAAAATATTTCAATATATCAGATTTAAAAAATCAATACAATAGTTTACGTTTACTCTACTGATTCTTGTAACGGCAAAAAAGTCCTGGCTTTTAATTTTGATGGTTGACCGAATATATTAAGCCACGCATACTTGAAAGTATGAGTTTCTCCTATCTCAACACAACCGACAATATTAACCGTCAGATGCTCGTGATCTTCATAGTTCAGGATCCATACCAAACAGCTAATACGAGAACGCTATTTTTTATTATTGTTTTTATTCTTCCTTGGTGTCATGTCCGTGAGAATTGCTCAATTCGTTTTCTAAAATGCTCATCGTTTAATCGATCCGACGGGATTTACAACAGTAATCCTGTCAGTATTTCGCTTCACCTGTATGCTTGCAATTACCTTTTGATTTAATTGAGTGGCAAATAAGCGTGACAATCAAGTCTTTGAAAGTGACGCGTCTTTCTGCAAAACAATGAGTATAAATCTTTCGCGGCGGTGCCGTACCTCCTCAACCCGTCCGCGTCCCACGAGTCGCGAGAGCTCCGTGAGAAACAGGTTGAGGAACGTGGACCCCGCATTCGCGCCCGTCCCTCAAAAGCAGCTCTGCCCATGATATGGAGCGATGGAAAGGGTTGGATGGAGAGAGAGAGAGAGAGAGAGAGAGGAGCAGGGCAAAGGAAAACAGAGCCTAAGTTGTAAAAATGAGTCGAAACGTTGAAAAGCAAGAGCAATAGAGACTTAAAGCCAACTGACTCCGAACGCGGGTGTCTCTACTCCACCGCTTTCTCATATTCAATAACAAATTCATTGTTGTCGAAATAGTTTATCTCGCACGCAGCCCGCTGAAGTTTTCTATCCGCGATGTGAGCAGCTGCGATGGAGAGTCTTAGGAGTCGGTGCGCGACCGTGGCGTGATATAAGGCCTTCATCCTCGCTTCGCCCCTGAAGCCGCTCGTTTTACCTAGGTAATGTAATCGAATCCGTACGACGAACTCTTAACGCGGAAAGAAAGTTCGCCAGGATGCGCGGGGATTAGAGCCGCTCGGCGAAAATTTCACCGATAGTCCAGAAGATGCCCGCCGCTGGCAATACATTCATTGTAATATAAATATTTGACGGGTACGTGTGGATTGCAAGACTCTCCTCGAGTCATTTAATTACGCGTTTATGTAGGAGGAATAAATATGGCATTGGCAATTGGAAATAGTTTTTTGCGCGGAATTTCGTCGATGGAAGCGGAGGCGAGGGAGAGCGATCATCGATACATTATTCGTTAGAATAATCTATCGATGCTCTTCCTTAGAAAGTATTTTCTATATTACGTTGGATTTAATACCGTTCCATTAATACCGGGATGTACTTTCACCGATCGTATTAATTGCAAATATTCTATGCTACTTATATCAATTTTTCTATCATGCAATATAATTACAATTAGGTAACTTATTGTTAACGTACTCCATTGTTTACAGATTAAATTTTCATTATCAAAGTAAAAAAAATGATGTTGTCTCATATATGTTAAATTATTGTGACCAAGTTTCATAGGCGTACTTGCATTTACTTTGAAGCTCTCTCGTTATATGCATTAAAATACGTTGCATTTTCCCGTGTTTGTATGTACTGGTTGACGAACAAAATCGTATCATTCAATTTTCTTTATACTATGTAGCAGCCTAGCAGCGATGTAATAATAATTATTAATAAGTTTTTGTAAAATTTAAGTAACCGAATAATTAATAAATGCAGTATATAAGTGAGCCATATGTAATTATATGGATAAAATAAGCGTAAATTATCGATGTGAAGAATTAGAGAGTTAACAAAAAGCTGAACGTCGTTTGGAGAGTTGAGGAGGATGTGTATAGGAAAGTTAGAGAGAGAGAGAGAGAGAGAGAGAGAGAGAGAGAGAGAGAGAGATGGGGGGGGGGAGCATAAGATAGCGACAGACAGCGATAGAACCATTGAAAATGCCAGTTCGTGCAGTACACAATAATGCAATGGACTTCCCGGTAACACTTACAGCTTCAGGGATACTTTCGAGTATGTAACAAACGTTTATCAAGAGATAATCCAAGCTGGCGTGTACAAAGCGACTGCGAGCGCGTTCGTGAATACAGAAGTAGCGGTTTTTTCTTTCTCTCACTCTTACAGCTCATGTTTTGCTTCTTTCATTTCTTTTACCAATGTTTCCATCCGATTTTTCATTATCTCCCACACGAGTCTGGACTTTCCGCTTCCTTGTTTCATTTGCAGTTAATACAAAAATCATAAAATTGATATCTTTTTCTTTCTCTGTGCCAGTAATAATTAGAGATCTAAACGATTTCCAGTACATTTATCGTCTCCACTCGGACTGTTTCTTCTAATCCTACTTTACGCATACTATTTCATTTTTTATATTACCTGATCAAATCTTTCTAATCGTATCACTTGAAACATTAAGGCAATGTATGAGCCCTTATCGTTTTTAATCGCATATTTTATTAAAAAAATGACACCAGAGAATAAAAAATCAGTGGAAAAAAGTTGAACAAGTTTAAATAATTTTATATTTGAAGGCGTTTAATTATTCAATTTAAATCGATAATTTAAATTTAATAACATATTGGGAAGAAGGCATAGAGATAATTTGAATTCCTTTAAAATAGATAATTTTATTAATAATCCTAATAATACAGATCCAAAAGTACGTAGAATTATAAAAATAAGTCGGAAATTAACAAACAATCGAATGCTTTGGCAAGCGCGTTCCAGATGATATAATTTTAATTAGGTTAAGGGGGTTGAAATACGAAGGTACGAAGGTACGAAGGTATGCTCGAGTTTTCGATTAGAGAACGCACAATTCGCAGTTGAAAAATTGCGCAGTTGGGCGATAATTTAGCTGCCACATATACCTTTAAAAATGCAATAAAAAATTCTTTTGAAAATCGTAGTTAAGGATCGGTAAAACGGAAAAATAAATGGCCGGAGCCGAGCTCGGACACTACTGTTGGGGTTCCTGGGCTTTGGCGCAGGGGGCGAAGGGGTTTTTGACGGGAAGAGCAGCGCGGGCGTCTGGTATGCGGGCGCACAGCCACAGTGACGAGCCCCCTTAATTCTCAACTCCTTTATCTCCCAATGCGCGAATTATCTTCTCACCTGGACGGCTTGCCCACGATTTCTGCGAGCGCGAATAGTCCTAATTTTTCCTGCCTCCTCGTCCTGCAATCTTTCCGTCTCGATCTTTCATTCTTGAGCTTGAAGGTCGCACTTCCTAAATGGGCCTCGGCCGTGGTCGCGGTTCGGTGAGGGTGGCCGAAGGGTCAAGGTACTACGACGTCATCAGACGCCAATTATGCAAGCAAATTAGGATCTACATCTGCGGCCCGAGCTCGGGCTAAGATCAAAGATGCGAAGTTGATCCCCGTGACGGCAATGTTTTCCTGCGGAGCAGCTGGCTTGTCGATACGTCACGGTTTTTACGGCCTCTGAGCCCAGCGATGAGCCACTTTGGTGCATGCTTTCGTTCACCCTACGATTCCCGTTAGATTCGCTTCTTTAAAGAAAGATAGGAAGGCATTTTTGAAGAAAGTGAATTTGCGTGAAGCGAAATGCTGGGTGGCACCGTATGATTCAACGTGATAGGTACGGCGGTGAGATAGATAGATAGATAGATAGAGAGAGAAAGAGAGAGAGAGAGAGAGAGAGAGAGAGAGAGAGAGGATTACCAGTAAATTATTAACGTGAAACGGTGACTGACAAATTTCTTTGAGAGAACTGATACCACGTCCAGGGGTAGCAAAACGTAGCGATATCTTGCGAAAAACAATGAGTTTGCGCTAAAGGCCTTGGGAAATTGGAGCCTTTTATTCTTTTTTGAAATACTTATTAGCAGCGTAAAACTGCTGCGACTTCTAACGCATCCCTTTTTTATTTTCTCACTTTCTAATTATACATATCTAGCTGTAATTATGCATACACTTATATTTGTATACTCGCTATGATCTGGTATGCGTTTACGATGAGCGTTTCACCACGGGGTCGGAAGTGGGGACTTGTTGGCGAGGGGGAGAAGAGAATGCGGCGTCTCTCCTTGTGACGTTTAATCGTAAATGACGTACATTTTTGCACCTTTGATCGACGTAAAATTAATGCGAGTGAAACATTTAAGCGAACCCTTAATTTGCTGTGGATGCAATGTCATCATCATTAATAAATGTTGGACAATGAAATTAAATTTAATGGTCTACAGTTAGAGGCGATAATTACTCCTACACTGTCTTTAACCAAAGCTTTATTTCATAGCCTGTTAAAATGATTTTGATAAATGTCAAACGCCGCTTAAAAAGCCTTCTCCAGTTCATTATTTTTCTTTTTATTACTCAATTAATGTTTAATTTAAGATTTTTTGCCTTTAATCATGCCTCGCATTACTGTATAATGACGCCATTGGTAGTGGTGGTATTCGTGTCCCCCCCACCCGCCTTTAAAATCAGAAAAATGTCTTGCTTCGTCTTGTTTCCTCGAGGCCCATACACACGACGTCGTGAAAACTCTTGAAACTGCTCGTCGTTTGGTAAATGGGATAGATAAGGTTATCCCCCTGGTACGATTTCCTATTGTGAGCCGGAAAAGCGGATAAGTGCTTATGAGGACAGAATGAAAATATAGGTAAGCATTTCTCACCCCGTGGCCTCCATTCATTGGCCAAAAGACAAAAATCAGGACAGAAGGAGAGGACTCGTTGTTAAAGCCGCGTACAGACCGTTTCAGAATAAGGGTTTAATGCGCGAGAATCGAAGAGCCCGCGGTAGAGAAAAGAGGAGCGTGGCGGCAAGATAACTTCTGGCAAGGCTCGCAGGCACTTGGACCCCTCCCGAGGGGTCAGCCTTGAGCAAGTGAGACTGGTTTCTGTTTTTGCTTCCATGGTTCCATCCTTCGAGTCTCGTCGGTAGTCCATCCTTTCCCTCTCGAAGTATTTTTTCTAGACTTCTCTCTCTCTCTCCTTTCTCTTCTCTCTCTATCTCTATCTCCTTGTCCTACCTTCTTGCTCTTTCATCTCCTCTTTACAGACCCGCGGTTCTGTCTTACTTCCAACAAAGCAAAGACCGTATCTTACCATCGCCGTAGCGCCTGTCCCTCTTCGTCTCTTCTTTCTCCTTTTTCTTCATATTTGATGCCCTCTCCCTCTCTCTCTCTCCCTCTCTTTCTTTAACTTTTCTGCTCTTCTTATTTTTTCCCTCCACTCTTTTTCTACACTCTTTGGTTGTATCTCTTTTTCATTATCTCTTGTCTTTTTCTTGAGCATTTTTACATTTTTTTCTTCTTTTTTTACTTTTCGTTCTTTGACTCTTCAGTTGTCTAATTTTTTGCACATTTATCGGTCCCTACTCCCTACAAATTTCCTCAAATATAAATTAACTTCCACGTATCCAGTTTTTGATGAAATTATCAGCTATTATCAAAAATTAAATACTTGTAGTTATATATTTCTTAAGTATTACTTTTCACCGTATTTCTTTTTATAATTTTTTTTTTATCTGAAAAGTATAACCAAATACTAATAAAAATTTGTCTTTACTCAGGACCGCAAAATTATAATTTAAAAACAAAATCAAACGTATAATCCAAATTCATGTCTATATAATAAAATATTATATTTAATATATTATTATTCTTGCTAAAAATTAATAGTGTTACATACAGCATTACGAAAATTGATTTATTTAAAATTTTTTTGTACATAGATTTGCTAAAATAAATTTAAATGTGAAGTAAAAATTTTATCCAATACAGAAACATAACCATTTTATATTTATTAGAATTAACGTTTTTTCGTAAACATTATACTTATATAAAAACTTACCAAATGCAATTTAATTTATTGTCAGCTTTAAAATGATGGAAATATTTTATGATTTGCTTTTGGTTATTTAAATATAATTATTAATTGAAAGAATTAAATAAATGTCACATTTTTTCTTTTAACTGTTATAAACATAAAAAATGTCAATGTTTATCGTAGTAATTACAAATTTATTAACCAATTGTAAACATTTATTTATTTCAAAAAACGTCTAAATAGTTATATTTATATATATAATAAAAATATACTTTGCGTGTATTTTTGTAAAAGAGCAAATAAATAACAGGGAATAGATTTTCTTAGCATGTTGATAAATGTACTAAAATAATAATACATTTATAATAGTATGTCTTCAATAGATTATGTGCTATTACTCAAACATAAATATATCTGGCTTTAAATTAGTAAATATTAAACATTATTTTTGAAAACATTTTAAAGAATAATATTTAAAATATTGAATAAAGTTAACGTAGCACTGAGTAAATGTACTATATATGTATTAGTGTATATAAATAAAAAAATAAAAAAATAATAGGTATGCTGATATTTCCCTATAATTTCAATATTCAAAGAGGTCATGTAATATCTAATTATTAATAACTAACAGAAATTACTTGAACTTTTAAGTATATTAAATTGTTTGTTAATTTTTTATAAATTTATGAGCCAGATCACCATAATAAAATTGAATATTTATGTCGATTAAATTCTCAAATTATGTAATTGAGCTCAATTTAAATATTAAACAAAGTATTCTGCGTAGATCTCAATTTTGCTACTTAAATGATAAAAATGCAAGCGACTAGTAGCAAATACAGATGGAAATATCACCGAAAAATTAAGCTACCCAAGTATCCTGAGGCCCGGTTTAATGAAGTATCCTAGCAATGTATTGGGACTTGTAAGAGCATTGCACGAATTAAGGAATATTGAATATTCGTGGTCGGAGAGTCAGAATACAGTCGACTGACGCATAGATACATATTTTGCATTTTAAAAGTGCTCCTATTAATACTGTTAGATCTGTTAAATCCAATAAATTAACAATTGGTCTAATCGACTACGCATTTTATCTTAATTAGTTACGAGACGAAAGGTACATATCAATAAGAGCCAGTTGTCATTTTATTTCTTTTTCTTTTCCTCGTTTCGTTTTGAATTAATTAAGAACTCTTGTCGTATGTTAGCATTATGTTCGTACTAGGTAAACAATACTTTTTATTTAAAAAAAATTTACTTTATAAATATTATGCTTCTATGGCGAACGTATTTTCCTAACAGTACAAAAATTTATTATTATTTTATGACAGTTTTCCAGACATGTTTAAGCTAATAAGATGTCGAATCACATTACGAAATTTTAAAAGTACATTTTCATTTAAAATTAAGAAATCTCTAGGGGACTATAATTTATAAAGATATTTAAATTCGAACTTAAATTTCGTGAATTGAATTTCAAATTTGTATCCTTCCTTTTAATATATTCTATGTACATACTTTTATGTTAAGAAACATCCTAAGTATGATCTAAAACCTAATTTGAAACCACATAATTATTATTCCCTGTATACAATGTTAATAAATACAAACGCTTCTTCAGCATTCAGCATATATCTAGTTAATTTATTTAATATTTAATTAATAATATGCATTTTAAGCATTAATTAAGTATACTTAATCATAAATGACACTTAAGCATAAATATTTTAGGAGTTTCATTCAATTACGAATGCGAAACAAATTTTCTTTTATATGCAAACAATATTTAGCAAATTAATTTTAATACAATTTGAAAGAGCTTATTAAGTTTTTTCTGTTTTCAATCATTATTCATTTGGATTATAACGATAATATAGTACTTTGGTAACGTAAAAAAATGTTCTTTACTTATAAGCAATGGAATCAATAAATAATTATCTATAAAAAAGTACTATGAATCAAGAATATAAAAATTACTTAATATTTAATTACTTTGACTTTACTATAAGCTTATTTTTCATAAGCTCAAATTTCATTTTGATTAAAAATGCAAGTCAAGTGAAACTTATAATATTATTATTGTTGTATCAAAGACTTTTAGTAAAGTAATTGCTTTCTAAGATTAAAATCCATCCTTGATAGGGTTACCATTATTTTGAAAAAGTAGAATTTTTATTATATTAGACTAGTGTATTTATGTTGTCTATACGCGTCAAGTATAAATTATAAGCCGAATGCAAGATATAACGTAAATATAAGCATTTGCAAAACCTACATATAAATAGTGCACGTATAAAGCATAAATGTTCAATAAGTAAAATGCAAAGCGCGCAATTATCCTGATGTTACAATATAGAAGAGAAAAGGACTTGCAAAAGCTAGTGGCTCATTACATTTTTATACGCTAGCATTACACGGGAAATAATTCCATTAAATACTGGTGTTTTAGAGGATTACCGTGGTATCGAAACCCATGGCTTGGTTGCATAAGAAAGAACTTGCAAAAGCACTTCCTTTATTTCAAGCTGAGCAATGATCCGAGAACGAAAATGATCTTAATTGAAGAACGAAGCGTCGGCTTCTTTCTCGATATGTCCACGGATCCGGTCATTCCATGCGAAAGAAGTGCTGAGCTGAACGGTGGTAACAGGTCTAAGTGTATACATACATCTTCGGCATCAGTATCAGAGCCGACGACGGCGGGCCCCGAGTCATTTCGCGGCCTGGTCCCTCGAGATAACGGAAATGCCTCGAGCGAGTCAACGAATTCTCCCTCTCTCTCTCTCTCTCTCTTCTCTCTTCTCTTTCTCTCACCCCCCCCCCCCAGTATTCCCTTTCCTTCCTAACTCTGTCTGCCTCGTTTAATTAAGGTTCAGCGGAGAGCTCTTACAAGAAACAAAGCGACGCGAAGGGGAGATATGGGACGATGGACGACGACGCCGATGGGTCAGAAGGGCGGTGGAGGGAGGCGAAAGAAGAGCAGTAGGAGGAGAAGATACACATGCGAGCTACGAAAACCGAGCTGGACATGGTAGGCGCGCGTCCGTGCGCGCCTCTGTACGTGTGTGCGCGCCCGAGAGTGGGTGGGTATGCGTGCACGTGAACGCGGACACACGCAAGCGAATCGAAGGTAAGGGAAGGAAGGAAGAGGAACGCCGATGAAAAGAAACACTGGGACAAATAAATCCTTCTTAAGTAAAATGAACGAGGACGTAATATTACTTTAATTGTACAATAATGCATAGTAATGAGTTTATCACTCCAAGAATCTACTGGCTTCTTCCCTCGGACAGTACTTCCATTTCCATCCTGAAGATGCTTTGTGGTCGCATGTGAAATAATTATCTCGTATATTCATGGAATTTGCTCGTATGATCATTTGTTTGGATGTGCATATCGATTTTCGTGGCTCGCAAATGTGAGCTTACATTCAAGTTATTTTCCAAACGATTTAATAGGTGTTCGCGAATTGTCCAAGCTGAATGCCATATGAATTAAGGTACTCGTTTTTATAAGCTCTCTTAGCTTTGCGGTTGATGCAACAGAAGAAATCGTTCTAACTAGCTTTCTTGAATTTTTTTACCTGCTAAAAACATCGCTAAATTATTTATGTCGTTTTTACTGCAACGAATTATTAAGAATAAAAAATTTTTACGTATATTAAAAATATTACGCTCTTATTATGGTGTAAAACAAGTGTAATTATCAATTATGCAATACCTATAATTTATGAAGAATAAACAAAAAATCCCGATAGTATTAATAATTTTTTTTTTTTTTTTTTTTCTCTAATTTTTACATAATCTGACTTTTAAAAATAATATTACTGGAGAAAAAAAAACATTATTCAAGAATTATCACAAATACGACGGACGTTTTTAGAACAGGAGTTTCTAGAATAGAGATTCAATAATATCCATGAAATTACTTCTAATGTAGTGTTAAAGACATTAAAAATATACACGCTATCTATACTAAAATTAATCTCGAAAATCGCCAAATTGACGGTAATTTTTTCGTTAAATTAATTGCATTAGTCTGTTATTCGCCAGAAGTCAGAGGAACGTGGAAAAAAGTTATTCGAAAATCGGCGAGTTAAAAGGGCTAATTGATGAGAGAAGAAAAAAGCGCCCTTCAAGAACAGGAAAGAAAAACGCTTCGAAAAGGCCCATCGGCCAATTGGCCCTTAAGTTAAGAAAAGGGCAGAAGAAATGAAAATATAGAGGCAGAACAAAAAAAATAGCCGAAAATAAAAATAAAAATGAAACGAATAAAATAAAGCAAAAAAAAAACAAAAACAAAAAAAAAAAACTTAAAATTCGCAGCACGGGAAAGAGGGACGACGATGCGGACTAATAGAGAATCGCATTCAGGAGGGTGTAAGACTAGAATACGGCTTAGCTCCGAAAATTCCAGGCGTTCTCTTGGGTCCTTTCGGACTCCATAAAAATCCTTTCCGCTGGAGCCGTGCGCGCACATACGGCGAATGACTCCTCGCGTGTAAAAGTAATTTTCGAACGACACGGGAACCATTTCTCTGCGCCCCGGTATCGAATTAATTTTTATCGCTGCCCTGCGACACGCCCATGGGAATGATTGTTGCTTTAGATGGTTGTTTAGTAGACCTTGAAAGAGAGCCGGGGAGAGCTCGAAAGTAGGGAGCAGTGGATCCTAGTTGCGACCGGCGCCCTATCCGTTAATTGGCTCGCAAGCCACAACTAAAGCGACAACTCGCAAGTCGTAAGAATGAGTTGGAAATAATTGGCCGTGACGAGACAGTCGTCGCGGGAAATCAGTAGCCAAGTTTTTTTACTCCAAGACGCGACGAGGCGCTTCGGTGACGCGAAGTGATGCTTTAAAGGAGACTGACTTCCGTTGCTTGACCTAATCACAAGTTAATCTGACGTATGAACTTGGCCATTTGCTTATTATGACTCGCTTAATACTCAAGCCTCTTTTGCGATACTTTTATCTTACCTCCCCGCCAACGCAAATGGCCCAAAATTCAGGTACAACAATTGTGAATATTCAAAGCTCTCAAGTTAACTTATTGAATTGATTTAATTGAGTTAACCTATTAAATTTAAAAGGCACGTGACGTATTTAAGAAATACCAATTTTTTCATGCTTTTTTTATCTTTTTTTTATTTTACTTTATTATTATGTATTACATTATTAAATTTCCTTAGAATATTAACGTATTGTGTCGAATAGATACGTAATAAAATGAAATATTTTTAATAAAAATTGTATTTTTATTCCTTTCGTTGACCATCAAAACATAAAAATACAAAGAAGAAAATGTATTAACTCCAAATTAACAAAAATACGTCACTCTTTTCTGTCTTTTTAACGAATTGGTCGTTTTAAAAACACACTTATTCCAGCGTCTTCAAATACTTCGACGGTAAACACGTTGCCGATTGATTATAACAGCACGTCATTGTGCATATCTGCACATGCGCATAAGCACAAGCAATACACAAGTATTCTGGAGTGAAAATAAATTATTTTCAATAGCTGCTACTTTTCTTTTAATGAATGTGTATCCGGTTAACCAATGAATTGAAAGCTCGTTTTCTCACATCAGTCAGCTTGCGAATTTCGATGTTTTCTCAAAACATAAAGTGCTTGGATTTCACTCGCGGCTCGTGTAACTAACTAACTAATTTGTACGATGCATGCGCACACGCAGATCATTTAAAGTAAAAGCTTGTTTTACGACGCTGAAATCGGAGAGAATTTCTTTTAGTTGCTCAGGTACGTGTGAC
This sequence comes from Kradibia gibbosae, assembly GCA_018907135.1. Lineage (NCBI taxonomy): Eukaryota > Metazoa > Arthropoda > Insecta > Hymenoptera > Agaonidae > Kradibia > Kradibia gibbosae. Next base: position 26,744,632 of record JACCHX010000001.1, read on the forward strand.
CAGCATGACGCCTAGTTCTCTCCTGGCGTATTTTATTTGAACCTCCATCTTTTCGATCTTTTAATAACAACTGTAAAATGAAAATTGTAGTTTAAGAAACTCTTGCACTTCGAATATTTAAGTGTAATTGACACGGAAATACATATCTTGTAATATCTTTCAGTTTTATGTTGTTATTGTTAATACCTAAGCAAGTTATTTCTATATAAAATTATTACCAAATAAATATTAAACTAATTGTCTACGAATGTCATTGTGAAATTATATTTACTTATACAAAATTAAATGACGTTAAATTTATAGGTTTTTAAAGATAGTAGGTGTCGCGTTTGACTTCTGGGTAGTTATCTTCCGTAATTCAGGAAATAATATTGACAGAATTATTTATACAACAATAAAAGCCAATAGTAACATAAAAACTGATTAACATAATCATAAAACGCTGTGACCAGTCTAGTAATACATTAATTACAATTCTAAAAAAATTTATACATGAATTGAGATAATAAAGAGATCGTTATTTCCATTTAAATGCATTCTTTAACAAAAAAAAAAAAACACAATCAAATCTCCATATTACTTTTACTTATTTTTTTTAATTTTAGTATAAAAAGTTTTTTATATAAATTTTTGTGTAAATGAATTTGAATTTACCCTTGCGTAATTGAATAAGTTTACATTAGAGGAGAAAAATCATTTAGAAACATGAAAAAAAAGCTATTATGATTAGTCTCATCAGGTATATACGAATGAAGAAGCGACTAGCACCTCACTATTAATGCAGATTCACGTCACATATGTTCGACATGTATCCCAATATGCTAATAGCATGATGAAAATTAATAAAATGAAGTAAACATAAAAAATAACGTATAGAAAAGTTATAAAATTTATGTATGGTATATTTGAACCATGAAATTAGAATAAGTAATTTAATTTACATATGCTCTGTTTTGAAATATTTTTCTCTGGATCAATGATCAGCTGAAAATAGTTTTGATTGTTTAAATACTCGCTCGCTAATCTTGAGAGCTTTATCAAATAAAATACTCGAAATCGTAAAAAAAAATATGAATGTTAATTACTAGACGTACTACAAGGTGCATCAGAATATACAGTCGATGCTATGGCTATATTAGAAATACAATTTTCATTGCGTAAGCGTACTAAATTACGCTTTCTAAAACGATTTGAATAAAGATGTAATCACAAATATATGAAATTTTAAATTTTCATTATGAAGGGAGTAATTCTAATCAAATAAGTCGATCGAGGAAATATTGAAATACTCTTAAATATAACATTGAATTGTTATATGAATTTAAAAATTTATCATTTTAAAGTGCGAATTATGATAAAAATATGTTATTGCATTGAAATCATAAAATTTATTGTACAAGGCTATATTAAGAAATTTATTTGAAAAAACTAAACAGACATACGACATAACGAGAAATATTCTTAGTAGCAACTGGATAGAATTCATAGTATATATTTAATATCTTCTGAGTAATTTCATCGGGTAATGTATACGTTACATTTTTCTATATCTGATGAATTTTGATTTGTATCCGTTCGTAAAATTATAAAATAATTTTATAGTAAAAGAAGGAACAAAAATTCGAAAAGCATTTTCATCTTATAACGACGTTTTATTGGATCTCAAATAATCCAGCTTAGAGTCCAGCAGATGATCACATTTTGTATCCAGATCTCAGAAGATTGTCGGAGATGCCCATATAATTCAAGTTATTCACTAATAAGTTAATCCACCTTTAATTTTCCGCTATCCTATTAATCTTGTCAGAAAGATAACCTGAACACTCCACTACAGCACAGCACGTTTACGTATACGTTAACGAGTGCACTGAATTGGTATGTATAATAAATTTCCAAAATTGGGCATACTTTATTATTGTCGTATACATCATCAATAAAAAAATAGGCGGTTATAATAACCACCTCGCATTCGTCGGAGAGGTTAAGAATGCTATCTATTAATATTCCAATCCCTGATTAATTACGATTTGTTACAGTTTTTACCACCGGGAGCATTCCAGAATTTAGTAGAACTTGTGGAAAGTTAATGCGCATCAGCGATACCTCGTAATTAAAGACCTATTCTTCGACTCATTGAGAGATGAGTCTGCCATCTTGTCCCCTAAGCAATATAATTTCTTTCTTAAAGTATGCATCACCGCTTGGGTATGAATTTGATACGCTTTCACGCGAAAAACTCATCTATTCTTTTTGAAAAACCCCTATTGAATTATAACGTAAGAGCGATGATCATAAATTTTTGCTCGAACTTTATTATTATTATATTGAAATCAAGAAATTATTATCATGCTATATACTCATTTTGATTATCCGGAATGTCATGAAAATAACATTATTTTTGTCTTCTGGTGATTGAAGATAAAACTTAATTTTGTATACATACTTAAATGAGCTGATATGTGTGCATAAATATTTTATACGTGTTATTATATGATATTTCACTTATATGTAAGCGAGTATATAATATATGCATTGACACCCCTTTTACTTTCCCATTCTGAAGCCAAGTATCCATTTTTTATCTTAGGTACCGAATAAATGTAATATACAATAAATTGAGTACTTACATTAATACTTTTAATTAATCTGATCATTTGAAACATTGATTGACTATGAATATAGTGAAAAAAGTGACATACATCACGAGTACATTTTTCTTCATTTTTATCATATCAATTTTAGTTGACTATTTACAGAAGTATATATAAAAAAATGGTTATTAAAAACTAAATATTTTACGAAATAAAAAATAAAACGAAATAAAAATAATTGCAAAAGTGAATTATTAAAATGACATTGTTGTTAATTAAGAAAGGTACATCTGTTATTATTTATGTGATTTTGTATAGATAGAGTACAAAGATTATTTATTGAAAGTCATTTAATATTTGTCGCTAATAGTCTCTTATATCCAATTATTGTTTTAATAAATATTAATAAACACCAAACAACAAATTTGGATTCGGTAAGCTTAATGCCAGGAATAAAAAGTTAATTAAAAAAAGAAAGAAAAGCCATATAATGAAAATACAAAATTGTAACATAATATTCACGAACAGAACATTTAAAAAAAATAATCAATTAAGTTATATACAAATCGATTGTACTCAAAAGTTACGTATCATTTATTATAGACAATTTAATTTTAATTTATGAATAATAAATATATAAATTAATTAAACTAATGGTTGATGTGGAATTTGTTTTGAAAAAAATGGATTGCAATAGAAATTATAAATAAATTTATAAAATTTAATAGTATTATATAAGTTTAATATATAAGTAATATAACAATTAATTGCATAATTATAAATATATATTATATTGAATGTAAAAATATATCTAAACCTTATCAACTAGTAAATTAACCTAAGGCGTCACATAATATACAAAAAACAAGTTTTTTTCTTGATACGTTTCCCTTAATTTATTGAGTGATACACTAGTTAAGCAGTTTATGTATCCATGTATACAGTACTTCAAAGATATTGCAGATTTACCATAATACAAAATTTATGTATAAGATTATGAGATAATATAATATTATTATGTATAAAATTTAGAGTTAATATTTTTAAGAAACTTCCATAGGTCATTCATTTTTAATTTTCTTAGCGAATAGAAAAATCCTTACACTACCATCAAAAAGATGTTTTATAGTAATGCATTATAAAGCAATAAAAATTATTAAATGATGAGATTTAATGAGTGAATTTTATGACGAAGAATGAGTAAAGCAGGTGTGTACGTAAGTAAGTATGTATACGACAGGTTGCAAAGTTCTTTTATATGTGATATACTGTTCTTACATTCCTGTACGTCGTTGGTGTTGTTGAGTGATAAAGCAGAAGTATCAAGGAGTTGAAAGAGAAAAGAGCAGAAAGGAGGAAAAAGATGTGAAATAAGGGGTTCCCATGAAGGTATAAATGGTAAATTGGGTGAAGGCAAGGATTAATGGAAAAAACGATAAAAGGCTGGATTTAAATAAGAGAGAAGGAATTTATTGTAAATTGTTAAAAAAACATGTTATCCGCGGTAAAATAATTGGGTAATCACTTTGGTAGCAAAAAATCGTCGGTCGATAGATGACCCATCATTTTACGGAGTTATCATTTTTATCTAATATATATATATATATTATATAAGAATGTATTATAAAAAAGTTTATTTTTCGCTTAACAACGCACTGGTGTGCAAGAAGTCCTGATCTTATTAATAACCGCTAAGACTTTTTATTCCTATTTGCGTAGCGAGGACTTTTGTCGTTTAAAAGCACAACTGCGTCGTCGAGATTAATTAATATACATTTCGGCCGCTTTAAAATATGGAGGAATTCGATAATCCAGCCGAGGATTTATCATGCCAACTAATGCATGAAAGTTTAAATCGCATGGTGCAATAATCGCCCAACAATTTCACGCATGACATTATGGGCCTAGTTATAAACGAAGAAAGAGGTAATATAAGCGACCACCGCACGCATTGTCTACGCAATAAAAACAGCTCCCCTTGAATCAACAGCCGCAATCCTTTTCTTTCCGTTATCGCTTGAATGACCGCAAGCACGTTTTATTCCCAAATGAAAAATGAAAAACACGGCACGGTGGCAGTAATAGTAGCAGTAACAGAAGCAACAGAAACAGCGAGAGCGAGTCAGATGTCCGATTGAACGTATGTGTACCACTGCCCAGTATCAATGAGCACCGATATTAACGTTAATGTGACAGTACTCAGTCGCATACTAACATCCACATTTTCACCTCACCTAAATCTTTTCATTCGAACTCGTGCCTCACTTGCTCATGTACGCGGCCTAACTCGTAATTCAATGCATCGTGGGCACCCTCGGCTTCTCTCTTGGGCTAATGTACCCGTACGGGCGATAAATATCTGGCTTCATCTTCATCGCGTGCTCCTTATGCAAGAACGGAAGAAAAGCAAAGGAAGAGAGAAAACGAGAACATTCGCTTCGTAATGTTTTCTGCTGCGAATCGACGAAAGATTTTAGACTACGTATACTTTGTTCTCCAACATTGTCGAACGTGCTGCACTGCTGAGAAACAGGAACAACTTTCTTTCTCTATGAAAGTACGTGTGTGCCTGTGCGCGCGTGTGTGTGTGGCTGTGCGCACATGCGAAGAAACACGGTCTAAAGCGCAATTGAATGATTAATATTGAGAGGGAGAAAGGCAGTTTCACCTTTTCCTTTTTGATAAAGGAATTCCGAATTGTGCGACCTTTAATTAACTTTGTGAGGAAGGGTTCTAATGGAGTTATTCCTTCCACCTTTGCACACGATGATTGTTTTTCTTACCTTCCTAATTCTTTCTCTTTCTCCGTCTCTATTTCTATCTCTAAATCTATTTCTATTTTATGTTTTCCTTTTTGTTTAGTCTAATTCTTTCACCAGAGGCAAGTCCTTCTTCTTCTTCTATGCGTAATTAATGAATGCGACGATCGTTGACGTATTTAATTAGGCATTTAAATCTCTTGTACATGAAAATCTGCTACAGTAGGAATGACTATTTTCATTTAAAATTTATTTGATTATTTATTTATTAAGAAAATCTTTTTTTTTATTTATTCTATTATTCTAGCACAGTTATGAAGAACTAATTTTATTAGGCCATTGAAACTTAAGCGTTCCAGAACCGAATTAAGAGGAGTAAACTTCTGTCGGTATTTTTTTATTTCGCACATCTATTATAATCATAGTAACAAAAAAATGAATTTTAAATATAAATATTATTTATATTATGTATTTTAATTAGCATTTTTTCAATCATTGTCATGAAATTTAAAAATGCAGAATCAATCACTTTTGTATCTATTAATTTGTTGATTAGGTAGTATTAAATATTTTTTGTACAGAGTTCTCTCAGCGTTAAAAATTAAGATTTTAGGTTTCATTGGAAGCCTGATGAGAATTCTATAATAAACTATAACTTATAAATTTTAGATAAAAATTTTAAAAATTTCATTCTAAAACACAATACTGAAATAAGTAATAAATTTTAATATTTTTTTAAAGTTTTTTTTATTTGTCCTCATGTAACCTAAATAAATAGTTTCTGGAATGCAGTATGCCTAATTCAAAAATAACTGTGGTCTGCTACACTACTTACTGAATATTACATAATGTTTTCAAAAAATTAACAAAAAGAAAATTATCCTATTTTCGAAACTTTAATAATTATACACCTATAGTACTTTAATAATTAAAGTCCTTACACAAGTTCATTAATTTTAATATTACTAATTTACGGTAGCGAGTTTTCCTTACGACATCACAATAAATCCGTACTTTGTAAAAACGTAAAACTAGCTGATGATCAACTTAACCTCAAGTAAAATAATTTTACTGCATTTGGAATTTAGAAGCTAATGACTACTAAAGGAAGACCTTTTCTTCATAAATACTGCGTCTTCCATAATAGAATTATACATGAAAATGAAACAGGAAGTAAGAAGTTGCAATTAACTAAGCCAGCAAGCAAGTAAAGGAAGAAGACTCTAAAATTATGGACGAAAATTCTCTGGGTGATAATAAAATCGAGTATTGTATGCCTGGAATAATACAAAAGTAAAAACCGCTAATGCAAATTCTACCAAAAATAAGCGGCGTTCAAGATCTGACATTAACGAGATATGAGTACTGATTTACTGTTTCTTCGCATAATACTGAGAAAAAGTGGTTGCTTATCAAAATGTTATTTGTTTTATTTGTATAAATACTATCACACAGTGATTGATAATAAAAGACTCTTGATAAAAGCGCCTTGTTAAGCATTTCACACGTATACGATTAAGTTGTTTCTAATAATGACCCGTCCATCTGTTGCTCGCGTTTATCATCGAGCATATTTCACAGTAACAAGGAAATGCAAACACGCGTACGTGTGCATATCCAAGGGTAAACCAACCGTCGTGGCGAACTTAAGGCGTGGGGAAATAAAAATGAGTTAAAGTAAAAGCGCTCGGATATTAATTAATGAATGCTAGCATGCCTCCGATTTATTCGCCGGGATCGCGGGTCAGTTTACCCTGAGAAACGATAAATTAACTTTTTTTAATGCCTTTATTGGCGCCACGTTTGTGTATTTTTTGTACTGGTCTTCGTAATGAGTTCACTTTACAAATAATAAACAGAACTTGGATTTTTACTTTGGATTGCTCGAGATAATATCGATGTCACCCCGATTATGATACTTTAATGTTTTATTGTATAATTATACTATAATATTTACGAGATAAGAACTTTTTTTATTGTTACTATTTCTTACGAATGTATTTTTTCACCTCCATATGTTTAATACAATTTAATTTAAAAATACATTACTCGGAGAAGAAATATTTAAACTTAAATTAGTTTAATTGTAATTTTTTTTCTAATTTACGACTACTTTGAAAATTAATTTCAATAATAATGACTATCCACTCTCACGTCATCTAATTGATTTAAAAATATCTCCTCTAATTTATTTATTAGGTTTTTTTTCAAATTTCAACAATCAAAGCCGAAAAAATGTTAATATGAATAAAAATGTTAAGAGATTCTTTTATGCAATTTAATGATTTTTTTTGTGGTATTACAACTATTACGATAAATATTCGAATTTGCTTACACTTGATCCAAAGTTTTAAAACTCGTAAAAATAAACATAGTAAAGAAACAGGGTTATTTCATGATATAAAATACACACATCGTACTTTATTAGCTTACAATATCCTAACCAAGCATATTTTTCTTTTCGACAAAAAAAAAAAAAAAAAAACAAAAAAACAATCGTACGCATATCTGAAGTAGGTAATATAAAAAAAAAGTAATTTTAAATTATATTTATTAAGACAGGTCTTTCTAATTGAGCTTGAGATAGGGAAAGGAATGTCATCAAAGAATTTTGAGAAATAAATACATTTCGCAGCTAAAGAAATTAATTACTTAAGTATTACTAATGCAAACGGTTAATCAAAATTGATGAATTTTCTAAATTTCAAAGTAAGTACCATGTCACAGAATTTTTAAGCGGAGTAATAAATCTGCTTTAAAAAATTCAAAGGCTTGTTGAGCAGTTTGAATAATTTTTTTTAATCAAGTTATCTAGGTGTCAACCAAATAAATGTCTTTTTCTTTAGTTCAATGAAAGAGACGTCAAAAGATAAATAATCAAAGAAACAACGAAAGCGGCAATGGAAATTGTTTAAGACGTTCACCGGGAGTAAGGTACAACGTAATTATGTACCGCTGTTGAAATAAAAACGAAAATATTCTACATAAGTGTACTTATGTTAGAACTCTCTATAAGTACTCATATAAAAGAGATCGAGCTTGGGGAACTTTTTTTTTTTTTTTTTGCTCTTCTCATTACGTTGCACTTTTTTTTATAAGCGGCTCCTATTGACATCAACACAATATACATATTAAAAATTATTTTACACTTTACTTGATTATGTTAATAAAATTAAAATGTTTATAGTTTATTTTATAATGATATAAGTTATAATTTATGTTATATAATTGTGAATAAATGCAATGTTAAAATGAAGAATTATACACAGTTCTTCGACAAAAAGACGTATCCTGTTTCGTTATTGCATTATCATTGTTTGCGGAATTATTCATAGGAGATACTTCGTGCAAAAGGCTTAAGACATTGAAAACAAAGTTGAAAAATCTTTTAACTGGTTCTAAATTCTATTATTATTTCTTCTTTTTTTCAGTAATTGCACAAGATTATAAATGAAAATAGCACGATAATCGGTTTATAGTTTGAGAAAATAAATAAATAATTTGCTATTAATTAAACGATAAGAATCAATTCCGTAATAATATATTTACCAGCATAAATAAGAAACTATTGATTTATAATTAAAAAAGGGTATAAAATAAAAAATCACATTAGTAATAAGTCAAAAAGAACTGACTTCTTTTGTAGCAGCCAATGAAAATTCCATATTCGATTTAATAAAACACTTTTCAATATAATTATCGGTTCATTACTGAATATTGTTTTATTTCTTGCCTTAAGAAACGTCACCTTATTTAAAAAAATGTTTTAATTTTACAATGAAAGCTTCTAATTTCTAATAAAACAACTTAGAAATAAAGATAAATAAAACTCAAAATAGGTATTTTGTAAAGAGCTTCTTGAAAACAATGTCTCTTATCGTGCAACTACCGAATAATGACTTTTGTATCATGCGTATAGAGGCTCGCGTTGTAAATTCAGGCAAGATATTCGAGAACAAAAAAGCATGTTCGTCCTTGGAAATAATTAAGCAAGTTAAGCATTCTCAGCGGTTTTATTGCAAAAACTCATACACAGACATCCTAAAATAATTATTTATTTTACTGCCTAAGCGAACAGTTTAATTCGATATAAAAATTCGGATGATCATATCTCCTTAAATAGCGATAATAGATTCACTACGGAATTCTTCGAGAAATCTAAAAGTCAAAAGAATTTGAAAACACGCAGCGAATGCGAAGAACATTAGCGAGAGACCCTCGTACCATTGAACGTCAAAGTTCGCGGAAATCAAACCGTGCGTCAAAGAAATATCGACGAGTTTATGGAATATATGTCTTGTGCGGACATAAGCAGAGCGAAAAAAAGTACATAGCAATTAGGGGTGGGGGGAAGAGTATGATCACACTGCTTGCGGAGCTTCACCGACATTACCAGCACGAAAATACAGCCAGAGAGATCGCGGAAACTTGAAGGTTACTTTTACGACAGCGTGCGCGAGTCTATAAAAAAGGGACAAACTCGCTCCGAGTCCGTATGTATTATCGAGAAGATGTGCGCGCGCGAGCAAGATGGCGGGAAAGATCGCGGGATCGGGGGGTTGGTCAATGAGAGGTGGTCGCGGTGGATCGGGCAGGGAACGGGGCTAGGATGTCCCGTGCATTTCTTAGTGTATATATTCAATGGCCTTTTCATAGCGTCTATTCGGTATATAGTTCCCTACTGTTTCGCAGCGCATACACGTGGCGAGAAAATTTGCTCTTTGTATTGTTTGTAAGAGGCCATGGCGCGAAATAGCGTTGCTTGCGATGTATCTGCAAGATAAAGAGTTATGGGACTGCTCTGGGATAGAAACTGTGAGAAAGAAAATGTCGATTGATTATGCCGGAAGATTTATGGCGGTCTATCGATTTACTAGAAAAGTATCTCGTTTTATGCAATGCCGGAGACGGGCTGGACGCGGAGTCTTATTTTGAAAAACTTTTAATATTTTTAATAGAAAGCTGCGTCGAGTCATGTAATTAAAAGAGCCCTTACAGTATTTTTTAAATCATAATTAATCGCTTTTATTATACATCATTGTTTTGATTACTTTTTCTTTATATTAATAATAACTTTTAGTTAGTCACTTTTTACGGCAAATCTGATTTATATTAGACTGCATTGTGTTGTAAATCAATGCAGTGTGTTTCGTCACCTTATGCGTGGAACTTATTTTACAATACGTATAGACACTAGAAAAATTCATTTCGCTACCCCACCTCTCGTAAAGGTTTCCAATTGACCAAATTTAAGATCCCAAGTAAGCTTAATACAAAAATAACTTTACCGACCTCGATCAAAACATGAATTGAATTTAAAGGATTTCAATGTAATTATTAGTGCAATATCCAACCAATCGCTTAATTATAAATTCTATCTCAAAGTTTCAAGAGCAATCGAATGTACATCGAGATGTGATCGATGCAATTGCAGTGATGACACAAGACCCTAATCAGTGCAAAAAGATGTTCCATAATACGAAAGTGTGAACGCGAAAAATCTACCGGTATCCGCGGGTTTGGTACGTAGGCCAGACTTTAAGGGAAGTCGTAATCATATAGCAGTGGGCTGATTGCAGGAAGTTTCCACCAAGCAAGGGAAATGTTTGCGCATGTTTTGAGTCTCCATCATTGAGTTCACAGGCTCTTACTAATATCTTTGTACTGTTTTGATGTACAGAAGATGGGATTAATATGCACTGAGTTTCTTTTAAAAACGAGTCAGCCAACAATAAGTATGAGAAAAATAGTTAGCTAGCGAGAGAGAGAGAGAGAGAGAGAGAGAGAGAGAGAGAGAGAGAGAGAGAAAATATTACTAATATTCACCCGAATTATATTTTAAAACTAGTGAAGTTGTATTACGTAATATTCGAATTCGTAGTGAGTATAGGAACAAAGTCTGGATTCGTTCTGGAAATCTCATTGAGATACCTTCTTATCGAATTATTACTGCTAACGATAATACTGCGAATTTTTTTGGTTTCATCAAAAATATTTTTATTTGTCTAGCATGTATTTCGTTGAAAATAAATACATGACCGTAGCTTCATTTAGTCAAACCGAAATTCTTGTTATCACTCGTCTGCCAATAATTATTGCTAGCTGTTTGACAATGAAACTGTAGTAAAGTCATTTTATCGGAAAGAAGACTATCACTTGAGGATTCGATGATAAGTTATTAAACATGTTCCTGTTACAATCGCGCTAATTGCAACTAGTAAATTATGAATTCTTATATATAAGCTCAGCCTATTTATTTGCTATTTGGAAACAGAAAAATGATTTTAATCGAGGTGGAAAAATGTACAAGTATAAAAATTTAGTAACATATGAAATATTTACCGTATTAATAAAATACTTGAGCAACTTTATATTTATTTACATTAATTAACATATAAATTTGCCTTTACTGTGTGTTGAAAATGTATATATATATATGAGAATAATACGCAGTTGTGAAACATCACAATGTTGTTTAGTATATTATAGTTATGGAGCAACGTAAACAAATCGGCTAATTTTATTCAAAGGTAAAATTTACCACTTAGTAGAATATATTATAAGTAATTATTTTATAAGATTTTTATTCTACTAAAAGATAGTTATTATTTAAATATAAGTCAGGGCTTATGGAATTTAGACATTTGTTTAGAAAAAAATAAACGAAGAGTATAAATAAATCAGTTACAGATAATTACATCACTGAATCAAAGTCATATCTGGCTGAAAATAGTTTTACGAACTGTTAAGATTTGTGCGAATGTATTATAAAATAAACTGAATACTCTTGGACATTATTTTTGACGTATATTTATGAAAATTTAATGTATTTAAAGATCCCGGGAAGGCTGACGACTGTGACTTCTGAACCGTAACGAGGCCGATCCGTTGAATAGCGAGCGTTTCTTACAATAAACAAAAAATACACTCCGGTATTTAACGACCGATACTATTACCGGAATATTGAAACCTCCTCTATATGAAGAAAAGCCGCTGATTCAACGTTGCTGCAGATATAGTCATAAGAAATGGAGTATAAAAGCAGTGACGTCTATTGCGACGATTAAGCTAACGCTACAATACACTGGGACATTTTTATTGGAAAATATCGGCGACCTTAATGGGAAACGGAATGGATATTTTATACGTTTATTCCCATCCGATGCATTTGGAGAAAAGTATTAAGCTGGACGAGCCTTCAACTTATTCCGAGTAAATTATGTTGTTGTCTCTCACTTTGTTGCGCCACTACGTTTGAGGGCGGAGCATTTTTAAGCACTTCCACTTGACTCCTACACAGGGATTATTATTACGATGACATTTCTTTTTACACCCTCGTCCGGTATCTGCTGAGCTAACATCATGCCCTATGGGTGCTAAATTCTGTTCTCTGTTTGTCTCCACTCTGCAATTACGCTCAGCATTTTTTAGAAGCGTTGGCAACTTTTGAAATATTACACGATTCAAACGTAATTATGATATATTAAAAACTTACAAGTCATGTCCTGAAACCAATTATTATCTTTTTTATATTATAACTTGATGAAAATTAATATTCACAATAGGTAGAAGGCTAAGTTGATTTTTTTATTTCACAATTTTAATGCGTAGAATGTGGATATTATTAAAATTTTCTTTTAATAATAAATATTTCGAATTTTAATCAAGTATTTAGGATGGCTTTGAACAAGCTTGCTTTAAATAAATACTGTATTATAATATAAACATCTATAATTTATACGTCTATTGCTATTCATCAAAATAATGCAAATGCAACAAACATTGACCTTTGTATGGATATGTTTTCGTTTTCATATTTTATTCATATTTCAAACGTCGCCAAACCTCGTTTCTACAGTGATTGATTTACTATGTCTATAAGAAGGTTTTAAAATAATAAATTAAAAGAAAAATACTTATAAAAGTAAACAGTTTGTATGTTTGTAAAATAATTAAGAATATTTACTGTAACCAATTTTGTGCTATTACTTTGTGCTTAATGTGTTCTATACTTATATTTTATAAATTGAGACTTTTGCCATAATTTCAAAGTCTTAATAATATACTTAACTGTAGTTCACAGAAAAAAATTTTCTTTTTTAAATAACATATACATCTGATTTTAGTACATTCATAATATTTAATTTGTGCAGAACACGTTTAGTTTTACTGATCTAAATTTTTACCTCGAGTAGTTGTATATTAAATTCTTAAGCTTATAAGAATACAGAAATTTTCGTGAACCGAATGCATTTTTTGTATTACTATTATTATTATTTTTATTATTTATGTATTCACATTTCTTTACCAACTAATTTACCAACTAATATAGCATACTGATGTATGTTAATAATTAAATCTTTGAACCTCAAATAATTAAAATTCTTATTCGTTTTCTTAAACATTACGCGTAATAATAATAAACGTTCGATTTTATTACAAAATCGAGTAAATGATTCTCCTTCGTTAGAATAAAAATGAATCAATAATGTACATTTTACATATAACACAATATCAATATATTGTAATATAAGATGATTTATATAAATATTAATAAAATTCGACAGCATGTATTAGTCCTTAATTTATAACTGTACTTGAAAAGTGTTTCACGATGATGTTTAACAATTTTATATTATACCAGAGATCCATAAATAGCAAACATTTACTATGTCGAAAGCAGACGTTATAGATAGGCTGAAATATTAATCGTTTTAAAAAAAATAATGATTTGATTTAAAAAAATTCAAATGAAAGACTCTTTTATGAATATTATCTGATTAAAAACTTCCATTATATATAATATATAATAAATATTTTCTTTTTAAAAAAGTAAATTAAATACTATAGTCATAAATTAAAGAACAGTACTTTAAGTTCAAAAAGAGGTCATTAAAAACATATTCAAAAAGTCAAAGCATTTTTATAGTACGAGATACTCTCATTTTTAGACGAATCCTGATAAAAATTGGCATATTCATTCGTTGATAAACTTGTTTTTTTTATGTACAATTTATCACTAAAATAACTCGTGTATTATTTTTGAGTTATCCTATTAACGTAATAATGATGTTTTCGAAACTATTTGAAATATAAGGTAATCATATTAAACATCATATTATCTAGCATTATTTGCATAAAATTTGAGCAGTTTGAATAAAATTCTAATTTAAACGACGCAAACGTTCGTAAAAATCTTTATAATTGAACATATTATGTATTATATCGTATACATCTGAGGGTTAAAGTTTATAATAAAAACAGGGAGCCTATTAATTTAAAAATTTTCTTGGATATCCACGGAATAGTAGTAGTAGTTTATTTAAGGCTTGCGCATCTGAAAACATATACACATATTTCTCTGAATATCACATTTTTATCACAAACGAATGGAGAACATTTAAAAGAGGCGTTAAAAGCAGTGCCAAAGCCAGCCAATCCCCCTCCGTGGCAGCTTTACTTTGTTGCTCTCTTTCAATCGAAAAATTAAAGTATTTTTGACAGGTTCGACTTTCTGTTCGTGGAATCCTTTTTCATCGTCTAATTAGATGACCAAGATAATCGCACCATGACCGCTACTGCAGTGTCAGCCGCTGGTTTTCGCTCAGGCGTAAACACTGACTTGCCCATGGCAATAGTTAAGCTATTTTCCAGTTATTTATTTGAATCCTCCTGCTTATCCCTCGTCGCCCTTTTGTAGACTAGACTCATACGAGTGTCGTGTGGGTCTTTTTTATTTTAAGGACAGGTCCCATCCTCCTGAACATTCGCGTTACATCGACAATAATTACAACTAAAACCCAGCACGTGGAAAAGCTCGTGGATGAATTAAATAGCGCCCTACCGATCTGCGCTCCAGTAGTAAAGCACTATCAAAACAAATATTTCTCCGTCATTCGAAGCGACAGTGATACCGAATTTCTTCTTTTCTGTTTTTTCTTTTTACTTTTGTTACTTTATTTTAGGGCCATAAATCTCCGAATCATGGAGAAGACTGGATCTTTTTGTTAGATTTCACTCGTTTTATTGAAAACCGTAATGATATGATAAATATACCGCTATTTGTGAAAAGAAAAATGGAACGAACGACAATAATAGCAGAAGAAGAAGATGAAGAATACCCTTAAACTTACCTTATTCAGCTTTTGCTCTAGTCAGTTTTATTATTTTTGAATGTACATTCTAACGTTTTAGAATTATTATGAAAAACTAATAACGAAAATACTTACGTTTATCTTTAAAATATTTTATATACACAATGAATTCACTATTTTAGAAAATAATGTCGAATGAAGAATACTATTATTAACATTAAACGTTATCTCATAATATCTTTTTTTTTTTTAATGTTTATTTTTACGTATAAGGTAAATTATTAGAAGGATTTTTTTATGAATCATTTAATATGTGATATTTTTTTATTTATATTTTCAACTATTAAGTAAAAATTTTTCAAATTAATTTCTTATTTCCTATAAAAATTGTGAGCTGAAACTTTGTGTATATAATGGATATGTACATCTATAAAGCAGAAGGCAGTTAACATTGATTATCTAAAAAAAATTGTTTTTTCAACACAACACCAAGGTAAAAGAGCATTATCAAGACAATTTAAAAACTTTCAGTAATGATCCATTTCATTATTCTAATAATGATAAAATATAATACATACTAAACTTGAATTGTATTTACTAACAAAAATTACCCTCATACTGCGAAGTTTTTAACAATCCAAACAACAGCTTACCATAAAAAATTACGCTAATTACTCACTATTCTTAAAAAAATCACTAATCTATAATTCATAACAGCGTTGATGCTTTCCATAGTAGTTGTTAGCCGATTCCCATCATTTTACAATAATCTGAGCTAAGTAATCCTTATATTTAGAATATGATTAATTACTGTCGACTCGACAATATTTTCAAAGTAGAAGAGAAGTAGTATGAGTTTTAATGGTAAACGAAATGATCTAAAAGTAAGAGAATAAGGATATAGAAGTAACTCTATTAAAGTTCCCCTCATCGGCATAGAAAAAGCGTGGAAAAAATTCAGAGTAGAGCCAGTGAGTAATAATAATTGTTGCCGCCGATAATGTGACTACGTCCACGTGACCACGTCGGAATTGTATAGGTGCAGATGGCAGCTATAACTCGTATGTTTACGCATTGACGGCATTGACGCGGGAACCTTATTACTTGATATTCGCCCTCGTGTCAAGTTGTTAATTTCTTGACACGCGTTACACGTAATACCGGAAAAAGGAATCCGTGAAAATTGATCGAGAAGATAGTTTGCAATCGGAAAGGTAGGACAAAATCAAGAGTTGTAAGAAGTGAGTTAAGGTTGTTTAGGGGCACACACAGGATACATATAGTAGCAGTTAGAGCCCCGGTCACGTTCTCTAATTGCTGGCAACTGTTAGCGATAATTTTCAGTGGTATTGTCTTTTTTACATCAAGCCCATGAACATGCCGCTTATACAATGCCTCGGTAATATCGACAGGCTCGTGCAATTAGAATGAATTATATCCCTTTTGTGACCCAAGCGCGAACATTCGCCAATCGCAGAGTCGTGCCTCCGTTCCTCTCCTTGCCCGGTGATTATTCCGATCTCTTCTAGTTTGTTTCCTACGACTCATGCTGGAATTTTTCCCCTTAACATTTTTTCTTTTCAGTTACTGACATTTAATATAGCCCGCTTTGTTTGCTGACTCACAATCTTATTTCTTTATGTATTCGACTATTCTTTAAGTAACTTCTTATGCATATCCTTTCTCATGGAATGAAGGATATTATTTTGCTTACATTTATTTGCTTCTTTGTGCTCAAGTACATTCTACCGCAATAAAATGACAGATTCCTTTTATTTTTATTTTTTAATATCCTCTATTTAAAATTCGATCAAAACTAGCTCAGCGTTAAAAAAATATATAATATTGCAATAAGCACGAAAAATTTTAATCTTAGTTTACTATAATCGTTTTCGTAATGTTAATTAAAGTAAAAAATCGGCTTAGATATAAAATAAATAAGTTGATAATTACTACAAGACTCTTTTACTCATTTGATATGCATCATTTTAATATTTAATTATTTTAATATTTACCTCGTACGGTACAATTTATGAACTTAATTATGATTAGCTACTAGAGCATATAGATTCGTAAGAGCATGCATATATTTGTAAATCGTATCTCTTAAAAAAAAATTTTTATACAATTTAAATATAGGAATTAAAAATCCCTAAATAGTGAAAGTTGCTTTACCAATTTAATACTAAAACTAAATTTTCGGATTCTCACGTGTGGCACGATATATTTTAATTATACTGGCCTTTTACTGCGCTCAATATTATTGCTTCGGCGGAATTCGCGTTTACTTTTCGATGCCGAAATGCTAAATTAAAATAAGAAAATTTATTCAGGATAATTATTCCCATATATAATTTATTTGAAAACACGTTTTTCTTTTTGACGTAAGACATATAAACTCGTGCATTTATTCTATGAAAACAGCAGCATCATTTCGATTGATTTTTCCGACTATGCTTTCAAAACGGCCGAATATAATACAAAACACTTTTGAAGGTGAATTTGTTAGCATTGTTGAAACAAGTACTTTGTCACCGGTGATTCCAGTCATGCTCCAAATTCTGTCTTAGTGTTAGTGAGCGACCGCTAAATTCATCATTTGATTCCCACACTCCTCGACACAATAGAAACTATTTATCTTTATCTCTCACTTACTCTCTCCCTGAGCCAAGTTTATGCCTGTATCTCTCCCTCGGTCTTCGTTACTCTCCATCTGAATACGCACATCGGCCACCGTGAGTCTCCTGGTTTCCACGGTGGAACTCCAAGGCAGCGGATACTCGCGATGTCACCTCTTCCCTCTCGTCAGTTGCTCGAACCGGAGCTTAGTCATGCTTTGCAATGAGGTGCGGGAGCAAGTAAATCCCACCAACTGCCGCATCCCGTCAAACCTTACCACTCATCAGCTCTTTACTCTCCTTTTACCGAGTGCTTCACCCACGCTTTATTTCTTACTCCTTTAGTTTACAAGAAACGAGTCTTAGCATAATTATTGTATCGCTTATTGGACCTTAATATGAGCCCCTCCTTGAAACAAGCCAATTATCTACAGCATGACTGTATCTTATCATCCTCTAACCCCCCTTTGTCTGTCTCTCACTCCCTCTCTCTCTCTCTCTCTCTCTCTCTCTCTCTGCATACTAATCTGTTCTTAGTAGCCCACATCTTTTGCATACGTATTTCTTATTAATGTATACTACGAGTTACCATGGGAACGCGAGTTACGGTACTTAAATTTACTAAAATTACCTACCTATCTACTAATTCACTTATGCGTACAAGGCAGTTGTGCGAAAATGCGTAATGCGATCCTCTCATAAATTCTTCAAAACTAGTTTCAAAATACCCTAAGACAATATAATTAAGTACTATAAATCAGTAGATTTGCTTTTCTCAACATTACAAATCATTTTATATTTTAATTACTACGTAATTCTCTTGACCTCTTAATACATTCGCTTTCTAGTATCTTATATATTCCAGTATCTCGCATAATATTACTTATTTTATATTGCAAGTTTTACTTTTTTAAATAATTTACTTATCAAGCTAGTATTCTCATTTGACTGAAATCCTGCAGTTATAAATAGTTAAAAATAAATCACAGGCTTCACGTGTTGAAAAAAATTATCTAATTTTTTTTATATTTTCATTATAAATTAATATCTAACCTATATAGTCTATATATATATTTTTTCATTATTTTTTCAAAACCAAGTTGGCTTTCATTTATAATTTTATTATTTATGCTTAGAATTCTAATCTGAATGCCCCATTTGCCTACCAAACCAAAATAAAAATACGCTGGTTTTCTCGACGATCAGTTTTCATCTTTTTACCAGCAGAAAACTTTGATGTTGGAAATGAATTTTCTCAAATCTTATTTAAATGCTTAATTTCAGAATAATAAATTTGAATAATAACTATTAAGTAGGAATGAACTCAGCATAACTGACTTATTATTTACAAAAATGTTACCAAAATATGATAAAAATTATTTTGACAGTAGCTTAAAAAGTTTTTATTTATTCTCAATTTATTTATTTATTACCATTTATTCTCAAAGTTCCTATCAATTAGTAAACTAAATTGAAAAAAATAACGATTAATTACAATAGAATAAAAAAAAGTATACATAAATACTATGTGACCTACAAGTATATCATACAATAATGTGTGCGCATATGCTCAAAAACACTCCCTAAAAATCAGTACTCGAAATGATATAAGAACGTTGGATAAAATGAGATGTGGTATGAAACGCAATGTATCGATTTTTTAATCGAGAAGTTTATGCACAAGAACGAACCATAGGTAAAAGCTCAAAAAAAAGCAATGTTTAAAATTTTAATAGTGCCCAGCAGTGAATAATTTAGCCAACCACGACATACTATTCTTTCTTTCACATTTCCTTAGAAAAATCAGGCTTCTGCTTTATTTGCATCTTTAAGTTGTTCTGGGATGAAGCAACTTCAGCCTCAAGGAAAAAAACACACGTCTGTTTTTAATCAGGTTATGAGTCAAGCAAATTCTATGAGAACTAGTATATATTCCTTGATGCGATAGAAGCTGACGGATATACCTATACCGATTATCAAAGAACCGCAATTTACTTATCATATGGATGGTTAAGTTATATGTGTTATATAAAAAATAAATGATGTTTTTTATGTCATGAGAATTTCTTTCAGGAAATTCGTGCAGTTGAAGGTAATGTTCCATGTACTCTCTCTCGCTCTCTCTCTCTCTCTCTCTGTCCCTATCAATTCTTCTCTTTTAAACAATAACTATTCATTTATAAAGGTTTTAATTGTCTATTTTCCATTTTCAATGAATAATATTTAGCGTTGCCTTCTCTTTGCACTCTTCTCTTCAGGAGAAATATTTTTTCTCGCTTATTAAATAATAAAAGACAGTACGTCGAGTTTTGTGTGCCCACATTAAGACTTACGTCAAAAAAAATTCTGCTTGCGAATGTAATTTTGCGTACTTATTAAGCAGATAGGAAAAGGACGGTTCCACTGTATTGAACCTTTACAGCTTCGCACAAATCGAGTATTAGAGTTCAGATGAATCAAGAATTATAACTTTAAAGAGGTGGAACGGAGAGCACGTACTTCGGCTTCAAAGATCGATGATCATAAGATCTAATTACAGGCTTGGATAACGCTGTCGCATCATTTGATATGTATTGGGTAGAAAATGAGAGAAGGGGTTGTACTATTAGAATTTTTTAGCCATGCCACAGTCTCCATCGTGTCGACAGATCCATTTAATGTCTTCTATAACGCGACAGAGAAAAATCGAATGGACGCCATTTAAATTTTATATTTTTTGTAAATCACTATATTTCTGGAATTGCTATTATAAACATTAATTTTTCTGTAATAATCATTCAATACGTATTCCTATGATATTATTACATTGCTCATCTTTTGCGTCAATTTAGTTTAATAAAAAGGACATTCTCGCAAGAATTGTAAAAAGTTCTTTTTTCATATATATAGGATAATTCATATATGTAGGATTATTAAGTTAAGAATGAAAGTTATATCAAAATCATTTCAATTTTAGTCGCTAATGTAGGTTCAATAGCTATCTCCAGATTGATCACTACTACAACCAGATTCGCCTCTATAAAATAAAATTTAACTGCGGCAAATACATAATTGTTACACTTTACTGTATACTTAATTTTTTCCCATTAATATTATTTTTAAAATAAAGATATCTAGATATGAATATATGAATCTATAATTGACAGATATTCTTTGAAGAAATTCAGTTCTTTCTTTGGAAGATACTAGAAATTCTTTAAACTTGAGCTACAAATATTTGGCTATAAAATTATGTCTTATAAAAATTGATCGAAAAAGTTTACTACATATTTTAAAAAATCAATTTCATTTAAGTAATTGTTTATATTATTTATACGAGAATTATATCTGAAATTTTTATAAAGTTTGCTTTATCAAATAATATTATAAAAATTGTGCATAGATTTTATAAATTATTAAGAGTTTCATTATTTACAAAAAAGGAGTTTAAGAACTAAGCATCATTTTACGTTATTTTGTTATTACGTTTATTTCGTTAATAAAAAAAAAATTTGTTTAATCATAATCTAATTCTATGAAATGTAAATAAAATTTTGCATTTAATTGCTAACGCATTGTTATTATATTTTTAAAAAAATAAAAATCAAAAACGTATGTCTTTTTAACTTGCCTAGACATGAATATTGATAATTTATTTGAAGCACCCTCTAATTTTTTAAAGATTTTAATGAAATCAAAATTATTTAAAGCAAACAATAAAAAACACAATTTAAAATTATGTAAATGAATTTATAATTGATTTTGTATGGAAATGTTTAAAATCGAAGTTAATTAAATTAATCTTTAATATCGCTACAAATATAAGTTGCATTATAAGGTAACTTTCTTTGTTTTTTTTTATATCCAAATTACCTATATATAATTTTATTATATGATGAAACTGTTATATTAGTTAATATATGAATATATCTTTCTAATTAACAGCAAAGGATGTCACAATAGTTAAGTTTCATACTAATGGTTTTATATCTTGCTAGTAAAGTTACTGGTTCTAAAATTCATTAGGATATCGTGCATGCTGAAGTTACGCGCATGTTCTTATTCTAAGTATTCTTTTATCAATACTTAAGTTAATGCACAGCTTCACGAACAAAAAATTATTTTAATGTTTTTTTTGTACAGCTAATTTTTAATATCGATATACTAAAACAGCGCGTAAGAAATAGCAAATTATTCAACTCGTTTGTATTTTATTGTCCTTTAATGTGCTTATTGTACGCTGCAAAATAATAGATCTGATCATAAAAAGGGTTTGACTGCAATATTGTAACTGTAATTTCTTGAAATTCCCGCTTGCCTAATCGAGTTGAATAAATAAGCAACATGTAACACGATTGGATATAAAAGTATAATTGGGAGCTTTATTGAAAGTAGTTATGTAATGGCAACGGGCATATCAGAACAAAGGTCGTAAATGCGCGTGCATCAATAGTCTTTAATGTGTTCTTAAGAGAAGTAGTAAAGTGTTGTGCGAAAAGTCAATTACGAATTAACGTGTCCCTTAATTAGTATAACCGCCAACAAATTGCGACACAATAGCATTGCATACGTACAGGAGGCCCGTAATCCCAACACAAAATCGCTGGGTATTTAACGGAGCCGATGATAAGGCACCACTAAAAACATCATTTGATGTACTTGTTGAGTGGCTCGGGAAACAATAGCCGTCGGCTGGCGCAAGTGAAAAAGGAAGGCCCGTATTAGAGCTCGTAATAATAACAGCTAGTAGGAAAGAGATCCGCCTCATAATCGTCACGAGGTATCGCGAATTTCCGCGAGTGTATAACTCACGTAGTCCCACGATGTGCCCATTAAAATTAGACCCGCACTCGCGCAGTTGGGAGATATGCAGCTTCCGATAATAGCAGCAACACTCGATTGCATTGAAACCAACTACGAGATCGTGCCGATAAAATTGCTCCTGTCCCCGGCGTCATCGAGGTGCAGCTATTTTGCGACACGCGCTCCTTGTATGCAAGATGCACAGGGCCCGATACTGCGAGAAAGAGGGCAGCTTGTCAGGAATCGAATGAAATTCATGGCTCTGGTATTTGAATGAATTATGGGTCTTCTACCCTATTATTCAAATTTATGGAATTCATATCGGCTGCGTAAAGTTTTTTGAATAGCTATTACAAGCACATCCTGCACTACTTGGAAAATCAATTACCCCTTCATCGAGGCTTGAGCTATTAAATGCATTGGATTGTGATTTAAATTTGTGATTTATTATTATTCTTGAATCCATAAATCTTGCGCACCGCAATGTCAACTTTGCTTTGTTATATCATATATTTATGTTTGAATTAACAGTAACATTTTTTTCAATTTGTTGTGCGACATAAATATAAAATACTCTCGTACCGCACACACCAGCTTAAATAAATAAAATTTCACGAAGGTATTAAAATTTACTCTCTCGGTAATACATAATTACATATAAACACATTGCATCTAAGCTGTGGATTATTGGCTTCTTCACCATTAGATATATATTCTTTCGAATTTCAATGACATTGACGTAAGTCATACTTTATTGTATTTGACCTTTATCTTTAGACCTGACTTGCTAATTAAAAGCCGTATGCTGTGGAAATCATTAATCAAAACGGAGGTAGTAGCCAATATTTAAGATAAAAAGTATAATATATATATATATATATATATATATGTGTGTGTGTGTGTGTGTGTGTGTGTGTGTATAAAACTGCTTTAAAGCAGTCGCTTTCCATAATAATCACTTACAGTCATGAATTTATGATTTCTTTGAAATTGTGAGTTGTCCCCTATTACAATCAAAACAAAAACTTGAAAACATACAAATATTATCAAAAAAAAAAAGATACGATATACGAGATAAAATCGTGATTCGATGTCAATTTTTTCGTTTTAAAATTAAAATATTTAATAGAATATTAGATAAATTGTTGTATTCACTAAAAGCGAATGCATTTATATGTGTATATATACAGCAATATAACAGCCAAGTTCAATTAAACCAAATCGTACCAACTTAAACTAACTCAAATTAAATCGAACTAAGTAAAATAAATAAAAACATAAAAAAGAAGTAAAAAAAAATGGTTTATTTTTATTGCAAATATACTCTATTTTTCTTATCTTTAAAAGATAATGTATATACTCCTAATGATTCATTAATAATTTTTCTTGTTGATAGCTATGTCATTCTTTTCTATGTCAATCAGTTAATTCCTAAAGCCTAAAATATGTATTCTGATAATTTAACTTATGTGTTAACCGTTGACTCTATTGGCTTAGATCCAGAAGAGATTGTACGCTGGAAATCAGTACAAAATGATACAATAAATTAATTTCAAATTAATAATAAAGGAACATCCCACCCTTATCACAGCTGCCCATCACAAAACACTCTCACAAAGCAGATACACGACAAAAGCTCACCTCATAATAATCGGATAGTAGGCCTTCGTTAACGGCAACTCGGCAAAAAATGAAATGTCATCAGTGCAGTATCCACAAATCACTAGCATACTTAGGCTATTAGAATAATGGTCGGAAAAAAATGAAAACAGAAGTACTGGCACACGTTATAGTGAGAATCTGCGTTGTTTGACTCAGTAATAGGCAAAGGAAATAGAGAGAAATAGAGAAAGAGAGAAAAAATGGAGAAGGGGAGTGATAGCGACACGGAGAGAACGAGAGAGGGATAATGATAGAAAAAGAAACTGCGGTAGCATCTGTGAATCTCTCTAAGTGAACGTCCTCTTGGGGTGTGATATTGCGAAGGCGCCCCTAAGGCTGTGCAGAGTTTTTTCACCACTTTGCGAGCTCTAAACGCTTCGAAGGGCACTTCACAAATGCACCAGTCAGCAGCAATTGGGAACGTACTTCGAGAGCCTGTTGGTCGCTCTTATAATAGCTCATTGAGGGCAAAGTGAGCAGCTTGCTTGATTTCCTTTGTCACACCCTTATTTTTAACCGTTCCATTATAGCCGGTTCATCAGACTATGCGACGAGGACGAATGAGCCTGTGGAAAATTGCTTGAATGAACAATCGCCTTTTTGTTTGAAACATTTGGGACGTTTTATATCCTGATGACGCGCAATAATTTTGTAAATCCTGACTCACCACTTTACTCTAGCTATACGCTTATCTTTCCAGCGCGCTTGTCCAATTAATGTTTATTGTAACGCTTAGAAGATCTGCGATATACATTCTAAATACTAAGGCCTTGTGAAATGATAAAGATTTCAATTTTATTTGGAATTTCCAAGAAAACTGCAAAAATGAAATTGGATACTGCAAATTATTGACGAGTTTTTTTTAAGTTGTAAAATTACAGGCAAAAAAATTAAACAGCTGAAGGTAAGACAAGATATAGCAAAGTGATTAATTTTTGATAAAGCGGATAATTTATGCTAGGTGTAAGTCTATATAAAGTGAGCTAATTAAAAATCAGCGTACTGTTGCTGTGCCTTAAAAATTAAAGTAACAAAATATTTTTAATTAAGTAATAAGAGTAAGCAATAAATACAATTGACTGAGAAATTATACAATAATTTGACGTAAGCATAAGAAGTATAATGAATGCCGGAAACACGAATGCTGATTATTTACAGAAAGCTAGTGTCAATAATATTATATAATAATTAACTGGTAACAAATGAAAAGGGAAAGCGCCTAAAATCTAAGTACGCCAGCTAAATAAAGGAAAGGACGAAGCTCGTCCATTGGTAATTTTCAAACAACCAAACCACATCAAATTAACATTAATCCATAATCAAAGAGAATTTTTCGTCCACCCTTCATTTTCTCACCGCGTAACTGCTACATGAAATAATAATTACGCAGTTGGCAATCAGTGGCTGGGCAGCGCCTCGTTATCCCCACATCCGGCCGCGTTGGTTGTATCCAGGGCAGCGTGGGTTCATCGGCAAGATGACCACTACCGGCAAGAGTACAGCAGTACATGGTTCAGCGTTCGGAACTCGTGTGCGAGACGTGAAACACGAGCTTTCGAGCCGCGCCACCGTCAGGTTTTTGTTCCAAGGCTCGCGCCTCCCATCTCCGGTTACTTAGACGGCGTATACGTGATACGGGCGCCCCTTCAGAAAGACGCATCCGATGTAAATCAAAGCCGCATTTTTGGTCGTTTTTCGCCTCGAAGCACTCCTCCCGAGGGCCGTAGCTCTTTACTGTCGCTCTTCGTACTCGTTAGTCTCGAGGAGATGACGCGCCCATGATTTCATTACAACGGCGCTTAGCGCCCGGTCCATTTACTCGCAGAGCACTCGAATGGGGACTGGCCAGTATACTTATTCATTGGCAGTTATATCCACTTTCATCTGTATTGACCAGGTGTAGTGAAGCCTATTTGCATGGAGGACGACTCGGCCAAAGTCCAGGCAGCTCTTAAATTCATGATCTCGCTGTTCAAACGCATCTTCCAATTCATCTATTGTTCTAATTATCGAAGGCACTCTTAGGAAGCGACTCGAATACAATTTCGAACAATATTTTCTTATCTTTAGCTTATGCTAAGGCTCTGCTTATGTAATATTTATATGAATTTACCATATTCTTAATGTGTCTATTTTATTTTATCTGCTTTAACTTGAGGAGTAATCAAACCCAACCCTAATTTATGTACAACGAGTAAAGTTTATAATAAAAATGAAAAAGAATTATACACAATAAACCATTTTATAGATAAAATTTGAAACTGTTAAATTTATAATACCTCCAAAAATTAAAACTGGACCGGCGATTTCATTCCCGTTGCGGTAGATGACATGCGTTCTTAACGTCTATAGACAATATTGTCCGCTTTTATGGCTGCAACACTATAAGTGTATTCATTCCCTATGGTATCTCTTAGGGATTTTTTACAGTCATCGTACTACCGCAGCAGCAATTGATACCTTCGACCGGGTAGATTTCAATCAATAATCGACCACTCGAAAAAATGCTCATCCCCAATCACAATTAAATTTCACCATTTTTGGCAGTAAATACTCTCTTCTTCTTTTTTAATTGTACGGTTTACATTATAATATTCCTTATTAGTTTTCTTATTCGAAAGAAGATATAAAAGAATACTAAATCTAATACGCAATATCAACATCTAATTTTCTTCATAGAAAATAAGCTTTTTCCGAATTCTCTAAGAATAAAAATATCAGATTTTGAAATCTTCATTGTTACTTAAAAAATTATATATATTAAAATAATTTACTTGACGTACTTGTAATTTTACACTGATTAATTTTCAAACTCAAGAACAATAATTCTTTCTAAACTAACTAAAATAAAAAAAAACGGACATAGTATTTAACATCGTTAAGAACTCCTTATAAATTTATTCACATTCATAGTTGCTGATAATAGTTTTGAAGATTTTGTTACAAATTGATTAAATAAAAGGGACAAACATTCTTCTTATCTTATCTTATTTTGCCTTTAGGCTTTTCGATATAATTTCAAAGAATTTACACATTTTGACTACCTTCGTAACTCAAATGAAAGTACGAATGAGAAAAAGAGAGTGAGAAATTCCAGGAGTACTTCCGCAGTTCTAAAGCCCTTGAAGCGTGACACCGTAGAATCGACGTCCGATGAACGGTGTAAAATCGAAGAGCGATCGACATGCATACATTTAGATATATATTTATGTGTCTGTGCGAGTGCATGGTAGGAATATACGCATATATGCATATACAGGCACGGGAGAGAGTCGATCGTACCCTTCACGTGGCAGCGTGAACCCGGAAAGCGAAGCTACTGTAACGGAACGCTTGGTGCAGTTGCTGCTGTTCCTGATTCTAATGATGTTACTAATGCTCTTACTGTTGGTTAGCACTAGTTCTAAAGCAATGATGATTCCGGAGCGAGAACCGATCGCCGAACATGATCATTAATTCTGACCACGGAGGCTATATCCGGACTACCTGTGTGAGAGCTAACAGCGCACTTAAAAATTTTCTCAAGTTCCCCACTATTACCGGCTTTACTTTTTCGTGATAATAGCATCCCGGGGGAGTGGAGCAGTTGAAATTTATGAAGCTATAAGGATTGGGCTCGGTGTGCACTTTAATGAAAACGAGTAATTCGGAAATCCTCGTAATGCCCGTAACTACAAGGAAGCCCTGATGAATCCGATTAGACAAATGTTCCTCCGGAGCTCGGAGATGCATTCGGTCGCACTCGGGGGAATTTATTTAAAGAAGAAATTGTACAGCAATCGAACGACTGACGAGTAACGATGCACGAACAATTATTATAAATCCGCACCACTGAAAAACATGTCTGCATCCATTCTTACCATTTCATTAGTCACCTGTATTATATACCAATAAAAGCAACTAATATTATTATTTATCCTTAACTATGTTATTCTTGCATGTAATTCTCTTTCAACGATTGGTCTTATATTTTATCAGTGCTCACTGAGCTTATACTGATATTGACTTCTTTAATAATAGGAAAACTTTTAATTTTTCATTTTATCCTAATTCGACGTTTTTCTAACGTACACTGAAAATTTTCGACTCGCATTAGCAAGTATACTTAAGAAAAAATACCAAATATTACATTTGAATTATAACTATTTGAATAGAAAAAAACGTACCAAAGAGTAACCGAGTTTTTTTTATAATAGAATATTGTTTCTGATTTATAATTTACCTATGAAATGAAAATATTACAGTATTCATCTTTTTAAGTTACTACTAAATTTAAAACAAAACTTATTTAATAACTTGGTTTTACGATGTAATAGATTGTAATAGATTGTAAATTAATATAAATTTACAATCTACTTATACGATGTTTATAAATATTGATAGTAATCGTGCACACTAAGTAATAGATTATTATTCAAATACAAAGATGATTTTAAAAAATAACTTTAAGCCACCAGTCGTCATGTTTTAAAATTTCACCGTAATTAATATAAAAATTGAATTTAGTGTATGTAATATTTAAAGTTTCTTATTAAAGGATACGATCTATAAAGTGTATTAAGAAAATAATGTATAAAATATTCACCAGAATAATGAGCCAACGCTTCGAATGCTTTATACTGTTTCAATATCTTTGGCCTATTCACCTTATTAATAATGTCAGGCTCACCAAGACAAACGAATGATAAATATGTTTATTATAGACAAGATAAGATTGCCTGCATTTCCTATACTGATAAAAAGTGTTCTCAAATGTTACTGTTGTGTTTGCAATAGGTTGCACAAGTAGTAATTAATTTTAAAAGGAAATATTATCTGTTGGAATTGCCGCACGCCTCTTCCGTATTTCTTTGTGCGCGGCATAATTAATATTTACATTATCGCGGTATCCACAAGTCGATGCACGTGGGAACGCAGCTTACCTCAAGATGAAAATTCAAAATGAAACTTATTTCAAGTAGGCAAAGTCGGCAATAAAAAGTACTTGAGAGCAAGTTGGTTAGGGGCTAGGAAGAGAGAAGGGTAAAATATCGACGCGTCCAGTGGAGCATGGAATTACGCGCGTAGCACTCCAAGGCTGTCAAAAGGTGCGCGAGCCCTGCTCTCGGAGCCCCGTAATAGCTTCGAAGGAAGCTGTACCTAAGAGCAAGAGATGAACCTCGGTCGCACCGATAATCGTAGCCCCGGCAATCATTAATTGTCCTTATCCCGCTCGCTCCATTACCTACATCGTATAAATCAGTGTGCAAGGGCCGCACAGCCCAAAGTCATCCTTTCATTCGAGATTAATGGAAGGCGCGCATTATGGATAAATTTACGGCTTTCTTACAAATTTGCGGTTTCTGTGGAAGTTTTCACTGAAAATGGCAGCCTCCGTAGCTACCAAGTGAGCTAGATACATAATTTATACATATATTCTTCGACAACTTATTCGGCATTTTCACGGAGCAGCGCTTTCGGACCATTTATTTCTGGGCTAGAAGAGGAACATTAAAAGAACTAGGCACAATTTGTGCAATACTTGTACCTGCATGACTCTCATAGCCATCTCAACGTTTATTTTCATGTGTACAAAATTTCCGTGGCCAATTGTCGATTCTGTTGATTTCCTTGCTCGGACGTCATACAACGATACATTCCTTACGTTCTTATAATGTAATTTTTCACAAAGAGAAAAAGAAAAGGGGTAAAAGAAATACAAATAAATGGACAAGGAAGACTTTTATTATGACAATTATTATTAAAGGACTCGCAGCAGAGACAGCAATAAACAAATATCCGAGCTATAAAAATAAATATTTTCCGAGAAATGATCGTTTTGAGATTAGGTCAGGAACAAAAAAATTTCTCGAATCACTCTCTTTTAAAATACTCATACATATGACTTTTAATTTTGAAGTGTCAATTTGATTTGATTTTTTCGGTTGTGAAGATTAATTTAAATTTAAAAGCCAATTCATTGCTGTGTCATATTATAAAATACATAATAATTTGCTACATTTACAGTAAAGAATATAAAGAGTATTTTTTTGTCTCTTTTTTGAGCTGCAGACTGTTGGTTTATGTGATTTACCGCGCAATATTATGTATAATTTATTGCTCTGTCTTCATTTGTTGATGGCATCCTATTTTATTCTCAGTTTATTTCAATTAATTATGACAATTAAGAGAGTAGAGATTAACTGATCTAATAACTCCACGCAAACATGGAAGAATAAAAGGAAGAGTTTTTGGCAATTTAAATAGCTTAAAACAAGACAAGTGAGAGAGAGAGAGAGAGAGAGAGAAGAGAGAGAGAGAGAGAGAGAGAGAGAGATAGCCTGGTTTAGAGTCCTTCTATATAACACCCTGATCCACTAATTCAATCACAAATACATTCCAACGTAATTAAGGTTTCTCCGTTTTCTCTCTGTTTCTCTCATCATCTTCGAATGTATCGTCAACGAGTACCGGGACGGACGATTAAACGATTGTAATCGGGCAAGCTTAATTGCATCAAATACTTCTCACGGGGCCGCTCGGCAATAGCGACGGCCCTCATACAAAAATCAGCGTCCAATCAGTATAATGGATCGGACGGAGCCAAAAAGCAGTAATAAGAAAAACTACCAGGAGAGCGTCCGGTGGAACTGTGCAGCACCTCGCGCTCTAACCCACGTCAGTGCCGCGCGACAGTGGCAACCGTCGTCAAGCTGGGGGACACGGAGGCAAGGTCCATTCGCGAAATAATCAGTTCAGAAAATACTCGGAACTACGAGAAGGTTCGAGGGGACACGCATATCTATGCCCCTCGCATCGAGATATTAATCGACATCGACATTCAAAAGTCGTTAAATTAGCCGGGCTCTTCATCCGCCCCACTGCACTCACTCCTTAGCGACCGGCGGTTTAAATGGGGGTTTTGTCTTTCGGGATGACTGTCCGTACGGGAGCAATTAAGTCGATGCGGTTCACCGCATGTCCAACAAGACGCACAGCCGCGGACGTACGTGCAGAAGCTTCTACAAGGCTTTTCTCGATCACCCGTCACAGCCACCGCGTGAAACGTCGTTACCGCGACAGGGAGGAAAAAAGAGTAAAACCCGGAGCCGGAGCAAGAGAGAGAGAGAGAGAGAGACAGCCGGGGAAGCGAAGAAATTTCCGGCGGTGGCTTTTTATTCGGATGTGTACCGCCTTGGACAAAGAGGCTCTCCGGCCACCGAAGGATCCGGAGCCTTATGAGCGATGGGACTTTATTGCCGAGCTTAGGGGAACCCTGAATTGCATCGTGTTTGTAATTGAGTTTGTAATTTGTGTGTCATTTCCGAAAAGCTCCTTTAAATACGGCCTAGCTTTATTAGAAAGAGTAACGCGACGTGGGAAATAATCTAGTCTTCGTTGGATAGGCGCGGACATTCCCGGAAAAGACGATTCTTCCCGAGCCGAACGAGAGGGAATAAATTTCCTCGAGTCTCTTCTCGAGCGGTTGACCTTGTTTATTCTACGAGGCTTTTGTTGTGACTGAGAAATAAGTTGGCTTAGCTTGCTAATTATACCGATGAAATTATACCAATTTAAAAACGCTTTTTCGTAATAAATCCAAGTCCTTTGCATACAAACTTACCAGTGCTGAATATTGTTATTCTTATTTATAAATAGGCTTGGCTTTCGTTAAAATAATCGACTCCCCCTGGAAGTTATTGACTAATAGCAAACGATGTGTACGCGATCAACATTTTTACTAGTGATTTATGATTTATTTAACGCGCAAGCTCCCAACTTTGTAATTACATATTTTCCATGGCTAAATTATTTGCCGAACAAACTCTTTAAATTGTATTTTTGCATGAAATCCTTAGGTGTTCTTAACAACTTGCGGACTTGTAAATTATTTGATAGTTTCTTAATACAGAAAGGAATTATTTAATATCTTTATGCTAAAACTGTCAAATGCCTTCTCTACTTATAAATGTCTACTTGTATCTCTGAAAAAGACCTTTAGTCCTTTCACGTGAATCTTGTACATTGTCAAAATTACGAACGAAGCATCATGATTATAATATTCTTATGCAATAAAGAACAATAGCTGTTTATACTTACATAAAAATTAGTATTATTACAAAATAGAAATTTAATACAAAATGTAAAATAAAATTTCAAATAGAACTCTAACAGAGAAAACGAGAAAATGTCAAACAACAATCATAAACTTGTTAACGTTGTTAAGATACTTTCGACGTATTAAATTTATAATATATGGAGCTTAATTTGATGCCTCGAATTTTATTTTGAATCATTATGCAAAAAATAGTTAAATTTTTAAATAACGTAATGGAATCCTTCAAGAATATTTGAGAATAATATATTTTATTAAAAAATAGGAATAAGTTTGTATAAGAAAACAAAAATTGTCCAATTTAGAACAAAAATATATTTTAATTTGTAAATCATAACATCTCTATTACGAAGAAATATATTAATTTTAAACTAATAATAAATTTATTCAATTATAAATAAAATATTATTTCATTACGGCAATTAAAAAATTGTCATAAAATTTTGTATATATAACACATAAATATTATTAAGTGCTAACTATTTCAAAACTTATGCCTTTGTTTTCATACATTTTATTTCATTTTTATAATCCAAATAAAATATAAGAGAACGATAGCAATACTTATTCAATATTTTTAAATATGCTAAAACGTCTTAGATTCTTTTTATGCGGTAAAGTTTTTATCGGCAAAGGAATTAACATTTTATAAAACTTTCTTAAATACGTAGCGGATATATGAATCCCTGACATACAAACATAAACTATCCATAGTGAAACGTTAATAACCGTCGTTCTTGAAATATATGAAACTTAACAAATGTATACATTTTATAAGCATAATAAATACAAAAAAAGGAATAGTGCAATATAATAAAGGGCTATAAATATCTAAAACATAAGTGAACCATTGATTTTTTTTTAATAGATTAGTAAATATTTAGTTAATAGATTAGTTTAATAGATTTAATATTTTTAATAAATAGTTTATTAACTTGGGCTTTAACAATTATTGGCTAGTTGAAATAACTATTATAAATATTAATAACAATATTGGCACCAAATAAAAAATTTTCTGTCGATTTAAGCATTATCACACATAATGTGTATTCTGATTATATAGACGCACTGCATTAAGGATCAATAAAGTTATGAAGTATCGTTAAAGTTATGGCAGAGTCGATTACGCAAAATCATCAATCGTTTTCCTTTTTAAAAACTTTGACTTCTCGACATTCTATATTAATTGCTCACAATTATCTATTGACTATTTATGTTATATTATCTGTCATATTATAAAGTATATTTACAAAAGTGATTTTTTTTAAGCTGCCATATTTGCAAATGTACGCATGCTGACAAGCTTTATGCAATTAGTGAAATAATACGATTTTAACGAATGCTGCTGCGCTGCTCACACTGTTTATTTTTTGTTGATCCATTCGTTAAATAATTACGGTGCAAATTATTTTTTAACTTACCGAAAAATTCGTAAATACATTATAAAATAAATATTAAATGATAAGTATTCGACAACTGCTTTGTGTGTTGGATACGGTATAACGTAAAAAAAATTTGAATGATGGATATGTACATAACAATTATTAGTTTAATGTCTTTTAAAAGTACGATTTTACTGAGGTTAAATTATATCTATCAATAAATATATTACGATGCACTAAATTTTAAGCAATCTACAAATTAAATAGTTGTAGAAGTGCTTATATTCATTGTAATACCATTAATGTGATAATATATTTCAACGAATGAATGCAATCTTTACCAGTAACTAAATTTTATAACATAATTTAATACTGAATGTAGAAAGGTAACACAAAAAAAATAAAATGCTCAAAAAAGATATTTCAGAAATTGAATTTTTTTAACACGCAATTTTAAAGCCACATATTTTTGCTACCTAATAATTACAAGAGACCTCTAAAAAAATGTAATTTTTCAGCTAACTGAGAATAAATAAAGATATATGAATCTAAATATTATGCGCTTCGTATATTGTATTTTATCCTGTACGGAAATACGACAGATAATGTGTCTCTCCGCCTTACATGCGAGACCATGCAAAGGCAAAATTAATCAGTTTAACTAATCGGTTCAAAAGTTAGCAGATACATAACTCCCTCATTTCTCAGGTGAAACTTTTGTCCTTCTCCCGAGGCGGTGGTATCTTTTGTCCTTGACCAGATGACAATACCAAGGGCATTAGCGGTTCACAGCAGCTCACTGTCCCGTGACGCGAGTAAACGATAATCGCCGTCCTCTCTTAACCAATTGCAATTGATACTCGCAAAGACCCTACCGGTACTTTTTTAATTATGACGTCAGGTGGTTTTTGCTATTTGGCACGGGCGTGGCCCACGAACGCAATTACGTCGCTCTTTTCAATCCTCTGCAATCCCCTGCTCCCTCCAACCAGTCACCCCCTCCTCCTCCTATTC
This sequence comes from Kradibia gibbosae, assembly GCA_018907135.1. Taxonomy (NCBI): domain Eukaryota; kingdom Metazoa; phylum Arthropoda; class Insecta; order Hymenoptera; family Agaonidae; genus Kradibia; species Kradibia gibbosae. The sequence goes on from JACCHX010000001.1 coordinate 26,779,629, forward strand.
CACCCCATCCTCCCTCGCAACCACCCACAATGCACAACGATCCTTCGACAGTAAGAAACGGTAAGAAACAGGAGGTTGTTACGGATGTCTTCACACAAGTTTGGGCATTTGGTCCACTCCAGCATACAACAACACCTCGGCCGAAGCCGATTATTTCCATTTGTAATTTCAGACTCGAGGAGGTTATTAACGACGGGCGTGCAATAGAAAGCGCCGCCAAAGCCGATTCACACGAAATGCAACTCCTTTTACGTTCTCGCTTGCGCTTACTTTCCCCCGACTTCCCCTCAGTTCCCTTTTACAGCCACTGGGGCCTTTCTTCGGTCACGAGCGTCACCCAATTTCATTAGTTAATTTAATTTGCAATTTTTATCGATTCTTTACGAGTCGGAATCCGTTTTTGCAATTTTTAAATTACAATTGCAATTCACAATCGTCGTGATTTTATCATGGACCAACATTTTTCAAGGCGGTACAGGTCGTCTCGTGCTTATTACACTGTTTGTCAACTTGAATAGAAATTAATTTATATTTTTGAATGAAAAATAAAGGAAACTCTTTTCACTCTTAACTACTCATTTGGTGGATTATTATATTGGTCTCATTTAAACATTAAATGCACGAAATGTTAAGTAAATTTATATATTAATAAATATATAAGTAAAACTGCATACATGAGCATAAAAGTTGTGATACTTACTTACGGTAATATGGAGCAGAAGCTTAATAGCTGAAAACTTTGTTGCACTGAAATGGAATTTCGAATTAATAATGATTCATTCTATTCGTGAAATTAAAAACTTACATCAGAAATTTCAAAGAATCATTTTTTACCGCTTCATAATACCCAATGTTTTAATGCATACAATATTGCTTTTTTTTTAAAGTACACAATTTTGAGCTGTAGTTTGAATTGCATTTGCATATTTCAGTACCAGAGGTTTATTTTAAATGCACTATCTAACTAATAACTTCAAAATTACTTTTTATGAAAACTATATTTTTAATTTCAATTATATCATTGAAGTAGACCACATAATAAAATTTAAGGGAAGTAAATTTATATGATCACTCATAACTTATAAAGTTTCTGTATGGTAACTCATTATTCAAGTAAGTATGTATTTTATCCATGTTATGCAAGCATACAATCACAAGTTTTAAAAATTATGTATTATTTTATGTATTAGTATTATTATGTATTAAATGTATTTTATATATTATGCATATTATAATAAAAATTTATGTTTATATATTACAAGAAATATATTAAATTTAAAAGTTGAATAAAACATATGTAAAAATATGATTGAAATTAATTAGTACGGCTGACAGAGTTTTGAAAATTTCGTTTCAATGCCGTTCCAAAAAACACTTATATGCTGCTGGGAACAAATCATTTCAATAACCATATTATTATCTGTAAGTTATAAAAGAATTTTATATAATTTGAGTCGTTATTATTTATATTTAATGCTAAATAATTATAGTAACAAAATATTGTTATAATGTGAAAAAAATCTCTACAAATAGTTTTTACAGTAAAATATTCTAACCATGTATGTAAGAACACCATCGTCATTATTAATTATGGACTATGATAGTGTATACAATTGTTTCTTTCTTAAAATAATCTTTTCTCAAAATAATCCTTATCAAATCAGTCTACCTAAATTTTATAATTTTGCAGCAATTTTCCAATTTCATCGATGTTCCATAATTTTTGTTATTTCTAAATTTTATCGAAAATTAGTAAAAGTTGATCAGCCTCCCCCTCCCGATTATGCATAGAGTCCAATATTTAGTCTTCCGAAATTTCAAATTATTAGGAATAAAAAAAATTCATTATTTTGGAAGCCAAATTGAAACTTTTTACTTTTGATTCACTTTTTTTACTTTTGATAAGGACATTAAAAGTACAAACGACTTTGGCAAGAATAAATAAAACCTGTAATTATAATAAATTAACGTCATCGTTGACCTCGCTCCAATTCATATGCATTCAAGTACGAGCTTGTTAATAGTGTTGTGTGACCGAGCGCGTGATAGCCGAAGACCAAACGCATACTATCATGAATGTTGCACCCTAACGAGTGACAATAACATTCTCGGCCAGGTTTCCCTCAGGTTGCCCATTAACTAGACTTTATTTTCTCATCTTTTCGTAATCTATTTCATTTAAAACTGTGATTTAATCTACTTTTTCAAATCGGTATAACTTAAACTGAACTAAGCTTAATTACTTTTTATCTCTATATAGAACTCAAAGCGTTAGTTTCTTTTTTTTACAAATGATGCATACTGGCATACGTATTTATGTATGTAATCAAATTCATGAGTTCAACTCGATACGGATGATATACTAGTTTACCTCTATACGCTGGTAGACTAAAGTTTCGATGCGATAAGCTGTTCAACATTTTATTCTCTTTTAAAAACATCTACATCTAAATAAATTTACATAACATTATTACTTATTTTCATAAAAAAATACTTTTGAACCTTCTTTCTTGGAAAAAACTTATACTTTGTATAATCTGCCAGATTTTCAGAATTTCTCATAAAAATTTCATAATACCCCAGATTAATCGATAGTTTGCTTAATATTTACAATAGATCTAGGTATATTAATAATACTTTCAATATCATTTAATTAGTCAATTATCATTGATAAAATTAAGCGAGAGAATACAACAGGCCGTAGCTAAAATATTAAATGATAATAAAAATAGCCAAATATAAAAATATTTAAAATGAAAGAACAAATGTTTTATTATATAAACTAAAAAATCAGATGCAATCCAGTTAAGCCTTTTTAATTAGATTTTATCATATTTTATTATAGAATGAACGCATTTTTCTATTCAAAAGATTGGATACTCGTTCTTTATTTTTAATTCTTGAAATAAGATCTGATAGAACTTACTGTATTACACAAGGTCAAAGATAAAAACCAAAAAAATATCGTCATATTATAATTACATACCGCTTTGCAAATAGAAAATATATAGCAATATGTAAGAAAATACACATACGCTCGTATCACATTGGGTATTGTATTGGATGTTAAAATTTATGATCTAAAAAATACTTGTCTTTAAAATTATGTTAATGACTGCATTGCAGTATAATAATTCAAAGAAAAAAGAGATAAGATAAAATTAATCCAAGACTATAAAGTGCTGACTTGCAGCATCGTCTAATAGAAATAATTTTAGATCTGTTCAGTACATTTTATGCTATTCTACTCTTACGTCAACCTTTAAGTAGAAATCATTAATATTAATGCTTAAAATTTATCATATTAGAACCTTAATTAATTTGCTTGCTTTTATTTTTGCGTAAGTTTTTTTATATAGCTTAATCAATTACACATTATAATTTTTATACATTATGTTTTTGCTAAAAGATTCGAATTCTTAAACCTTAGAAAAGTTAATGATTTAATATAATTTAAAAAAAATTTTAAATTTAAATTTAAAAGTGAATGATTTAAAAACTTAATGAAATTTTGTATTGTTATTTAAAAATCATTACTTTCTCTTATAAATATAAAATCCTATTTTCTATCTAAAAATACAAATTTTGAAAAATATTAATTTGTTTCACACATAGTATTATTTACATATATTGAAGCTTCTACATTGAGTCAAAAACTAGTTTAAAATTAAACAAATAAAAAAAGTTCATGTAAAAGCACTTGTAAAAACACTACTGATCATTGGCCTAAATAAATGTTTTATAAATAAATCATAAAATCGTTCAAAAAAAACTTTCAAAAAACATACTTTTTTCCATGTCCAAGTAATCCAACAAGTTTGAAAATTCAATTATTCTTAAATACATAATACACTCTGCTGAACTGGTGAATAACTTGACTAATTAAATATTATGTTTCAACAGTATCTCAAATATTTACTGATTGATTTTTTAATAATAAAAAGTTATTTTTTTTCATTAAATTCTACATTTATTAAAATCAAAAATGTTTTCATTGTCTATAGTAATTATAGAATTTCATGTGATCTATAAAGTTTTTTTTTGTGATTATTTCTATTACCGATGTTATATAATTTTTATATTAAAAACTTCTATATAATTACAATGGTATCTATTAGTTTAATTTTATACAATAGACTTACCAATACATAAAGGCTACAGTTAAAAAAAATCTTCTAAAACTTTTATATGCCATAAAACGTACTTATTTATTATAACCTGTAAAAAGATTATTAAAAATAATGTTTCAAATAAATAGTGTATCTAAATATCTGATTTAGCGTTGGTCATTAATATAAATTAGTACTTATATTGACTGAAGCAAACTGCACGCTGTGCCAAAGCACAAACTTTTAGAAGCAAAAGACATACGCATTAATAGGCATTAATTGTAAAAAGCGTTTTATTTAACAAATAAAAGTATCTAGAAGCAAATAATTTATTACATTAGATGGATCTTTAAGAATGCTTCAAATATTTTTATTATAAAAAGCATGATAATTACCTAAAATATATTTTTTTATATATTTTCTTAAAACGTCATCAGTTTCATTTCTAAATGGGAAGCAGACAAAAATGCTAAAAATGCGGCCCGATCCAACGGTAAAGCAAAAAGGAATTTTTAAGCGCCTGACAAAACTCACCTTCGATCAACGGTGAGTAATGCGCGGAACAAGGGGTGATGCTGAGCCAAGTTAGTCACTCGTTCATAGAAGGGATAGATCGTAGAAGCGAACCACTAACTACGCGCAGCTCACGATTACACTCGTTCAGTCCGTGTATCTCCTTATCGCACTATATCGGCCCTATCACTCCACTCCATCTCCCACTTTTAATTACATCGTTTCCGCGGACTATTATATTAATTGGGAATCCAATGCTCGAGCGGATAATTATTTCGTTCGGATAATCATAGGCGAAACGAACCGATCCCATCTGATCTCGCGCGAATACCTCTTGTCCTCCGGTAAGAGTATAGGCATTCTTGGTTTGGTGCTGCCATACGGGGTAGAGAGTCCTAACGTCGTTCCTTGGTACCATGGCTCCGAACAGATCAGCCAATTGGTCTTCTGACAGACTTTTGATAATTGCGTAGGACGCTTGATTGATATCGAGGCAGTCTTATCGAGCATGAGAAATCCTTTACACATATGTACATATATACATTTACGGAATCGTGTCCGCATGATTGCGGCAGAGCTTCGATCGCTTTTAAAGGCCGGATTTGATTTAATTCAGCGATGCTTAGAAAAAAGGTACCAGTCGTAAATTTTTTTCGGGATGTCAGTCCTCCAGGCTACCAAGAGAGTGAGAGAGAGATATTACATTTTATTAGTCTTTGGTTTATTATTGTCCGGTTTCCTCGTTAATTTGTCCAATGGTAATACTCTTATGTACACATTTTTCCCAACCCAAATTGCAAAAGCCTTTACTTTAGACTGTAATCCTCCTTCGATATATAAGTAACCTCAAGAAGCTTCTTTCGAATAAATCTCACCTATACGAAGACGATGCTGCATCGTTTTAAGGTACATGATCGATTATAAATTTTAAAACGCTTCTTACCTTGTATACTTTTATAGTGACAAGTTGGATGTATAATTCTAATAATGAAGAACACGCGTTAAGCATACATTATCTGTTCTTTGATTATGAAAGACAATAAATGCTACGAATATTCAGGACACGCGTTACTTTTACGTAACGATTATGCAAGAGCACCATTTACTCTATCGTAATTTACTGACTCGCTTAGCTATAATTATTATTATTCTTGTTCCGAGCAAGTATATTATCACAAACATTTTAATACGTTTAATGAAGAAAAAAGCAAGACCGTATATTTAGGGTAGAGTAGACAATGATTAAAAGGATCGCTGATCCTGAATGTTTAATACAAAATAAGTAGCGGGGTAAGAAGGCGAGGTGGTATCGGTTAGCTTCTTGAACAATTCAACGAAATGCTGATTCATAAAAGAAGTGATATTTCTGGAACGATGGTTGTAGAATTTCTTTTTTTCCATTTCCCTTTCTCCCTCTTGTCGTTTCTTCTTTACAGTCTTGAAGGACCGAAGGCGCTTTCATTCGTGATGAATCGCAAGCGATGCATTTAATACCCCGTATACGATGATCGTGACTGCTGAATAATTGAGAAAAAAGTGAAACCGATGCCTCCATTCCGCAGCTCTAAAAGTGAACGAAGCCATAGCGAATAGAGAGTAGAGTAAAAAAATTGAGGTAAAAGAGACAAGAAGTAATCTTTTTGCTATTCTCTCTCCCGCCCTCTTCTTTCACCACCACCCACTGAGTCCCGTCCGCCGTTAATAACCGCGAAATCACGACGTATCAACCCTTATCGGCATAAATGATCGAGCGATGTCGGCATACCCCTCCGAGTGTTATTTTTTTTAACAGTCCTTATCGAGGCTGTTCAGTGTTGCGGGTCACGTTATCGCTCGCGAGGTGCTGCACTGTCCACCGGCGGGATCTAGATAATTCGTGATTAATTAAATATTATAAGTATTATTGATGGGAATCAAGTGCGGCCTCGTACGGGAGGAGAAGCACGGGATCAAATGGAGGTACATACGAAAGAGGAAAGAAAATGGACGGGCAGATGAGGCATAGAGAACGAATGGATGGTCAGTCGAAGCGTACGACTAACAGACACGCGGCAGGGTCGTAGAGCATCGCGCGTTACAGAGATTGAATCAGAGACGGTAGGTGGTCCATTGGATTCTCGTTCTCTTTCTCTCTCTCTCTCTCACTCTCTCTCTCTCACTCTCCCCCTCTCTCCCTCTCTCTTTGTCTCTCTTCAGACCTCTTCCTTTTTACGAGAGGTTGGTAGATGTAAAGGGAGCGACAAGGAGGTATACAACTCCGGCATGTCCGGCTCCTGCATTTCTCTCTCCCACCCCTGGCTCTAACTCGCCGCCGAACCCGCCCTCGTCCGCGCCTCTCTTCCTTCATTTCTTTTCCCTTGTTTTTCTTTGTCTCTCTTTTTCTGAGCCTCCTTCTCCGTCCTTTTACCCTCCATCGTTCGTCTCTCTGTCACTTCCATCCTGGCTCCTCCGTCTTCCCTCTACAACCTCATTCTCCTCATTTTCTGCACTCCCTTTCTTTTCTCTTAACATGCAACCTCATCCACTCGTGATATTTTCTTCATTGTCTTACTCTCTCTCTCTCTCTCTCTCTCTCTCTCTATCTATCTCTCTCTTCTTTTCTCTCTTGCTTTCTTTTTCTGCCTCCCTTACGTCCTCCCACGTTCGTGCTCACCCTTTTCTCTTCGATCTGATTCTCAATGTTCGTAAAGTTAAAGACAACTGCAGGAGCTGAAGAGTCCGAGGAGGAGCTAACATCTAAAGTGGGATGTAGCTGCGAGAGATGCAGTTAAAATAGTTACTGCAATTTCAGGCAAAAGTTTCATATACCTGCGTGTTTAAGAGAATGTATAATAATATATAATAATACATAATATGTATATATGTATATATATATATATATGTATATATATATATATCGTATATATTATAACTTATATCGATCAGTCACTTATACATCTATTTAAACCATATTACTTTGAAATTTTATTTGCTGTTGTAATTATAACCCATTAATATTTTCATGTAAGCTAATACACACGACAAAATCTTACTTATTAATTATAATACAAAGCTTGTCGAGGAAAAAAATTTAATATTCATTTTATGTAGCCTACAGAATTAAGATGTATTAATGTCTTTATACTTGTCCATCAGTTGTACAACTAAATGGTGCTTTTTACCACTGCTACGAATCGATATTACGCGTACTCAAGGGACGCGTGGCGCCTACTGCTAGACAGACGGAGCCTGTTTAAGTAAGATACCTTGGCTTACATGTAGAAATTAAGATTAAGTGTTTTTTATTATAATATTACATTATATTCTATAATATTGTATTAATTTTTTTATATTATATAATATAATATTATTTTTAATTTATTTATTATTTATTGAAATATCGTTTTTAATCAAAATTTAAATTAATAATAATTAAATTTGTACACAAAAATAAAAATTTTTGCATGGTTTCGTTCACATTTGTTATTTTTGAAAGCACGAGAGCTTATTATATATATATTATAGGATTCAAATAATTCGTGGTTTCGCTATCTGTAATTATAAAATAACCTAAGCAAATTATGGATTGTATAAACATATATATATATATATATGTTATGATAATATAAATATAATATTAAGATTATGTTTTTAAAAACAAATGCAATATTATTTTACTAATATTAAGAAAAAAATTCACACCTTTATTGTTTTTAAAGGGTTGCGGATAGCTTTAAATATTATTGATTTCAAAATCACAATATAAAAAATTTCTTTGTAGAATACCAAAAACAATTTACTAAAAGAAAAAAAATTCCAGGAATAGTATGTTTTTTAAAAGTTTAGAAATTTGGTATTTAGTTTGCGATTACTACGTCTTTTATTCCATCGAATCGAACAACAGATTGTCGATAAGAATATGGTATTAAATTTCTACAAGTAAATGCCGGTGTCTTACTGATTTAGACCATCTATTACTAATCGCCATGGGTTCCTCGAGTACGAGTAATATCGATTTCTAGTAATGGTAAAAAGCACCATCTAGTTGTACAACCGATAAAGACATTGAAAATTTCACGGACTTTCACATGCTAGAAACTTTTTACAAAATAATTTAATGCATCATTGAATAAATATTATTGACAACGATTTTGAAGCTTCATAACTACCATAAAATGTTAAAAAAAATAAAAACAAAACAAAAAAATTTTGTATACATTATATTAGGGGTAGAATAATAAAGTCTTAACATTTAAAATAAATTAAGTATCGCGAAAACGTTAATGTCGTTATGTATATGTACACCTGTAATATCCTAAGAAAAATAACAGTGTACGTCAAGGATCAGGTAAATGCCACTACGAAAATATTCAACTTTTAACGTGCTTAATAATTGTTGGATATTTAAATTTTTTTATTGCTGAGCTTAATTTTACAAAATAAACAATTAAGGTTGCCTCACCTTCTTACTGTAAGGAATATTTGTTTGTAATATTTAGCTATTAGTACAATGACCAATTGAATACTGAATCAAACGGAATGGTCTAGTCTTATCGATATAATCCTTATTTACAAGCTTATATATCTAAATCCAATGATTATATTATCATATAATAAATATAGTGCGTAAGAAAAAACGCATTCTCACGATATAAATAGCGAAAAAGTCAATATTGACCCAGCGCTTCACTGAGCAAGGAAGGAGTGAATCATCATTTCGCGATCAGTCGTCGTGTAGTTTTATACGCCAAGCGCGTTAAGAAAGATAGATTAATTCATATGAAACAAAAATACGAGGAGCAACGGCAAGACAAAAAACGTCGCAAGCACTGTCATGTATTGCTACCTCGGTACGAAAATATCGTTGCCCGTTAGTCCCTCTGAAAAATAGATGACCGATTATTCTGCAACATTGGCGCGACTTCTTTAAATGTGGCGGCTTCTCTATGATCCTCTATCCGACAAAGCATTGCCTATATTAAGCTTACGTCCAACAATGATACTCCCATTTCCTTTTGCTCTATGCACTCTAAAACAGTAGCTGTTAAAAATTATCGACGTATATACAAGCTTATAAAGTCATAAAAAGCCATTTACTTTTTATTATAATTGTCGCACTGGCTTGGATTTGTTTCGTGAACGTTTAATTATGCAAAAACAGAGAAATGGAGAAAACCGTCTAAATAAATTAATTTCCTCGCTCAAATTGTTCACAATTAATTAGACGTCGTTTGAATAAAAAAATAATAACATAATTTTCAATACATTTCTATGCCAATAGTAGCATTTCTTTTTTCATTTATTAAACATCAATCATGATATAATGTTTTTATTTCATTAATTAAAATCCCCGTTTAAAGAAGAGATAAATAGAACAGTAGTGATTGTCTTCCATATAAAAGATCCTAATATATTCTTTCTTTTTATACAAATTTCCTCTTAAATTTTAGATTCTTATCAATTGCTTTATGCAAGTAAGAAAAAAAAATTAGAAAAAGATTTTAGAATTTTTAATGTATTTATTTTAATTTTAACAAATGATACGCTGTACTTTTAAATAATTATATTACATTAACACAAATATACCAAGTTTTGTTAAGCACGTAAATTCATTGTTCCTTTACTTTGAAATTGTTTGTCAATAAATAAATTCACCGAATTTTGTTTGACCAGATACGTGCGAAAAAGTATCAATCATATTGATTTCCATTTCCTATGCGAATTTATCTTACAAATTATCAAAGTAATTAAATTGCAATAGTTGCCAAATATCTAAAAATTAATAGTACTCAAGTATTATAGTATTAAACTACTCAGTAACGTAGTCTATCTAGTGTTAAAAAAAATAACGCGATTTTGATAAATTAATTGAAATTGTTTGAGTAACATTTATAAAATATGATATTCTAAACAAAAATTTTATTTTTTGTCGGCGAGATCTAAAATTTTTACATTTTTATTAAGATTTTTCAATATGAATTAAGCAATTGAGAAGAGTAATTAGACGACTAACATCACTTAATATTATATTAGAAATAATTACAAAGACTATATTTTTACTATAAATTACTTGTTACGATTTAACTAAATAATAGCTTTAATTTTTCATAAAAATATCACGTTGCACAAAATTAACTTTTATCATGTAGTAAAATTCAATAGACTTTTATTACACTTCCATGAATACTTTTAAACTCGTTACTAATATAGTAATAATATATTGCGTAATTTACAATAATTCAAAATTATCACTGCATATTAAAAGTATCGTAAGAACATTATACATCCCGTGTAAAATATACTTTTGCTAAGAGTTAGTACTAATAGATTTGCAATATTACCTACTTTTTCATGCGATTCTATTATTGACCTATTAAGATTAGACATTTACAGCTAAATGGATTTTTAAAAATCAAAATTTTGAACGTAAATAAATTTCTCTAAAAATAATACACATTTTCAGGGAAAAAAATTTAACCAATCATTCATTAGCTTAAGCTTTTTAAAATATATGATTAGTCATTAAACAATTAAAAGTCTTTAAGAAAAATTTTTTCAACGAAATGACCTTAAACAATCTTTGACAGACTAAAAATAAACTAATGTACAAACAGGTATTTTAAATGTACAAAAACTCATAATGCCATAAAAAAATTCAAAACAAATTTCAGTGTAAAAAAAAACTTATTAAGACATCAACATGCCGATAGCAATTTAAAAACAAATGATTGGTGATCAGGTGAGGCATGAATTTTCATAGCTACCCACATGAGCGTTCACCTTTAAAGCTACTGTATTTCGAAGTGTATAAAGCACAAAGACTGATATATAAATCATTTTTCATAAGCACAAAATAATAAAATATAGATAATTGAATTGATTCGATTGAATACATTAATTAGCAATATGACTATTAATAAATAGAAGTCCATGAATAGAAGATAATTGAATTTAAATTTATAAATAAGACATAATATTTTCAAGAGGAATAAATACTTACACTCAAAAAGAATTTATTTATAAACGGTAGATTTTACTATAATTTTTTTTGTATTAATTTATACATAACTATTACTTTTGAAAAAGAAATACTTGGAATTGGTAACATTCGCTTTTTGAGTTAACAAATTTAAATTACTTTCAAACGCTGAATTTAATGATCAGCAATAATTAATTGCAGAACTTGATCACTATGAATACTATTTACGACAGTATGTTTATAAAATAATGATTAAAAGGTAATGATAAATATACATTAATACAAATTAGAAATAGATGGGGATACGTATGAAACTCATAAAAACACCATAGTGTTGCATTCAATGGTTAAAGACATATATATATACTGACGAACATTTTTTCGAATTCGATTATTTAAATTTTGAAGATACTAATAAATAATCAGCAAGGCGGCATATAAAAGAAGTCGTTTGCAAATAATAGAACATAAAATAAGGAGCGAATTGTTTCTAAAAAATAACAAAATTCGAACAATATGCATCTATTTATTAATAATTATTAACGAGAGATCGTAACTTTTCTTCCCGAATTCTTATATTTTCTCTTCATTATGCCTTTTTAAATCCACTCAACCCGAAATAGTAGGATGTATGCTTATTCGCGACGAAACTATGAGATTGATTGTGGACTCGCATCCGAGGAACAACACACTGAGGTGTCAGGGCTCCCACACAGATGAGAATCATAATTACAAAATTACTCTGGGAGAAAGATGCGCGTGGACCCACAATTATTGTTTGTAGCTCACCGGCTCGCGATTTCTAATGATTGTAACTACGTAATCGACGCCATGGATAGGAGGCCCCGATCTCGTATTCCTGCACCGATCCTCTCCCAACATCCACGATATATAATTTTGCACCAACAATATTAAAACGCTCATTATTAAATGATAGTTGTTCAAACACTTTATACCGGGGCATAGTACTGAAAAAAGCGAGCGGGCATTGATGTCGTGAGGATGATGGGTCTCGAGGCGAAGAAGTCCTGCGAATGATTTTATATTATTTAATTCATTGTGCGGTTTAATGAATCACTCAGAGCTAGTGTGGATCATTCACTACAGCTCTTCGAGTATTTGCAATGTTTTATACCTGAACGTCCAAGGTCGGAATTGATTTTGATCCAGCACTAAATTGCAATTCGATAGAGCTTTGAAAAGTAGAACTTACAAAAGCCACCACGAAGGACATCGTTATAATCATGGTTGCTTAGAATCTAAACGAATAATCTTTGTTGGTGAAAAACATAAAATGAAAAGCGATAACCTATCTCTCTAACACCTGTCTATTTTTACCTTTCTGGCTGATACTTTCGATGAGCGAATAATACTCAGCATGATAAGTTGGATGAAGATTCTTTATTGTAGGTGTTCTGATAAACACTTATCGAGAAAATCATGTGAATTAGAGGACAAGGAATTAAAAAATAACATAATAAAAAATATAAAAAAAAGGGGGAGAGGAGGCTATAGAGAGACGAAATATAATGAAAAAAGGATCTCCAATAAGCCTTTAATGAGTTAGAAAAGTAGAGCAGTAGTTTAAAAAATATAAATGAGAAAAGAACTATTTCAAAATTATCGTAGCTTATTCACGAAAAAATCTGACCATTTTTTAGGAGGCATGTCTCTTATTTCGGTCCACAGTTTTATCAATCGACTCATGTCTTCCTACCGCGTAATACATTACTTTCGTTATTTCGTTTACTCATTAAATAGATAAAATTTTTTCACATCTTTTTATGGTGTTTCTGTATTTAAGCAATAACTGCAAACATGTTGATAAATTTGTTGTTGATAAATTCAAGCTTTTAACAAAAAAGATTAGATTTTATTTTTGTTTATAGTAGGCCTTGATTTGACTTATATATATAAAAAATCGAATTACGCAAGACTTCTGAAAGAACTAAATAAAATATTTTAATGCATTCTATCTATTTTAATCAGTTATTAAAGTATGTAAGATTCAAATAAAAACAAAATTAATTTTTCATGATTATATTTTCAATATTTCATTCATGACTCTTACATTTAATTAATCTTATATTATATTATTGAAAATATCAATTTAATTAAATGTAATGGGCTTACCGCTTACAAGTAATTACATTAACATTATTATTTACTTAACAAATTCTCTTAAAAGAATATTATTTCCATGAAATACTTAATATTATTAATAAATAATGAATATTAACTTGAAAATTTTATTATAAAATTAGATTATTTTATTCGAGATAAAATTTTAGAAAAGAAATTTTAGTAAAGAAATTTCTTAAGAGGAATTTTTTCGACTGATGCAATAATTTAAGCTGCATAAGACGGTTAAGTCTTAATCACGTAATCTGTTCTTTTTGCGACTTCTTTCCGACTCACCATTCATTTTCTTACCTACATTTTTCCTCCTTTTTTGTTAAGCAAATTTTTCTATCCCGCTTCATTTTATAGATTGCGATTGTTTCATATAGCTTGTATAAGCTTTTATTTTTACCATCTGTCATCTCATTGTGGGTTGTTTTTGCTCTCCCCTTTTCTCGTTCCATTTTCCCAAAACCCAGCGATAGTATTGCAATTGCTCGTAATTCTCTTACTGCTATTACGTACTATAGTACATTGAACTTGCAACGGCAACAAAGAAAAAACAAAAATAAGAGTAAGAGTTAGACGCAAGTGTAGTAGCAAATTATGAGTCTTGGGATTCGTCTATCTGATGTACAACCGACACGGAACTTATTTGCAACGAGCTCTCATTTTGTATCCAGGGTATATGAAACTTTTCTCGCAAGTCAGCGGTTCGGAAACTTTTTTGCTATGAGACCTCTGACGAATCAGTAATACTAGAAAATAGCATTTTACAGTAAAAGCCTGCATTCACTGTTGCTTCCTCTATAAAAATAGCTTCAGACGATACTTCATTTTTACATTACAATGATTTCATAGTTTGAAAGTATACTATAATTAAAAGCTTTCTGTTTCATTGACTAATCATAAGCTTTAAAAACTATTTTAATTGCTATAAAGTAATAAATCTTCAAATTAAGAGAAATCATCAATGGAAAATTCAAGAATATCAGCTACATTACTCAAATGTAAATTTTCGATGGTGTAAAAAATTTTGAAAGCAAACTTCATGTTAGAAATATATTTAAAATTATTCTTAATTTAAATGTAATTCAATTTCTTACATTTTAAACAATCTCGTTAATTAAATATACAAATTTTAGAAAGTTAGTAATTAATATGTACAGAATAAATACACGCGGGTAAACAGTTTTAAAAATAATCGATTGCGTATCCAAAAATATTTGAAATTAAAAGTTTGAAATAAAAAATAAAATCTTAGTGTCATCGACCTGTAGATTGATTTGACGTCTGACACAACCTTAAAAAAATACACGTAGAATAATATTAAACACAAATGGATATACGTTGAAAAATGTTGTTCAATTCGAATAAGAATTATAAAATTTCTATAACATTTCTTGAAAGTGAAAAAATTATGAAATCATAAATAAAATGCCTTAGTTGTAAAAAGTAGAAATACTAAGGGATATATTAATATTTAATTGTATTTAGTAATTTAATTACATTTTACTTTTAATTTAACACACAAATTCATTTAAAACAAAGTTGCTGAAATAAGCAATGTCTTTTTCTACTCATAATAAAATTTACACTCTTGTATATTTTCAACGACGTTATGTCATCTCCTAAACGCTACTCTGTCATGCGAAAAATTCCCCAAAGTGATAATGATCAAATTTTATGAATAAAAAAAAGAATTCTTCGTTAACGCAACTACGAAAAACAAATGCTCATCGCCCACCCGAAACTCGTTTTAATTAAATAGCCGTTTCGAATGATGAAAATCAATAGATAAAGACACGAATCTGCAAAAAAAAAATAACTCGAATATTTTAAATTATTTTAACAAATAAAAAATGAACTAAAATATCTTAATCGTCGCTTTCGATCGCAAATGGAATAGTTGTAGAATACGGGAGCAAATAAGCCTATATTTAGAAAAAAGGTATTAGTTCATCACTTTTTTTACATTTGTACATGTTAATTTTGCTATTTCTTAAGATATGTTCAGTTATATGCTTTATGTAATAAGAGTAAAAAAAAATATATATATATATATACGTGCACACATACATGTATAGTGTTATTGAAAATTAAGAAAAGCTAATTCAGAAAAAATGTATATCCATGTATAATTTTGATAAAACTATTAAACTAATCATTTGTGTTATTGTAATAAACATTCAACAGGAATTCTGGAATTGCAGTTTGAATTTATTTTAATGTAATTAAAAAGTGATTGGTTATCATTGCGAAAAATCATTAAAATATGCAAGTTTTATGTATCCTACAATATTAAAATATTTTCAAATAAAATTATTTTAAAGATATTTACTTATACAATCCTGACGTTTAACAAAAACCTAACTTATTTTTTTTATTCAAATAATTTGAATTAAAAATAATTTTTGCCAATAAGGCAAAATTTGTTATTAGGTTTTTGTCGCTATCCTTGATTTGATGAAAATATTTGCCACAACACTGTTTTTCATCAAATTATAAGAATTAATTAATATACTTTGATTTGAATGCTTGAACATTAATTATAATCTTAATGGTATGGATGGAATGTATACTAAAAAGAAAAATTGAAAAAATTTCTTTTAATAAGACCAATACGTGTTCACTGCATTTATTATATTTAAAGAATGAAATTAGTTTTTTTATAATAAATTAACAAAAAAATACGGGAATCATAATAAGTATTTTAATTGTACATAAAATACTACTGCATCAAATTTCTTCCGTTTACATCAGACTAATTTGAAAATTCTATTCTTAAATACATGTTCCGAATGATACAAACCGGAAACGCTAAAAAAAATTTATAACATTGAAATTCTAAGATAAACTACATCGTACATCATTTTTGCACCAAAGTTTTTCAATATTTTTTGCATCAATATCAGAATTTTAGATATAAAAACCGTTGATACATGTATATTGTAAAAAATTCTCATTACAGGATTATCAGCTTTTATTAAAAGCCTTGTCCTAAGTAATAGACAATCCACCTGCTAAAGAAACCACTCAATATGCACGTGTCTCGAAACTTGAAGCAATTTCAACACAGGGATTTTTTCGAGGAGGAGGAGGAGGAGGAGGCGGAGGATGGCGAAGAAGATGGTGAAGTTAGGAGGTTGATGTCCATTATCCATCGGCCGGAGGTGTATCGTTAATGAGGCGCGGAGGTTAGATCGGCTAGATCCGAAGGATCCACAACAAACGTCTCCGGCCATGTATATGCGAGCGCTTGCGAGTCCTAACAGGCCCAGAAGAGATGAATCTTACTGTCTCCATCTCTTACATTCTCGCGCCCACCACGGACTCATCGAGTCGAAAGAACTACTCACCAGAAGAGAATTCGAGACGAACTCAGCAAACTGCTGCACACGCGTACATATGCCTAAAGCTTTCGCTACGCGACGATCGTTAATCAGCTGAAGATTAGATCAGTGAGATTCGAAGGGCCCTGGCTGCCACCACGGTGGGACTTATTTGTGAAGGAGAGGGAGAATCTCGGGATCACAATATCAGGGAGGAGAAAGAAAGATAAATAGATAGATAGATAGGGAAAGAAGAGAGAGAGAGAGAGAGGGGGGGGGGAAGACGGTCCAGCGCGAGATAAAGAAAAATAAAAGCGGCAGAAAGAAAAGGACGGAGGAGTCGTTTTAGCGAACCTTTCCAATTCGCCTCTCTATACAAAGGCCAAAATGGAGAACCAGTTTTGAAGTCGGTGCATCTTTACTGCGTCACACGCACTTAAGCAATCCTTTAGTTTGATTTCTCCGTCTCTCTCTTATTCTCACGTATACCATAATGCATGCTACCTTTCGAATGAATGTATTTATTTCGCTACCACTTGACGTCAACTTATCGCTAAATTTTCCACTGAATGAGCAAAACCGACCGGTCTCGAGAGGGGTAGAGAAGATAAGAACGAAAAATTTAGAAGAATGGTACCAATTAATATAACTGCCGGATATGTTATATTTTTTATCGTAAGAATGAGTCCAGTGGACGCTGATTATAGGCATACCGGAGAAAAAGGAAAGGAAGCAGATAAGAAGGGCAGAGATAGAGAGAGAGATAGTCAGAATGAGAGAAAGAGAGATGGAGAGAAAGAGAGAGAGAGAGAGAGTAGAATGAACGTATTGAGAATTAAAGGTCGTGCTCTCGAATCTCCGAGAAGATGTATCCCAGCAGAAAAAGAGCGAAAGAGAAACAGAGACATGGTTCTTAAAAAAGATATGAAAAGTCTCTTGTCTCCGTCTTTCTTACGAATCGAGAATTATGCTCCTTGGAACTTTAAATGGTGTAACGGGAATAAGAAAGATAAGAATGCACAGGTGAAGAGCTCGAAATACTTATATAATACAAAGAGGAGAGAAGAATAAATTTAAATTGATAATTTAAAATTATTATCCACGAGTGATTTTCTGTGCTATGTACTCTTAATTTTTGAATGATGATTACAACTAGATATTGATGACTATTTGCACGTAATTTAATTGTTAAATATTTACATTGAAGAGTATGCAAGTTATACCTGATATAAAGCATATATAAATGCTGTTTTCTTTACGATCAATAGTGATTATGGTAAAGAGAAGTTTCATAATTAAATAAAATTTGTGATAATTATTCTTTTTGTTTTTTTTTCTTCATATAAATACTAATTGAAGTAATAATAAGAATTTATAATTTAACAATACGTATTTAATAATAATTGCGTAACTATTCTTAAATGCTATAAAAAGTGCAATAAATACTTAAATTGTGTATTTTAAGTTAATTATGCAAGGAATCAAGCATATTTTAAATTCGTAAAAATTTGATTCATAAAAACATTATAATAACATTAATCATTGCATGCTAATCCAATTTGCTACGCTTAAAAGAGCGTACATTCTTTTAAGTTAAATTATACCTTTTCTAATTAATTAAATTGCTCAGTAAATTAAAATATGAGCCAACTTTATTACGCGACTTATACACATATTTTTCATTGAATAATTCATTTGTTAGAAATCTCGAACCAATTACCAGAATTTAACCCCTGCGTAAATTGATAAATTTTCTGGCTTAGTTGAGCAGACAATTAATAAGGTTTATCTGACGAAATTCTCTAAAAGTTATAAGTAAATTTTCCAGCAAGTTAAATAAGATATCTATTTTATCAAAGTGTTTAAAATGATTTTTATCGTATAAGTCATATCAGCAAATAAACAGTTACACGTTTAAAGTAAAAAAAAAGAGTTTAATAGCATTTCTGTATACCTGTTTTTGAATGTTATAACATTCTTTTATTTATATATTTACATTAGTAGCATTAACAGTTTCGGTTTAATTAAAATATTAATTAAAAAGCAATAAGTTTTATGGGCATTCTCTACTTATTTATGTAATTAATGATTGTTCGCGAGAAACATAGAGGGCGCATGGGCAAAAACTTATAATATAAAAAGTATAAGTCTTACAGATAAAGATACTTAGCTAAAGTGCGTGTAATAATACCAGGAGCTAAACAACTACGACTGGTTAGAATAAAATGCTCTATATAGCATCTAGGCTAACATGAAAGGCTGACGAGCATTAGATAAAGATAAGCAGTGACAGTTCTTAACTACAGGATAAGTTGTTGAAGTGAATTCTAGAAGCCTTGAAAATTAAGTTAAGTAGACTTTGGCGGAGCAATGAAATTAATATAAGATCATCAAAGAAAGCTCTTTTTAAATAGCCCAGTATAAATAACACAAAACACTGATACGTGGCACAATAACAGAATTTCTGACTGAACCACGAGTAAATACCACGAAATGATCTGAGAGGTAAAGTCAGGAGATAGGCTCTTCTTGACATAAGAGCCCAGAATTGAGCCAGGAGCATCCATTCCTACTCTTGTCAATGAATTCTTAATGTAAATTAAGGCCCATAATCATGCAGCACATTGCATACTCCTAACATTTCACCATAGTATGTGATCTGTCATTGACCAGCTACCGGACAGAAATTTAACTATGGCTATATCATAAACACGATCTATAAACAAATCCAGGAAACGACTGAAAATCTATTTAAAGAGATGAAATTCATTTAAGATTCCAACATTTTATTTTTTTTTGTTTTAAATATGAGTATACAATTCGAGTTAATTTAACGGTTTAAAGACTGTAATAGATAATACATGCCTACAGAATTCAATTTTATCCGATTCTGGATACTAAGCGCTAGTTTAAAATGCCTTTTTAAATACGATTTTTCAATTTCAATGTTTAAAATAAAATTGGATGTTTCTTCTATAAATAAAACGTAAGCTGTTTACATTTTCTTAAATTATTAAAATTTAAAAATCTGAGTTACCCATATATGTTTCGGATAATTAATAACCATGCGTTAATTTTTAATAAAATTTAAAATTGAACATTCAATTACGTATATTTTACCTAAGGAGTCTTAAAATTAGACGTGTGCAGAGTTTACATAGTAGAAAGCCCTTTTACCGCTATATCAACGCCTAAGATTCGCTTCTCTCCATCGTAACCACAAATTTCGGCTTCCCTTCATTG
The DNA here is from genome assembly GCA_018907135.1 of Kradibia gibbosae. Classification (NCBI taxonomy): domain Eukaryota; kingdom Metazoa; phylum Arthropoda; class Insecta; order Hymenoptera; family Agaonidae; genus Kradibia; species Kradibia gibbosae. The sequence goes on from JACCHX010000001.1 coordinate 26,799,905, forward strand.
GCAGAATCACACGCTCTCCACCTGTGCTACTGGTGAAAAGTACACTGGAGTACGCATCTACATCAGAAGCCGTGATTTCAACATAAGGCAGGATGATTTTACTGTTTTCATAAGGTTCTCCTGCACTTCCATTCCCGTCGAATAGTAGCACAGAGATCTCCTAATTGCTTTTCGAAAGAACTCGTCGGTCCTAAAAATCAAGGAGCTGTGGTTATATTATATTTAGGGAGTGAGAGTTTTTCTCGCGCATTTAGTAATGCATGAAAAAATGCAGGAACACACGCATATAAATATCTATAATGTTAATGTACTTTTCATCTTAACATAAATTTTCAAATAAAGATTTTTTTTCATTAAATTTTACGTGCGAACTTAAGATATTTTATGAAAAGTAAAGCTCGAACCTTACGAAATAACATGATATTATTTGATATTTTTTACTTTATCTATTTGAATTTAATGTCGAGAAAATAATAAGTCAGATCATAAACATAATTACTAGGTTCAATTTACAATGATTCAGATTGCCTAAATAATGATTATTATATAAGCGAGAATTGCAATGTAATAAAATTCAATTATCAATGTTTATTTTTTTATTTTTATTAAAAGATATTATTAAGATTATTTATAAGAAAATTCGTGTTTTTAGGTTTTTAAGTATCTCGGTCAATTGAACAGCTTGGTAAAAATTAATATTTTTATATTATGATTTTAATTCAATTCAACTTTCACGACATTGAAACATGAAGTTATTATGCGTGCTTACTTTAAGTTATTTAAGTTATTATACAGTAGTAGACATAATTTTGGAGTTAGAATTATAAAGATTTTTTCCTTTTTAAAATGTAATTCAATTTGTCTCAAGACTTTCTCATTTTTTTCAATATTTTACGTTGAAATTTGCGATATGAATGTTTTGCATCGGACACAAAGAAGCAAAATGTCCAAAAGTTAGGCATTGAAGAAAAATATATGCAAGCAGCTTAGAATTCGCGTATCGCGTCTGGCTTTTGAGAGCCACGTGAATCGGTGTCTTTAATTATCAAGAGGGCCTTTTCTTGCTTTATTGTGGCCTATCGCGTGGACTAGGAGGCGAGACGATGCCTTATGACTGCGCGCACTTTGCTCTTAAACGATAACTTTTACAAAATACCTATACCCAGAATACATGCAGAAAAGAAGGACCCATATCTGATTCATGCTGCGACTACGGAAGATAGAAGAGGCAGCAAGTTCTAAATTTAGGCTTTATCTCTAAACTCACTTGACCAACAATTACAAATGACATTTTGTGGATACGCGAGTGTACATCAAAGATATCGCATTAAAAAGTAGGTTATTCATGAGACTTGAAAGCGATCTACTTATTAATCAACGCAGGGATGATTTAATATTTCTTGATAACAATAAAAAAATCAAGTCTTCGCTACACCGAGTCAGTTCTCGAGAGGCGTGCGAGGTTGTTTCCGTACATTTTTTTACGATTATTATAGGCCCCTTAAAGATTTTAAGGCCTTATTTAAAAGGCCTTATTACTTCATTGTCGATATAATTTAAATACTTCATGAGAAGACTTTTTCGCCCTTTCTTCGAGCTCATATGCTTCTTTTTCAACTACATAAGCGAAACATACATGTATAATTGAGTAGAGCCAATCGACAATCTGCAAGGTGATTTTATAGAAAGCTTCGACTTCAGCTCGGGATAACTACAGAGAAATCAATCATTTTAAATCATGTCGTGGAGTCGAGTAACATAAAGAATTTCTTTCAATAATAACAATATTAATTTACTTATAAACACAATATGTATCAAGAGAATTAATTACTTCTAGCTTCTCGTAAATAAATTTCATTTTACTAACTAGTTTTATTTTTTGTTTTAAAAAAAGTCAATCAACTTTTTTAAAGGATTCGTATTTTTTCATTTCTTAACGTATATTATTCTGAAAATTAAATTTAAATTTGCTCCACTCCTAGTGTTATTATTACAATATGTACAATATTGAGTTTCGCATTTTTGCTGTAATTGCCCCGAGCTGCTCTATTATATATGTAAAATAATCTTTAATTTCGTATATTCAAGTTCTGAAATTAAACTTCTAAAAATGAAACTTATTAAGAAGAATTTTTTTTTCACGTATCGAAATACATAAATTTTCACTTTATTGAAATAATACTTTATTCCGCAGCCTTCGTCTCAAACAATAAGCAGTCATTAATGCACGGAAAGAAGCAAGTAATATTTAGTAGCAATATGAGCTATCAAAAACCAGCCAACATTCAGTTCCAACAACTTGCAATTCCGCAGTAATTCTCAAGTGTATCAACCTTATCTGGAATCTCACTCTTAAGCAAAATAAAGATTGGAAATAAAAAATGAAAAGGCACCTTAAATGAAGTAAATAATAAGGGGAGATGTTAAAGACAAAGAGCGCATCAATTTGCTATAATATAGCCCCTCCCGCTCTAGACTATTGGTTTATTCAACATATCGGTGAATCAGAAGCGGCAGCTCACTGACCGGCGATTTATTACGAAGCAGCGAAGATGCAATCGTCTCTCGGCTATTATTGCTTGGATATTATTTCTTTCTCCCTTACGCTCGCCTACTCGGCCCAGTACCTAACGGCGGGTTTTTCCGACCTTCGAATAATAGTGACGGTAACTTCGGTGGTGGCAACACCAGCAGCCGCAGCCGCAGCAGCAGCAGCAGCAGCATCTTTCGTCTTTGCCTCGAATGCGGAGATTAAAAGGAAGCGCATAACAACGTGCAGGCGCTCATCACTGTGAGAGTAATTGGTGTATCGTAAAAGACGTGCAAAGTGCTGTAAACCTGCTTATAAAACATGAGACGGGAGTAAGGGGCGAAGGCCGAGGAGCGAAGGAGGAAGCGAGATAGCGCAATACATTCGTCTTAAGTGAATCTTGTAAGTTCCTCATATATGAGAGTTCTCGAGCCCCCAGTCCACGCCTCTAAGTATGCGAGAGTGGCGAGGTTATGTACAAGATCGTCGCTTTCTCGGAGGTGAGGTGAGGCCTTACTCGCCCTGTTGTCCTTCCCCTTCCTTTAACGTGACCTGCTCCGCGCCTAACTACGGTACGCCGATACATGTCGTATATAAAGAACGTACTGCGTTTAAACAAGTTTGGCGCACTTTATCTCGAAATGATCTGCTACGCTACGCGGCATTCGATTATTCGATTCTCGAGGCCTTGCCAGTTAGATCTAACCCGATCCGCGAAATAATCCGGTTAGATTTTGTCCCGCGTATGTCAAATAGCACGGTTTTCAAACGATTACCTATATATACTATGGGACCTGTGTATATTATTTTTATCCTGCCTCAGTGATTACAAATTCAAAGCATTTTTTTTCTCTTATTTTCCTGCAGCATCCACGCTTGACATTGAAATACTTCTCTTCCCTAAATAATATAAGTATCTCAACAAGTGCCGTTAAATTCGCCTTTGATATTATTGGAAATTTCAAAATTATATTATTATATTATAAACACTGGCCTTTTTATAATTTTTTACACCCACGCTATTTAAAATAATTAAAAATACGCACAATAAACACTTATTTTATTCGAAACGCTTGCTGTAGTAGTAACAAGGAATTTACGAATATGAATGTTTAAAGAAAGTTCTTGAATACATTAATAATAATAGTCGATAAAATTTATAATTTTTTCAATTATTAAATTTAGTTATAATATGCATTTAAACATAGCCATATTTCTATAATTTATATCTATATAATTGATTGATTTGTGAAGATTTATAAATAATTTTAATTAAGAAAAAAACAAACTCAAATACATATTATAGTAAAATGTATTTAAAACGCTCTTAAATATAAAGATAAAATTTATAATTCATAAATGTCATAATGCATTTTCAGGTTTGAGTTTATTGTTTAAAGATAGCCAAGAAATTATTACCTTTCATTATGCAACTAATATTATTAAATAATATAATATTTTATTCCTTTCACACTCCTGTGATACAAAGCCATAAATCATTTCTGATTAAAACGATATTCTACTCTTCGTGTTTAACTTAAAATGATATTTCCCAATATAAAAGGTATCTGATCAATGTAGTTGCATACAATTTGAAATATGTAGATACGATTATTAAAATATTTAAATTTTATAATGCATACCACGTGCAACAGTATATGTACCACTCATGTAGAATATATATTTTACAATTTTGATTTTAGGAAAAGATTATGAATTCTACATTTTTAAGTCACATCATTATTTTATTTTACAAAAACATGAGTTATCAAAATTAAATTTTATTAAAATATTTCAAATAATTGTATTAAAACCTTACAGTATTTACTTATGAAGAAAATAATTGTTCAGAAATTTGAAGACGGTATCTCAAGATTCTTATTAAAAGTCAAAATAGCAGTTCACGAAAGTACTTATATTCATATAAATGTAAGAAGATTTATTCAATCACTTCCATTAAAAATTCATAAAAATAAAAATCAAAGTACAATCGATTCATTGAAATAATTTTAAATATACTTCAAAAAACGGATTTTTCACACTTTGGTTTTTATTGGAATTTAGTACAATCTAATACGTCGTTATTGTCATTTTTGTTATTCTTATGTTAGTTGTAAAAATAATTAACACATTTACTATGAAACTCTTTTAGAGACTAACATAAGACGTATTAGACCTTTTAAGTACCTTCCAGCACAATAAAACGAAGATGGCGAAAACCCTACATGAGCAAGTAACAACCAACTCAGTAATAACTGAAATTGTAAGGTATTAAGGGCTAAAAGTGATAAAATTAATTTTTTTTAATAAGACATCTACACTCAATTTAATTTCACATAACGCTTTTGTTAAAATTTTTCAATTACTTCATCACTCCTTTATCGTTTACGTAGAATTGTCACAGAAAAAAAAATCTTGACTTCACACTACGCCAATAAACTTTGAATGAAAAACAGTTAAGAATAAAAAGTAAGGGACTGAATCTCACTTTAGATAAAAAAACTATGTGCATATTGTGAAGTAGTTTAATATTGGTAAAATAGTCAAATACACGGGTTGGTTAAATTTTGCTAGGCATTGAGTTCAGAAACCCAAAAAATCAATACGTTTCAAAATTAAACAAAGAAACTTAAAAACACTTGTCGACTTTATAGAAATTTCTTTACACGGATGTTCACTTTATAACAAATTGTATACTTTCAAAAAGGATTCGTAATAAAAGTAAATGAAAATCCTTTGTCTTAAATAATAACGATAAGAGTGGATGTAGAAAGAAGATGAAAAAGAAAAAATTGTCCTCCTGGTTCAAAAATGTACATATTAGTGTACTGACTAGCAAAAGAACAAAAGAAAAATAAATCGTTATTATTTGCTACTTGCTGCTATTATAAATTTTCATTAATGAGTAATAAGTAAGTTTTTCAATTAACAACATTTCTGATCTTTCAAAACTTGATATAAAAATTAAGACTAACTACACCTTGCAGAAGTTAGTTACGAATCTAATGAACTTTTACATATGTACTTACAATGACCACATCCCATCAGATTATACAAAAATATAGAATGATGTTTCCTTTACTATATAAAATAAACAGTGATAATATTGTTTGATAATAGATTGCCTAAATTTATTTAATGAAATAAGGCAGTAATTTTTTAAAATATTGGGAAGGTATTAATTAACTATTAAATCGATTTGAATGAATTATTAATTTGAACGTATATTTAAATACAAACTAGTAAGTAACAAAATAAAATGAATATAGTATTAAAGATATTTGTGTTCAGAAAAATTAAATTTTAAGGTAAAATGCAAATGTAATAAGTAAAATTTATTTAATTATATGATACGATTATTTTACACTTAAAAAATACTATAACAGTTTTATAATCAATTTTATTAGCGACCTCGTTTAGATACAATGTACATTTCATAATTAATTGATTTAAGTTACAGTATATTATTATTAAGGTTTGCGCAAAAGTACTTTTTAGTATTTTTTAAAAAATTTAGTACCTAAAGTGTATGTAATTTGTTAATTTCCTACATCGGGTAATTGCTTGTGCATTTCATAATAGATAGCTAAAATAGAAAATATAACCTGAAAAGAATAAAAGTATAATAAAGCAAATCCTGAGAAATTAGCTGAAACATAATATGTCGTCGAGTACACGAAAAAATGAAATGAAATAATTATATTTGCTCGTTTTCTTTCATTTTGGATCACAGTATCAAACACTAGTTCTTCTTTTCTTTATTTTTTTGGATCCCGTCTTTGAAAGAGGCAGCTTGCTACCTTTTTTCTTCTGTTTTTCCTTTTTTCCCTTTACTCTATAAGCAGCTTTATTTTTCGCTCTCTCGCTCTCTCTCTCTCCTCTCCCCCCCCCCTCCCCCTGCCTCCTCTCGCTCTCTCTCTCTCTCTCTCTGTGCACTTTTGCCTTTCTTAGCAAATCTTCTTCTCCTTCGCCTTTTACCCCAGACTCGATAAGGAGCGTTATGTTTAGAAGAAGGTGTACCTGTCTGCCGTCGCCAATGTTATATACTCATGCTGCGGCGGTAGTGCCTGTATCTATACTAGAATCGTAAAGGCAGGTTTTACGAGTAGTCTCTCGAAATTAATACACGTGTCTGACATTCTCTCTTTCTCGAATTCAGTATATACATACCACTTCTCATTTCTTTTTTTTCCTCGCACATTCTTCTTTTTTCGTTACTTAAGCTTCACAATCTAGCCCCCAACTCCCTCCACCCATCGTTTTCTCTAAAATCACACGATACATATATATATATATATATATATATATAATATATGTATCCTCTCGTTTCATCGACTTGGCACGAGTTTTCCACTGTCGCCGCCTATTTCTCGATTTCTTTATCGAGGTCCTACTGTCGCTCTTTTATTTTTCATCTTTTTTCCATTTTCCGTCTATTTATTGTTCAGTCTTCACTTCACCAGTCAGTGCGATTCGAATTATGTGTGCCCCTTATTACAGTAATAATGAATGATAAAATTCTCGACATCGGGAGTGACTACGTAATGAACGATGAATAGCGAACGGAGCACGGCAGACTTGTGAACAAGGCGCAATCCAAAGCTTTCCTTCTCTCTGCATGTCTATTTGTTTCTGTTTGAAGGAATTCTTTTGAGAGGATATTTTTTACCTTTCGCAACTTGAAAAATATCCGAATTTTTTTAGATTGAAATTGAAGTATGCATGTATAGGATAATTCGCTGTTAAACCCTTTCGGTTCACCTTTATTTTAACTTTTAAGAATAATAAATTTAATTGCTTTAATATAATGCTGTACTTTTTATTTATAATCTTGAAATAAAATATATTTCTGCGTATATATTAAATTTATAATAATAATATGTGTATAATTCCCAATGAATCTTTCCATTGGCTTAACAAACAGTCTTCTCTGCTTAATAATAGAGGGATTTTTTTACTATTGCAATTTCTAATTTTGAATAAAAAAATTTCGTGAAAAAAAATTTCGCATTTTCATGATAATATTAAAAAAAAAAAAAACTCGAGTATGGAATAATTTTCAATTCAATATGGTCTGACTTATTTTTCAAAAATTTCAGTAACATAATTTTCACACATCTGCAATTCCTGATTCGTGATTAAACCGTATTGTCGTAAATGAAGGAAACCTTACCATAATAATGTATAATTACAATCTAGCTACACTGTAAACAGAGTATCAAGGATCGCTAATTCACGTGCGCTTGGTTCGATGCGACGCCGGCTGTGCAGCGGCGCTTCTCTTCCATATCTGGCATTAAGGCATCATCACCGCAAATGCACACAATGCTCCGCGCGTGTGTTTAAAGCCTCATGTATATACGCCGCGAATGATTAAGCTGAAAATATGTGATCCCCTTAGCCGATGCTCCTTTCTCCCGCGTGACCATCCCTCAGGGGGTTAGGCGGGTAGGAAAGTTGGGCTTGCTTCCTCTATCATCGCCTCACGGTACAACGAACTTTCACGCTGGAGGCAGCGCAAAAATGAGGATGGAATTGCAGTCACGCGAGGTTCGGCCGGCCACGCGTCTTTCCCTTAGCCACGAGGACGAATAACTCAGCGATGCGGAGGCGGACCTTGTATGTGAAGTCCTCGTTATTAAAGCCCTTAATATCTTTGGCTCGTGCTTATTGCGGCAAGCTACGATTCATCGATTACCATTATGGGATATTGAATGGCGAGGGAGGCATTATTCAAATAAAAGGCTACTCTGCGGCGTGAGGCAGGAAGCCAAAGTCCCTCGGGCGCGTGTGCGACTCTGCTTGTCAAAAACGTTTCCATTAACACGCCTGTAGGCGCTAATCGTGCTCGGCAAGTATATCGAGCATCTTACAAACGGAATTGGTAATTCTCTTGCTCCTTTTTCCAGCTGCAATTTATTGTACGTGTTTATTTCAATTTGATGCTATTAGCAATACAGAAATACTATTACCTTTACTATCACCTCGATGCAGTTTGCAGATTCTCTAATTCTTGATTTGTTTGATTTGTTTGCTCCTTTTTCTCTTTTCGTAATGCTTTTTAAGCGTTACGAATAATTCAAGGGACATTCTAAGAAATGTCGAATTAAACCTTATCTTCGCATCGTTAAAAAAATTTCTTCGAATGAATATTTTCACGAGCTTTAATTTTCATGTACGATTACTTTCACCCAATAATAAATCAGTCGAGCAGCCGCTCGCAGCGGGCCCTTATCAACTTTGCAAAACATTTGCCTGCATTATAAAGCAATTCAACCTTGCTTGAGCTTAAAATTAAATTCCGATCATAAAAAATGAGCATAAAAACAAAAATTTTATCTGTAACTATCTATCTCTCTTTCTCCCGTACTCTTTCTCCTTCTTATACATTCGCATGATCCTAAAGACGTCAGAGCGAGCAGACAGGAGCAAAACAAAAAGTCAACAAGAGCGAATATAAAATCTCATGTGTAAAAACCATTAACAGTCGGTATATATCGACAGATTTTTGGCTGAATACATGCATACGCACGTGTATACATCGCGACGCGAATGTTGAATATCAAAAACCGATACCGATAACTAGGCGCGGTCTCATAATGACGAGACCGTAGTCGATTTTGTAACAACGCGTTCTCATTTCTCTCTCCCTCTTTTTCTTTCTCTCTCTCTCTCTCTCTCCCTCTCTCTCTCTCTCTCTATCTCATCATCTTTCTCGTGTAAGGCAAGCACGTATATATTCAAAGAGGAAATATATACCAGCGTTCATAGCGATGATTATTATCTCTCGGTAGGCGTCCCGCGGTTCCACATGATGTATCGTTCCTCAGCGCCCTGGAACCTCGCGGAGCAGTTGCTTAAGCCACGGCGGGGAGCAGCCGTCAAAAGCCATGCCACACGGTTACGGGCAATCAATCGTCTAGACAGTCAGAGAGTGATAAAAGAGAGTAAGAATCAGATTGGTTCTTCCGTTTGAGGATCGATTGTTTGGGACGATTGTTATGCCGATACTCGCGAATGCGTGTGGAAAGACCAGAGGCGCTTGAAATCGTGATTTTCCGATCAAAATCAATTAAGATGCGAAGGATCCTTTCTCTATTGAAAATCTAATCTTTTTGCACATTTTTTCCCTCTTCGTTTTTCTGCTTTTAATACATACTTAAACATGTAGATACAATTTTGAAAGGCCGCATTACAAATGCTCTTTTGACAATCAGTGACTGAGGCTTCCATATCACTTACAATCTTACTGTTCCATAACTTGGGGCTTCTATTCATCAATCTTAAATCGCTCTATCTCCTCGCCAATATGCAACGCAATTAAATAGGAAGAGTGCAAGTGAGAAACGAGAGGAGGGAGGAGAAAATATTATGAAAGTAAAAATATGTTAAGAAAGAGAACTATAATGTAAGACCTACATAGACTTTTCAATGATAGTATCTGCAGTATTGATAGACACAATCAATATGCCTGTAACGAAATAATTTCGGCTGTCATGCTCAATAACTTTTATTAATTTCTTTACTATCGCCGTAACTGCCAGATCAATAATTATAAAATTAAATACTTTCACGATTTTTTTCTAATTTTTTTTCAGTGTTTTAAAACGTATTGGTTTAAGTTTTTTTTTGGATTAGCCACATTCATTGGAATGATTAGGTGCAGATAATTTTATAATAAAAAATTCGCAAAACATGAATTAATTCATAATTTTTCCATGAAATGTAAATAATAATTGGTTATTATTGGTTAACTTTAGAATTTGATTTAAAAATATATTATTTTGTAGTAATTTAATACAAGAGCTGCAAGTTTTTCATTTCAATTGATAGGTACATTAGTAAAATACAAAATAAAAAATAAATAAAATACCAAAGTACAAATCCTTATCGTAGTAGTGTGCGTGTATTATTAATAATTTGAAAGGACTCTTGCTGCTCATTAAAATTGAGGATCCAAAAAAGTATAGTATATTGAAAACAAAAACAAAGGAATTATTTTCCGTAAAATGACGTATCCGGTAACAATTTGTCTTCCTAATATTAAATAGAGATAAAATTTTCTTGATGTAATTAAGCGTTTATTTTTGCAAAACATCAACATCAACTTATCTTTTATCTACTTACAAGCTTCAGCATCTGCGGTGCTTCCCATGTTCCCATGAAGCAAAAACACGCAGTGTTTTAATAAAAAAATATTTTCCGTGAGCTGTAACAATTTTCGACCGCGAACCCGTACCCAGCCCGGCTGCACGTACACACTAATAAAGAAGGAGAAGGAGGAGGGAAAGAATGACCACAAGTGTGCATCAAAACTCATAAGTGAGTATAGAGGCTGAAGATCATTATGTGGAAAAGCAAGAGAAAAAATACAATGTTGAGGGTGAAGGTGATACCAAGATTGAAGTTAAGGATGACAAAGAGGCGAACGGAAAATAAGAAGTTAGTATGTGTCAACCGGAAAGTGTCGCTACTCTCGTGCATAGAATTCGCAAAAGCATTGTCGAAAAAGATATTATTCCAATTCTAAGCAATCTGCTTGAGGATCTCATGTGCTCATCATTAGCGATCTCACACCCTGTTTGAACTCTCCTTACTTTGTCTTAAATAATCCGCACCTCAAGGCTTATGTAAACAGTACGGGAGGGGCTTATTTTTCCCGCGCAGTTCTAGGCCAATAATGGGTACTACTGATAGCTTAATTTCGCCTAATATAAACTGATTACTAGCAATTAGCAATGTTAGCTTCAATTACTATGTCCACCGATGAAGTGCCAGCATAAGGTATGCCCACGGCCTGAGCCTCATATTGACGTTGTAACGAAATGAAAGTCCCATAATTACATTCTATAATTATACGATACGTAAACACTGCATTAGCGCGTTTCCACTTGATCCATAGTTAGATTTACTTCTTGTTTCATTTCTATTGAAATGAAATTAATTTTTCAGCAGAAGTCACTATTCCAAAAGCTATCTTTTAAAATCTCGGCAAATCTTATTTATTGCTCGAGTGCAAGCTACTTGCCGAAAACTATTTTTTAAGCATTTATCACGGAAGGCCATTCTGTAGTGGCTATATATTTTAAAGTAAAATTACATGACATTTTTATAAACTTGACCTACACATCCTTGGCCATGACAATGTGGTAATTATATATAAAAAATAATGAAACAATTCGCAACTCTCTTATTTCACTCGTAATTAAGTGTCAAAGATATGATTTTACAAATTGTAATTAGCATCGTGTACGTTTCATTTTTTAAATAAATTGCCTTCCTGACGTTGATAAATTCACCGTATTTCTGTGTATTTATGAAAATATTAATTTCATATTTAATTTATGATTTACATAATAATATTATTTACAATAGTTGCTCCATATGGAATACCAATTTGCAAGTTGTAACAATTGTATTTATAAAAGAAACGTTACATATCTCAAAAAATCACCAAAGCGTGACTACCAGGAGAAGAATTTTTAAAAATTTGAAGCTAAATATGTTGTCTACACAAACGCTCTTTTATTTGTTCTTTCAACGCACGCTTAAATTAAATATGGTACTAAATTATCCAGTAACTAAAATATGCCATAGAGGAACAAAAAGTGCATATTTCACAGCATCAAAATGCATAATTGAAAAGTTCAGCGCAAAAGACTTCCCTTTAACAATGCGAAGGAAAAAAGTTTAACACCCCTCACGTCAAAAGCCGCGTACGACGTCCAGTAATACTTTTACATGGTTATGTGCCGGCCTATAACGGCTGGTGGTCAAAAGCACGTGACTTAGCGTGACTCGATGAATTTGTCACGCGCTCAAGTCACGCCGATCGTTTTCTGGTTCCGCGCGAGAGTGACCCCCGACCGATCTTTCTCTCCCTTTTTCTCTCTCTCTCGCGTGCGCGCTCTCTTTCCCCTTTTCTCACTCTCTCTCTCTCTCTCTCTCTATCTTACGCATGCGCTCCGCGCTCAAACACATTCGCACAAACACAACTTACCGTTCCTACCTATCTCGCACTCGCTTATTCCATTCGATCGTCTCTTTCCCTTTTCACGATGCGATGTCGGTGTGTAGCGGTAATAAATTCTCGAAATGAAAAGCCGGTAAAGCGCTTAGGCATAGTCTTCTTTAAGAGAAAAGAAAGGGGAAGGACAGACAAACGGAGACTTTGCCTCAAACCGAGTCATTGTGATATACAATCGCACGTCGGGCTTCGATGTCAGCCAGACGTTATCCTGCAACGTATACAGACGACGATGCTAAAGAAGAGGAGAGATTTGGAGAATAAAAGAGTGAGGGCAAACATCTTTGTAGCGTAAAGGAACTTCAAGGGTTGGAAGAAAGGAGCGCACCGGTATATTGAAGAAGCCGGAAACGAGCAGTGCTGCGCGATTTCACTCTATAGCCGAGACGAGCCATGCGTTATTCTAACGTGAATAAGATGTTTTGAAATATGGATCTTGCACAAATTGTTTCATTGGCATCGCATGATCAGTACAATAAACTCTATTTTTCCGACAAAATTGAGCTATGGCTGCACAAGCTCCCTGTCGTTGGCAGGCTGCACCAAAGTATTGCAAGTCAATATAGTTATATCCTTAACATCATGTTTGTATTTTACGAGAGCTCCATTTTATGCCCTATGAATTTTTCCACCTATCTAAGCACAGCACAGCACTTTTCTCCGGCAACTTCGAAACAGAAGGTATATTTCAGTTATCGACTCAACTTCGATGTGCTTCAGTACTAACGCAGCGTATATATTTTCAACTTTATTCAAGCATTTTTAAACGCGTTCTCTTTCATTTTTACATAAAAAGTTTCGAAGCAACATCGCTTGTTAAAAAGAAAAAAAACGCAATGAAAAATCTTATCCCTTTTTAAAAAAATTATGAGATCTCATTGCTTCTAACATTCTTAAAACAGTTGCATAATGCCAGATCCTCTGCAATAAATCTGGTACTGTACATCAAATTACTTTAAAAACAATTTTTTCATGTTGTAAGTGTGAACCTAAGCATTCCCCCTATTTATCATTCGAATGCTCAAAAAGAAAATTCTTATTTGTATTTATGGTTTAAGTTTTTTGTTATGTGTTGTTCAACTCGAAATTATTCATTCCAACTGATTATTCAACAATATTGTCTCATTTATTGTTTGATAATACCAATTAATTTAACTAAATTAATCGACAGTATAATATATTTATATATATTTTTTTTTTCTATTTGTACTTTTAATTACGTTAAAAAAAAAAAAAAAAATATTCTGCTATTTATAAATTACGCAATTAATCTATTTAAAATTAGTAATTCTGCATCCAGGATGCAGAGATTGCGAGCTCCTTGAATCAAGGCTTGAAGCATTCCCTCTGGTGATAGGCCCAACTATATTCAGTGATCATGGAACAAATATTGAAAGTGGTTAGAGAGATTATTTACCACTAAATATAAACCGTGTTTATTATTAAGTTATTTGAAAAAAATGTTTGATAAAAGAAAAAGAATCTTCGCTAAAAGGCTAAATTAATATTACATTACATTATTTAGAGTCTTGATCAGGTCTTTTTATTTCAAACAAATAACCCGAAACCTTGCAGCTTTCTGTGACTCCTTTAAAAATCAATTTCAGTTAATTATTTTAACTGATCCTACAATAGAAGACAATAAAAAATACCATGATATACTAACAATATTATTACTTCATTACCTATTATTCTATTACATCAAATTTTTTTTGTAAAACTCTGAAAATTTATAAATATTTAAAGTGAATTGTACAAACCTTTTAAACTAAATTTCTTTATTATTACTTAAGGCATTGTAAATGACGAGGAAATTTTTCTAAATGGAATCAAAAACGTTTAATAAGAAATATAAAAATGTAGTGAATACTGCGATTGCGTGAATTGAAGAAGTAGTCGAAAAATTGTCGGAAGTCTGATCGATTATTTTTGTTGAAAGAATTAAAAATAAAAATATATTATTAATAGCATATGTGTATTTCGAAGAATCACACTATCGAATTCCATGCTCTATTTACCGCTATAATAGTCGATAATAATCAGAAATAATAAAATTACAAAACAATAAGGAAGAGCAAAATCTCATCAGAACCGCACGATATTGGAAATTTAATGGATAAAATGATTTATTTTAACGATCGGGAACAATTAAAAGAAAAAATAATCCAAGATGATAGAGCTATTGAGCTATGACCAATCATACTGACAAGTGAATCCGCGGTAAGCTACAGATGGGAGCAAAGTAAAGACGGGACACAGAAAAGGAAATACCTCGCATCGGCATGTTCACATTGTTGCAGACCTTGCGATCGACTCTGCAGGATCAGCCGAACGAAGGACATGAAAGAATACTCAATAACAAAAGGAGAACACATCACTCCCTCTGGCCTCAAACTCAGCATGCGCAAAGCCGCGTCTAATCACTAGTCTTACGCTTTTTATTTTGGCGACTAGCCGACTTTTTTTTCGGCACTCTACTCATCTTCGTCCTCCTCGTATCCCCCACCCCGATCTCGCTCCACACCGTAGCTGCCGTGCCGCCACTATCACCACTATAGCTCAGTGCTCACTCTCCTTCGCTCGTCTTTTTTTCAACGTTCGCGGCGGGATCATTTTCCCACAGCCGTCAGCTACGGAAGGTCTCTCGTGCATGGTTCTCTCTCTCTCTTTATCTTGCTATCTATCTCTCTCTCTCCCTCTCTCTCTCTCTCTCTCTGCAGCGCGCGCACGCCCGCTCGCCCGCTCGCTCCTTAGCCAACTCTCTCTCGGTCGATTGCTACTCTCTTTCTCGCCCCACTCCCGCAGGCTTCGCCATCCGTCTCGTTCTCGCCTCTTGGCTCGCCCTCGAGACTCCAAGCGCCTCGAAGGCATCACCTGAGGAGATCTCGTTCCTCTTTTCACAATTTCGCACGAAATCGACAGATAGAGAGGGACGAAGAGATATATATATATGTATATATAGCGAGATAGATAGAGAGAGAGAGAGAGAGAGAGAGAGAGAGAGAGAGAGAGAGACCTTGCCAACAGTACGGTAACTTCACCTTTTCGCGAATAGTCCACTGCGCTCTCGCTCGTTCTCTCGACAATTACTGATTATCGACAATTTCTATCGCCCAGTAGATCGAATTTACTGCACGCAGCGAAGCTGTAGAACAGCCATGGAACCGTTCACCGTTTCATTTTGATGCCCCCTCTTATTTCACTGTGCTTCCTCCGTTGCTCTCTTTTCATCTCTGTATAACGTTGCACAGGTACGCACAAGGTCGACGGGCTAAAAGCTTTATGGAGAGTTTCTTGCCGATGATCCACGCAACGAGGTCCGGGTGGCCACTAGCCGAGGTACAGAGGAGAGAAGTACACACGATAATTAGATTTCACGAAATTAAGCTTGCGAAATAATAATTCCAGCAGGAAAACCTTATATTCCTCGTGCAAAACAATGTGTAAGATGTGAGCGCAAGGACGCCCGCATAATTAATATATGTTTAGTTAAGCTATGTTTTTTTTCTCTTTCTTAGATTAAACGCTTCTAGTATATCGCGACGTCTATTTCATAGCGTTGCCTGAAAATATTTTTTTAAAGAAATATCATTTGTTACATTCTGATAATTATTATCCAGAATCTTTAACATACGTACAATTTCACCAAACATGAAAGAGCTTAAAAGCGTAATAATGGTTAGTACTAAACAATAGTTTCATCGTTAAAAATTAATGCAATGAGTTATTATATTATTAAAGAAACGTACTTACGAACATATTACTTCCTTCAACAATTCTTCGAACAAGCAGAATTAATATACCTAATAACAAATTCCTCTAATGCATAAATAAAAAAATATTAAAATTTTTCTTGTTTTTTCAAGAGGTTTAAGATTTCAATAATTATTGGTAGAAAATTTTTAGACAGTTACATTATCAAAAAAGTAATTTAAAATTTATTTTGTCGTAAAATAATGTTTTTTTTTCATGACTACTATAGTTACTATATCTTAAAACAGTTTTATTTTTGCCTAAAGTTATTGTACTTGATTATTTATCTCTTATATTATATATTATATATTGCAGTTATAAAATTTGTCATAAATCGAAAAATTTCAAAAATGTAAAAAAAATATTATTTTGAAACTGTTGAAACACTCAATTAAAAAATACCAGAAGCATAAATTTAAACTTAGAATAAAATACTTTAGTATTAATAGAGGCATAAATAAAATAATGTATTAAATTTTGTGAGTTCATATGTCGGTGACTATCAAACGTAATTGCTTAGGAGTATTTGAGATTTTTCATCTGACCTTGCTTTCGAATGGCTGAAGTTCATCGGGAAAAAATATAAGATTTAGATAATAGGAAATAATGCTGTTCGTTATTTACATTGCAAAATAATTTACTTTCGCGAATAAACCATAAAGAGCAAAAACTACTAAATTTTAATTCCACAAGAGTGGAGGGAAAAATTACATTAATGTAATACAAATAAAAACGTCCACTTAAAAAATTTCAATTATCCTATTAAATAAGAAATAAGACGATCAAAGGCACTTAAACGATGATGATAGGTCGACGAACTAGCGTATGTGAAAAATTTGCGAATTAGCACTCATAATCATAAAGCCCGTTACATTCAAAATTTTCAAACAATTTTGCCTCTAAGCTTTAGCCTGCTTCGCAATATCTTATAAACGATAAAACACGTACAGAGTCGCTCAAAGAAAAGGGTACCCAAAGCTCGTTAAAAAAAGCCCCCTCCTCATTAAGGACAAACGAGTTTCGTGCCACAGCGGCTTTGCGTAAAATATTCTTAAGCCGCGACTGTACGGCAATATTGAAATAACGCTGAATTACGCACGTCTTATACTATAAACCTAAACCGCAAGAATCTTGTAGAGAGCGCAGACGCGATTTTGCGGGGATACCACTCATGATTAGACTCTGCCTCTCCTCTTCTCCGTCTCATACTCACTCATTCTTGAAAATCAAACAAAATCTTCTTCCTGCCCCAAGGACTATCGACCGAACAATGCACCTACCTCCGTGGTTTAGCGTTACGTAGCACTGCAAATTTATACTTTATTAATCGCTCAGAGGTCCGATATAACGCCATTGATTTTCTATCGCGTACGCCGAAGTCGAAAGTCGCACAGTGCCGCTCGACTCCGTAAATACGATATAATAGCTATGGCTCTTCTCCTTCACTTTATTCCTCCCTTCCTTCCCTCTCGCTCCTTCTCTCTTTTTCTTTCCTTCCTTCATCTTCTTTGGCAAACTGTGTGTCTCTCTCTTTCTCTCTCTCTCTCGGCCGCTCTAAGCGCTGCGCATGAAGTAATCGGTGCAAGAGTCGCGCAAGCTTAATACAGGGCAATATAAAATGGGCGCATAAACACGATGTTATCGCGGGGTTGAAGGAGGTTCTGCGTAATCTATCCAATTATCGTTCCGATCGAGAGAGTCTCGATGTGCTGCTCTTCGCAGACGTTCTCTCTTTCTCTCTCTCTCTCTCTCTCTCTCTCTCTCTCTCCCTCTCTTTCACTCACTCCTTCTTTAAGCACTAAGCTGTTCTTCGTTCGTTAGGAGTTACTCGACTTACAAACATCAGTCGAACACGTATAGGCGTGAAAGATAGTGAATTAGTGTACGTACTTTTATTTCATAAACTATTTGTATACCCTAGCCAGGTGCGCCTTTAATCTGCTCACGAGCTTTATCCGAAATTTAATGTACGGCTCTGAGTATGCACTTCATTTCAAAGTATGATTTCACATTTCGCCAATCTCGGTCAAGATACCTAAACGAGATGATAGGCCGTAAAAAATGCTTACATGCCAAATGTACTTATGAAATATACAATTTATCGCATTGTACTCATCTCAACGTTTTAAATTAACATTTAGAATGAAAGTAATACCTCTTTCTTACTCATGCATTTAACTATAAGTGATTCTATTGTAAAATCCCTTTAAAGTCATGCATTGTACAAAAATTTACGTGTCGAAAGAAAATTAAATTAGTAAGTAAATGTTCATGATATTGGCTTTCATGCAATATAAATCTTATTTTTGTTTTACTATTAACATTTTCATTTTGCCTCGGAATGTAAATATTTAATGTTTGTTATGGCTGATTAAAATAATAGATTAAAAATGTGGTTAATGTACGTGTGCATCAATGTACAAGTATAAACGATGTTTTAAGCAATTTGCACTGAGGTGAATTGTATCATATATAATATAAATATATTTTATAATTGAATTGAAATCTGTTTCGGATTTGAAAAGCTATTTATTGTACGACCAAAACAAAATATAATATTTCAAAAGCTTTTAAACTAAATTGGCAAACTTTCTCACAAATAACCATAGCAAGTGATTATTGGCAGCGACAGAAGTCCTTATAAGTTATATTTATTAATTTTCACGATGGGTAAGTAAAAAATAGCTAAAGCGGTAAGATAGTAATAATCTTGTCGGCTGCAAATAAAATAATGTTGAAGTATAGAAACCTATATCATATTCCCGTACGATTATTAAATATTGACCTCCGACCAAGGACGAAAAAGAAGTAAATAAATGAACGAAAGATTTTGCAGACAATTAAAAATCGTAAAAGTTAGTAATCGCATCGTCGAAATGTCGCCTTATGTAATGACGGTCCCCCGAAAATGGAAATAAACGAGAAATGATGGGCCACCAATCTACATCATCCATCATCCAATCTCAGCTCAATTTTGTTATTGTTTTTACACAATACTGATTTTTTTCCTGTATAGGACATCGATTCGCTCAAACTATTCCGGATCTTCTACAATAAATTTATGGTAAAGGCCATTTTCTACTTCGAGGATTAATTATCAGATGGAATCACTTTTAACGACACTGACAAGAGTTTGACAGGCTTTGGATAGTGGGTCGATCCGATTGCCGACATTTTTATCGGTTTATGTTTATGTTAACGTGAAAGTTGCTACCCTGAATCATTGTGATGTAGATTTCTTGCAGAGAAATCCTAAATAATACGCGTGGAAACTAGGACAGCATCGGGCCTGTAAAAATTTTACAGATCCATATACCAATAATAAACACGTAGTATTGTGACAGACTACCAAGGTATAAACTGCCCGCGTCATAATTCTCAAGCTCTCGTGCAATAATAAGAACGTGGTCAAAATCGAAAAAGAATCGGCCCGATACAAGTTGCTAGCATGAAGTATGCAAAAGTATGTAACTATCATTGGTTGTTAACTGGTTGGTAGGGAGCCCTCCAGATGCTGCCAGTCGTAAATAAAGAAGAAATCACCAGTGACCTCGCGAGCGCATTTAGGTGCTTATCAACCTGTCGAAGCTATTTTAAGCAACAGATGCCTCGAGGCTGTGGATTGCGATCTCACCGCCGGAGTGAGAGCACAGCCTCGTCCTCCAGAATACTCCCTTTGTCGGGATTACCTTTCACCTTTTGCCTTGTCTCGCTTTTTCTTTTACTTCGCTTCCATGGCTTTGACTCTGGCTCCCATTAATTTTTCTTATTCCAAGGAACGGATGGGAAGATATGGAGGCAACTTCAGTCCTCTATTGATGATGATTCCTCGTTGCTCTGTATTCTTCTTCGTTACCGATAATTTTATAGCCCTCCTCCATCTTCCTCATTCGCCCGTGTTTCTTTCATATTTTGGCACGCTCATGCTGCAAATGTTGCTGCCCCTCATACTTTAAGCTTTTCAAGTCAGCTAATTCACGAGACTGTTACAGAAAGATAACTACTCCCTTCTATTTGAGCAGCTTCCATACAATGCCTACTTTAATGATTCACATTATAATTGCGTAATCGAACAGACTTCCTTATTATTGGAATAAAGCTAATTTTCTTAACAACATGAAGAAATAAAACCAAAAAAATGTGATAAAATTTTACGTTTGACCATATGCCATGATCAAATGACAATGACAGGATCAAAAACATTTATGGAAGTCATTTTCTAATTCTCAATAAAATAAATATATTGCTTTATGGTGCTTTTTTAAGCTAGACAATAAGCTAACGATATATTTGTAAAATTAAGAAATAGACCGGATAATTATGTCTTAAAATTGAATTAATGCATATGAATACCATTGAATATTAATGTATCTCATCGGTCTTGATCTTCCAAAGGGTTTGTATTCGTAATTTTTTGTTAGAATAACTGGTCCATCAATCCTAAGGTGCTTGTGAGAAATGTGGAGATCTCAAAGATTACGACGCAATGTAAGGGGACAAATCTATCCAATACACAGATCAAGTCATTAAAAAGAAAAACTTGGAGTGTAAGAGTCTGAACTCGGATAACTATAATACAGTAAGAAAAGTTAGAACGATATGCCCAAGTAGCAAGTAGGTGAGTACTGTAATTTTTAGAGTAGAAAATGAATGACTGGGATCACCTTTAGTAGAATTAAAAATTGAGTCAAGTTGGCCTTTAGCGTGGCAATATAATCTCAAGAAATTAACAAAGAAATATTTAAATATATATGGTATAACGGTAATAGCTCAAGATTGATAGGCCAATTTTTTTACTAAAGTCTAATAGCACAAGAGCTTGAGGTGAGAAAAGTAAGCGCTAGGAGACAAGCAGGAGATAAACTTTTTTGTGGTGGAAGTCCAAAACCAAAGATGAACAATACTCTCGACGGGGAGACTTTAACGTGAATTGACTGATATCGCCTAGTAGTTGAAAGTAGTGACTACCTCGTCAGTCACGTGAGGAGTGACCATACCCTTACCGCTTCACTTCAATGGTAATGAAACAGTTGCGGGGCATTGAAAAAGTTCCCTAATATATATGATAATATAATTTTATATTTCGTGTAAAAGAAGTTCGTCGTTTAGTTCAACCTTATTTTCATCGCATCCATTTTCATATCCCATTTTGATCCTAAAGCCTTGTGCGTAAATAATTGCTTTATCATTTAACGTTAGTTTTTTTCAAGAAAAAATTTGTTTTTTAATTACATGTTTTTATATCTTTAAAAGAGATTTTGATATTAGAATTATGGAATTTATTCATTCAGCGATTGTTTCAAATATCATGGACATAATTATCAGTTTTGATAATTTGAGCTAGATCTGAATAGGTTGAGTGTATAACAGCTAATTAATAGAACGTACTAATTGCCATAAATATAGACCATTCATTACCATGTAATGGATGTTGATATTTAAAATTTTCGAATTCACTTGTCAATTTTTCAATCTCTGCGAATGTCGCATAATGATGAGTTCGAAATCACATTAAAATTTAACATGTCTCATTACTCTCATTATTATCATTTGAATTTCAACTTTAAGCACAATATATATATATATATATATATATATATATATATATTATATAATATTTAATGGTAATATATAATAACCTACATTATTTCATATTGCGGGTCATGTTATTAATGGAAACAAAACGTTGAAAGAAAACATTAGCATCTTATTTTAAAGGCCTACACTATCTATGAATAAGTGAATGTATCAATGAAAGCAAATAGGATAACTTCACAGTCTTATTTTACATACTGTCTACCTACTTTAGTTATACTCGTAAATTTTTTACTGTAGCTACCTACTGGAATGTAAGCATACTAGACCTACAGACACCCTTTATTTTTCATCTTTTTGTATTTATAATCAATTGTTATCCTTCCATGTTTCATATACAAAAAAAAAACTTTTTTTTCTTTTCAAAAATTCTTATAATTAGCTATTTGCGCAATTTTCCTCCCCTTGTATAAACTGTTTTTTAATTATTACTAATGTAGCACTTACATGATTCAGCTTTTTTAATAATTATTGGCCAACTATCAACAAAATCCCACTAGTATTCTCGTAATTCTAATTTTTGAATTGTTTT
Source organism: Kradibia gibbosae (assembly GCA_018907135.1). Classification (NCBI taxonomy): domain Eukaryota; kingdom Metazoa; phylum Arthropoda; class Insecta; order Hymenoptera; family Agaonidae; genus Kradibia; species Kradibia gibbosae. Next base: position 26,822,342 of record JACCHX010000001.1, read on the forward strand.
AAATTTCTATGTATCTATTAATAATTGTCAATTTAAGCCTTTATATTGAAAGCTGTGTATTGTAATAATGATGTTCCATTTTTAATTGTTAATTTTAAGTCTAATAACCGACATTTCGAGTTTATAAACACAATTTGAAATCGAATCAATTTTAATTGATTCTTTAAATTAAGTATCCATTATTAGTTAATCCAATTTCAAATTCCGATTAATCGCCATGACTTTATAATGTCAAAAATGCACAAATGCCATAATCTTACCTTTAGGTTGAATCCTATAAAGTTTTATATTTGTAATTTGTTAACGATCAGGTGAAATGTTTTTTTGTATTAAATATCCAAGCAGAGGTAAAATAATCTAAAATAGGTAAGAAATTAAACTTACTCTCATTTTTTACTCTCTTCCTTTAGCTTTCTAGTTAATGTCATCCTTTTTCATTGTTCTAGGCTATACCTTTGCTTTATTGTAAAACTTTGAAATTTAGATGCTCTTTTTATAGTTTTATAAAATCATATCACAAAGATTATTGAAATTGGCGAATTTTTGGTTAAATTCTATAATTTTTTCCCGATTTTTTATTTTATATAATATTTGCATAAAACCATAAAAAATTACGTTACTTCTCTCTCTCTCTCTCTCTCTCTCTCACTCTTATTTAAACATGAATCGTTCTTCGTTTTTTCTTATTAAACCTTACATCACCTTCTATTCAATGCCTGGTTTAGCGATTTATATTTAGTTACAGTGTAACCCTCGTTTTATAAGAGTATCGATCATTTTATTAAAATGAAAAATAACTAATTCTGAATAATGTGTTATATAATTAATTTTTCATAATATGAATAATAGAGTTCCCCAGAACAAAAAAAGCTACTTAAATTATACATAGATTGACGGTATATTTACAATGGACACTTTAATAGAGCAGTTACAAAATTATATAATTCCATTTAAATTGCGACGACGATGACCGTCACTGAATATTCAACCATCAAGGAACACCCCTTTAAGGTGGCGAGGACATAAGAGAGAAAGCTAGAACGAGACATGCTACGGAGTGCTACTGAGAAACAGAATGAGAGAAAACGTATAATGCGCGAGTATAGGTATGACTGAGGAATCATGAAACTCGAAGCTAGTAAAATTTAAGGCACAGTTATTGGTGGGCTAATTAGTGTATATAAGTGAAGAAGGGTGCACGAGTAGCCAACGCGTAAGAATGAGGGAGAGAGTAAGACTCGAGTGGCCGCATGAGTTTAAGTAGTGCGAACTACGCGTAGTCTGGAGAGATAAACGAAGGGATTGTAGGCATGAGCATGTGTATAGTGTATCAGCGTAGTGACAGAGCAGGGGAAAACTGAGGCACGAAGTAAACGAGGCGTGAAAAATCGGGTGCACGAGTCCCATTGACCCGACCGCAGCCACAAGGTGCACAGACGGATGAATTTCTGCACACCTCGAGTAACAAAAACCGTGCAATTTCGGCAATTCTTGGCTGTTACGGACAGTACTCCGGCTCTTTGCAGTTGTTCACCTCAACCCTTAGGGTCGTATTCTTAGTCCTATACTCAGCCCTCCAGCTTGGCGCAGCTGTTCTGCCTAGCCATGCTGATTTAGGACTTGGTTAAAACTCAAACGGAGTTTGGTAGTCTGTACTTCGAGACGAAGCTCTTTGGCTAGCCTTCCGTTTCGGCTACGCTTTTCGATTGATCTCCCTGTACCCAAGTCGTTTAGCTAACCAGAATTGTATTCTGTATTTTTTTGCCATACATCAATATAAAAGTACCGAACTTGGCGCCGGTTGTTAGGAACCTGTTGTTTTAAAAATCTCGTTAGTTTGTCCGCTTAATTTTGAGCTGTTGCTTAGTATTTAAGTGTTGCAGTTGTCTGAAATTACATATCCTTCCCCGACTCCTGCCTTTTTATAAACTGCAATAAGTTAAGCTGTATCCTTCATGAAATAAAGAATCCTAATTTCCTTCCTTAAAACTTAGGCTAAGAGAATAAAACTGCGACTCTCGTTTCCTCGTTTTAGTTATGAAACGTATCATTTTGTATGTTATAGTTAAGGTCCATATTTCTTATATTAGTTTGTAAGCCATTTCTGTTCTGTAAATATTATGTTTCGTTTAATTATAAGTCTCGTCGGTAAAAATAAATAACGTCGTGAATACAACCAAACCAAACCGTTTTGTTTTATTTTTATTCGCAAACTCACTGACAGACTGAACCAAAGCTATTTTTAAAGTAATGCAATTTCTAACATCTCGTCCATCGTCCAGAAATAATTTAGCAGGCACATTTGTATTTTCAAGTAATGTCTTTCCTTAATAAAATAGTTTTACCCTTGTTTAGCGATATAAGTTTGATTTGAATAGGTCTTACAGAGGGGGGTGTCATTGTTACAGAATAATTATTTTTAAACTATATAAATTCATATAACTTAAAAGGTTTTCTATCATTACTCATGGTGTAAGAAATATAATGACATAAATTCTTAAGTTGTATTCATAAGGAGTTGTATTCATATATTCAATAATTAATTCAGTTTCACAATTTATCGAGCATTCAACTCCTACACTTAGAATAAGATTTAAAACCTTTTGTATTTTAAACAAATTCTCTTCTTTTTTCTCAATGTATACCTTTCTCCCTCTCTCTCTCTCTCTCCCTTGCGTATGTGGCATTTGATTTTATTTTGATAAGTTACTATTATTTCTTCCCCAACTATTTCAGATACTTTTTCATAGCATTGGAATTAATAAAGTTCTCAATTTTATTAACATTAAAACCTCAATTTTATGTATTTTATCTTGCATTTTTAAAAATCCTTGTTAAAATAAAAACTTTTCTATATATACTTCATAGTTTCATAATGCATGGTATCTTATTATTTACAATCAAAAATTTTTCATAATTCAAATTAGTACTCCTTTACTAAAACAATTCAAGGCTAAGAGATATAGGAAATGAAAAAAAATTATAAAATAGTAAAGAAAATTTACAAGGACAAATTAAAAAAACATTTTTAAACAATATTGATTTTGTAATATAAGCTTACAAATGGATCTCTTTGAAGGAATTATAATTCACACCGCTATCATTATTTCTAGATCTAAAAACAGATATTACAATTGCTTCAAATGAATCAAAGTATCATCTAACATTCAATTATTAGTATAGTCCTCGTGTCAATGACAGCTAATGCGAAAAAAAGATTGAATCTCCGTCCGTGTTGGCCTCTTGTAAATAAGCGAAATAACGTGTTTGTCATAATAGCGAGTTAATACACCGATAGATCGCAGTGACAGTAGAATTATGATTTAGCACACACAGCAATCAGATCCTTGTGCAGACCCTTCGCATATACTAGGCAAGTCGCAATTTTCTCTCCCTCTCTCTCTCTCTCTCTCTCTCTCTCTCTCTCTCTCTCTCTCTATCTCTCTCAACGAAATAAAGCATCAATAGGGTTCAAGCATGAAAGTGTCATTAGATCATTAAATGGAACCGGATAAAATGGAGTTTTGCGTTGTAGCATTTCAGGCCAAAGAAGAATCTCTTAATCTCAATATCCTGAACTCGTATTTTACTTTGTTGTTTTTATTCATTTTTTTCATGAGCGTACAATAATACTGCAGTAAAAACTTTTTTTTATCTATGAAGCCTTTGTTTGGCAAGTTTTTGTACACCAATCATTAAACTGTGAATTCTTAAAATATCATGATCTGATGAAATGAGCACAAAATTGCTTTACCCCTTTTGTCTGATTATAAACTATTCTTATATTACCATTTCCATATATTCCATATCCATATATTACACAACCTTGTGTTATATTTTTTATTACATATTTTAAATAAACATACAATTTTTAAAAAAATGAGGCTAAGAGAAAGTTCCAGATGTACTCGCGCATACTTATATTTATGTACACATACTATATGCACATACGAACAAGTGTTATATATACACAACAGATTACTTATTACTCAACTAAGCACGTAAGCATTTGTTTAAAATAATTACAATCAGAAAATGAAATTAAGGCAGATTTTACATACAAGCCAACTATTATGGGCTATATATAATTATTATAAAAACAGAATTTTTTTAAATTATGAAGTTAATATAAGCTGACATAACAGAAATACAGTTTTTATGCCTTACAATTTTCAAAAGCGAATGTCAAAATTAAATAAAAATACAAACAAATATATAAGTATTGAAACGTTATAATAATAAATTTCATCCTTTGCGTACTCAAAATCAATATTTGGTTTTCCTAAAAACTTTTCTAAATAAGTTTTCTAAATAAAGTGTAAGACTTTTATCTGCGTCTATAAGTTATACCATGCTCTTTTTTTTAAACATCTTTTTTAAAACACATCATCGTTTAATATCTCAATTTTTTACAACAATTAAAAATAAATTGTATAATAAAATTGACCTTTAGACTTTATAAATAATTTATATTATTTTCATAAGTATGAATAAGCTTCAAATATAATTGTATTAAATAATATAAAGTAAATGTTAATGTTAAAATATGAAAGTAATAAATATACAAATAATTATAAGAAAATGTAGAATCTCTACACTAATAGTGAAAAATTTATTCAATTTTTTAGAAATGGCATTATATCAGTGCACTCTCGCGACTGCAACCCGTACTTTTTATTCATAAAAATAAATCGCTTCTATTTTTATTCACTATGCGATGAACTCGTTACAAAAAAAGTTATATTTACTCATGTATTTTGAATCTAAGAAAAGAAATATAGAAAAAAGGTGTTTTAAGAAACTGAAATTATTAGATAGTTTGGCCACAATTCATTATATTTGAAAATTCAAAATTTGTAAATAAAAAAAAGTATTAGTAAACAAAATGAAAAAATTCTTACAATTTATACCTCGTTTAAACTATTATAAATTGTAAATTTTTAGCTGACATTGCATTTACTTATATTTATTCATCAATACGATCACATATACCATTTAATAACAAATTCTTTTCAATCGTTGCTTTGGTCCGACTGTAAGTTGAAATCGGTTTTGTATTTGTCAAGTACGTGATGCGTCGAACACATCAGTCATATATGGAAACCGATACATTAAAGTGCTGAAGAAAAAAAAGAAAAAAACTATGAGCACGTCTAGTAACTTAATGGTATTTTCTTTTGTTCATTTGTATGTATGAGATATTCATACATACAAAGCATTCAATTCATATGAGTATCAAGACTAAGCGGGATTTAGAAGATCATAAGTAAATTGAATAACACATTCGTTGTCACACATGAGGTCAATTATTTTGGTAGATTATTGTCAAGGGGAAACGATAAAAGAGTTGTCGAATAACGTTGTCTTTTCGTGTGTCTTCTTCATTAGAGAGTTGGTTCAAGCATCAGTTGTAGGGCGTTAAAAAACGAGATGCGTCGATTAGAGGAGCATTCCTTTTATTAAAATCTATTGTTCTAAAAGGCTTGTTTCGGTAAAAATTTTCAATCCGGCACACAAGTCACTGCGCATTTTTAAGGTAAAATCGCGCCTTCGCCTCACTATCTCAGTTACGGAAAATTCCGATTGAAAGGCTGGAACCCATACTGCTATGGTTTCCGGATGAGCTGTCGCGGGGTAATTTCAGCGTTCATTCATGAAACACGATTATAATTCGGGTCTAGTCTCCGTGAGCCCAGACCAAGGTTGCGAGTCCCCCCTGAGAAGTCGTGTCAATTTGGCGTTTTCCCTTGTGGAGGGGGAGTACTCTCTCGGGCGGGGGAGTCTGGTTTTAGCGACCTTCGAACGGTGAAGCAGTGAGCGTATTGCAATCGTCCGATACACATTAGAATTGGTGAACGTGGAGCAAGCGCACGACAGGGCTACACTCGGGAGAGCGAGGAGAGCCCTCGTGTACGCCTTCCTTGATTCGCGGTGTGCCGATAACGTTGACTAGGTCGCTCTCCTCTCGACACCGGCGTCATTGGCAATTCCAGGACTACGCATGTGCTGCTACTAAAGATTCTACTCCAGCTGACAGGAGAGCCTCGCTTCAAAAGCCGGAGGCTGCGAGCTCTCTCTCTCTTTCTCAGGCTGAAAACTCTCGCTTCTCTGCACCATTACAAGCGTTGACGTGAAATTCGCGCTTGGTGCTCTCTTACGTTAACGAACAAAGTGCACTCGCGTAGATATTAAATTTGCTTATTCTACAGTGTACGCAGATTTTATCCTCTTCACGCTAGAGGAGGTTTTTTATGCCTTCGAGGTCGGTCAAACTCTATAATCATTAATGATTCCCTTAAGTTTATTAAACGTTCAATAGTTTTTATTAATTTTAGCCTCTGTAAAAGATCCCCTCTCCCACCAAAACTTCCCACTCTTTAGTAAAGTGACTTCCTATAAAATTGATAAATCATTAAAGATAAATTGTATTTCGTTAATTTCATAAATTCGTCATAATATAGATACAGAAATTATTATCAATTGTTATTAATTATTTACGAAAAAATAATCTGCCCAATCCCCACGTGTACTTATCAAGTTATAAAAATGCATTTGCAATTTTAGGAATAAATTATTTTTTAGAACTGTCTCCATATTCCGCAGGAAATTTTGAAACAAAAATCTTTGAATGATAATTAAACATTTTTTATATAACTTTCGCGAGTATTAGGATCGTCGTTGTTACAACGATTAAATTCATAAGAACAAGATATTTTTTATACGTTTACAATGTAAATTTAGAAGGTAATTAGCTTAAAAAATATCGATTCCCTTACAAATATTTCTCAAAAAACCGATTAAAACAAATACATCCGATTTTGAAATGTGATCGTGTAGTAAATACTGAATATTTGCCAGGTAATCGGCTATGAGTATTATCACTTTTACCTTATTTATAAGTTCACTTCGTGCTATAAACTTATGAGGAGGACGAAGAGCCATAAACTGCAAGGAGAAAGCTCGTTAAATCAGAATAAATTCACAATTTTCTTATCTAACGACCGAATTTCGCTTTATGAAGCCTTAGGCAATTAACAGTAGGCTATTTTACATTTAACAAATCAGAGCCTCGACCTATTTTATTATCTCTCGTTAATATTTCGTAGGGCTATCGATATTGCAAAGCGTTTTTATGTGGCTAGTTCGGACAAATTGGGAGATATGTAGAGAAGAAGTGACAAAAATACATGAGTGCGTCGATATCGTGTAGAACCTTAGAGAAGGATAAAATTTACACATCGTGCTTGGAGGTATATGATGTATTCCCATAATTGGGCAGCACCATTCAATTTATGTAGATCCTTGGAACTAGGAGGCAGCTAATTTCAATTTCGTACACGCTAATACTTTACAAATTTCTGGCAGCACCGACACACATCGACGACTTTTCGTTAATTATATTCACGTACTCTCTTACATCGCATTTTTTTTAAAAATAGGATTTTAATTTACCATAAATATTGCTTGCCTTAGGTGAAGGCGAAACATTACTCAGGGTTGTTAAATGCGAGGAGGAAAAAGAATGGATCTGCGAAGGTGGAAGGCATTAATTGAGGACAAGCCAGTACTGACATTCAAAACCCCAAATGAAGACAAATTGATCTCGCTAACCACTGAAACAATTGTGAAACTAGCAACGGGATCTGATACTCTGTAGAACTATGAGCCTTGACATTAGCCTAGAGTTGTTTCTTTTCATTGTCAACTCCAGGTGTATTCGTGACACTGCAATCTTATATCTGGTCCAAAATGTAAAAGATGCGCACTTCGAGATCGAATTTGCGATGTTTTGGACCTGACGTAACTTTCTCAATGAATCTGGTCATCCTTAACCCGCGCACAAGGAACCAGACGATTGATCGAAACAATAAAAATCAGATAAGAAAGTTCTTGGTATCGCTGTAGGTAACTTTAAGAATATTTTGCATGCAGTGGAAGGAACTTTTCAACACTGCACCTTTTTAAAACTTTATAAATAAAACATCAAATTACAATTAATTGTATGTGTTTTATATTCCATTCGCCAAGCTTCCTTTTTCCCCGAATTTATCCACCCTCATTACTTTTCATGTAATGATTAACAACTAATCACTATAATAATTAATAAAAAGAAATGTACCCTAAGAAAAAGATGGTTCGTAATATTCTACCTACTATATTTAAACCACTTCTCATTACAATTTTCATTTGAATTATTAATGATTATTCTACAGGCAAAAACTATACAGCCTTCTGTCTTTCAAATCGCCTTTAACTATTTAAAAAAAATGACTCATATTTATTTGAGTATGTGCGTCATACTAGATTTCTTATTGAGTAAATTGAGTAAAATGATGTAAGTTTAAATTACAATTTCTCGATTGATAATTATTCTCTTAATTTTTGGGCTCACGCATGCATCTTAGCGATTTCTTCACTTGAAAGCACATAATTTGAAGAAAAAAATTTTAAATCTTTTTGATTTTCATGTAAATAGTTATTCTTTATGCTTTGTAAATAAAGTGTTCGTGATGACTAACGCAATTTTAAAATTAAATTACAATTATCTTCACACTTAAATAATCACAGAATAAACTTTATGTAAGATTTCTGTAGGTCTTCCCATAATTTTTATTATTTATATAAAAAAGAAGTATGAAAAGAGATTAAAAAAATTTTAGAGCAAGAAAAAAAAATAAGAAAGAAGTCATCCAAAAATAACAGGCATCTCATAATGGTTTTTATTACGATATAACTCTTTAAAATTAATAGGTAAAGCATAAAAATTAATTTTGATACTTAAAATAAAAACAATATTGAAAAACCTCCTATTAATATTTACCTAAAAAGTAATTACAATTTAATAATTTTCTTACAACTTTCACAAGTAGCCAACCATCTGCTTCTATGAACACTTTATTACTAAACTGACAAAAAATTTTTATATAATTCTTTTTATATTAATCTTTTTTTAAGTAAATAAACGTCTTTCTTTTGATTACGTTCCATAAATTTTTATTATCATTTTGACCCATTTAAAGTATATCATTATAAATTAATATTTTTTCTTTTTATTTTTTATTAATTTTAAAAAAATACTCCCTTTTCCTTGTATCTTTCTTAATAAATAATTCAGTTATGCATTACCACAAAAAATTTGATTGTCACTATACAGGTAAACTCACCCATGAATTCAAATATTTAACTTTGTGCTGTTACAAAAACCGTCAGCCTAAAGTTCTATACAAGGCGTAGTTAACTTCTTTTGATAGAAATTGAAAAAATTTATTTCACGATATTTACGCAAAAAGCATTAAACCAATTTTCTAATTCAAAAAAATTAATAAGAGTTAAATTGGTGACATCATCATAATTCATTCATTTACAATATTGAACCCACTGAGTATTGAACGTGGATAAGTTTTAACGAAACTATCATTCCAATTTAACGATATTTCTGTGAGAGAGGTAAAATGTTGCCAAATATAAAACGCAACAATTTAAGAAAACGAAATCCTTAAAACTGTCCTAATTACATTTCTCCCATCTTATCTGGCAACGCTCGAAAATCTTTTTAAATTACCTCGCTCGATATTCTTTCGCAACCCACCCTACTCCATCACCTCTGCGCTACCATCAATTTAAAATCTGAAATTTGAAAGTATTCCGAAGACTATCATTCCGCCTTTGATCCTTGTTTCGCATCTATAGTCTCATTTCGGCATATATTAGAGGAACGAAGCAGAGCAATACCACCTGGATGAAAAACGAGTACCACTCGTTTGCGATCCAAAACAATATCTACCAATTTTTCTCCTATCGACTCATGAGGAATTCAACCGATTTCTCGGAAGGAGGTGTAGAGAGTATCAAGTTTGGAAAACTATTGTTTCAAAATGCCTTAAGGCATAGCTTATTTCATAGGAGTCGTGGAGATTTATGCTAAGATCGAAAAAATGAAGGTGCATTATATTTGCATTTTGCCTGTCACCGGGTATCAAATTATATGCATAATTTATTATATTTAGCTGTATGAGCCTATATTATACTGCTATAGAATTTTTAAAGTTGTGCGCATTATTTATAAACGATTATAAAACATACTCTTACTTACAGAATTAAAAGTGATAAGTGATTAATTTCTTTAAAATTGTTCTGTATCTCCAAAATTGTGGAAGTAAATTTTTGTTGGTCACATTTTTTACCTTTCGAATATTTTATTAATTATGCTTTTATATCATTAAAAATTAAATGTAACCTTAGCAAAGTTGTTAAACATAAATCTGAAAATAATATGATGATCATAATAAGACTTTCAGGAACGAGAATAATACTAAATTTATACTTACATACATTATTTATTAATTATTTATTATTTTGTAAATTTTTTAATTCAAAATCAACTTTAAAAAATTAAAACTTGCTATAATTGTTGGAATTAAAAATGTAGGTATAACTAAAAAAGCTTTTTTCTATCACATAATTATTTTTAATTTCATTTCAATTAACTAATCTGATTCAACTAATCGAAGCATCATCAAAATTCCAGTCAATTCCAATCAATACATAATTATACCTTTGATTACGAATAACTTGAACATTTATTCTTTTTTCTAAAGATAATTTATGTTCTTCTAAAATTAAAAAAAATTTTTTGGTGATATAAGAATATAATTAAATAATGAATGTTACTTTATAAGCATTTCAATCAAAGTTTTTTAATACGTTATTAATATAGTATTTTTAATACGATATAATGCGGTAGAAGAGGGGCAGATTAAATTAATTTAACTACGGTATATTTTTATATAGAAACAACTTATTCTCGTAAGAAAACAAAGAATAATTATCTTTAATTGTAATAAAAAAAATAGCTAACAACTTACAAAGAGATTTTAAAGTATGTAACCCGTACGTGCAAACATTATAAATATTTTACGATGTTTGCATCATTAAAAGAAAATTGTCTTTCTTTAAAACTTAAACTTTTCTCAATATGTCGGAGGAAACTACGTTTTCGAGAACTAATATTAATTTTATGGTACGTCATTAAACATCTTTTTAATATCCTAGAAATAATAATCGATTTACAAGATAAAGAAAAATGGTTTCAATATACGTATTTAATGTCCTTTATCATATTCCCTTTTCCCTTCTTACAACTTTTTAACACATGATTCGCTAAGATCTTGATTGTTTATTGATACTTCATTATAAAATAAATTTAAAAGGTTCAAAATTATTTTTATGAAAAACTATTAATATTGAAAGTTTAGCTTTTTCCAGCATTTCTACGAATGTTTTTTCCCCGTTGGCATGTGTCTGAGTGCATATACGATAGCGCGTTTCCAAGAGAAAACATCGTATGTATTCTTCGTTAGTATGCAGCTCGTTCGCATGTAACTGGCTTCAGAAGAGGAGTACCGCTAGCACCCTTTGACCTCGCTGTTACCACGAGCAATAGAGAGAGAGAGAGAGAGAGAGAGAGAGAGAGAGAGAGAACCTAGCATCACTGTGAACGCGAAGAGAGGCCGTCTTTAAATTGTATTCTAGCGACTACGGGGATTGGCTTCGTGGGGACCAGTAATTTTGCTCTCTCAAGTTACGACTTCCTGGTGCTTTAGCTTCCCTATAATGACGATCTAGATCATAACTTAAATCATGCAATATCGAGATCTAATATCAAATGCCCTTTTGTCATTAAGCCTCACTTAGGAAAAGAATATATACCTATACTGTGTGTCAATTTTGTTTACCTTATTCAACGGAAGGAACTGACTTTCTACTTCCGTTTTTCTTTCAAACTCCTTTTACGGATTCGGATAATCGATAGGTCCATGACTCATGGAAAGTAGTAAATCCATGACTAAGAGAACATTCAAATTTTATATCTTTTTACGCTTTCATGCATTATTCATTTGCCAATGCACCAATATTAGTGAAAATGACCTATTTTACTATTGATGTGGGATAAATTATTTATCACCGATACAATGCACGACTTTTGATATACTCAAATAATATTAACTTTCAATAATCCTCAAATACCAACTCTTAAATCACAAACGTATAGCTTTTATTTTAGTATAAATAAAATTACTAACGTAAAAATAACTCTGTATGGGCTTATATTTTAAAGCAAAATTGCTTTTTTGTACATGGAAACCATTCAAATTCTCAAATTGTTTCATCCATGGAATAAATAATTTTGAAAAATGCCCAAAAAGCAAAAAATCTGTTAAATCCTTGTTGTTATTTTAAATATTCATAAGAGATTTTTCTTAAAATTGTTTTCCAGTCGACTAACAAAAGATGAAAATACTATTAAGGCGTAAAACGTATTTTAATTATGTAATATGCAGTAGAGAGTACAATATCATCCAACTATAATTCACTATAACTATATTCAATATTTTAAATAATGATAATACTATCGATTATTCACGTTGTTGTTGAGAAAACATTAAAAACTATAGATACCATAATTGCAATAATGCAGTTCTATAACAAAGAATAAAATTTGATCATAATAATAGAAATATCTTTAAAGACAAAACGAGTAATTCATGCCAGTTTCATATATTCGGGCATTATAAAATTATAACTTACAAATATTAAAATAAAATAAATTATAATAAATAAAAAAGATAATTTTTTTAATAGAAAATCAAAAAATGGAAAAATGTTATACCATCATTTTAAACTATTTTTGACTCGTATTTTACATTATTGTCCTTTTTTATGCGACAGATTTATTAAGCACTTTTTCTTGCGGGTCAATACTCTATATATGACAGCTTATCTTATTACCTCGATTGTATAGTTTCGTATTTTTTATCATACTTCATTTTTACGTTAACGATAAAGAAGTAGTTTATAACTACAATAGATTATGAACTCAGGGCATAATTAATAAATTTTTTTTTAATTAAGTAAAATAAGTTTTAAAATAAAAAGAAAAAATAATCACAAATTCTAAAATTGAAAAATTTCGAGACAAAGATAAAGTATCAGTGCAATCTATTATTTGCTGTTTGTGATTTGAAAATAACAATAGTTTTTTTAGAAATTTGTGAAACAGAATTTTAAAAAATCATTGAAAGACGAAACAAAGTATGCAAAATCTAATGACATTTGAAAAAGTGAATAATTAAGGAAATTAATAATAATAAATATTGAAAAAATCCATTCGATTTATTACTAATATCTCAAGTATGAAACGATACAAAAATTACACACAACATTTGGTAGGAAGTCTGATGTAAGTTTATGTGGTAAAGTTATCTTTTTTACAAAAACAATTTTACGATAGTAGCTGGCAAGTCAGTGAACGTGTTTTATATAATTTTTTTAAATTTATGAAGATGAAGAAATTATGAGATGGAAATTCTGAGCTCACATTCATAGTACGTGTTTTACTTGTATCAAAGTTTAACTCATTTCAATGTGTCTTTGGATTCCGCCGAAAAAAATCCGAATATTTTAATACAAGATCAATCGATCACGGAAGAATTATAAATTGATAATACAAATGATGTTTTAATTAATGCTCAGTTTTTGTGTTTAACTAAAAGAAATGAAAGAAAATATTAAATCAAATTTTTTTGATCCGTTTGATCGATCAAATCAATGAAAGTAGAAATCGATAGACGTATATAGGCTTCAACGATGCATTTTTATAAGAATTATCGATTGAAGATTTTAAAGCTTCAGATAAAGAAAATGTTTATTTCGTATATATAAACAATTCACGAATTCCATCATCATTAAAATTTGAATTTGGGCTTATAAATAAGGAAATATTGACATTGAGACTTTTATAAATTTAAATGGATTGAAGGTAAAATGTATCATGTGTTGTTTGTGCGGAAATTAAAACAAAATTTGTCTACCACATTCGGAAAATTACTTTTTCAATATTTCCTTATAGCCCTTTTTATAATTTACTTCCGCGAGTTCAGCAAGCCCAAGATTCACAACTTTGCGAACTAAATTTATACTTCAAGAAGTTTGCGAGTGTTGTGTATGTTGAAAACACGTAGCGTAAAAGAATAATTAGCATTCGTAGTCTCTAAAATTTCTGTTTTGTCCATCATTTTATTGATTACACGGTATTTTACAAATTTTTGTGCACTGCATATATACAAATCATTATAAGTTATAAGATTGTCTTACTTCTGTTTAAAAAAACTTATTATAACACGATATCGGTTTAAAGATTTATATGAAAAGGGGATATTATAAATTCTATTATCAATATAGCGTCACTGGATGATAAGTTTAGATGCTACGAAAAGAATTTTTGCACTTATAATTAGTTAATTCAAAAGAGTTTTTTAGAAAGCGTCAAAAAATTCCGTAGCGTAAAACAACACAACTTAGCAGGCGCTTAAGGTCCATAGATGGTACATAGTAGGGCTTGCATTTAGATTTGTTGAGTCACAGTCATGCATGTTTCTGCAGCATCACCTTAAAAAGGCAAAAAGGTTAGAAAAAGGCAAAAAGTCAACTTTACATAAAAGATTTAATGTAAAAGAGAAAAGAAAAAAAATAATTTTAAAATTAACTTTAAAGATAACTCTAATAAAACTTCAAGGTCGCTTATAGAGTGCAGGGGATATTTTTGCATTGTAATTAAGTGAGTAAATTAATTTTCTTACGTTCAATATCAATTATGGAAGTTATGAAAGTTTGGGGAAGATTCGGTTAAATGGCTAACTGTACGTATATGATTTGAATGTACAATAAATGGATGGCAGAGCTTCCGGTAAATGGAGGAAGGAGGATCGATTGAAGAACTCGATGAAGTCTTCGCGGCCCATATATTCCCAAGCTCCGCATTGGCTCGAGGACGGCGCCGGCGCCCCGATCTACGAGGCGCCTCATTTCCGTTCCACCCGTGGGGATTAAATTCGCGAGGGCGATCATCCTCGGATCGGAGGTGCCAACAATACACCCAGCGATGCCCCTCCCTCGCCGTGGCTCCAGTCTAATGTTCGGCGCAAGAGCCTTGGCCCTTAGCGGAGGATAAATTCCGTGGCACGCGCGTGGCTCGCGGCACAAATCAGGCTCGCGCCACTTTCGGGTGACACCATGTGGTAACTGGCCTTCGCATGGCCAGTCCTCTTGCAGCGCGTCCGTCAATTGCAGCGAAATGCCTTGGCCAATCTCGTGCCGACGTCACTTGGCCTGCTGCCACCGGTGCCCCGTATGTACGCCATTCTCTCAAAATGGCGTCATATCACTTATGCTAGAGCCACGCATTACCCACCCGATGCGCAGGAAGCTATAAACAATACCTCACCTTACAAATTTAACGTTACTTTTTTATTGTAATCTCTTATCTTTAGGCTGGAAAAGGGCGAGGATAACTCTTAATTATAAAGTTAAATTTTTTTTTTCTAATCGTGAAACTTGGTCAAACTTAATGAGTATTTTGACAAGTAACGCGGATTGTCATTCATAATTGCCAAATAAAAATTACACTATCTCGATGAACAAATCTTTTATTTTGAATTTATAATACATCATTGACAGTCTTAAAAAATTAAGAATCAACCTACAAATATAATTTAAAATTTATCAAAAAACGTTTTGCATAAATTTTTTATGTTTTATTTAAGTTCTATATCTGAAGGTATTTTTTAACATCATAATATACTGCAAAAACTTCAGTGTTATTTAACAAATTATAGATCAAATTTAGGTTAAAGGTTACTAAAGATTTTAGTAAACTGTTGAAAGAATATTAAAAAAAACTGGTCACTGGTTCGATATATGCAGATTAATCCACGAGGAATTTCCAGGATGGTTTAAAATAAAAAATTGCAATGTTCGCAAGGGCTCACATTATTTTACTACTATTAATAGATTTTTTTATACTAAGACTGAAACTAAGAAATTAAAGAAATCTTAAAATAACACGTAGACATGTACAGTACTTATTAAATATGTTCGTATAAAAAGCGATTGAAACTAGCTCCAAAATTCGCAATGCCAGAAAAGCAGGAGCTCCAAAGAGAATAGCGAACCCTCTTGTGAATACAAAATGTTTGGCTAAACTCGCACATACCGGAACAAGGCGAGTCTATAAGCTGTTACACTCAGCTGCATTCTTTTAATAACGAAGAATTCTGGTACAGTGGCTGCAAGTGCATTGGCATATCGAGTCGCATGTAATGTTCGGGGAAATATTCCTTGATTTCCAGATTCCACGCTCAGAAGTATCTCGGCATAACGGTGAGCTAACTACAACGTCCGCAGAGCGAGACGATGATGTGAATGCACGCGGCTCCTCCTTCGCCTTCTTACGAGGCGAATTACGGGGGAATTATTTATCGAGGATCGACGGTGTGGAAAACTGGCGTGGCGGGTATCAGCGAGGACGAGGAACAGTGGAGAGGGAATGAGTGGGAGCCGCGGCAACGACGCATATGGGACCACAAATCAAAACTGTCACTTTACCCGGCGTCCATTCCCACTGTGAATCACCGAGGAATTTTATGGAGATTCAATTTGCAATAACGCTGGTAAGTTTTTTCTTTTCGCCCATCTACCGCGCGTCGCCACAACTTTCCCACCGACGAATCACCCGCACATTTGTAAAAATAAAATGAAAACTTTACATAATAAGTTAACTATTTTACCTTGCGTACACGCAATATTTAATCTAAGTATTATTTGACTTGTTCTCATCATTGCTATCTAATTAAATTTTTAAATAAATTTTTGTTACTGGACATTATTTATATTTAAATGATTTTAAAATAACCTGCCAATACTTATGATTAAGAAATACAAAATACCATAATTTTTAAACCCCCCCGACACACTTTTTTCGCCTATACCTCCGCATTCATTGACTTATCAAATTTCTGAATTTAAATACAAACTATTAAATACGTAATATATTTTTTAAAAAAAGTCGCACTATCAAAGTTAATCAAGCGTTATAATATTGCAAATTTAACACTTGCAAAACTTTTACATAAAACTTCAATAGATTTATTTTTAAAAAAATTTAACTTCTATAATAGTTAATTAAAAAAATATTATTATCACCATCAGTGAATGACTTTAAAGGCATAACTTATGTAACAATTAATTTTTTATACATAGCCTATAACAAATCTCAGTCAAAGGATAATGTGACATAAAAAATAGACAATGTAAATTACTATAACATTCAAAATTATTGAAAATATGAATAACAGTAAAAAAATACGTCATGCAATGACCTTTTTACCATCAGAAACTGGAAGCCCAAATAAATAATATCTAAAAAGTAACGAGCAAATTAATTTTATAAGAAAAAAAGAAGGTTCGGTGTATAGTGGAAAACTGCCCAAGTTGTTTTAAAGTATTAGGGATCGTTGAAATCCATGTAAATACAAACATACCATAAGACGATGTTTTAGCACAGACAAAAACGAGTGAAGTTGATACTTAAAGTATTTTAACTTTCAGACGATATAAGAACTTCAATATCGGCTGACTATCAGCAGACATCGAAAAATTTTAATTTCTTTAGTTAGGACTACAGTGGCAGTGTCTCTCTTATAAAGTACGCATAATTGAATTTAGCCGCAGTAACCAATCTCCAGGTGCAACGCTTGCGCTCTCTTCATTAATTCAAATTTCGTTCTTGCGTAAAGAAATGTTCTCGAAAAGACGTAGCAGCGATGCATTCTGAGCATAAGGCATTAGTGCACACGTGTACATGCGCAAGTGTGCGTGCATTGAGGAGAGAAATAGAGAAAGAAAAGTTGATGAGCGCAAGGCTCAGGAAAATGGATGTCGATGGAAAGAGAAACGACGATAGAGAGAAAAACTTTGATGAATTAACGAGCATCCAATGGTAGACATTGTCGTGGGACTGTTTGGTAGATACGTCGATCGGGAATTTCTCCTCTGAAGCATGATCACTAGGTCTTTTCGAGAAGCAAATTCTGCAGAAATCGAGGAGAAAAAACGATGGGAGAAAATGAGCAAGCGACATGCGCACAACATTTGGGTCAGGAATTCGGTGAATCACCGATAACCAAATAGATAGAACCATATGTGTGCATTGAGATGGCTTAAGAAAATTACACTTTACAAACAAACTTCTGTAATCTTTTCCCACGTGTATAATTGCGAACTTCCTTGCGCCAAATATTATAATTTCAGGTATTTTCATCCGAATTTCAACCTCATATTCATGAAGAATCTTAATCGCGAGGTGTTTCTTCTTATTTATGGTAAGTGTTTTTCCAAATTTTTATTTTGTCGATATAAGCATAACTGCTAAATATGACTGGCTCTTAAATAACATATTATTTTAATTTTAATATTTTAAAGCTAAACTTATTGCCGATATGAGTGAATGTTTGCTTCAGCTTTCATAATTTATTTCGCCTATTAAATTTTAATTTTCCAGTCGTTTTTAAATTTCGAACGCTATTAGAAAATATTATTAAAGTCTTCGGAAAATAATTATAGATAGACTGATTTTAACAAATTTACAATATAAAAGATTTTTTCGTGTATATTACGCAGTATATTACACTTAATAGAAATTTAAAGTTTTTATAGTTTCTTGAAATAAAAAATATGAATTAAAATTCATTTTTAACGTAAACTACCTTTTAAATAAACACAGTTTTTTAATCTAATATCTGAATTGATATGATTTAATAATGTTTTTGTAAAAAACAAAGAGTACTGATCTAAGTGAAGTATTCTAAACTAAAAATTTAAAAAATTAAGAAGTAATTAAAGTGGACATCGAGTAGAGATTAGTCCAACCTTTTACAAAATTATGGAAATATTTACCAGCACAATAAAAGGGAGTGAAAAGTAGTTATGCTTAGTATCATGGAGATGGATTTTTTTACTTACCTATAAACATGTATTAACTCCAGTAATATGATGAAAATTTATAAAAA
Organism: Kradibia gibbosae; assembly: GCA_018907135.1. Taxonomy (NCBI): domain Eukaryota; kingdom Metazoa; phylum Arthropoda; class Insecta; order Hymenoptera; family Agaonidae; genus Kradibia; species Kradibia gibbosae. Next base: position 26,841,247 of record JACCHX010000001.1, read on the forward strand.
GAATGTTTAAATATCTATTAAACAATTCTATCTTTCATCACTTTTCTTAACAAACTCCTATATGTATATACATATTTATTTATTTATATTACTTATGTGTGAAGTGCGGAGAGAATAAAAAAAAGGTAGAAGTAAGAACTTGAGGTTAAAATATAAAACGAGCATTCCAAAATTAGTTTAATAAAATCTAATACAAATTTAATAGAATTTAATTCATAAGAAAATAATGAATAATAGCGTAAGAAAAAGGAATCGATAGTGAAGAGTAGAAATTTTAAATGTCGTTTCTATATTTCAGGTAAAATGATTTATATATTGTAATTAATATTTATTTTGACAAAGTAAATCTCTATCTCATAGCAACAATTTAACATTAATATTCTTTTACCTATTCCAAACATAATATAAAAATTGTCTTGTGTGGGTGTGTGTGTGGGTGTGTTTGTGGGTGTGTTTGTGTCCGTATGGGTGTATGTATGTTCGAGTTAATTTAAATTAATATTAAAAAATGTTGATAAAAACAAATACGATAATAATTGTAAATGATTTAGTAATAAAAATTTGACTAATAACCCTTTAATTAGTAATCTTGAATAAAAAATTGATACAATTTTTGTATAATGGTCATACAGTAAAACTATTATGTAAAATTCATCATTCATATTTCAAACTACAAAATAATATTGCAATTTATACTTAGAAAAAATTTTGAGTTACATAAAAAAAAATATAAGTTATTATTTATATGATCTTTAAAAATGAAAATAATCTGTAAAAACCGATTTTCGAACATTTTGTTAAAAAAATTTTAACTAAATCAAAATATACTTTTTACAAATAAAAATTATATATTCATTAATACACTAAAATACTAATTGTGATAATAATTATAATAATACCATAATAGCTAGAATGCTAATAACTGAATAGCTAGTATTATTCTTTACGTATTTATTAAATGTTACTCATAACTTTGTATCAAATTCTATATGTTATGCATGTAGATATTTTTACAAGTAATAATATATCTTTGAACGTATTTTTTATTTAAATTAAAAAAAATTTTTTACAATATTTTATTATATGTTGCTTTAAATACCGGGTCTCATAATCTTTATTCAATAATTTAATTTATATATAATGGATTATTTACTTTATTTGCACGTACTAATCTAGATTAAAATTAATATATTTTAAATCAATAGTGTGTACACTATTTCAATTCTAATAAAAATGTAACAAAAGTAAAGATTTATTTAAATTTAAATTTTGTATGTTTCATCTTAAAGCATATTTTAAGACACCGTATGTTCACATTTAGTTGACAAAATTTTTTCGTAAATCGTTAAATGATATCTTTTAAATATTATCACTGAAAACTCATTCTATAAGAAAATAATTATTTTCAAAACGTTAACTATATTTTCATAAAAATAAATTACTATAATTTTTGTTTGATAAAAGGGTAACATAAACTTAAGAAACCAAGAATATTAAACCTTAATGCTTTTTATAATGTTTAATCCTACCATAAAAATAGATTTTCAGATAAAAGATTCAATCAATTTAAAAAAAAATTTAATTGGTATTTCATGTGAATTTCATTAGTGACAAGTAAAGATTAATTGTCCCATTATTATATAAAAGAGTTGTCTTTCTCAAGAGCATATATTACAATTATTGTATAAAAAATATATAATATATTACAATTATTGTATAAAAAATATTGTAAAAATTACGTTGTAATAGTCTCATTCTATTTAAAATTTTGGCCATTCTCGCATTATTTATCAATCTTTTTTTTTAAGTCTTAAATAAAAAATGTTATCAATTTAAAAAAATATCCTCTTTATATATCTATTAATACATTTTTTTTCAATTATTCTCTCTCTCTCTCTGTCTGGCTCTCTCTCTCTCTCTCTCTCTCTCTCTCTCTCTCTATCATCTTCTTAACCCGGACTTTTCTGTGGCGGTAAGTATTTCTCATTTTTTCGTTAGAGCCTCCTTTAAACTTATGCGTGTAAAAAACAAACCGATTGAGCAAGAGAGAAAAACAAATAACGAACCAGTGAATGAAATACAGGTTAAGAATTTTGGGCTCCAGAACCAAGCGCATTTCTAAAACATCGGCGATAAAGCGTTATGGGAAGCATTACACACTCTTTGTCCTTAACGCGCGGCGGTCGCCTCTTCTCGCATACGTACGGAGAAGAGCGGCCAAAAAATAACAGTCACGGAAGGAGAGGGGTTACGGATCCCCAATGTAGGAATCGTTTCGTTTTAATGGCTAATCACCAATTAACCGCCGAGTCCTCGCGTCCAAAACCCCCAGAAGCATTTTAACGAGCCGCCGTGTAGCTCGCCTCGGAATTTTTCTTCAGTCGCACTGGCCTCTACTGATCCCGATTCTACTACTACTGACTTCACCATCATCCCCCTCCGTTACCCTTCGCCTCCTCATCGTGTAGTTTTCGTCTCTCATCTTTAATTCCATCACTATCTCCGTCCCATTTTACTTTTCACTGGATTGTCCATTTCGAATGCACACACCCACACACACATGGATGTAAAAACATACATATTATATATCTCATCCACCTTTCTTTTCTTGGTCTTTATCTTCTCCCTGTATATGTATGTGCGCTCGCACCAATTAGTGCATACTTCAACGGGGTGTTGCGAGACCGGAGGTAGACCCACCTGAAGAGAAGCGCACTAGCTCAATGAATTACGTTTTTAAAGAGGATTGCCGAAGAAGAAAAATATTGCTACTTTTTGTGCTAGCTCGAAGATAGCATGGGAACAAGCGAGCCTAACAGTCGAATATACTTGTACAAGTTATCGAGCACGATATTATTCTAGATACAGTCAACTGCTTACTTGAACTTACTGTAAACCTATTGTACCTACTGTAGCATTCTACTTATTTAAAGCTCAAATATTACTTTCTTTGAACATAAGTCTTTTATTTTATTACTCCTATTAAAATGCACCGATGAAATAATATATTACGAAACAATTAAGCTAAATATATTTAAATTTTTAGGAAATTGATATAGTATTTTGATCAATTTTCGAATCTTAAATTGTTTAGTCGTATATCAGATCGATAAGCTCCTAAATTGTAGCCTGAACGAAACTGGAAACAAAATTTATTAAAAGTATAACCATACCGCTATGTATATAATGCGTTTGAAGTTATACAAATATTCAAATGAAGAAAAATCGTGTTTCTAGTTAACATATAATAAAACACGTTCTTAAATACCTGCTTCCGAAACTGCTTCCTTACTATGGATAGTTCCAAGCTTTTCTTTAAAAAAATCCACGTTTTGAATTTTATAATTCCATTTTAAGAGAACCGTTTTATCATTAAAGTATTTTTAACAATAATAATAACAATAATAATAATATATGAATAATTATAATTTAAATTAACATTATAAATATTCCATACCTCTAAGGACGCAAGAGAAGAATTTACAAACAAAACAAGTACGTATAAATTTTGCCAGTATGAAAAATGACTATTACACAATCAAATACTTCTGGATATCTATCGATAAATAATCAAAGGATTTTTTTCTCTTTCATCTCTCGGTGTGAAATTACGATCCAACTCAGTTAAAGTTTGGAATTTAAAACAAACAGATTAGCATATGCGATACCGAAATTAACACCCTGTTTCACTCGCTTCGAGCGATTAAGAAAACGAATGAAGGTGGTCAAACATCGCTCGGTGATCGGGATAGGACGGGACGAACGGTGGAACGAAGTACGGGAGGGAAAAGTGGAAGAAGGTTGATTTTCACGTGCGCGATTTATTCGTAACGGTATCGAAATCAATACGGTTTTGCGAAAGGTGCTCTCCTAGAAAGACTAGCGTAAGGATAAGGAAGCACGAAAAACGTGAAGTCGATAATTTTGAAATCACTGTAGTGGCACACATCAACACACATCTAGACACACGCACATTTTTTACTGACACGACGGTTCGTGGCCAAGCAGAAGTTAGCAGGGATATAAATAGTTAAGGAAATCGCGAAGGATTTCTTATTAAGTATTTTAACTGCCTTCTGTGAGATTTGATCGAGCTTCCATTTCATCAATAGCAATTGAAGGCAAAGAGTAGTTACGGATTGATTGACCACTTGATCGAGCCCAATTATTTCGAGGCCAGAACCGACGATAGATTCGTACAATGTAACGAGGACTGATAATACAGCATTTATTTAGTGCCCGCGCTGTTACTGCTGTAACAGTTATAAAGCAGAGACTTCTTGATTACTATTTAAAATAAATATCATGTAATTATGCGAAACATAGATGAGAAACTAAGATTAACAATTATAACATAAGATTGAAGGGTATGGTTGTCGCACAGTAAGCGCTGCGATTAGCCATCCGATTGTAAAATAAAATCTTGTGCAAGATGAAACATTAAGGAAGCTTTTTATAAAAGGAATGAAAAAATTAAGAAGAAAGAAAAACGCACTTCGCATGAGAAATAAATATTCGCAATAATTTGAGTGTAACATGCTAAGATAAATATACCGTTTCTCGCTATAAAAAAAAATTGTCAGCTACGGTAATACTTCACTGTGTAAAGCAACTTGAAATACTTTAAAAAGTATGCTTATCTTGTCGATGGTTCGAAAGTTTCCATAACAATACTTGAAAACTTAAACACGCATTTGAGAAACAGGTCATAAAGCTTCTCAATAAAATGCAAACCGCTTGTAATAAAATGCAATGATCAGAGGTAAGACAAGGATAAAACGAGCGCCACGATTGCAAAATGCTAATGTCACAGGGAAACACTAATTAAGAGGCGGATTGCGGGCAAGAGAAACATTGATGATTAGTAGTTAGCTTGGTGGCAAGATGCAATAAAAAGAAAGGCAATTGGGGAATCGTATAGACCAAACAAAATACGGTCGATCGAGATGTGTCTGTACTTACACACGAGCACGTAAAATCATGGATGAGTCAAGGCGTCGGCGAGCGATTACGCATACGATCGACAAGATCTCTGGGGTCGCGTAATCTCCTTCCTCCGATGTACCCCCCCCCCGTACCAGCTTCCGACATCCGCGCCTAGGCCACCCAACCCACAGACCGCCGTTGACTACCGATGAGGATGCCGATGAGGATGACGATGAGGCTGGTAAGGAGCGACAGTGTTATGGCAAAGCAGAGGGGCAGCAGATGGTGATCGATCGGCGGGCGAATTATACAGCAAGCGACCTACCTACGCTTCTATTCCGGTCAGCGCAAGACATGACACATCTTTACCTGAAAGAGTTACAGCCTTATCTTCATCTAGCCAAAGCCATTATTTCGTCAGCAAGGACGATTTAAGGATTTAACTAGTCGAATATTTTTAGCATTTCTTTGCGGCAACGGTTTACGCTCTTAGATATCATTTTTCAATCCGGAAAGGTCTCAGCTATGTTCCGTCACCTCTAGTACGACCCTCCCCTCTATCTTGAGTAACGTTGGACAGGAAAAACATGAATCCCGACATTTCAGCAATGAACTTGGCCGCGATTCTTTTCCTTATGGCCGTCGCTGTCCTGTAATGTCTCACAACTGTTGACGCATGGCACGATAATTTCATTGAATAATCATGGACCTGGAAGCATAAATTCTAAATTAAAAAGTCCCCGGTCTGCGTGGAAATTTGGAATTCCTACAACACCTTGCTTTTTTAATTAAGTGAGTATTCGCATACCGCAGTTTCGAAATAAGATGGCAAATCTTACCTTGTCATCGCTTCAGCCCGCTGGTTAATAAAAATTTTATTACGCCAAGATCAAAAATTTTTTTTTTTAAATTCTAACAGCTAATGTTCGCGAATAGATTGATAACCTTATCAAACAAAGATAATTTGAAGGTTATAGTGAATACACTACATCTGTACATTGGACACATGCAATAAATTTTGTAAATACAAATAATAACAAGATAACCAAATTTATAATAAATAATTCCTTTATTTTTTATAAAATTTGATAATTAAAATAATAAGGTCTGATACTTCGTATTAAAAAGATTTATTGTGATGTGTTTAATAGTTTTATTTAATTACCCTATCAGTAAAATAGTATAAATAAACCATGACTGCAATATACACTAATCTCGATGATATTATTCAAATGGTCTCGCATAACCGTTTCTTTTTTAATGAAATTTTATATTGTTTATATTTAATTTTAATGAGGATAAAGAGTTGCCCAATAAAATGTTACTACAAAATTTCTCTGACATGTAGAACCTAAAGGATATGTACTTTTACCTGCAGATACTGTACTTTTATTGTCACTTTTCCATATATTTGTATGAGCTCGAAAAGGTATTCTTGATATTTTTAATTAAATTATAATTGTAATTATATTAATTAATTTCGCAATATTATAGCAATACAAGTCTAAATAATAAAATTTCATTCGCGTTCAATACGCATTCTTCGTAAATATTTTATGAATTTTTGTAAATAAATTTATTAAAAAATTTTGCTTCTTAATGGCTTAAATTTTTCATAAAAAAACTGATTAATGAAAAAAATTGTTTTGGAAATTTATACTAAAATTTATATTCCACCCTTTTTACATTTAATTATGGATTGATATATGTCTTCACATGTAAAACAATACCAATAATTGGATACTGTATTTAATAAAATATATTATTAAATAAATTTATTTCATGTGGTTTGGATATTTTTAGTTAACATATCTATCTTTCATATATGCACGAGTCTCCACCTATCCGCAATTCTAAGTGAATAGAATGGAATTTTGGACTTATACAAAAACCTCAAATGTAATATAATTAGTAAATTATTTATGTCCGACCTACAATCTTTAATCAATATGAATTTTCAAAAAAATAATTAAATTAGTAGGTAAAGATCTATTTTGGAAATTCATGTTTTTGCACTTTAATTTTCAGAAATATAGATGAGTGGTACATAAAAGAGAATTAATAATAACTAGGTGACAATTATTTATAGACGAATTGAGTATTCAAATATTTAAGGAATTTTTTGCGAAATATCTACCGTAAAATAAATTAAATGTGAAAATGTCTTCTCTTGCTAATAATATTAATCATTGAAAGTTTTGTTTGTGTTAAATTTATAAAAATTTGTACGTCAAGTTAAGAAAAAAAATTACGATAGGTAAATAAGATAATTTTGTTGGCTCATCAACGATACTAAGCATCACATGCTATTATCGTAGTAAAAAGACCAACATTAAAGCCAAAGAGCGCAAACTGTAATTCCTATTAACTATAGAGCTATAATTCCGTGGAGTTGGCGATCGATGATTAATAGAGGATCCATAAAATAGAAAGAAAGGAGAGCCTTGCTGAAATTGCGATGACATGTCGTGCTTCGGCGGGCGGGACGACCTCATTTACCTAGTCGAGATTAACGTAGATCGATTACGACTCACCGCGAGCAAGTACCGCGAGGAGTTTGCAAGGCGACTACCAGTGATCAAGCTCAAGTTCATCGACTTTCCGGTGTTCGTGATATCGCTACGTGGTTCGGTCGCCACCTCTTGTCCTTACGATGAAAGCAAGGGTCTGGTATACGCCGCCGGGAAGTCCTGCCTGTTCGTAAAGAAGCCGCGAGACCTCGTGACCGCGATGCAGCTGCAGCCTCTGAAGCTCGGCATTTTCCGTGGTGACGAGACGTATCCGATCGCAGAGGCCACTATACCTCTCTCGGGCTGCCTCTGCGACCAGGTCGCTATGGCGAAGAACGACGCGAGCCACCAGCCCAAGCCCTACGAACTCGGTGGCAACTACAATATCGCCGATCCCGGCAACAACTACGCAGGTTACGGACTTTGACATTACCATTGAATCACCTCGTCTTCTATCTTGGCTGCAATATAACAAGCCCTCAAAAGCACTCCACTCTCTTCCCTATAAATATATATATATATACACACACACACATCGTTTTCGGTGCTTTATGTATGCGCATTCTTGCCCAAGTGATAGATTTTCTAAACTAACCCTATGATCCTTGATAAAAGATAAAAGCTCTAAGAAATCAGCTAGATTTTACCATTTGTTTTACCATTAACCTTTATGAAAAAAAAATAATAATAATATAAATCTTCATCTTTAATTGAATATACATTAAGTGCCATTTTTCTATGAAAAAAATGATAGGAGCTAATAAATGATGTTTTCCAAAATCTCAACAACTCCCAATAAGTAAAAATAATATTTATTTTTTACAAAATCTAAAAATCCAATTGAATGTTCTATTATAAAAACTATATAAAAACAAACGTGAAAAGTACACTCATATTTAATACGAAATACATTTTTCGCTCCATACTTATTGTATATAAATGATTGTAATGAGAAAATGAGAATAATATTTATAATTTCATTGTTTTAGGATCTATAAATATCTTATTGCGCCTAACATTATTCGGCACATATATTATATCTCACTATCAGCTTTTTGAAGACAGTTATGGCTTCAAAAACAATTATGATGAAGATTTTCAAATAAAAAAAATTGAAGATGAGAACGGCGAAGACGGACAAGACAAAAAACAGAAATTTTCCATTAACAAGTGCGCAGTATTTGCGATTGTACAAACAAAAGACACTACACCAAAAGAATGTTAATAAGGTATGAAAATAATTAAGAGCATTAATTTGAGATATATTTGTCTATCTGTACATTAACTGATAATGTACAAAGATATTAAAAACTATGTCTTCATTTATTAGTTTAACTATACACCGTAACTCTACAAATATAAATGAACTATAATAATAATAATAATAATAATAATAATAACATAAAAATTTCTGAAATGTGAAAAACATTTAGTTAATAATTTTTTCAGGTACCTCTTGCGCCAATAACAAATACATTTACATTCCTAATTGTTACCATAGTAACGCAAATTTTGCTCAATAACAACGAAGCTTAAAACAAAACATCTGTCGAGTATATCAGTACTCCAATAACCCTTTTGGAAATATACATAAATTTTTAATGAAATAATGCAAGTTAAAATCTTAACAAAAAAAACGAAATCTCAAGCTAAATCTATAGTATTCGGGTGAGATAATAGAAAGGATAATAGTTGTAACGTCTAGGAAAAAAGATAAAAAATTAAACTTAACAAGTCTGACAAAAGATTTTTTGCTTATGAAAATTAAGACCAAAACATCTCTCGGAAGGTTTTGGTCTCGGCTGCCTCGAAGCCGTATCAAGCCCACGACTGCCACATACGAACATGTATAATAATCGTAGCTACCGATGCTTCGTCGATATACAGCGAGGCCAAGTAATTGAAACCTGGCACCAGGACTTAGCCCCTGGGGTAACCGATGCCAAGCACTGGAGACGACGTCGCATGGCCGGCAAAACTAATCGGCGCTCAAACAGCGCTTATCGTAACCCTCGGGAGTCCAACGAGCCCAATGAGGTAGTCGAGCAGCTCCGAAATGGATTTCGCAGTGCGGAAGCACCGGCGAGGTTACGGGGCGGGGGTAGCAGTGAGCTTTTCGACTGCTATTTAAAAAGCGACGCAGACTTCGTTTGGCAGAACAGCAAATTCGTGATGCCAACGAGACTCGAGGGCGGCGGCTGCGGAAAGGAGACGAACCAACCAGACACTGGCTGCTGCAAGCCCATGGTAAGCACTGATTATATAAGTTGGGTGGATGGAGGGAGAGCTGCATATGCGATAAGGAGGACTAAGCGCAGAACTTAGTGGTTGGCGTAGCGAATGAGATTGTACTTTTATATTACCTAATACCTAAATCATTTAACAATTATACGCAATATTTATGTGGTTAAAATCAGTAGCTAGCAAAGTAACATGTTCTTTTATTCACTACAATTAAAATACAAAATAAACATTTAAACTAGGCTTATACATTTTGAAATAGGCTTATTTAAACAGCTTATATGAATAGAAATGATCGGTACACATATCTTTTTCATAATATAAATTAAAAATTGAAACAGCTTCGGTAAGAAACTTTAAATTGTTAAAAAAAAATTATTTCTTTTTATTATTATAGACATTTTCGTAATATAATTATATAGTAATGCACCCATTTGGTTTGCCGAAACAAATTTAATAAAATGTTTAAAATTTTTTTCATCTTAAAAATTAAATCTTTTTTTTAACAGGAACACCAAAACAATGCAAATTCACCATGTCAAGTTGAAAACAAGTGTAGGAAGACTGGAAAAATATCTAAGCCTGCTCAACGATGTGAAAATAATTCAGAATCTATGCCTAAAAAGAAAGAATTTGGAGTATGTATGAAAAAGCCTTGCTTAGGTACAGATTGTCTTATTCGAGCTTTCAAAGATACACAAGACTTTGTTAATTCCATAGGAAAGGTTCCTGGACTTGCGGGACTTGGTATAACAGAAAGCCCTTATTTTGGCAAAGCTCAAGAAACACAAGAAAATATAAAACGAGAATTACAACCAGCATCTAATCATAAACAATCTGAAATAACAAATTATCAAAATCCCGATAATCTTAAAAAAACAAGTGCAGCTTCTCCACCATCATCTAAAAAAGCAGGAGCTGTACAAGAAGCAATTACACCTTTTACGGACTCTACCCAAGGATCAAAGCTTAAAAAGAAAGAAGATAAAAATGAAAAGCAAAAAGATTTAGAAAGCAATATTCCAGGTGTACAAAATAATGAAGATTCACCTTGCGGAGAGCCTAAATGTAAATCAAGACCGAAAAAATCGGAGCCAGAAAGTTCAGATGATAAGGCAAATAATGCAGGTGACAAACCATCTTCGAAAAATGATCAAAAAAACTCAAAGATGAAGCCTTCTTCTGGTCCTAGTGGTGATATAGCAAAAAATTCAAAACCTAATCTTGGAAAAGGAAATCAATTTGTTTACTCCTTTGGCAATTCTTATCCAACCTCAGTTTATGGCCATAAACACTGTAATCATCTTCGGCGTAGAGTTCCAGCAAACCAGGGCTGGATGTGGAATGAGGCTGATACTATAGCAAATCGCAAACCTCGATTAGGATGGAAACCAGGTGCTATTAGTGTTCTTCTACGCGATGTTATGAATGCAGCTAAAGCAGGTTTCTTGAATGAAAGCAACAGGCCAAAGTCAGCGCCTTCGAGGTCTAAGAAAACTCAAAAAATGATGCCCTTTAATACAATGAAGAAAACACCAACTTGTAACGAGGAGCAAAGTGAAGAGGAAACCAATTTCCCGCCCACTCTTCATATACACAGGAAAGATGGAGATTATTATATCACAATGTATCCGATCAGACAAGAAACTTCAGATATACCCCGAGTAGAAGAACCACTTAATCCTCTACAGTTTAAAATTGTCAAGAGTAAAGATTCTCTAGCTTCCAGCTCAACAGCATCTGACATGGAAATAGAATTTTCACCACCAGCTGCCGTTAACCGTATTAAGAAGAAACCGAATGTTGTTCACGTCGAAACAAATGTATACCAGCAAGAAATCATGGAAGAAATGAAGAAGCACCTTCATCATTCTGAAAAAGAACATGGTACTACTAGTGGTGGTAAAGATAATAAAAAAGATATAAATAAGAAAGCAAAAAGCAAATCTAAAAAGGATCCTTGTATTTAGTTATAATATTTAGACTCAAATATTCAAACACTTAATACAATAATGATCAATTTTTATATAAATTATTAAATACATTGAATTTAAAAAAATTTTTATATCAATTCTTATTTTGGTGTTTTTATATGTAAATTTTTTTTAAGATTTTTTGCAGCACTATAAATATTATTAATTTTGCAAACAAAAATTATTAATCTAAAAATTCAAGTAAGTCATGTATCAATTTTAGTACTCCTATTGCATAGAAAACATGTATATCAAACATTTAATGTCTAATTGTATCTGAAAAATTAATAACAAAAATTATGAGGTAAGTAAAAAAATTACAATGCTCGAAAAACTTCAGATCAATAGCTCTACGTTTATATAAATATTCCTTAATTTAATTTCCTTAATCAATCTTAATTTTTATACAATAAAATTAAATGACCCAATTTTGTAAACAATTTTGATATTAATCTAATATTCTTAAACAAAAACTAAATACTTCATGCTAAAAACTTTCTTTTTAATAATTTTTTTTAATGATTTAAACAAAAACTTGCTTAAAATATATATTTATTTCTAAAACAATTGCATTTTCTATACAAAAAATTACAAAGTTCAACTATTAATGTGAAATATTTAGCATAGACTCACTGTTCTAAGATAAAATAAAAAAATTTATATTATTCAAGCGCCTGCAAACATATATACTTGTATATGTTGTTGCTGTTGTTATAAATAACAAGAAACCTTTATAACGATTTGTTTATGTATACAAATATTATAGCCTGATATCCCTTTTAAAAGTAAGCCATGGTAGAAGATAATACAAAGAAATAAACGAATTATATGTATTCAGTTTGTGTTTCAGAAATAATACAAGTTTGTGATTTATTCATAAATTGAATAGGTAAGGAAAATTAAGGTAGAGTTCAATTTGATACAATAAAAATAATCTTAAAATTATGTTTGTATTTCGAGATTAGTTCATACATATTTTCAATTTTAAGCTGCAAATTCATTATAAAAAAATTAGCTCAAATAAAAATTTTATATATATTTACGTATTTAATGTTAATTTTTTACAATGTATGTACATTGCACGGTTGAATATAAATCACTAAAACTCTTTGTTTGTTTTATTTTAAATTAAGACAAGCTATTATGTTTAAATAAAAATAATGCGTTTACAAGTATTAAAATTAAGGTAAAGGAAATTCGATCCTCAAAGGGTTATAAAAATAATTTTTTTTATATCTATTGTCTTTTAATTTCAATCCAAAATCTTATAATTTTATTTTTCTTAACTTTAATATTTTTACAGATTTTACTTTTTTTTAAATTTAGTTTTTAATTTTAAATGAAATTAAAATAACAAATTAAATATTTAAATAAAAATCATTATTAAAAATTAAGAAAAAAAATTAAGAATTGTTAAAGAAATTTAACCAATTAAACTAGTATTACTAGTTGAGCTCTCGTTTAAATATTTGCTTTTCCATTACCTTTTTTCAATATTGATGATTTACTCATCATTTGATTGACATATAATGTATAACTCTTTATTGATTATTTTGTAGATAATAGGCAAACATTGATATATATAGTTAAGAATATTAATATATTTACGCAAAAGTGGAATTAATAAGTAAATATATATATATATATATACATGTTTTAATAAGGGAAATAAATTACCCGATCATACAAATTAATTTCAAATACCGTCAAAAAATTCTGAAGTTACTTGCGCCTCTTGCGGCATATTTTTGAACAACAATCAGCTGACCCTCTTTCTAAGGCGTCTGATGCGTACTTATAAATAACAATTTTACCCTGCAGGTTGTGTGGCGTTGTTATTCTTTGACAGGTAAGCGACAAGAATGGTGGACATGAAAACTAATGTGAATTTTGCATGTCAACGATGTTTACAACCACTGAGGCTGGATCCAAGTTTCAATCATCTAGGAGAACACACATTAGCTGAATTATCACGTAGGTAAATTGTTAATGTTGCATCAAAACTTTGAATCGTCGAGGTGTTGTCTTCGAAAAACTTTGTTTACAAATTTTTAAATTTCATTTGATTCTATTCGATAAAAATCGTCACAGTACACATACTACAGGCGAAATTTGTATTTGATTTGACAGAATGTAATATGCATGATAGCTTATATATGTTCCAGTACACATATACAATTACTTATACTAGGCACTTTAACCCAAAAAATTTAAAAAATAAAATCAAAACTACACACCGTTCCAAAAATTGTTAACTAACTCGTACATTTAAAATTTTCCAGTACCGATTCAACAACAAATTGTTGGAGAAGTAGACCCGCAAAGTAGTAGTCTAGAACATTTAGTACCTCCGTTTCGACTTACAGAATCTGCAAATGGATCAAATGGATTTATGTTAGTTGGTGACTCAGGAGAAACAGAGAGTTTGAGTCATCATTTAAGGGTATCATATTATTTTACCTTCATAAACAGATATATATATATATATATATGTATAAAAGAGTATTTTTATAAATATTAGATAAATTAAAAATTTGTTTACGGCAGGTACGAGCAAGACTGTTCGATGTATTAAGTAGTAGTAGTTCTGCAGACCATCCATTATGCGATGAATGTACAGACAGTCTTTTAATATTGATGGATCAACAATTAAGACTCACTGAGGGAGAATGGTCTGACTATAATGGCTACCTCAAGAAGCTAGAAGCTGAACAGTTACAACAGGGTGACGAGGATATTGAAATGGAAGCATTAGAAAAAGAATTACAAGATGTTAGAGCAGAGGAAGAGAGGATGATAAGTGAGCTAGAAGCATTAAGAAAAGAAGAAGCAGCAACAAAAAGCGCAATTGCTCATCAGGAAAAGGAAAGAGAAAGATTACAAATTGAAGAAGAACGATATTGGAGAGAATATTCTCGGCACAGAAGAGATTTAATTTTAGCAGAAGATGAATGCCGCAGGTAAAATTATTAATCCTTTTAAAGGCAATATTAAAGAATTGCATTTATATAATCAATAATTTAGGATATTTTAAATATCCATTACAAAAAAAATTAAATTTTTGTTTTCTATATTTATCGAATATATGTTTCAGTATACAATAATATGAAATTTATTTTTACAAAATTTTAATTCATCGATAGCAAACATTACTTTATATAATTATCTTATCAATAAGCAAGGCAAGTACAAACTAAACAATATTAATTTCTATTATATAACTTTTAGCTTGGAATGTCAGTTAGCCTATGCAGCATCTCAACTTGAAAGACTGAAAAAAACTAATGTTTTTAATGCAACTTTTCACATTTGGCACTCCGGTCATTTTGGCACAATAAATTCTTTTAGATTAGGTAGGTTACCAAGTGCACCTGTTGACTGGAGTGAAATTAATGCAGCATGGGGTCAAACAACTCTTCTTCTAACTGCATTAGCTAGAAAAATGAATTTAACGTTTCAAAGATTTAGATTAGTGCCATTTGGTAATCACAGTTATATTGAAGTTCTTGATCAGCACAGAGAATTACCATTATATGGTAGTGGTGGATTTAAGTTTTTATGGGACACTAAATTTGATGCAGCCATGGTTGCTTTTCTAGATTGCTTACAGCAATTTAAAGAGCAAGTAGAAAAAGGTGATAGTGGATTTTGCCTTCCATACAGAATGGAAAGAGGAAAGATAGAAGATTCTGCATCAGGAAATTCATATTCAATAAAGTTAGTAATAAATTACTTTGAAATTAATAAATAAATATCATACATGTTTATTTAAAAAGTTTTTCCTTTTTATAAAATTTTAGGATCCAATTTAATTCTGAGGAACAGTGGACCAAGGCCTTAAAATTTTTGCTCACTAATTTAAAATGGGGACTCGCTTGGGTTAGTTCTCAATTTACAAAAGACGACAATGAACATTAAACTTAACTGATTTCAAGACACATTATTACCACAAATTTGTTATTAGAACGTTTTCAAAAAGGCTGTTAAATGTACATATATGTTTGTAAATAAATCGATTATAAACATAAATTGTTACAAATCGTTGTATTAGAATATATGTTTTTTTTTATTAAGATAATCATATAAAAATAAGAATGTAGTAGCCTAGAATTTTTTAGAAATAATTGTTTCGTGTACGCACAACAATTTTCATAAAAATATTAATGCGATTGCTACTGGAAAAATTTAGTAACGAAAGTGTATTTATAAGTTTATTTTATTTTTCCGTATACTTTATAAAGATTGTAAAAAAATCATTTTATTTTTTAAGCAAAATTAAAACAAGTGTATTACTGTATTTGATTAAAATGCAAGATATTTTTTTTTATAAAATTTATAATAATTAAATAAAAATTGATAAGAATACGAAAATAAGTTTGATAAATAAGATAATATATATTTAGAAGCAGCAATTTTTTCACAACGAATGAAGGATCTATATTGCCAATTTGACAATGTTACTCTTATTACTTTATATAGCAGTATCCCTAAAATTATTTTCTACTGCGATTTAGTATTGTATACATCTTAATTTGCATTTTTTTATTGATATTGCTGGCTCTCATAAGCCATCGCTTTGATTTTTAATTTAAAATGCTATAACATTTTCTTAAATATAAGCCACGCAAACATGTGAATTACTTTTACTCTAAAAAATTTGTAACTTCTTGACTTTGTTTAGTGTGAGTGCGTGTTTCTTAAACGAGCCTCATCAGAATAATAGATGGCCTTTTTCGATCTTATAGCAACAACTGCGTAAATTAGCTGGTAACTAAACTTCGGTTTTAATGAAAAATTTGTCTTGCACTTTGGCGAAATATTTTCAAAATTTTGATTTTTTAAATTTGATTGAAAGCATTCATAAAATTATCAGTTGATGTATAAAAAATAATAATGACATATCACTTAGTGACATCAACTTAAAAAATGATAGTTCAATTAAATACAATTCTACGTATATACGATGTTTATACATATTTATTAATATTAATAGATATAAGTATGAGGATTAATAAATATTTATGAAATCTTATTTTAAAATTTTATAATGTTTATAAATGTGCATAAAACAGATTAACAAATACTTTCCTAGCCACTACAGCCTAAAATAATGCACTTTTAGTGGATAAAAGAAGGTGAGGAGCGAGGGGAATGCAAATCTAGACAAGAACAGTACGTGGAGCAATTTGAAAGTTTTATTTACTTTCGTCTCAGCTATTTCGAAATCTTTCTCCTCTGACATCTTATAGAAAATTTAAATTATTATCAGGCGAATTAAATAAGCTCTTTTATACATGGTTTTTCCAATAAACTTTTTTGCACATAAAAGTCAAAATTTAATTTTGGTTTGTAATGATACGTATGCATTTGATAATTTTCTGAATTATTCTTGTTTAAGTTAGAATTTTATAATTTATAATAATAGTTTATTAATTCTTATAATTTTAATTGTATCTGCTTAATACAATTATAATTGTTTTGATTGCTTAAAGCAGATAAAATAAAATATCCTTTAGCGATAACAAGCTTTAAAATTAAAAGTAATGGTGGAATATTTTCCTTCTAAACTATGCAATAAATTATGTGAATTATGTAAGTATGAATTACATTCATAAGATCTATGGATAAAATAAGAGAAGGAGATTCTTAACTTTTAAATGAATAAAACTTCAATAGTGGTATTTGCAAGTAATTAAACATTAAAGAAAACTAATAAATTAATTTACTTTAAAAACCATACTTCTATAAAAAAGCCCCCTTTGCCTAAAACGGGAAAAAGCCGCCCAAGTTATACAGTTATGTAATAAAACTCCTCCAGTGCCCTAAAATAAAACTATACATTTAAATATCAAGTGCTCTTATCAAGAAGAGAGCTCTCTTATCAATTCTTCATGATTTGCTGGACTGCCTGATGGCTGGATCAGGTCGAATATTCTCACGAGGAATATCTTTAAGCCCATGATTCACGGAGTCACGGCCTTTGCACTGAAACTCGCTAAGCTACCGCGATACCTCCATTTTTATAGGTCCTTCAGAGGAGGAAACGGCTTCATCTCCACAGGATATCGCACCTGCGCAACGGCGCTCGTCTCAAATCGAAAAAAGCGTAACGCGGTACAAAAACTAAACGTCATCCAGGCGCTTCTTTTTTCGTAAAAATCTTCTTTTTAAAATCTTAGTCGAGTAATATTTACACCTTCCATTGGTCGCTTCCTCCCTTCTCGCGTGTCTTTTTGGCACACGCAGATCCTCATGCCTACGTTCTCCTGTTCCGCCAAAATTTCAGAATTATTCACACTTACGTGTGAAATCTCAAATAGCAAATTCGATTTTTAAATTTACTATTGCGCTGTTGCATGGAATCTTTATGTAGATGTCATCTGGACAAATTTAGTAAGTGTATTGATACACTGCAGCATTACGCTAATAATTTTGCGTCGCCCTAAGACCAGCAGAAGCATTATTCTAGGCACGTAGCTAATTTGAAAGTATACAGATGTAGCGTTATATAAATACAGTACGTGAGTATAACACGTGCAATATCTTTCAATTGTCGTTCACTAAGCTTTAAAGATAAGTTTGATTCGACGAGCTCTCCCTATAGTGTAAAACAAAATCTGCTATTCATTTAGTAAGATAATGATTTTTTAATTGGCCAGGGTTATCTTACCGATACAATTTTACTGCTTGATCAATAAAATAAAGGCTTGATAGGCAAAGTTCTATGATCCTTGTACCGAACTCCTGATTTTCTTAAAATAAAAACAATGACTAAATTTGAGATTTTGTCTTTTTAATTAGCACAACTGCTTTCTTAATGCACATTAAAGTTAGAGTAAATGGTCTGAAATTTTCGCATGCTCCGGTGTAAACTTTCCTAATACTCGGGACAATGACATGCAATAGAAGAATATCGAAATCCCGTCATATAATGCCTAGCCCTCGTCACGTTAAAAAACTCCGATGATGGTGACCTAGTGTAAAATCTGCCTCTATCTATCGTGGTTTGATTTGAGTCATCATTTTCGAAAGGGAATTCATGTAACTGAGTTCATTTTGATTTCAGTCTTGGAGATAGCGGTAAAGAGTCATAAATCTTTATTGGTTCTCTAATGGGGATAACTTCGTTCTATCTTTAGTAATCGCGAGTTTTATCATTGTGATTAGATAATTATAAACGTTATCACGTGCGTTGGCATTTTTCATTACCTTTCACTAACGTTAAAATTTATGCACGGGTTTTTCTTTAAAAAAAAAAACTTTAGACATCATTAATGGCTGTCAATGCAGTTTTTAAATTTTTAATTAAGACAGAATAGAAAAATTTCTCTTTCAACGCTTAGTATCTTCCTTTAATCTCTCAACTGCTCCTTTGAAGCTAAAATTAAATATTTTACTCGATACAGATATCCAGAAAATAACAAATAACCTACCTATGACCTTTGCAGTCTACTTGAGCAAGAGGCACCAAAGTTCTCCTCATCCTAGGTATTTGAATAAAGCAAAAAGTAAGGAGGCCGAAAAAACGCATTATATCATTTGTCAAAATGTGTACGAGCAAAAAAGAAGACAAGTTAAAAGTCAAATCTAAGACTAAAAATGCAAAAGAGATTACATCAAGACTGCCGGTCAAATATGTAATTAAAAGCGAGAGGATCTGAACTCTCAACTAAATACGCTGATGTGAGAATGCAAGATGTCTCGCGCGCAGCGTACGGTCGCATCGCAGATGCGGGTGCAGGTAAAAAGCACACGAATTCTTGGCTGCACACGCGCGAGTGCGGTATAAAGTTTCATAACGGGATTAACGCACAAGTGCGGAAATGAGAAAACGAGAGAAAGTGCAGAAGGCTAATCTAGAGGCGCATCCTCGGGAGCGTTCACTGATATGTTCACGATACGATCACTGGGCTCTCGACTGCTCTGAACAGTACAGGAAGATGCGTCCTGTGTTTTCACGATACGCGGGTTTGAGTGAGAGAGGCGTCGACGGCCAACGTATGCCGGCTAGAAAGACATCATCGGAACTCTCAATCGAGTACACGAATGCAAAAGTAAACGTGTTGAAGCTCTTGACCGGGGTATAACTATGTAATGAGGTGAGCGTCCGAACCCTCGACAAGACGCCTTAGAGCAATAAAGAGATAGTGGCATCCGTACTATCTGTACAAATCGATAAGTGTGTATATGAGAGATAAAGAGAGACTCGCAGTCTCTAAAGGTTGTGTGTATATAAAAGAGTAAAATGTTGTGTAGCACGTAACGTCCTAGCTAAAGCAATGCATAAGGTCTCAGAATCTAGCCTGCGCTGAGAAATAGCCACATGCGAGAGGTGTTGGTACGTATCATGTAATAGAAGGAAGTGTGAGCAGGTATAGAAGAGAGAGAGAGAGACTCAAGTCTTGTATGAGTGTCAGTATGGCGAGCGAGTACACGGCAAGTACATAAGCTACACCGAGGAACAAGATAAGCCACGGGTGTAAGAGAAAGTATGAGTCTCAACCTCTGTAAGAATATTGCATGATTTAGGCGATGATTAAATGCTGCCATGGATAAAAGTTTGTTAACTTGGAAAGGCCTTGCGCTTAAAAGAACTGCTGGTGTAAGTAAGTACAAGAGGCCAGGCCCGAGTTCATCGAGATTCTTTTATTTGGTGCGAGAAAAGAAAAGTAGTCCTCAGCAAGAACATAAATCCTATTTCGGCAAACAAGCAAAGAGTCCATACGAACAGCCTGTTCCGAATCGAAAATGACGAGGAACAATTCCTTTTTATCTGCGTCTAAGGCTGAATAACATCAGCATTAATTGGCATTGAAATAGTGAACTTCATTGTGAATTATAAAGTAACCAACTACTGTTATCATCATAGGTGGTGGGAGAGCTGTGACAAAGCCTAGAGCATCGTAAGTCACATTCTACTTCTGACTTGCCCCTTTAAGAAACCCTTTACGCTGCCGACAAATACGACCAATAAGGGGTTTGGCTCTTGAATTGGTCACTGAAGATAATCGCACGAGACAGATTATCCCTCAAAGTTGAGAAAAATTCTACTTGAGAAAAATGTCTACGACGGAGAAGGGGTTTCGATTTAGTATTTTAGTATTTTAATATTTTGATGCGATGTTATCCAGAGGGTTTTTTATTCTGTCCATCGATCGTTTAATTTTCTTATAATCTTATAATCCGTGAGAGAGGTTTGCAATGTGTGCGACGAAGCTAAATCAGTCGGACTTCAAGGTTCAACATCGAACTAATTAGGATAATATCTTGGCGGATGTTTTGGAGAGACCTCACCTAAGTCAATGCAATGGATCATGGAAGTCATGAAACTCCGAATCTGGTGTTGAAGATTAAGTTCATCGTGTATAAAAATCGATATTCTTAAACATTGGTCGAATAAAGAAGTTCCTACGAGAGAACCACTACACGAAGATCGCCAATAACCTTAGAATAGCCAAAATAATAAAACTATACGCTTATCGGTGTTTTTGTTACAGGATATAGGGAGATGTAGCTCAATGCAAGGATGCACAAGATGACAACGATGTCTCAAAACTGTTGGATATCAACAAGGCCACCGATCCATAGAGATATCTTTTTTTATCAATCTATCAATATAAGACTCTGAACAAAAATCGGTAAAAATAAAAATAAGCTTTATTGATAGAAGACATGTTTTGGTTAATGACGTAGGTAATGGAAGCTTTCGATAGTACGGAGTCATACATAATCACACACGAGTAAAAATCAACGCGCAATCAGTAAGGTTATTCAAAAACCTCGAAAAATGATTACTAACCCTATTGTGCGTAATAATAGATGACAATAAGAACTCGCACGTTAATATGTGAAAATAAGCTGAAACTGCTTAATCGCGTGCAAAAGTCAGAATAGCCTCAATCTGTCCACTAAATTTGAAATCCAAAACGGCCGCGTAGACGTGCGTTCTTAGTAGACTACTCATACGAATTAATGCGAGGTATACTTGAAAAAACTAAGCAGATGCGATAGACAAACACATCTAAATCTTGTAGATCGATACAAGAATACGCTACCTATGCATTCCAGTATCTTGCCGTTGTCTATGAGGGGCTCTCAAGAAGCAACACACCAGATTCTTATAATTATGGCTCCAGTTGTCGGATTCGAGTTCAAGAATAATGAAGTACTAGGTAATACTTGATAATAGGAAAATAATTGATTATAAAAAGTAAGTGTTGTGCAAGAGTTGTAGTCATTCGTATTTATCACTCATCAGAATATTATGTTATATTAAAATATAAAATAGGGAACATCTTGTCCACACCATATCTCATATTTAAATTCGTCTACATAATCGGAAAATAAAGTTTTCATAAAACATTAAAATATCAAACGCTTCTACAAGATCATTACATAATTAATAATCAGAATTACACGAGGAATTTGTTGCTTTAAATTATTTAATTAATAATTATTCTATTAATAATTAATTCACTAGTTTAATACAAATTAAAAAATATTTTTTAAAACGCATGTGCCCATATTTCCATTATTAGCAATGTTAATTAATATTAATATTAATAGTGCAATTATTTACATTTTGAATTATATTTGTGAATTTGAAACTGAACTTTTGAATATTTTTGTATAAATATGCTATAGTTTTCATAGGAGTTAACTACAGTGAGGGCGTCGGGCGTTACATATGACGTGTATAAGCGACGTATTTCGTTTGTGTTCTTGTATCCATGTGCGAGGGTAACGCTTATAGCGCAGGGCACAGTTAAAGAGAGACGTTTACAGCCTCTTATTCGACAAACGCTTTAATATTTAACACGGGAAATTCCTTTTCTAATTATCGTTAAAAAAAAATTAATTAAATTAATTAAAAACTAATTCAATTTTTAAAAAATCCATAAGTACAATTTTTAGAACGACAATAATTCCATGCATTAGAAATTAAATGAAGGGATGAGCATAGCAATGAACTACAACATCTTTATTAAAAAAAAAAAAAAAAACATACGTCTTAAATAACATTTGAATGGCTAGCGTAAAAAGGCTATAAAATTTGCCATAGCGAATGCCTAAAGTTTATGATCTTTAAGAAAAAAGACAAAAATTGTATACATAACCATAATTGCATCATTAATAATTTATATTTATTGACACACTCGCATTCTAAATTCATAAACTTTGAAGAACTCGTGACAAACATGCCTGTAAATACCGAAATGAACGTAAGCAAAAAGTTTCAAGGGTATGGCAAACCTTGCTATTAATGCGAAGTTCAAGATTTACAATATTTCATGGAAATAAATTTGAAATTTCGGCCTGTTACATGAAGGCGATTTCCGCGAAATAAATCGACTCACGTATATTTGAAGTCTTGGAATTGGAGAGTAATGACGTTTTTTTAATGCGTTGTCTTTTCATTTTTATTTCATAAAACAGCACCACCTGATTACTAGAAATCCGCCCTTTCGTGGAAAATATGCTGCCTTATTTTTACCCGAAAGTATTTTTTTACACACAGTAATTCTCTGATCATCCTCGAAGAAATAAATAACGTATTTGATGTATTTATATTTTCTTCTGCCCCCCCACCACCTAATAAAGTATAATACTAACAGACTTACCTATAAACATTTCGAAGTACACGTGGTTCAACGGTTTAAAAAATACACAACCATCAAACAACCAACAAAAAGTTGCAGTAAAGATACAAACACTGCAAAAAATATTAACAAAGCCTAATTTGCGTATAAGATTATATTGTCTTTGTTTAAACAAAAATTTTTTTAAACAATATAATCATTCTTAACCAAATTAAAAGAATTTAATGACTTGAGACGTACGCGCCCAATCCTGGCCATGGCAGCTGTTAAGATGTAACGAAAACTATATTGGTATAAAAATTATAAGCGATAAACTTTAATAAACCTTGTTTATTGTTTTTGTTATTTTTTTTAATCACAACACTTCAGATTATTTCACGCAACAGTTCTCGATAAAGATTGCTGAAGGTAGTGCCAGGTTTTTACTAAACATCACCTTTACTGAGATGTCACTAAGTCTACTACACTTTTTTTACCCGACATAGCTCTGATAGGAAAAAGCATCGCCGAACCGTGAGTACAAAGCCAGCAGTTGATCAGAGACAAACTAAAAGGGATACAGCTGTTACATATTAATTAAGAAAAAGCAGTTTTTAGCTTAATTCAGGCAAAAAGAGTAATTAGTGCGCAGGAAACCAGTTTGGTTGTATTGGAAATATATTTCAGGACTAAATTTGAAGGTTTGGATGGTAAAATAAGAACAAAATTTGAGAAACCGACTAATCAGAATAAGAAGTCGTTTTCGTAGCAGAGAAACAGGTAAAGAAAATGAAGACAGGCCAAACATTTAACAAAAAATACGGACTGGATAATGAAAACTAGTTCAATAAGCTTGATAAAATAAAGTAAACATTCGAATCTCAAGCGAATGAAAAATCGGCATACGATGATGAGTACTTACAGGCCATATATTGCGAAAATCATGCAAAGTTCTATATAAGTCAAAGATGGATCGGGATTTAAAACACTTCAGAAGAAACGTATTTTAAATAAAGGAGGATATATACTCCATTCAATGCTGAATCAAAAAATTATAGAAAACTAGTAGAAAAAAGGAGAAACCAAAAAACTCTTCACTTATCTCGTATGGAAGCTTTACATAATAGTAAGAATGATTTTTGAGAAATTAGATTCCAGTAAAGTACAGTATTTATAAAACGTCGTCAACGTTGCAATGCCGAGTAACAAAAATAGACACTAAAAGAAAAACTACAGAAAATACCTCAGTAGAAAAAATTAATATCAAATGTTGTAAATAAAAAAAATGATGTTCGCGAGACAAAGAAACGGAAAGCAGATTTGAGATGTAGATTAAGGATGTAAGAGAATGAAAATAAAAATTTAGAAATAAAGAATACCTTGTTCAGTAGAGAACGAATTTTTAGAAAAAGTCCAAAGAAAACGCCGCGTTTCATCGCAGCATTAGTAGAAAGATTAGCGCCTTATAAGGCTGAAATTATAAAGAAGTCGAGAAACCCAGAAAAGATTAAAAAATATATTGAAAATACTCGATTGATATTCCTCTTTAAATGTTCATTCAAATACAATGAATTTTTTTTTTCAATTGGTAATTTTTAAACAATTGTACATCTTTAAATCGGACACTGGCATACTGTAATTACTTTTTCTTTATAGTTCCATATTTATATATATGTAAATTAATAATAATTAAAAAAAATGAATGATTTTATAAATTTTTAATTAACGATTGTTTTTATATTTTTTTATTGGTCCCGTTACTGTGATACTCTTTGTAAATTCAACAACCTCTGCCTTTTCAATATATAAAATACTTTCAAATACATATTATAAAACTTTTATTTCTTTTTTTTATAATCTTCAAAAAATAATACTGAATAACGAACACCCTTTTTCACATTTAATCGAATAAGAATTATTTTTTTACATAAAATTACCAATTTTTTCCTTTTCATCAAACAAAAATAAATAATCAAGAAAGTATTTAAGAATATAATTAAATAATAAAAAAACAGACAAAATAATACAGAAGAGGGGAAGAAGCTATGATTGAGTTAAATATATGAATCTCAATAGGCTGTACAAGTTCGTCAATACTGATGAGGTGACTGAAGATACGATAAAAATAATTGAATGAAAAGACAAAAATCAATTATTTTGAGACGTAGATATAAAAATAACGTGAAAGGAAAGAATTATTAGGAAAAAAGTGTGAGATGAATTGCAGACGAAGAGAACACCAAGTAAGTTCTAGATGTCAAATGAATCAAATCTGAATAAAATTGGAAAAAAGGAAAGGACATAATAGAGGCCCATTAATTGTTAATTAATAAGTCATAAGTCGTAAGACAACTGGTGTTAGAATAAGTTGAGCAATTCATAAAATTAAAACATGGTGTATTTTAATAATTTTAAATATAATATAAATAATAATAATAGATATAATATAAATAGTTAATGATACAGAGTGCATTATAATTCTAAAGACGTAATTGTTTTTTTATTAACAATTGAACCTTCAAAACTGAAAGGCAGATAATAAGTATGTTGTAATAGCCGTTAGCAATGAAAATAAATTCTGTGTTCATGTAAAAAAGTTCAATAATACAGAAATGTATGCACAATCTTAGCCCGTTTTTTTCTTAACATCTAAGAAATGAAATATTAATACGTTAAAATCATACAAGTTTTGAAGATACTTAATCTAACACATTTAAAATTGATTACCTTTTAATTTATAACTTGACACAAGGAGTTCATTGTATACTTTTAAATTAAGTTCATACACTTATTGACAGTAGAATTTGTAACCATAATCTGTAAAGGCAAAGGTAGACCTTTTTCAAATATCTTTGATTTTGTAATAAGTGACTATTTTGAAATTATGAATTTTACAACCGTTTACAAATTTATTTAATTGCAAGTTTTCTTTGTTAAAGGTTACGTAAAAGTAAGTCATTATAATCAATTATAACATATTTTTGACATAATTATTAACACCATTAAGATAAAATCTAGCATTTTATCTGAATATTTGTATAATATTATCTTATTCGAATTTAAACATTATAAAAATGATTTTTTATGTTTTATTACCATATATTACTATAATAATTTAATGTAAATAAGCATTGATAAATGTTAATAAAATTAAAAAAACAACTTTTAATACTAAATATCATTTCAAATTGTCAAATTGTTAATATATTATAAAAATTAACGCTATCATAAACTTAAATTTTCATCTTTTTAGTATTAATAATTATAAAAAGTAGTGTTCATGGGTTTTATTTTTTTTAAAGAAAATTTGAAAATAAAAATGTTTAGCAAAATGTAAATAATTTCTTAAAATTGTACGAAAAGGTTTCAAATATGACAATCACATATAATACGTTTGTTCTTTATTTAATATTATATTATACTTCGTGAATCTATTTCACATTAAGTATTTATAAAATTTATCAATGCCAATAACATATAGTATTGTATATAATACAAATTTTACTTAAATTTCACGTATTACTATCAATATACAGATTGTTTATACCATAAACTTTGATCAATCTAAATATAATACAAGGATACATATTACTTATATAAAATATTGATCTATATACATCTTAATGAAAAACCATTCTTAGATCAATTGTTTTAAAATCTATTTTATTTTACGATACAATAAATTGTACTTTTTTTAAAGCTCCTCCAAAGAAGGGATCGCATAATTATAATTATTGTGCATTTTCATTGTAAATACCTATTTAAATAATTCAAATATTACATTAGTATAAAATAATTTTAATATACAAAGGTTCACTCAGAAATAATCGCATTCTATTTCCAAGCTTTTTTAGTATGATAGTGAATATTATTATATTTGTATTTGAAGGTAATTTAATTAATTTTATAATTTTTTTAAATTTTATCAAAATAGTATCTATACTAGACAGAATTATGATTATAATTTTTTTTTTAAATACTTAATTTTACTTCAACTTTACAAACACTTTTATTCATTTTTCAAAAATAATTTGTTTAATATATATATTTAATAAAATATGTATCATTAAAATTAGTTATATCGATCTTTTTTATTAATCAAAAACCATGAAACGCCATTTAGAAAACTTGCGGGACTTTGAACTTCTTCTAAATTAATGTATTTGGTTACTTCATGAACGTTCATTTCAATTATTTCTATCAGTTCACCTTCTGCTTCTAATCCACCGCCTGAAAATTATATTATTTTATTTTTGTGATAAATATATAACAAAATGGTACACACATGTTTTAATTCATAAATTTTCTTAAAACTATATTATGGTTCCTTGTTGAGCTAAAAATATTCAAAATGACAAAACATATTCACCATTTTTAAAAATAAATATTTAAATTAAATTTTTTTCACATTGTTTTTATATAGAAAATTCAGATCTACAGTATTATGCAAATCTTACCAGAATGAGTCTTCATTTCATCTGTAACTTCAACATAAAATAATGTTTGTTTGCTTACTGCACATCCAATAGATCTATATAAAAAACAAATTTATTTGACAATTATTTAAAATGTAACAAATAATTTAAAAAGGGATTTATAATATAATTAGATTATTATTGAATATAGTAATTATAATAATAAAATTTTTGCATCATTTCTCCTATTTAATATAACACTAATGATTATAAATAAAAATATACAAGTACATATATTTGATTGATAATTTAATTCCTTGTTGGTATTTAAATTAAATTTAATTGCATTAATGGGATACATAGTCAAATTTTATGACAAATACCTATATGTCAAAATTTTTTGAAAAGCAGAAATTGGTGCTTGATATCCACATTCTTCTTGAACTTCCTCTTGAGCGATATTGACCAAGGGTTTGTCTTTATCAACTACACCAGAACAAAGTTCAATAGTAAGACCAAGAGTTGCTGGATATTTTTTGAGATCGACTGTTTGGGTTTCTTCTCGATTTAGTAGGCATGAAAAAAACGCAGCAGGTCGAAACTGCTTGACAAAGATAAGTTTTTTGCGACTGATATTAAAAATAATTATCGACACGCTGTCACCCGAAAGCGCAAGATCCCATTTTTTTTTAATATTATCTTGGACGTAAATCATTTGACGTGGTTTTAACCATTTTGAATCCTGAGGAAGAGGAGTTATATGAACTTCGGTTAAATTCACCATTCGTTCGTGAATCTTTTTATTTTGTTCTTCAAGCGATATATTAGACATTTCGTACTTATAAATAATTACACCGACATTTACACCTAAATTATCACTTTACGTATTCGTCGAATCCATGTAAAATGCAATTCTTATATCACATATCGATTCGCGTAACTGTTTTATGCTTACAAGCTTGACGGTCTTAAAACTCGTCAAATCACACGTCTTAAGGTCTTAAATAATATTGTATTGTAAACGTTCTGATTCGCTATTTTCATTCTATACCAACGTTCAAAAGTGTATTGCCAGCATCGTGGACTCGAAAAGCTTAAAAAACTTTTAATAACAAAAACTTTTTATTTAACACATTACATCTATTATAGTCTGAACGCTTACGCAAATAAAACAACTTTCCCTACAAAAACATAAATAAAACAATACATATATAATCGTATTTATTCTTTTATCTTTAAGTAATAACCTTTAATTTATTTTTAATTTATATTCGTGAACTGGTTACATACATTGTATTAAATGTATGTACTTACAGAAGAAAACTATTTTTTTACCTTTTTTACGATTTATAATTATCAGTGACATCTGTTAGTAAATTACAGTGGTAAATTTATATAGTTATCAAGTGATAACATTTTTTTTTAAATAAAGATAAAATTCAATTGCTTATTCGACGTTTACAATTTGATCTAGTACTCATGGACTAATAAATTAAATAAAATTTAATTTAAGTTACCGACATTCTTATATGCTGTAACTGGATGTGTAATTTTTCAAGTTATTAATTAAAGTAGTTGCACCATACATTGATAGATGGCAGTACTATTACAATCTGATTAAGGAGATGCTGCCCTCTAGTAGAAATAATTAATACGATGTTTCTAAATACTTAAAATACATTGGATTTTAAATAATTTAGAGTATTAACAGAGAATATGATGACTATTTAATAAGGTTTACTAAATTTTGATTATAAATTTATTATGTTTAATACATTATATGTCAATACAATGCAACATAATAAAAAAGAAAACTTTTGGGTAATTTTATGCATTATCTTCAAACACAAAATATTAGTCCATCATTAAGAAAATACATTATAATTTAATTAATTATCGATTTATTAGCAATATTTTATTTTTTTTCTTAAATCTTACATGTAGTATACGAAATATTGTATAATTCTGTAAAGAAGTACAAAATACTTTCTGAAAATTGAAACTTTTTACTTTAATAATTAAAAGATAAATGTTTACTTGCTAACATAAAAGAATTCCAACGACATTTCTTACGTTTTTAATTGAAACTTCCTTGTTTTTATCGCTCTTTTTTTATCATTTTTTGTTCTTGTACATGAATCATATTTCCAAGAACTAAATTTCTAAAAATTTCTAAAGCAAAACTTGAGAGGGTATTTTTTAAAAAACGTACAAATAATTTTTAATATACTAATAGTTTTTTTTATATACGCAATTGAAGAATTAACTGAAAATAAATGAAGTTTAAGCTATTTGTCTTTTATTTATTCTGCATGCTTTTGAAAATTTATTTTAAAAAATTAAAAAATTCATTCGTATCATCTTTTTTTGTTTATTCAAAAAATTTTCAATGCAAAAAGAAATAATTTTCTCTTTAACTCAATAATGATTTTTATTTAAGACCTTCTTTAATATTTTACGTTTTTACATATTATACAATTAAAATCCAAGCTATATCTGGAAAAACAATCTCACAATTCATCGTCAAATTAATTTAAAAGTCATAATTTGTCTAGGAAATAAAATTAATTAATATAACCTAAAAAACCTGCACCAGTCACATCTTAAAAACTACTTGGAAATGTGAATAAAACAGCTTTTCAATCTTGCTTTTAAAAGTAATAAAAAGTTATAATTATATCATTTTTAATTTTAACTGAATTCTTATATGTACTCTTATTATTTATAGATACACTTCAAGGTTCTACTATTTGTTATAAATATGCTTTAATGTGGATTTTCAAGATTTATAAAATCGAAGAAAACTAACAACTCTTGATGTAATTTATGTTAAACGACTTTTTAAATTTAGATTTTAATATTAGTAATTAAATATTTGAATAAATACCTTAACACTGTATTTTTATTTACTGAATTGGACATTTTCATTCGAATTTAGATTTATGTTTGTCGATATAAATCTAAATACGTTGCTTTTGTAAAAATAATTGCTTAAAGATTGACTTAAATATTTCAAATATAAATAATTCAAATTATAATTTTACAACTTTTTAGTTTACAATAATTTTATACCGATGCCTTTAAAAATGCCTACTTTTAGATAATCATATTTGATGCAAATAAAAGGCAACTCTGTAGAAATCAAATGTACATAACGTAATCAATGGTAGTAAATATCAATATATTTTACTTGGAAAGCACTGTTTTGCTTGTCACGGCATTTGCTGAAAACGAGTTTGGTGACACTTCAGTCTGCAAATAACATATTAAGATAAGCAGTTTGAATATATTCAAATTCTCATTTGTACATTACGTATCTTGCACATTGAATGCACACAAAAATAAATGAAAAATAATAGAAGATGATACGTGATGCATACACTCCTTTATGTAAGGTCTATTCTATATATCACATGTAAATATGTACATTTCCTCAATTTAGAGAAACGAAAAGTTTGTCATAGATACAAAATTTTCAATCAAATTTAATGTACACATAAATTGAATTAGAATACATGATATATGCGCAATGCTTAACAGACAAGTGATGTCAGGCGATAGGAATTAAAAAATATATGCATATCAAAGGTCAAATTGCTAAAATATAATTAAACACTTACGTAAATATTTGATAACAAAAGTTTTTTCCTTGCAAGATTCTATAATTTACTTAAGATTGTAGATACACAAGAATAAACATTATTTTTCACATAAATGACATTCGTTTTAAAAATTAAAAAACTAATGCAAAAGAAAATTTTTACTGCCTATAATTCCTTATTAAATGATCATATTTATATCTTGTTTTTATTTGTTAAAAAAGGTCTGGAGGTAAAATAAATTATATTGTCTCAAAGCATCCCTATATTAACGTAATGAAGAGAATTATAAAGACATAGGTTAATTGTTTTTTATATATTTGTAGACAAATAATAAAGTTATAATGAAGATCATGGGTTGGTAAATAAAAGAGTAAATATTCGATTATTGTTATCTGATGAAGCCCGAATTCAGTTACGAGCAGTTAAATTTATAATCTGTTGAGATTAGAATTCATTACAAAAAATTAAATATTCATATTTATAACTTTAAATAGCCACAAGAAGTTTTCAGAAGCTTAATACGAACCAATTATAAAAACTCTATAACAGGTTTCCATTGAATAAATATTAAAATTAAATTAAAAGAGTCTAAAAGTAATGTTAGATTTTCTATCATAGGTAATAAATAAGTACGTATTCATATTCAAATTGCAAAGCTTTTTTAATAAATAATATCTAACATATAATTTAAATAAATAATAATAACCTTGTTAACTAACTAAAAAATTAAGAAAAGATGTGAAATTATTAAAGTAGTATCTTACGAACTTAACGTTATGGCACATCGGTTTATATGTGTCAGATATTTTTGGTCATCTATCAGTGAATATTTGATATTAAAAAAAATGCACTTTTATTGTAATATGAAAAAAGAAAATTTTCTCTTCATTTGTATACCAATCCCCCTTTATCGCGTAATATTGTTACACATTACGTAGAAAATATTATAAAGTAATCACTGACTATAACAATTTTTTCGCGAAACGCTTAATTTAGGAAAAGTAGGCGAAGAACGGTCGAAGCTTTGGTTGTTAAGCTAAGGAATTAAAGCGAACTCGTACGAGCCAATAAAGCACGTAAATAGTCGGCTAAGGTGCGTTGTAAAAATTTCAATCGACATCATGGAATTCCAACGATTATATATATATATAGGAGCTATGGATCCCTATTTCTGTGCCCCGAGCCGGGTGTAGAAAGACTCCCTCGCCCCGGTGCATCCCGTAAAATAAAAGGAGCAGCGAGTCCGGATTTTCATCGCGATTAAAGTGCCGTGGACGGGACCGCGGTCCACGTCGACTGAAATAAAGTTCACTCGGATAGAGAAGCTTGAAGCGAGGCGCGATAAGGATCTGGCATCGATTCGGAATCGAAGCTCGCGGGCCTCCTGGAGCTCTCGTGGCTTCGCGAGCACCTGCGGGGGATTCCCTTAGCGCGGTTCTGGTCGTGGTATCGGCCTGGAAGTCGTGCGTGTGCGTGTGAGCGCCGAGGGCCTGTGTGAGAGTGGGCGGTGACGACGGGAGTGACGGAAGGAGGTCCGCGTGAGCTCCCGGCAAGTGAACGAGGAAAAAGGAGAGGGCGACGTCTCTCGCGTGAGTGAAGCGCGGGCGTCACGCGCGTCGTCCTCGGCGGCGTGGCTCTCCACCAATCCGTCCCTCAGCGGCCATGTTTGCTCTCTCTTGCCGGGGCGGAGCACCGTCTTCTTCTTCCTCTTCTTCCACTTTTCTTCCTCTTCTGCTCATTCTTCGGCCGCGGCTTTTCTCCTATTCTTTTTCCTTTGCTGCTTCTTTACTCATTTCGTTCTTGCTCCTTCAAAAAGCCCACCACCTTGCTTACTCAACTCTTGCCGCTGCTCGCCTTCGACTTTCTTGCGGACGGACGCTCTGAGGCATACCTACTCAACCGTGCGGGCTTCACCAGTGACAAAGGCCCTGCAGTAATATTTTGATTCAACTACAAGTCCCATAGGCACAATTAAGCCCCCTGGCAGACGCGGATTTCTTGAGTCCTGCACCGAATTCGCCCAAAATATCCTGTAAAAATCTCGATCGGCCGATCGCTCATATCGAAGACTGCCGAATTCTAAAGTTGAACACTATTTGACTGTAATAATTTAATGCATTATTCATAACTTGGATTATTTCATTTTATGATGACACTTCGAAGAGTCGTGCACAATCTGATGCCGGCTAAATATTTAAAATTTATACGCTATTTTGTAAGCTCTTAGCATCGGCTAACATTGTGTAAAAATAATAATGTATAGATGGCATGCGCACGTAAAAGACAAGCAGCAAGCTATTTTGTTTTTGTGGCGTACCTCTTTTGTCGTGCCCTTAAAAACCTAATGAAATCGATAATAATAATAAGAAGAAGAATAAAAGTCTCTATAAGACTTTATTATAATTGTTAGTGCCTACCTAGTAAATAACCTAAAGAGCAACACTCTAGTGACAATACTCTAAATTGGCAGAGCAGTAAATAATCACGATGAAGCGCGTAGTTAAAAAAAAATTCTTTAACGAATTTGTCTTTAACGAATTTCCGGTAATTTTCATCGGTGTTTTAACGATAAGCAGGAGCCAATGAAGAAGGTAAAAGGAATTGCGCCAAAAGTATTTGAAAATTGTTCGTTTGGAGAAAGTATTCAGAAGAACACCAAGGCAGTAATGTCCGTTCTTAAGTTCGTAACGTATAATTCTTACCGATTGCAATAAAAAGTTAAAGTAATCCATACCTAACGCAACAGTATGCACAGATGATTTATGCCGTTAAAAATATAATCACGTAATGAGCGGCGTACGCTCGAACTCGGCGTACACCTAACATCTGCAGTCGCGCGGCCATCTAACAGCCATCCAGCAGCATCCGAGGAAGATGAATGCCGATAGAGGAGGGAAGAGGGGGATAGAAGCCGAAGGGAGGGGGGCCACGGGGAGAAGACAAAGGAAAGGAAGCCAAAATACGCGATGAGCCATTAGGCAATCGGTGCACAGGGGCATGCTTATGTGCGAAAATATCAATTGCAGTGGCCTTTGCGAGCGCATTTACAGGCGTCCATTCGGTGTTCCGAGCCGTTTGATTTATGAGCAGTTGCCGCCGTGCGGTGCGCGCCTAGGGTGAATCAGAAGAGAACGACGGCGATGGTGGAGTCGGCGGAACGGAGGGAGTACCTAGAGGACGCGAAACGCCTCGTGGTTAACTTTGAGTTTTACGATTACGGGAATCGCGCATAATTGCAGCTTGTCCTGATTTCCGAGCGTATTTCATTATACGCGCGCTCGCGCCAGCGCGTCAATTCGATCGTATACTCATCTCTCTGCAGTCCTCTCCCTTCGCTGCCGCCACTTTCTGTCTTTCCACGGTTCGCGCCGACTGCCACTGCACCATTCGCGGACTTTAATCATACGTTTGATGATCGGAGGATACGGCGTAATTACAATAATCATCGGCCACGGGAAATTACACACGTCGCGATATAAAGGCCCGCGCGGCTCTTCTCTTTTCGCTTGCGAACTCTTGGCTGGGCAACTGCTAGGGATCCTTTGCCAAGCTCTTGCCGATAACTATGACGGCCTTGGTGCAGCGCTCGATTGTTACCAAGACTAATTGAAAATGAAGATGACCCACGATGTTTGGTATTTTATTGACGGGAGGCTACGACGATTGGCTGCGAGCCCTCGCGTGGTAGGCCATTCTTACCCGTGCTCTCGACTGCGCTTCTTATATTTATTTCGCTTTCTTTTTTTCAACCGAGAGCT
Source organism: Kradibia gibbosae (assembly GCA_018907135.1). Taxonomy (NCBI): domain Eukaryota; kingdom Metazoa; phylum Arthropoda; class Insecta; order Hymenoptera; family Agaonidae; genus Kradibia; species Kradibia gibbosae. The sequence goes on from JACCHX010000001.1 coordinate 26,876,251, forward strand.
TCCCTCTTTCAAACTCTGGATTAGGCGTTTACTTGACTTGCCAATAATTATAGTTCATCAACTACAGGTTATAAAACATGTATAATATATACAAATCCCAGTGATTTATCAAATTGTTACCTCGCGGTAACATTTTATTGCGATCGTCTCCCTTACTACAAAACGCACAACCGTGGATTCCTTCGCTTCTTTCTAACGCGAAGTTTTATACGTACTTTACTGTCGCGAGTTTTGTAACTAGATCGAGCTTACGCAATGATGCATGACCTTTTGGTTTATGAAAAAAACTAACAAAATCAGCTCTTGTTTAAGCTTGGAAACCTGCTTTTATAATTATTGAGCATGTTAGGATGCACAGTCTTTCGATTTAATGTATTTTATAATCATTTGTAAGTAGCGTATAAAAATTTGTGCTTTCATTGATACGTCGAAAATTTCTTGAATGCATTTAGAAAGTAATATATATGTACCTATAATAAATATAAGCAGCATTAATATTATATATATATATATATATATATGTGTGTATATATATATTAGCTGTGCTATTATATCCTTTTCCAGTAATTTCACGTTTTTACACTATCTACCTCTTAATTCATCCTCTTAATTTTTTCACACAGTTTTTAGGTTAATATGCAAAAAAATCGAAAATATTTTTAATTTAAAATTAAGTAACAAAAAATGTATAAAATCAGTTTAACAAAGAATGCGTTCCGATGACAAGTTATGAGGTAGTTTGTGGGAAAAAAGTTATCGCGTTACGAAAAAGTTGTTTATGTGACACAAAGTCGCTTAGAATAAAGTAGTATTAGTCGTAGGCAGGCAATATAGTACCCACCTAATTAGTTTTCTGATTAATTTGTAAATCCCATCCTCTTCTCTTGCAAATTCGTTCACTGATCGTTCAAGTTTAGAAATAAATCTAATCCCTCGATCACCTCCCTTTGTTTCTCCCTTATCTCCTCCTGTTTTTACTCCTATCTACTAGAAAATGCAATTTAGTAAGCTCTACCTTACTTTAAGGTAGTCACTATTTCAGCAAATAGATATATCTATGTATCTTCCATCAAAGTTACGCTGCGCTGCATCAGTTAAACGACTTATCCCTTCTATGTTCTTTGTGTTCTGGTGTTGCTTGTATTCTGAATTAAGATTTTCAGATAACCCCGATTCTTTTTCCCCCTTATACCTTCCCTTTTCTGTTTTATACTTATACTCATAGTCAATGCTCCGCCTGAAGGAATGGGTTTGCTTTCATAAAATATAAAATGAAGTGATTGCTAAAGTCGGTTTTTTTTTCATTTTGCTTGCACATTTTACGATACATAAGTACTGATTCCTTTAATAAAGTATAATATTTATTTATTTATTGTATGCATAACTTTATTATGTTCAAAAAATTTGATCCATGTAATAATATAAACAGCAGAGGTATTATTTTTAAGTTTTAATAAATAATACTAAAATTGGTTAATTAGCTTTAAAGTTATCTGAATAATCCTTCACTCACATGTCGTCATTCTTTCATAAAAACTAATTAATAAAAAAGTAAATTACTTCTTTATTGATAAAAATATTATTAGCCATATTATAATTATCCACATATCCATGAAATCATAATTTTAAGTGCAACAGTAGTAAACAAATTTTAACTATAATTTAATATACAAAAAATTTATGCTTTCCTTTTTATCTCTACATACACTTATGATGTTTAGCATTAAATATAAATTGTAATACAAGGGCAAATAATTGCATTCTTTGTAAGTTGTACTATATAACTTACGCAATAAACCTCTAAAAATACATAAATAACTTACAGATGCTTCGGTCTACGAAACTGAAAATATTATTTCTATCATTACAACTTCGTTATTTGAATAACTCTGTCTCTTGTTACATATAATTTTACCATAGATCATGGAATTCTAAGGTATAATATATGTGCAATTACTTTATGCTTATACACATGCTGACAAAGTTTATTTTTACCGATGGATTTACATGTTTAGAGTGAATCCAAGCTTCTTATGGATACAGCAAGCGCACTTTTTTCAAATTCCTCTATGTATGTATACCTCCATCTTTGAATTCACAATATAGCTACATCTATGCACCACGCACCACCTACAAAACGTTCGCTGTTCCATTCTAGATTTACCGAGATTCTCTGTTTACTAATACCCGAGTATGATTCATGTGTAGATGTGCGTGCGCTCGCTTGCATAAAAAATTTTCAATTTTTCATGAGTCCCTCATATACATTTCAAAAGGTCCGAATCGCCTCTCATGACGCCATTCACGACCCTGGATTCAATCCGCCGCACCTCATCTCACTCTATCTATTTTTCTTTTTCTCTCTCTTTTTCCTTTCGCTCTCTCTTTTTCCACTTGCTCTTGATAGTTCGTTGAAAATAAAAGGCATTATCAATGGGGGATTTATGTCGCAAATGAACAAGCGCAACTACCCTTGATAGAGAGAGAGAGAGAGAGAGAGAGAGAGAGAGAGAAGGAGGGAGAGAGAGGGAGGGAGAGAGGGCGGGAGGGTGGGAGGGAGAGAGAGGGAGGGAGAGAGAAGGAGGGAGAGAGAGGGAGAGAGAGGGAGGGAGAGGGAGGGGAGAGAGGGATGGAGGGAGAGAGGGGGAGGGAGGGAGAAAGAATGAGAGAAAGAGAGAGAAATGCCTATGTGATGGAATTTTCAAGAATCCGCTTTCGAAATTGTCTGTATCGTATATCGTAAAAATCATAAATCATATGTCCGATTTATATACATTTTTGGCTTATTTCTATTTTTAAATTATTAAGAATTTCGAGATGAGCAATAAGGTGAATCGATTCAGACTAATATAGAGACTATATAAAGACTTTTATAGAGTTGCTCGAGACAATTTTGAAACATTCGAACAAATAACTGGTCAGGTCTGAGTTTAAAATCAATACCAAGATTATTTTATTTATTATATATAATTATTGTTTTTTAAATTATTAATATGATGAATTGATTAACTTACAAGATCATAAAGTGCATTGATTTACATTAATAAGCAGCAAAAAAAGTGCAAAAGCCAGTTTAATTTATAAATTATGACTTATTGATATTAATTTTAGTTTTTCTAAACTAATAACTATTTTTGGATTCCCTGGCTTGGTCAAAATATATCTTAAGGTATCATATCTTTTTTATTTATTAAAAACTTTTTATAAATATTAACACGCTTTGTAGTTACCGTTATTTTTTTTTAATATTATGTAATAATATTTGATGTTCATCAATTGGTTTTGATTGAAGAATAAAACTATAAAGTATATGGGGTATTTTTAGATACAACTTGGTTTAAAAATGTATTAAAGTTGAATTTTAATAAAAAAAAAAAATAGAAAAAATATCTGAAAAATTTGAAATATCGTTCATATAAAATAAACAAAATCTCTGAAAGCTTTTATGCCAGGGCGATGAGGTCAATTGTAAATTTATATTTTTATTTTTATCCTTCGATACACAGATTTAAATTAAAAATTATTGAATTAATTTAAAAAAGGATTTTAATGCCTGAAAATCAGTTTAATAACATTATGAATTACATATTTTTATTGTTAACTAAATTTTATGCTTGATTTTATATTAAAAATTTATAAACATAATAATTAAAATTTTATTAAATGAGACATACTAATAATTGTCATATAATTATCATAATAATAAGAAATTCCTTATTCTTCATAAAGTAATTAAGTTTCAAGTGCGAAGCATTATTGATGTAAATTATGATATTTCAAATTATTTTTTTCGCGTTATAATTTACAAGCCTTGTATCCATGAGAAATATTTCGATTAAAATTCTACTGACATTTTTTACAAATTAAAAAAAAATATTATAAGCAAATGAGTACATAAAGTGAAAAACTAACTGGAAAAATTCAACATATTTCAATAGAAAATTAATGTAATAGAAGGCAAAGAAATGGAAGTGCGTATTTTAAATAACTTAAATATATGAATAAATACACAAATATTATCACATTTATTGATCTATAATTATGATATAACCAGCTTCTAAAATAATTCACTGTTTGTCACAAGAGCCCTAGCTTAGTGTTTTATAATTAACGATTTGTGTACATGTATTCATATATTTAAGTATGTACAGCATATCATGACTTTAATTTTTTCAAAATATGCCAAGATTCCTGCATCCAGCAGTAACTGAATCCTGTAAATTATAAACTAATAATAAGAGATTATATTGTAATTTAACAAAATCTACGGATATCCCTTTATTTCGAATTCGCACAACACGATATCTCTCCGCGAGTTTAGTTACCCCTTTTCTTTACTTTTTTTCGTTTTTGCTTTTGACTTTGTTTTGTTATTTTTCACCTTTTGTCTTCCTTTTAATCCTAAAATGCTATTCCGGCATTATTCGCACAGTCGAGCAGCTCAAAAAGAGCAGAAGAGAGCAGAGCGCCGCGCTGGACGATAAAAAAACACAAGCGCCGAGTTACGGGCGAGTATTGAGAATAAAAAAAAGAGGTAGAGAGAGAGAGAGAGAGGTGCATATGGGTCTGTATATGTATATATGTACATATGTATATATATATATATATATATATATATATATATATATATATATAAATATGCGTGTTTATTTGTATATACGTGTGCGTACGTGTGTATGTATGCATGTGTAAGTGCACGTATAGAACGAAGAAAAAGGGGCAGTCCGACGCCAACTCCAGACACCATTAAGGACGCACACGTGATGGGCAAGACCGGCGGGCAGCTGAAGATAGATATTATACGCGAGCCGGTGCGACTCGCCCGCGCTCACCATCGAGCAGCTCCACGGGGGTCTTGGGCCCGCAGTTATTTATGTTCTGAAGGGGGAGGGGCGGAGAGGGGGAGGGAGGGAGAAATCCTCTACGGGTAATTAGCGTAAGGATACATCGCGCGATCCTTGCCCCGGACCAAAGGCTAATCAGCCTATTGAGGGCTTACGTTCTCGGTCGCGCAGTTGACCGCGGTCGGGCTGCGAGGCTCCGAGGATGCCGCATTGGCTTTCTACGTCTAGTAGCGAGGCTGCATCGATGAGGGCGATGAGGCCTGCCGTAAAAATAGCTCTGGCCGACCGTTGTCAGGAACGATCGAGTCCCCGAGACACCGTGCCATGATTATTATTTAAAGCGCAATTCCTTGACTTAGTTGGCCGCAATTTCATTTCTTCTCTCACTATTTGTTATTCCTCGTTTTATTCCTGCGCCGCCGACGCCAGCTGCGCACTTGACGTCTTCTTTACAAGCCGGACGCCGATGTGGTGTAGCTACGCATTAATGAAACGACCACACGGTTCCGATTACTGTATGAATAATTTTTTAGCCATCATTGAGCTTCTTCATACGAGCCTCGACGTTTTCTTTTCCAGTCTTTCGTTTTCTCACTCAACGATTAGATCGCTCGAGCTTATATATTGAAGATAAATTCTTTAATTATCAATTTATTATTCTGCCAACCTTTCTCGCTGCCATTGACGATCATATTCATAATTTTCTGTGAATTAAAAATTTCTTAATTCACAATGTAAATTATGCCGAAGATTGGAATAATCGGCCTCCAGGATTCGACATTATTTTTTTCGAAATACCGTACCACCGACCTCCTATTCCTTCTTCTCTTTTTACTTGCGCAAAGACGAAATCTCATGATTTCGCATTGGGTCTCTAGAAAAGAAGAATTATTAAATATGAAGGTTCCTTGATGAATGAAGAAGGGAAACGTTAAATAATAGGCACGCCTATAAGTATTATTAGGCTTCATAGCTCCCTGTAATATAAAAAATATCTGAATTTTTTTTAATAATAAATAGAATTGCATTTTATCTCGAAAAATACGAAATAGAAACCATGCTGTAAGCTGCCCTTATTCTTTTATACAAATTTCTGCTCACTATTTTATCAATATTTTTTTTTTTTTTTTCATTTGTATTATGTAAGACATTCCTTCTTGAAACTCTACCTAATTTTTTAAAATAAAAGAAAAACATGAATTGCTAAAAAGAAAACATTTATTTCCAATATTTAAACATTTTTTTTTAATTTAATATAAGTGCTAGTCACTCCTCTTATTCCTAAATTAAAAGTAAATTATGGCTAAATATAAATGCTTTTACGACATAAACTATAACACATTGTGCAATCCTAAGTTGCATAATCTTTCATAAAATTCAATAATACACTTTTTAATAATACGATTTATTTTCTTAAATAATTTTTCGTTAACACAAGATAAAATAAAAATGTCTAGATATTCGTTGGCACTTGATTATTAGTACCTAGTATTTAAAACGATTTCATTAGGCCGGAAAAAATTATTAAATAATAATTATAAAGTTATAATAAATATAATATAATAATAATTATAAAATTATAGATGGTTTGCACATAAGTACAAGTCATATTCAATCGACCTTCATTTTTTACTTAAATATATATTAGATACCACTTTGCAATATTCCTTCCGGTATACAGTAATTAAATAAATATGTTGCTTATTGCGCAATTTATAACATTGTGCAATCCGATGATTTTGAGTCATTCTTTAACTGATTCAATATTAATGAATTCATTGTTATTCTGCGCTTTTTTCAAATATGAGAGAACCTCTTAAAAAACTTTATTTCAGTTAATCAAATTCTAGTCGTTCAAAATTTCAGTTTATATTTCCATTATTAAGAATACAATTATTTATTAGTTTGTATAGTATATAAATGTGGGCGAATTCATAGTATCCTGTAAATTGAATAGTATTTTTATAAATAATGTAAGATTATAAATTAGTACAAGTATAAAATATATATGGAATATAGATTACATTTTCTTCCATTATAGTGAATTCCAATATGCGATAGCTTTAAAAAGCAGTACGAATTATTATATAGGTCTTGTATAGAATTTTTGTATAGAATTGTAAATATTTATATTCAAAATTCCCATTAGTATATTAATTTATATTTTATTGGTTTTAGTCTAATTTCTTCAAATACAAGGGAATTCCCTGCTGAGTAAAAATTCTTCTAATAATTACTAAAGCGTTTACGGTATTAAGCCCATTTTTAACTACAATAAATAGGTTTATGAAATAATACTTACATGCAATTTGCAATAAATATTTAAGATAAGAAAAAAAGTAGTTAGTTAATAGATTAATTATTCAATGTTACAGTTAAATGTTAATTATTTTAAATATTCATTAATAGATAAACTTTAACATACTTTGACAGATAAATTAATTTAGTTAATTTTGCATTTTTTGCGTCCACCCTACTTTTGCAATTATATCGAAATAATTAACAAGTTGCATTATATGTATTGAAATATTGAGCTTGTCAGATAAACGTAAGCAATTATTATTATCAACTAGCAATTAATACCTTTATGTTATTACCAGCGGCAATTATCGCTCCGAAAGTGTATTTATATTTAGAATAAATTCGAATTTTAATTTGGTTCCATATTTTTTATTTATTCATTCATTTATTCACCAGAGCATACTCTGGTGTAACTAAACTTATAAAAAATTTTCTTCGTTACTATTTTGTTTTTTTTTTTAATTATTATAAGTATTAATTAACGGTAGAAATATATTTTTGAAAACATAAATTTTTTCAAAATTTCCAACTAAAAACCATGCGTTGGTAATACTTAATATTTAAGTCTTAAATTAAAATAGGCTTACTTAATAACGTAAAAAGAATGACAAATATATTAAAATTACCATTTAACAAGCAAATCTGACACTCGTAGGGAAAATAAAACACGTTCAAAAAATATTAAAAAAAAAAAATTTAAATAAGTCGATTTTGAATTTCAATATGAATAGCTAAAATGATAATAAATTTTAAAAAAAATTTCAACAATGAATCCTGTTAGACGTAAAAGTACAAGTAAATGACATGGAGCTATATCTAAGGAGGCTCAATTCTCAAGATCGTATTTATTTGCCGGGCGAAATAAATCAGTTCAGGTTTCCTCAAAGCCGTATGCAAAAAATTGAATTCTTGTATAAAAAAATAATGTTGGGTGAGAATATTAAAAATGTTTTAAAGAGTAACAAAATCAGCGAGCCTGGCCGATTAAGCGAACAATATAATAATTTTGTCATTGGACACCAAAATACATACCCGTATATAAAATTGGTAGGAATCGGGGCTTCTTGTAAATTCAGCGGCTTTTCATGTTTTAAAACATTGAAATAGAGTTATCCCTGAGGTCGACGGAGGCAGTCAGGACGACGTTGTCTGTAGCAGGAAGGGGCAATGATACAGCCCTTCGGTCAGATCGGTTAGTATCGATCATTAATCATCAATGAGCACGTGAGCGATTACCCTGTCGAACGCCACTGACTGTTCTTCGACCGTGGTGAATACATCGATCCGTTGTCAGTCGCTCCTACCCATGACAACTCTTAGTTTTGCGTCATATTTAATGATGCATGACTACTATGGAAGATGACGAAGGGTCAGAAAGGAGGTGATGTCGAGTCGCTCTCCTACTGCATTTAACAAGGCTTTCGGCAGCGCTTTTTATTTAGCACAGCATTTGCATCCGAGAATCGGCTTTTTTAAAACTTATTTAAAACCTCTCCGAGGCCCGCTACAAGCGCAAAAACACAACGGGATACCGTTACAATGGCGAGTCAAGAGATATTCGAAATATACGAAATGATCTAAGCATTCACAAGACCCCTATGTGCTCGCGATAATGTGTGGTCTGCCAAAGAGGTCTTCATTCGCTTGATGAATATCATGAATTTCAGCTGAATGGCCGTCAGCGCTCAAATTCACTTGGCCGCTAAATTAGCGGAAAAACTTGGCCAAAAGAGCAGCGAGAACCGGCAGGTGAGACGATCCTCCTCTATTAGACACAGATGCTTAACAGCGTGAGCTCGCGAATGTGTACGCGTACCCCTCACAAGACCCGGTGGGCCTTCCCTTATCCATACCATGGGCTCGGTTCAGCCGAAACGTAGAGGCATCCCATGGCTCCCAGTGGGGTGAGAAGCAATCCTCGAGATGCAATGGATTCTTTCTCGTTGACATGGTTGCCGAGGATCTTTTTTTCTCACTGGCTAAAGCAGTCGAGGCTCGACTCAGCTGCGATCCTGCAATAGCCTACATTTATAAAATAGCACTCGAACACTAATTTCATTGCAGGCCAACGTACATTTGATTTTTAAGTTGGACTCCTTTATTGCAATGTTATGCTCGGCTCTGTTTTATTCCTTACATCTGCGACACATCGACGTGCAATACTACATTGATAAAACAAGAATATAATATCGTGAAATAACGTTACAATCCTAATACCCATCAATTACTGACGATACTGGCTTTTTAATACACTCAAGCATTTGATATTTTTATTTAAAATCTGATTTTCTAGTGAGTTAGGTTTTCAATTTGTTCTTTAATAAAAAAGTTCTGTTAACAAAGGAGGATGCTTCGTATGCGCAACTGAAATATCCAATTCTTCTTTTGATTAACAAAATTAATTTAAAGAAAAACTTTGTTCGTCATCGATTCATTTTCAATTTCTTCCAACAATCGAAGCAAACGGCAAAATTACGACACAGCGATATATAATATAAAACATGAATAATAATTCCAAGTAATGTCTGTAAATATATATTTACTTACATATATTAAACATTAATTATGTTTTCCTCTATGCTATGTCGATTTATCGTGCTGTGTAGTTTAAAAAAGAAAATTTCAGCCCTAAATATGAAAATATTAAGCAACAAATATAATAAAATAATGAAATTAATTTAAGACTTCGTGAATACTCTATAAAATACGGTACAATAAAATAAGCTTAACCAGAATTAAGTTGTGATTTACTAATTATAATTCTTATTTGAGAGTCAAATCGTTGCGGTAAATATTAATAATACGAAAGTATTACGAATATACGATGCGACTCCTCTGTAGCAACTTATTTTTTCAGATTTAGCGCACCTTATTAACTTACATTTGCATGCTATTATTCGGTTATATGTTAGACGCTCCCACGCTTCTTAGCATTTACCAGGGACTCTCATTCCTCTTCAATCAAAATAAGCCGAACTGTAGAGTTGACAAAAGAACGCAAAACTCTGCGGTGGCGATCAAAGAGGGAAGGAGAAGAGATTTGATTCGTAAATCAAGGCGTACGAGCGAGTAGAGTCGCTCTGTCAATGTTAATTTGAATTCAAATGAAACTGGTCCAACAAATTAAGGCTTCCACGCTGGAATTTCAATTGAATAATAGCTCTTTTTCTCTTCTCTTCGCGCATATTTCCTACATGATCCCCGTCGCATAATAGTACGTCGGTGAGGCCATTTGACAACAGCTATCCTAAGGATTCCAAGATTTTACTCGCTCGAGAAAAAAGAATTCTTGACGTACATTATGTCCAGCAAAATAACATTGAAGATTCTATGATTTCCAACACCTAGACTTATCTCTGGTATTTTAGCTGCATGGGTCGTGGCAAAAAGAGCAAAATCTAATCAAAACAATTTCTTTGCATTGCCATTAATTATCGATGATTGCACGAGTGCTTCGGAAGCTGGGCAAATAATTTGAGACTATGGAATACCGTTGCATCTGTTGAAATTATTTTACTTCGTTTATGAGGCGTGTTATTTCATTACCACGGAATATTTTTCTTGCAACTTTTTTTTGTATTTGTAGCCGAGAAGATAAGAAAAAGGCTTGATTTTTTTACATATTATTGTTTATTCATATTTCTATCGTCTTCAATGAAATCATTCATTCAAGATTGAAAAAAAATATTTATTCGTTTTTTAATTTTTAATTACTACATTAGTTATATATTGGTCTTTGTATATTTTACACTAATTTATGGCAGATCTTCATAAAAAAATAATTTATCTTTTACATTCTATTAAATAACAACACTTTTAATTTAATCCACTTAAGTATTTATATCTTATCATATTATATGTTTATTATATGCTTATTAGTAAAATTGGTAAACAGTTTTTATTCTATTACATCATTTGTGGTGTCTCTACAATCCATATGGAGAATCCATTTAGAATTTTCTAATATAACATTAATTTAATACACATTCCAACTCACTAGTAAATATTTATATACATTTCTTAAGTATTTAAATTTCCAAAGATAAGTACGTACTCATTTATGCTACTCTATCAAAATTGTAGGAAAAAATTTAAAGAATGTATGAGTGACAACTTAAAGCAGGATTATAGATTTAAATATTTAGAAAGCACGCTTGAGATATTTTCTTACCCCAAAATATTACTGATTCAAATTATGTCGTCCCAGCTCGACTGAGTGTAAGTTGTATTGAATACCAATAAAAGGTAAATATATGTGTCAATTTTTGTTTAAATCTTAAACGTACAAAGATTAGGACGGACTGAAATATGTAAAACCGTAAAATTCTTTTGCTGTTCAATGACATAAAAGAATATTTTCAAATGTATAATGGATCAAGAATAGCAAATCTATTATATTTTTAGCCAGTATTCTTGAATTTAGTCCAGTTAATATGTTCTATAAACAATTTAATTGTTATTAAAAATTGTTTTTTACTTCAATAAAGTGTTAATTCGTGCTACCAATGATATACACAAATAAAATTAGTAATTATTTTTGTCATGTTTTGGTATATCTTGTTATTATCGTGCTTCAAAAATTGCGAACATAACTTATAAATTTTGTAAATAAAAAAAAATCTATTATATACGATTTATACATTGATTGAATTGAAGTAATGATAAAAATCGATTCTTCACTACTGCTAATTCTTTTATTAATACTAATTTTTAGTAAGGGGCTTATCGAACGATCTTACCCGTAATTAAATGACAAATATTATTCAGCAGCTGTTTATTTTATGCGCATAAACATTCTTCGCTCGTATTGTCAAAAGATAGCAGTTGAATTTCGCGTGGTCTATGGCCATGATACTTCAATGAAGTTTATAATAGGCTGATCTATTAATAATTGATATAAGCAACTGCGGAAAATGGCTTATCGTGTATGGCAGGCGCATGCTCGACTCTTGTATAATGGCAATCTTCCCTCTTTTTTTCAGCTTAAACAATATACGCGTACATGAATAATCAACGGGTTTTCACTCAGATTTCATGCTACTTTTTATGCTCATTACCTCACTGTTTTCTTCCATCTTTTCCCCTCTTTCTATGTATTTTATTCCGTCTCTTTCTCTCTTTATGCTTCTCTCGCTCTCCTATTCTATCTCTCTAGATATGTTTGTTTCTCCTTCTTTGATTCTATCTTGAAATCAACCCTCCTCCAATAAGTCACTATGCTAGATCTACTTTTTTGTGCTTCGTTCGTGATAGTTTCATCTCAGTCTTTTTCTTTGCTCCTTACTGCTGCTACTGCAACCGAATTTAATCCCGCATGAATATGTAATGACTGACGGAAATGGAGATTGCAAGTATGCAAGAGATAAAGAGAGAGAGAGAGAAAATCGCCTGCGTTTTATAGATACCACCGGTGGTTTTTTATCATTCACTTACGTTTTCTTTTTTATGTATTTACGCAGACATACATACGTATACCTAATTTTAAAAATCTTTCACACGTTGGATTCACTATTATATTCTTTGTCGTGTATTTCTTTTGCATATCTTTAAATTTCCAAGATCGCCCAACTTAATTCTTACCGTGATAATTCCTACCGAAAATAAAAACTATTTTAAAATCTTAAAACATTGTACAGTTGAGCTGTAAAATAGCTTTAATACTTAGTTTAAAACAAAGTTCATAAGTGAAACTTAATATAATACGTAAACTTAAATCATCAGGTTTTTATTTTTTAAGACCTTTATTCTTACAGTCTGATCAAAATTTTTCAATTAAAAATTATTAACGTACATATATATATACATTTTATTTGAATTTTTTTTCAAATAATTAAGTGCTTTTAAATTAATAATATTTAAAATTGATATTGTTTTTTAAGTAAGGATTGCTTTTGAAAAAGTTTATAATGTCTTAGAATATATTTTATTATATTCTATGTTATATTATATTACTAATATCATAATCTAAATTATAATTGTATAATATTAATCGTATAACAGTTAAAAAATTTTGTTTATGAATAAAAAATGTTTTCAAAAGAGTTAACAGAACAGAATAAACAGGAATATTGTAGTATTTTTTTATTTGCATGCACTATTTACTTGATGGTTTTGTAAAACAGAGAATTTAAATATTGTTTATGATTTAAAAGATATTCCTTTTGTTGAAATGATACCAAGTTTTTTTTAAGAGAAAAGACTTTTAAGGTCTTTAACAAAAAGCTTTGTATAAATATATTGATTTGAATTATTATCAATATTAATATTATTATTATTTTACACACGCGCAAACGCACACACACACACACCACACACACATGCATATATATATATATAATATCAATGCAAGCCCTTATAACATTCACACAAATAAAGCGAAAAAATACTCAAAAATGGGTAAGCATAAGAAAGTTTCGCTTTAGCTCAAATGATAAATATCTCTCGAGCTAGGGATTAACATCGAAATTCATATATGTTTATAAATTCTAGCAATCCGCCTCCTCTTTTTTCAGCTCGATCATCTTTAAAAGACACCCACTGTTATTTCTACTCTAGAAAATACTCCGTAAATATGTTGCGCAAAGGCTATTATGTAAAGGGAAAGCCACGAAACTTCATTCATAGATTAAATGTTGCCTGTGAATTTTTATGCAAACGAAACAATAAAAATCATCAGAGTTCTTAAAAAAGCGTAGTGTTCCGCAACCATAACTGTCGTATTACGAGCAGGGAAAACTAGAAAACTCGCGCCCTATCCCGTTAGGCGTTTAGCGCGCGTCCCTCTGAAAAAAATTGATGGTGCGCGTGAAACGATCTTGGTGTTCTCCAGAGGCTTAAAACAACAAAGATATAAAAAGAGTAAGAGCGGCTCGTCATAAAAGGGCCGTATATTATTTTGAAACGAGAAAATGAGTCTGACGCTTACGCTCGTATAAAGAGTGGAGGAAACACTGCTACCGCCATCGGGTGACAAATTACGACAGTGTTGCAGGTGCAATTTTATAACGGTCCGATAACACTCAGCCGGAAACTGAGGAACGCGAATTTTAAGTTTTTGCTCCCTTCGACCCGTCGCTCAATTTTCTACAATGGCCGCGAGTTCAGGAAATACTAAGTTCTCCTTGTTGCCATTACTTTGCCCATAGTACGAAACTTTTATAAAGCATTGCCCGAGCTAATTACATGTTATGCAGTAGCATAAAATAAGTTAACAGTCTGAAAGCCTACAATAAGGTATGAAACGTCATTGTTTTTTTTAAATTTCAATAATAAAACATTCCTTGAAGATATTAGCCGACTAATCGAATAAATAACATTGCTTTCGTCCATATGAATTATACATATTTTACGTTACAAGAGTGATGGTATGGCTAAGACTAGTGGTATAATTGCTATTTTAAATGAATCTTATTATTCGTTCACGAATTTAGAAATGCACACATTTTGATGCCGAGGATTCGCAAAGATTGGAAAATACCCTTTGTTGCTGTGTAGGTTAGCATATATTCGGCTCTGAACTCGAGCTCGATAATATCTAGCAGGACCAGGCGGTAGGTTTCAGTTCAGTCGTAGGACCACCATTGACTTATTTATTTGAAAAATGATTCTTGCTAAACTAATAGAAAGCCGTGGAAATAGAAGCCAAGGGGGGAAAAGGTAAGAAACAAGACAAAGGTATGAGAGATACGAGATGCCGAGTTGAGGCCGTTAAGTTTTATTGCGCTTACCGACACACATTGAAAAAGAGAGAGATCTTTCTCTGGGTTCGATCGCAATCCAGCAAACGACTAAAATGAAGAGTCAGGTACCATTTTTACCGAATCACTAAAACTCTTACAATGTTTGCATACACGATTTGTCACAAATGTTACGACGTCGTAAATTATCGCGCAAACGCGCTTATATATAGTCTCGATGGGCCTCTCCACTTAAAAGGGAGAGAGATGAATAGAAGATGCTTCTCAATCTTAAAATCACATTAAAACCTCGTTACACGGTATTGGAGAACACGAAAGGGAAAGAAGGAGAAGGAGAGATAGAGAGAGAGAGAGTGAGAGAGTGAAAGAGGAAGTAGGAGAGAATACGTATATAAAACAATGCAGAATCGTCTTCCGACGTTTATTGCTCGCGTCAGTGCGAATTGTACATTCTGTTGCGTTTTGTGAGGTCGTGCCATTTTTAAAGTCCTATTATAATGCTTGTTCGTTTTTTTTCTTGTTCCCGTATAAAAGAAATTTTGAACTAGGAAAGAATTATTTAAGCGAGCTCCTTTAACTATTAATGTGAGAAATATCGAAAATTCAAACTCTGTGGAATACATTACGGAACATTGAATTCGCTCATACGCGGTGATACTTGTACAGAACATTGTCTAATTTATTTTAAATGCGTATGAATAACTTTGATCAAATTATATGCTATACATGATATTTATAGAATTAATATAGAAGTAACATAGTAACTTACAAATTTTAGGTTAAAGTTGATAATTTATATAAATAATTTAAAAAAAAAGAGTTTTTTTATTCTTCTCCTATTCTCCTCGCTTATTTATAGATTAATTACGTGCAATACTTTTGCATATTTGCATATTTATATTATTGATTTAATGCAATAAACATGATCCACGTTTCGAATAAATTGAGAGGCACATGGATAAAAAGGTTGTTTTATTTTTTAAAAAATATGAAAATTCTTGATTATGTGGATAGAATGTGAAGTCTGCTTTAATCACGAATTTTATATTCTCAAAATTAATCGATTGATATACATGGCTTTTTTAATGCTGTGAATGTTAGAATTTTCAAGACTGCAATTAATTAAAAATATGATACAATTTTTTATCTAAAATTTTTGTCGATAATTTATAATATGAAAGCTAGAGCAAATAAAAACAAAGTAACAAAATAATATGCATTAATGGGGAAAAAAATTGCTCAACGAATATTAATGTAATCATCAATGTGTGCGACTAATAAAAGTATTGCGATGTGAGAAAATGTAACGTGTATTTTTTAATATGTCCCCTTAAGCATGTAAAATAATTTAGAAACAGAGTCGCGTCTCCTTACAAGTCATTTAGTCTCAGTTGTTTATTATTACAAATAAGCGAGGATTACGTCCGCAAAAAACGAAAACGATGAATTTTGAGGTCATTTTTTCAACCCTAAAAAATTTATCGATAATCCAGACTGCTCCTAATAAGTAAAGTGCGACTAGACGGACGCCCCATGCATCTTGTCAACTAAAGACAAAAGAGCCTGAATTCCACCCATGTGATTTTTGCCCCCGGCTTCAATGAACCACTCGCAACAAGGGGATGACGTTCGTTGGACCCGAGGACCCCAATGCTGACACGGAGTAAAGACCATTATGCTGACTCAATCCCTCTTTTTTTATTTTTTGTTGTCTGAGGGGCCGCATCCCCGCTTAGATTGTCGCACTTTCGCATTTGCTTCGGACGCTGCGATGCGCTCGAGAAAATATTTATATTTGAGGAAATGAGAGTGTGTGGATACGGCTTATAAAATAAACATCGAACATGGAGATGGTACTTGACTACTTCTAACATCGTTTATTACTCGGAAGCTCGAGTTTACACGATCAGATTATGGGTATTAAAGTCATTATTATAAATTATTTCAACGTCCCCTCCTTCTTCGTATACGTTTGTATTTGCTTTCCTATCATCATTTGTTACTTTTAGACACTCACTTGCTTGCATCTTAAGCTATTTAGAGTACTTGTACTCAATTGAGAATACTGTATCTCTTGTACGTTACAGAACTTGCAGAAAATCGTGTACCATCGCATTTAAAATTGTTTAGTGCGTGCTATTGGACAAGACATGTGCACACGTATTGAGTATCAGGATTCCACGGCTACATTATAACTATAGATAATCGTACGTCTAAGTCTGGTCGAGCTTAGGGTTGGTGAATGGAAGCTCATTTCGGACGTTCTTGACTTCTTGCTTTGCTTATTGTAGCTTACCTTTTCTTTCTGCTCTTTTAAAATCCTCTAAGTCCTCTTATACTTTATTCTTCTTTCTCAAACTTTACAGAACCCTAATCGTTTACGTTAACACCCTTCAGTTTTATGGCAAGCAACACTTTGCGTTTGTCTCGTGTCGCTCTTATTTTGACTTAACTTCTCTATACCATATATGTGTTCCGCGTTAATTCTTTATCTTGAATCGGCTTGAATCTTTACTACTCGCATTATAATTGTTTAATATATTTTGTGCGCAGACAGATAATACAGTGTTCCTATGATAGCTTTCAATGCATCGAAAGGCGTATCGAGGTAAAATTAAAAAAAGTTGCATGAAAAAAGGTTTAGTTGAGTAACCACTGCAATGAATCTTTCAGAAAACATTCGTTATCCTGGCTGCTTTATTAGATACATGAATTATTCGATAAAATTAATTAGAGACTTTTACACAAATATAAAGTCGCCAACAATGTAACAATCTAACAATGTAATTCTCATAGCAAGATCGTATCGTACCATTATTACAATAAAAGATATTGATTGATTATTGAATGAAGCCAAGTAATATAATAAAATATAAATACTCCGCATTCTAAATTTTATTAATTTAACAATCGATTATTACGTAAGTTTTTGAGGTAGACATAGAGGTAAGTTTACAAAAGAGATACTGAAAGGTAGAAGTTGACAAAAAAGGAGCAAAAAAAGGTGAACAGAATCTTATGTACGTGTGACTAAAGGCGCGAGTAATGTAATGGTGTCAAAGGAAAAAGACGAGGACAAACATAATTCCAAATTATCCCGGTCTCACAAGGTTTCCGTTTCATATGTATCACTTAGTAAAGGGGTTGTCGATTAGGAAGGTGTAAAGGATAAAACGCTCCACTCACTCTATGCGAAAAATAAAATATTCGCTCACTGCAGCCTTCCCGTTTCTTCTATCTCCGTACCTTATGCTACTTTTTTAATTCATGAGACTTCTCTTCCCATAAGATGGAAAATGAGTATGGATACTGTATGAACTTGATCGGAACTTCAACCGACTTGACTTAGATGCATTAAATCGTTTCACCCTCAAGTCTTCAATAGGAGTCACTCACTTGCAGGAATATGGATACAGTATAGAATTGAGTAGGAGTAGTTTATAAATTTCCGTGAATTTCACCTGCACATGTCAACTCGCGTATACCTTCTTATCTTTGATAATGGAGAAAATCAGCAGAGAAGTATAACTTATTGCCTTTTCGATTGCACAAATACGGTTAAATAGAATGTTTCATAGCAGTTATTTAGATACAATATTCGCTGCCTTGTCGATGCTACGAGACGGTTTAAACGCCGCTACGTTTGGATTCTCATATCAGTTTTGACAATCTTTCATGACCCTTTGGTAATCAAATGGTAACCAAAATTTGTTTTATATACTTTCATCAATATTTTAAACAAAATTTGAACTTTTTAAACTACCCTGTGAGCGTAGACGAGCATAATTTAAAAATCTGTTCAGTAACATTATGCTGGGATTGTATTCGGTCATGAAACCACCAAGAGATTGTAATATCCGCGAGTATATTTAACGATTTCGCACTTAACAATGATTTTTCTGATGAGCAGTTTATAATATCATATTATCACTAGTCGAAACGAAAGTCATATCGTCCATAGCAGCGGTATGCTTAAATCAGTACAATCCGTTTATAAAGAATTTCCGACCCTAGCTCTGCATGGGGAATATGGCTGTGGGTCCGTCATCACCTTTAAATACACCGAAGCTCGACGCGACGGTTTTACCACGAGCTATAAAGCAAATCTTAATTCCCCAGTGCTGTGCTACCGTTTTGCATATCTGCTTCCATGATAAGTGGCCGGGTACTGTCTATTCTAATCAACCAATGACGTTATTAACTTATTCACATATTGATATGTAGACGAACTGGAATAACGCTTTACCTAAGCATCCATGCATACGGCAAAGTTAAACAGACCGGACAAATTAAAGTAATTCGCAAAAACTATTTTTCTTTCTTTCTTCATGTATCTATGGGCATACGATGGTTACTTTTGATTTTCCAGATCTATGCATTTACGTGTTGCTTGTATCACATTGTTACCTAACACTGATTTTTATATAAATTAATGATAATATCAATGTGGGCGAAAAAGAGAAGGTCTTTCTCGTTTTTACTAGACAACACTTAAAAATTCAGAACTAATGGACTTTTAATAATTTTATTGACAACATTAATATTTTCACTGTAACTAGGAATTGTCAAAGTTTGAAAAGCGTACTATTTACTTAGCGTACTATATTCAATTTTATCTATTAATTTATCTACTCTATTAATATTATGGTTCCTTTAATAGCACATGTCATATACTAGAAGACTGTCGACGCAATATTATAATTACAGACTATTGCGAACTCAAATACTTAAGGTATTCGAAAACATATTTTACATAACTTTGACAACTAGTGCGAACTAAATTAAATAATTGTCAAGTCATTAGTTTGGATTGTATACACAATTACACATTGACATTGAGATTTAAAAAATAGCGAAAGATTTTTATCCAACATATTTTCTCAAAATTCTTATTAATAACTCTTTAGGTATTTTATTAGTAAAAAAAAAAAATAAATTTCGTGAGTAATTAGCAAAACAGCATCATTAAGTTTTATTCAGGACGACATTTGTGATTATATAATAATGAGGATTCGTGTAAGACTTTTAATATCTTATTAATGGAAAATATGAGGAATTGAGAACTATTGCACGTGAAACTTCATTATAATATTCATTATTGCCAAAGCTCGAAACATTTTGAAGGACCTTCAATTTCAAGTCGATTACCAAGATTTGTTGCCAAACATTATTCACTTCTATCTCCTCCCCCCTACCAAATATATTCATAAGTCACTCTATTTTCCATCTCTAGCAAATTTCTATCTCTCTATATCTTTATCTCTTTCTCTCTATATATCTCAAATATATATCTAAATATATATCTCTGTGTGTGTGTGTGTGTGTGTGTGTGTGTGTGTGTGTGTGTGTCCTCAGTCCTTAATATTTCGTTAATCTTGAGTCGTCGTGATAGGGCTTCTCCAATTGCTTTGACGTCCTGTCCTAATGGAAATTTATGCAATGGAAATCGCAAAACAAGATGAAGGCTCTTAATGGGTGACAAGTCGTAAAGGACCCAATTTGCGTATCTGCTGGCGCGCTTAACAATACACGGGCCAATATGGAAAAAGTACCGATTCTTAGATGGAAAGGAAAGTGGTTACTGTCTGGGAAAATGGTGTTTGAAGGTATACAACGAAATAGCAAAGGACCGCTTGAATAGTGAATGGCTCGATGTCTCTAAGAAAATTGTGAAAATGTGACGGCAGAACACTGATAACTTTAATTGTAACCGTACTTAGAGGAGTGTCAAGCGATGATTATTGTAAATAATCATTTAATGCATAACAATAAGAAGTTATGTGTGTGTGTGTTTTTTTTTAATGAAAATATTAAAGAATGCGAAATAGATCTACAATAAATCTGTAATGAAAAAGGTAATTCATAGGTTTATCGAAAAAATCGCAGTATTTTCGTTAAAAGTACTAAATTCTCTATTCCATTTTTTATTTCATTGAGTCCAATACCCTTTCAATGATGTACCCGAACAATGATGATTTTTTTACTTCAGGTAAATAAATTAAATGTTGCATGTATAAATAAACTATTGAAAATCATCATTAATTTTAAAATTATGTTATTATCGAAATAAAAGTGTCTCTGTGACATTTTAGCGGTTGAAAATTTACTCAGCTTATTATTTATTTTTTATTTAGGAGAAAACATTTCTTTTTTTATATTTAATGAAAATAGTTTTATCTCATATATTGTCATCAATGAATATGCAAATAATTTGAGCAACTGTTATGTATACAAAATATTTAAAAAATTACTTTTTATCAATTCCTCATAAAAATAAAAAAATAACACGATTTTTTGAGTAAATACATTGTATATTTCAAAAAATCATAATTAAATTTTTTAGACCTCTTAGTAATTCTTGTAAATCATCTTTTTTAAGTTTTTTCAAATATTTAATTTGTATTTAAAAAAAGACATGCCTCGAGATTTGGTCTTTCGATCATCATGCATTTAAATTTATTTAAAAAAAATTAAATCATGATATATTTATCGCAAAAATTCCCTTTCCTAAGGATTACAGTATAAGCAACATTTTTATTCAGAATCGATTTGAGTGAACTAGAAAAGGAAACAAGATTATTATGAAAAATGGTTCGCATTCTCAAAATTCAACATTGGATCACTGTATATTAAAATCCTTGAAAACTCGCACATTATACAATAAAATAACGATACTTTAAGCCATAAAAAAGAGTAAAAAAACTCTCTATTAAGGAGTTAATGGTCGAGTCCTTTTGTGCATAAAGTAGCTCGAATGAGGAGGTCCAGGTAATAATAGTGTTGCAGCCAAAAATTCGCGATGTTTATTAACCAGAGAATAATAGCCAATATTAAAAAAAAGTATGAAAAAAGCAAGGACACTATAAGTTTCTGCGTATCGTCGTAAATCGCGACCTTTGTGCCACTCCTCTTTTTTTCATTTTCAATACGGATTCAATTCGGACGGCTTTGATCCTTTGTCGCAGTGGCGCGCCGACTTCTCATTGCGCTCGCAAACGGTGGCACGGTCCATTCTCTCTCTCTCTCTCTCTTTCTTTTTTTTCTTATTCATACACACGTCTGCACACTTATACACCCACATACTTATTGCCGGTGCAAGCTCTCTCGCTCTCTCACTCTCTCTCTCTCTCTCATCCTATATCTCATTGTTTATTTTGAGTTTTAAGTACAGCACACGTAGTGCGCGTTTCCCGAGCGATTCGAGCACGTCGACAATAAATAAACGCAATAAATATATGGCCCTTACTCTTGCAAGCACTAGCCCCCCCCCCCACCTGTTCCCCCATGATCAATTGCCGACCGCACCGCCTAATAAGCATAGACAGGCGACCAAAGCGAAAAGCTGAGCAGGATAACAAATGCTCTATGACCTCCTTCGTTAGACTTTTCCTTTAGCGCTGTTGTGAATTTCGCACTTTCGCTATTTTATTCGCACTTTTTAATTACTTGGATCGCCCGTGGCTACCTACTTGCAGGCATTATTTTAAGCAAAGACCTTATGACATTCGCTATAACCTGCGTTCTTTCGTGAATTAACGATCAGCGATATTTGCGACGCTCGTTTAAACATTGATTATTTATATTTGTTCTTTATTTGCAAAATACCTTTCATTTATGAATTCAGTTGCGCGTGTAAATAATAAAATCTTCTTTGCGTACATTACAGTGTTCAGCAATGCTTGAGTACCTTATACGATAAGCATAGGAGGTCTTTCATTTTTCAAAGAATTATTAAAATATCATAAACAACAATAAGTTTTACAGCATAAGTAATAAGTAATTTATTACATACTTTTACAACAATATCTCTTTGATTGATCGATAAGTTTCGTTAATTTTCTATAAATTTTGTTTGCATAAAAGTTTTTATATGATTAGAAAATTTGTATTTTTCGAAAAAATTCTGTAAGATTTATGAATAATGATTAATATTATTTATCATTAAAGGAACAGTAAAAAAATGAAATACATTTATCTTTGAATATATTACTCAGATAAATATTCAAAAAAGCTAATCTTACTTCAGTTCATTTCTATTCGACTGAAACGTAGTGGAGAATATATATTACTATTATACTTAATATGAAAAATTCGAGTTTACGAAGAATAAAAATCAGCACTGCACAGAGTTACTGCAAGACGATAAAAAATTGGTAAAGTATCGTCATTTTTAGGTTCATGATTAAATAGAAGCTATTGAGAAATAATAGTTTTACAGTTTTGGTCCAAACGAATTAATCGTTCCTAGGTATTTATTGCAAATGGTAGCAATATATTTTTAAAATTAAGTATATTGTATTTTTTTGAGGGGCTTAAAAATTTAAAAGAGGGATTAATTAATATTATTAAGAAAATTTATTTTTTCGTTTTATCGTATGCAGATAAAAATTTCAATTTACTATAAAAAATTGTTAATGACATTAAAATGTTATATTAATATATTTGTATATTCATTCTAATGTGACATACATTATTAATTAATTAATATCATTTTATTGGTACTTACAACAATTTCGTGCTGCATGAAGCAATAAATCTTTGATGACGTACTTCCAAACATGCATTTCATTAAAACTTCCGAAGATTCGTTACTCATTTTATGATTTAGATGATTTTCCAATTGAAAAAACACAGTTTTTAAAATAATCAAAAGAGAATATAGAAGATGTGAACATTAATAGACTGATAGCCTTCAGAAGCATCGCGAGCCCGTCATCCGATTAGCATTCCATTTGCATATTGACGGCTTTTCTAAAAGTTATGAATGTTTCACATCCCTAGAATCAACTGTAAGGTACGGCTCCAAGAATTAAAGCCTAGTTGCCTCCTTGCCACGGATGCATGACATCATAAGGAATTTAGAATGAAACCAATCTTTTTTCAGCCGACAATGTTAAATATTGTCTGGGTCTATCATAATTAATGCTTGACAAATAGATAAAAGTATTGGCTTATGCTATTCTAAAGAATTTATTGAAATAATATTATTTACCATACTTTAATGAATAGCAATAATTATATGGGTAAATTTTTAATTACTCCACGCAATATCTGAAAAATCCCAGATACCTGAAAAAATTACTGTATTTCTAAAAAAATCACTATGATTTTATATTCATAAGTTTGATGTATTCTCATTCATGTGAAAACACTTTACAATCAATTTTTCAATAAAGTCACTGTAACCAATTTTTCTTGAATCTGAAAAAATAAGTATAATAAAATTAATAATTTGTTAATGTTTATAAATTAATTTTATTTGATTACCTAATGAAAAAGTAAATACTTAAATATTATAAATAACAGTTTTAATTAGCTAAAAAATATATATATTATATATATATATATATTTACACACACTATTATAATAATAAAAAAATTATTACACAATTTTTATGCACTTTTTTTAAATACTAAATACTAGGTTTATTGTTAATATTAATTAATATTAGGTGTATTTTTATTCCTTACGAACAAGTCAAATTTGCATTTTATTTAATTAGTTAATGAATAGTATTTTCAAGGATACATAATACCTACCGAGCGTATTTATTGGTTATTAGTCACGTTAAGAGATGGCGACACTCTAAACTTTCAAATATTTCAATTCAATTCTTATTGGCATTCTATTAATGTATCTATTCAAGATAAGAACAATTTCTTTTCGTTGAGAAATTATATCAAATTTTGGTACTTTTTCAAAATTTAATTTTGTTTACACTAATAAATTGTTAGCTTCAATGGAGTAATAACCTAATTAAACTGCTTATTCTGTACCGAAAATAAAGGTTAAAAATGTTTAAATGTGCTATACAATTAGTGGTACTATTTTAATTACACGAATATTATGCTCCCTTAATGCTCAATGTAAGCCCCTATTAGGTATATGTTAATAATTGAGTTTTCTTATTCAATGGATAAATCACATTGTGCTTCATTAATATCGAGCTTCATTAAGCTTACATTTATGACATTAGGTCTCCGTAATGAATTCTGGTTCAGATAAAAGCTCAAAATTGATTATTTAAGCCAAAGTTGTTTTAATTTATTGTACAAAGATGTGTATAATGTACACATTGTTGTACAATGTGTGCAGCAGAGTATTATCTTTACTTAATTGACAACGCCAAAGCGGTGTTATAATTTGAAACATTTTAAAATGAAAAGCGTGCATCATATACTAATACCGAAAGTGCTGTTAATGTAATTATAATTATTTTGCAATGGAAAAATAGTAAATAAAATAGGTTATTAGTTAAAATGTTGCTAAAGTTGAAGACCACTAATTTAATGCTAGCGTTAAATAAATTAAGGCGCATGTAATATTAGCAAATATTTCCAGTCGATATACATTAGAAATAATATTTACGCCTTTCGTTTGCAGTTAATTAAAGAATTAATTAAAAATTCGCCATATGCCAATTGCATTTACAGAAAGATAAGTTCCATCGGATTGAATAAAAAAGTAATTCGTGTCAGCGCGCATATCATAACAGGAAAAAAAATTATGTTGAAATTACCCACGGTCGTAAAGAAAAGCGGGGAGTTCGGTGCGTCACATGGGCGGCGTGAAATAAATGCAAGGCGTCCATACGCGTACGGGCAATTAAACGCATGTACATTATTGTTATCGCTCATAACTCGCGACGCTGTAATAGGTACGTTCGCAACAAAGTCTGCAATATTCTACTTATCTCATTGTGAAACATTTTACCCCCACGGTAAAAGGTCATTTCATTTATTTTTCATTATTATATGTAAATCTCGGACATAAAATGCAAAATTCATGATTATTCGCCCGTAAAGGCCTTTTCCATATTAATGACAGTTCTTTCGAATGGTAAATACTTTTTATTCCTAATGATCGGATACTTTTAACTGTTTTAGACGCTACCTGTCGCTACATTTCCAAATAACTGCACTGATGGAATGCTTGCCCGTTTAATTTCACGGTATAAGTTTTTTAGCATTCCTTCTAGTTTTTGCTTACGTAATGTGTGTTTTTGAAAAAAAATTATGATTTTATGACGGAGCATTAACTAAACTGAGGCAAGGAGTACTAACATACATTGGAAAATTTGCATCTGTATTATACAAAATAGAATTGATTGATTATACGTTTAATTTATGAAAAAGAGAGTGTAGATTATTTTGAAATTAATATTCTGTCCAAGCGTCTTACAATTCATCTATAGTTTTTCTTGGTTGCTTAATTCAGAAAATCAGGGGGTGTATTAATTGCGATGACTGAGTTCTTAACTAGCAAAGTTATTTCGATATTTGCTGCGAGCCGTTATAAGTGAATCACCGATACTCATACTTAGAGCAAGCGTTAGACGAAGAGGACTGGTAGTTTTTAATCGATCCCGTAAAAAACACACCTTCCATTAGCTTCGGTGAATTAGCTTCCGCATGTCAAATCATTCATTTCTAATGGTAATATCTATTGATATTTTCTTTGGGCATTATCAGCCGATAGGAATCATTCAATTTCAAGCAGCTATAAGATGTAATTCTTTAAGCCCATTTTGTTCTTCGCTTTATTTTGGTACTTTATTTCCGCATCTCAGCATCTTTTTAAAGGACGAGTGGTAGAGATTTGAGTTGATTCAAAACAAGCGATTTATCTTTTATACGCCAGTGGCTGAATTGGCATTGGAGAAAGCAGCTGAAAAATAAAATTGCCCACCGAAAAGACATAGAGCCGCCTGTCGACTCTCCGACTAGACAAGAGAGAAAAGGGGTGTGACGTTTAAGCGCTGCCAAAATGAGCAAGAGTAGAGAGAGATAGAGAATGATATAGATAGCGACAGAGTGCGAAAGATAATGTGAGAGAATCAAAGAGTGCGTAGGTCAGCTAATAGGGAGAAAGAAGCACAGAGGCGAAATGAAGTCACCGCTGAAAGAAAGTAGTGTACCGTTTCCGAAAGCTGGTGATTTTACTTACTAATGTGAGGCACTTATGCTTCCGCCGTTCATTAATTCTAAGGGCGCTCGTCTAGTTTTTATAAAAATTATGTTCTTCTCAGATTTCTGATAATTTGGAGAAAGCTTGTCCACTATATTCTAACCTTTTTTGGATATCCGAAAGTCACTGCTGACAAATGCTTATACTCGAGACGCTATCATGATCCGTAAAATATTACATGCTCCTTACCCATCAAATATGTATTTCGATCCGGCATCATTTGTAATTTTGCTTTTTGCCAGGCGTCCAATGCTCAAACAATATAAGGAGTATCTTAGTGAACGGAGATACAAAAAGACAGAGAGAGAGAGAGAGAGAGTGAGAGCGCGACTAGATAAACAAAATACTAGATTGACATTTATATACAAATGGCTCTCTTAAACAGTGATTATTCTACATAATTAATAATCAGTGTGCCAGAGTGGAAAATATAGATATGGTCTTTACCCATATGTAAAAGCAGTACGGGTAGATATTGTATCAAGATGAGTCACGGACAGATGAGATAATAAGCATTTAAAATAACCGCATTTCACGTTTTCACGTTTTTATCTCCATTAAAAAGTCAATTGATGTTATTAAAGAAACGACTGAAGGTAAAATGTTTGGAGCGGGTGGGCAATGAAGTACCTGAGCTATATATAAACACGAAAATATGCGAATGGTCCTTACACACAATGCACGAATATCGCGATAATTTGCATTCGTTACTCTTCTCCACCTCGACCTTCTTCCTCCCGTCTCCCTATTCTCCGCTCCCTTTTCCCACCCTCGATCATCTGGCTCTTATTCAAGTTGGCCTTTTACATTTGTACTTGCAGGCACGTCCTCGACCTTTGACGGAACGTCCGGTTCTCCCCCGATGGTTCGCGATGCGTCTAGGCGTTAATTCAGCACGATGCAAATCGCGAAGCCTGTTTTCTTTTCCATTTTTTATTCGAGATATGAAAGCGAATACACGGGGCCGACTTCCCTCGTCTCGGATGGAATTTCTGATTTGCGTGGCGATCTGTCGTGGAGCGAAGAATTTATACTGAGTACCTCGAAAACGTCGTCGACGTGCGCCTGAAACCTTATAAATATTATTCTGAATCCGCGTCTCATAACCTTAAACCTCTAAAACTCGCGTCACCATGCGCACGAAGTGGGGCTTTTACGTGTGCTTTTTTTTTAGGTATTTTACAAATGCAAACGGAAAAATTCGTCGGCTTTGGCATCACTTTCGTGCTTGCTCGGCCAGATTATGAATAATGTTCAAAAATATGTGTGTGCGATGAAGTATGTTATAACGATGCTGTGTGGAATTTTTTTTCCTAATGACGTCCATTCGCTCTGGGCTCGTATGCGCACCATATCATCTTCGAAGAATATATATTATAAATTATTGTTCAAAGCGTTGAAGCATCCAATGGCATTTATTTCTCCGAGAGGAGAAAGAGTTTCTTTTGGCTGCTTCATTCTTTTTAAACTTGCGTAAGATTTAGATTGTCTATCTACTAGTTTGCAATAAAACTCAACGCTGTTCTTGACAATAATTGAAAGATGAAGATTATAATGCCCACATCTAAGGACATTGCTGTGGACATGTATTTACAAATTATTAACTCCAGAGGTTAAATTTTTACAATCAAAGCTCAGCCACAATTGTCAGATACTTTTGAATAACGAGGCATTTCTTCTGGTTTAAATACTATTAATATTTTTTTTCTGATTTGAAAAAATACTTCCAATGTACCGAGGATATTGGAAAGGATAGAATTTTCTAATAAAATAGCAAAAGTATTATTTTTTCTGGAATAAGCATTTATTTATGACCGGTGTATATAATCTATTCATCATTTGAAATACAGTAAATTTTTCCACGTGCGCAGAAAATTTATCTGTAAAAAAATACGTCGAATTCCATCAATCTTGATTCCGTTAAATTCTAGCACAGACACGCGCGAAATAGCGACGTCATAGATCGATAAGGGGAGAGGTACAATATATAAACATCAAAAAGATCTCATGACATGTATAGTTGGAACAATCCAGGGCAAAACGCGTTAGCTCTGACTTGGGACAGACGTCGACGAGCCTCGATTATATTCAGGGTCTTGGAATCTCTCCTCGTTCAGGTATACATTGTGAAAGATGAGAGAGAAAAAAAAGCCGAGATACTTGTATATAAGAAAGAGCATTGTAGGTGATCGGTCGCGAGCGCGCAATCTAAGGCTCTTCTACGCCCCCTGCCACCCCCCCCCCTCGACTTGGCTCCCACTCTCCCGAGGCACCCAATTCTATTCTTCTCTGACTCCGGCTCCCTACATCTCACGCCTTTCCTCTCCTCTCCACCCGCACTGACCGAACTTCGGTCATTCCAACATCCCTCATCCCGCGAATCTATCGAGGAGGAAGCTTAGCTGGTTCGAGGCCTATCTACCTGAGGCGTGCATGGCCCTAATGGCATATTCTTATAAAATCGATGACCAACAGGCGAACTCCGTATGTTTCCAAATTCGTCCTTCTCTAGTGCTACGTATGGTGCGAATGTTTCACCTCGGAGTCGCATAGGAGTCGCAGCAAACGCAGAAGCTCCTGTACCTTTGTTAATGAGAGGGAAGTAAAAGGTGATGGAATCATAGGCTGAGATACTATCAGGGCTTATTTTGGGCTCAAAGCCTGCAGGATGGGAGCAAAGACAACATTCCTGACGTTAAGGAAGGAATATTGATCATTGAGGTAGCGCGCAAGCACGAATGCACGCGCATACACCGAAGGACTAGAGATACCCAATGCGATAATGATGAGATGCAAGAACCGCGTCCTGTCGGATTGACTGCCTGCGACTCAACGCCTCTATTCTAAACCCGAAGCCAGAGGTGCATTCCGACCACAAAAGGTACCTCGCGGTCGGTAATTGCTGCTCAACGGCCCTGCCCTAGGCATGAGGATTGTTTCATGTGCACTTGAAGCTTCTACGGCTCTATTAGAAGTGGAGGTAGGAAACACGTGATAAAAGCAAGCGGCTACGGGGATGATGGTCAAATAAGTTCGTGAAACCATTTCATCGCCGGGGAAGCTGCATTCGTCGATCTGACCATTAGTTCCTCTCGCCTTGACGACGATATTCAAAATTGTAAGGATTTGAATTGGGGCCTTCTGGAAAGTTCGCCCCCACCCGTGTTAAGTTTTGTAGAAATTCGCTAACTGAGATGAATCACCCGTAGTTTTTAATAAGCTAATAACCTTTGAATTGACAAAATAAATGCTATATTTAATGACTTTCTTGTACCATCGTACCTTCAGTCACTTAGTTCTTACCACCTCCTTTTTTAGCACCTCTTCAGGTGGCTTGAGACGTTTTTAAGCCTTTCCGTTCAATAATGAGACGCCCGTACTTAAGCAAAGAGTTTGTGCAAAAAAATTATTCTCCTCTATTGGTCCCGCTTTAATAATCGTTAATTTAAAGCAACTCTTCAAATTTATTTGTCATGAAGAGAGAAGGGACTGAACTGAATTGTCAATTTTTCGCTAGAAATCTAATGTCCGACAACCTGTCACTAATTTAATTTCATATGATTAATTCATTGTTGATCACTATTTAGCTAATCAAGTATTTGACATTTATAAATATTATTAATTGCAACTAAAGTAGATTAAGTATTATTATTAAGGCATTGCGTCGATGAAAGAAGTATAAAATGCTTTTCTATAATGCTGGGAAGTACTTGGACCTTGGAAGGAAATATCGAAATATGCTGTATATACTTAACTGTGTTTGAATGCAATATCTGTAACTAGTGTCTACGTATGAACATTTCCAACTAAGTTTCTACAAAGATCTATTACAAGGATTTTTTACAGTGTAATTATTTTATTTAAAAAAAACTCAATTTCAATGGATCACTTTGAGTTAAATTATTTCTTAATATATGTAGGCATTAAAACTGCAAGAATAATTTTAGATCCATTAAAAATATAATTACCATCGATTATTCAATTAAATAAATCTTCGATTTCCTTTTAGAGACTCTTTACATGCTTCATTAACTAATTATTAAAACACGTTTCTATTAAGAAAATAATAGAAATAAAGAAGAAAAAAATACTACATTACGGCGTAAAATATTCAACGGCGGACGACATTTCGCGTGGTACGTTTATGGGAAGAAGAAAAAAGCGCGAGTGCTTCTACAAATTTATTGCTTAAAAAAACGCCAACTCGAGCTTATACAAATAATCTTGACCCGGCCATCAGCTGAAAATCGAAGACCGATGATTAATCATCTCATAAAAGCAGCGCGAAGACTATTTCACTCGCCATAAAAGACAATAGCCATAAAACGGCTGAAAAACTTGGTTATCCCGTCAGGCACCCTCTCTCTCTCTCTCTCTCCTCTCGCACGCCGCCACCCCCGGCCCCGCCCCGCCCCCGCCCCACCCTGTCGACCCACTACATACGCGCAACCACCAGCAGACCAACCAGTCCTCGTCACCGTATACCTGCACGATGCGGCCACCGCAACCACATCCTTGCGCGCAACACCGGCGGCAGCGCCTGCGAAAATTGCGCTGTCTGTGCCATAATTCACCGTCGACGTGATTGTAGGCCCGCCGAGGGTTGAGGGGGCGGCAGAGCAGATAGATAGGGCGAAACCTCGCGGCCGGGCCATCAGCCACTCAGAAGCCGCTTATCACCTGTCTCCGAAAAATCTCCGAGAGAATCCGAGCTAAATCTCGAATTACCCCAACGCAGCTCTGGCCAATATCCGTCAACGATGGCTGCTGCTCCGCAATTAATAACAAACCGGGAAGCTTGCGCCAAGTGTGGGCCGAGCCTATACCCGGAACAAGGATTTGCGGCCGCCCGCACTCGGGTCGCATTTTGACAATGATACACGAAGGTCCTGGAAGAAACACGATTTCTGCGGGCGGCGGTCTGCTGTACTTTTGATGGCTGGCAAGGTACCGGCGCGTGACTCGGCCCACCAATGGCATTAACCCCGAGCCTGGGTTATCCCCGACGAGCGGGCTCTACGAGATTTTAGTTGCGATGAGGCGGGAAGGGAAAACAGCAACGTCACTCCCAGTATCTCCTGATTCGAAGCGGTCAAGGCTGAGCACTTTGAAAGTGAGCCCTTTCCTCGTGTCTTCCTTCATTTTTACTCCTTCGTTTTATTGTTTTAATCAAAGAAATCCTCATGCGAATTCGGGACGAAGCGTGAATTCCATCTTCGGCTCTACCTTGATTTCCAACGCGAGACCCGCGCGCGTCCAACCTCTTTAATTAGATACCCATTAATTTTACATACAACACTAGCTGTGCCTTGGCTCTACGTAATCTACGTAGCTGACGCTTGGAGCTGTTAAGAATATTCCTACTAATTTATACAGGAGAATAAAATTTTAATGGTGAAAGCCTGCAGAAACACGCACGTTTGTATCAATAATTCCCCATTGTTTTAAGGGCGCACTCTTCGTGGATGCATTTTAATCACGTAATTTTAAGAAGGACAATTCGCAATATTCACATATTAGATTTTTAGATAGTTAATGTTAATTATTAAATGATCATTAAAGGCGCATAAGTTCTGGAATAAAGTTATCTAGTAAGACGCACTCAGCAGGTTTTAAAACCAAACACTTCAAGTCGTCATTATTAATGACTTGCGTCTGTGCTAGATTTTGTACAAGTCAATTGATTAAGGGTTAAATAGCTGTTTAAATTAACAAACGAAAGGTATCCATTGTCATAGAAATTCGAGGATGAAAAGCATTTTTCATTTTTCGCTGACCCGTGAAATAAGGAAAACTAGCAAACCAAGGCTGAGTACGTCAACCCCGTAGAGCATTTAAGTCGAACTTCAATATACAGGTATTGTGTAGAAAAAGGCAAGGAGCTGATATTTAGGAGCCATAATCAATAATCTCGAGTAAGAAGGTAATTGTTTAGACATATATAGCTTGTACCAGATAGCAAGGCATCGAACCACTGTGTGAGTTACGGAACGGAAGACAAAAATAAAATAACCTAGCAAGCGTGAGACTCGAAACAATGAGAAAGATAGAGTGAAATAGATAGATAGATAGGTAGAAAGAAAGAGATGGTGAAAGAGGGTGAAGAAGGAGGGGAAGTTCTTT
This sequence comes from Kradibia gibbosae, assembly GCA_018907135.1. NCBI lineage: Eukaryota > Metazoa > Arthropoda > Insecta > Hymenoptera > Agaonidae > Kradibia > Kradibia gibbosae. Next base: position 26,909,184 of record JACCHX010000001.1, read on the forward strand.
TTCAGACGCTGCAATGAGGCACTAACCGAGTGACTTTGCATCTTGGAACTGGCGTGAAACGTTAGCACTAAGTGGCGGTTAAGAGCTGAAGAATCAAAGATCGCGAGAAAACCGGTAACAGGGCCTTCGTTGTAGACCTCCTGAGTCGAGTGATCGAATCACGGTGAACCAAACCAATTGTCAGATGGAAAGAGAGACCCGTCCTAGATTTTTTTCTTCGCAGATCTCCTAGAAAAAAGTCCAAGATTCGACTACATACTCATGTCTTTCCCTGCAATGATGAAACAATCTGATCTAATACAATATTAAGAATGAGAATTACCTTTCAACGAGCTTTTAATCGTAGTGAACAAACTAACACAAGTAAGTATATACAATTATCTGCTAAAGTCTCTATCTTATTAAGCCAATTAAATCTTGTTAATATTATTTTTCATGATAATCTTAATTAAATTTTTGAAATCTTTATATATTAGAAGATACATTGAATAAAGCAAACATAATCACATAATCATATACACTTATATTAATATCTAAAATACACTTGTACATATTTTAATAAAATTATTATGTTTATTAAAATTATTATAAATTTATTAAAATTCTTATGCCTTTTGATTCTATGAATATTAACAACTGTAATAGTAAAGTAAAGTTATTGCTAAGATTAATAGGTGAAAATTTTACATTAAAAGCTCATAATAAACACGACATCTGAAAAAATATCAATTATAATTACATATAATTGCATGTACATTACTTTCAAATTTTTTTTTTCTCTTCAAAGTTATTATTATGTTATTGAGGTCATTGTTGTTAAAAAAATGAACTTTATAAATTTACAACAAAACCTATTAAAATAAAAAAATTTAATTTTTTTCTCAATTTTTTTCTCTTATTTCAATGTTAATATTATGTAAATATTATGAAATAAAATTATTTTAATTAATGTATAATTTCTGGACAGAAGTATGATTTACAAAATTATAATTAATACACACGAACATGCATTATAAACATTAAATAAAAATAGAAAAATCTGAAGCAAAAGTTTTACATGTAAATTTTATTTTTATCGTAATTGTACGTATGTGTAGTTTTGAATTTGAAATATTCGCGATCGCTTTTTCGAATTTTTATTCCACGTGAACATTATTAAATATTACACAATATTTAACTTTATACCATTTTTAAAATATCACAAAGAACTGTATATAAAAAAAATTCATATTTTAAAAATAATTTTTTTATAAGAAACTCTTAAATTTTACGCTTATTAATAATTGGAACAGCTGTTGAAACGCATGTTATAATAATTATCAAAAACACAATTATTATCATTAACTTATTTTGATGTAAACATTAATAAATCTGAATTTCAAATTGAATTGTTTTGATCAAGTAACTTGGTTTCATTTTTTAAATATATTACATTACGATCACTTGTTATACAGCTATAATTTTAATCAATAAATGATCACGATACATATATAAACAATGTGCTTCTAATTTATTGTACACACTTGAATGTCAATATGAAGAAAGTATTTTTTCACGCTTTTTTAAAATAAAATGTAATCTATTAAATAATAAACAAATAAAAAATTCATGACAATAAAAATTAATAGAAAATTAAATTCCTTGCATTACATATTAAGCTCTGCATTCTAATATTGATATTTTCATTAATGTAAATATATAAGGGTTTATTTTATAAAGGAATGAACATTTTTTTTATACAACTGTAAATATAATTATTGAAAATTTTAGTTTTTCTATATTTATTAAAAGCATACGTTTTTCTTTTGTTTTCCATAACAACTTTTATCGTAACCCTTCTATCCTCTTTTCTACGACATATACTACAATTAAAAGAAAGTTTTGTTTCTCAAAGTTGGTAAATGGATTAAAATCTGACATAATAAAAACAAGATATGATATCAAATGATATTTAGAAATAATGTTATAAGGCACTTTTATATATGTTTTTCAGAATAAAATATGCAATATACAAAAAAACGTCAATATTTAATATTCATTATTTTGTTTTGTAATTTATTCATAATTTTTATACATAACTTATTTTTTAATATAGATACTAGTTCTGGTATTTGTACGTAGCTATAATAAGTTTCTGATTGAAATACAGAAAAAACGAATCTTGCAATAAAACTGATGTTTGTTTATATTCTTTTTCTTGTCTTTCCTTCGCGATCTTCAATGTCAATTTATTAATTTTTTTAACTAAACATTATATATACTACATATTATATGCCTGACTATTTTTAAAAACGTGATTAAAAAAGTATTTATCTATGTTTAAGAAAATATTGATCAGAATGAGCAAATTATTAAATATTATAATTTCTTCTTGTGTTTCATTGAATAGATTTTTTAACTATTAAAACGCAATGGATGATTTTTAAAATGCTTCACATTTATTAAAACTATATACGTATATATATATATTTATGTTTATTCATTTTAATAATTAAAACTATCGTAAAATATTAATAAAATATTTACAAATACATGTTATAATCTAATTAGAAATAAACGTAAAAATTAATTTAATAACATTATGAAAATTTATATGATAAAGACTTTTTACTAATTACCTATAACAGTAAAACATAATTTTGGAATAGGTTAAATACAGTAAAATATAATTTTGGAATAGGTTAAATACTGCATCGACTTACTTTTAATTTTATAAATTCACATTTCAAACAATTTTTCTTCTTTCTACGCAATTTCTTCATGATTTTGTAGTTATATGAGTATATTAAGATACATAAATTTCATTTAAACAAGTTTATACGTGTTTGATTAGCATGACATTAATCTACATGTTTCATTTAGATTTATTACGTTTATAATATAGTACACATGATAAATTAATTTCATATTTTTTAAAATCACTTTTAAAACAATTATAAAATAAAATATTATGTTTTAAATTAAGCATTTTTAAATAAGCTATAAATATATATACTATACAGCTTAAAAAATATACGAAGATTTGTAATACAAAATTATGATTTTTAACCTTCTCTTCGGGTTTTCTTCCATGTGCGCTCTGTATACGTTAGTGTATGTATATTCATAACCATGTTGTACTGCATGGGCTGGAAAACGCGTTATCAAGCATTTTTTGTTGCCACAATTTTCAAGGTCTTTTGCAAACGGAATCCAAGGAAGGGTAGACAGCTAGAAAAATTGAAGTAATCGAGCGTTGGAGTAGGAAAGCAAGTAATTTCGTCTTTTTGGAGAATATGTGAATCTATCTTATATAAAATGCATATTATCAAGCCTAGTGGCTTGGGTTCAAGAGTGATAAAGCAGCTTTAGCTTATAATAGTATAACCGTCACCATACTCCTATGACCTTTCTCCCCGTTTGTCTTTCTACGCGTGGCTGTTTCTCTTTCTAAGGCGACTTATACTTTTTTACCCCTTCTGTTCTCGTGGGGGTATTTATGTCATTTTTAGCTTATACGCTATAGATTTATAAAGCGTACGAGTATTACTAGATTCTCGAAAAGATTTCTTGTGGTATAGATGGATAGTAAGATGTTAGTCTTAATATATTATTGCTTATTGAAAATACTTAAAAAAAATTAAACTAAAAAAATCTAAAAACTTCACCAGTGAAATACGGATTGCAAACCATTAATACTTAAGACTACTAAATTAATATTTAGGAGATGGCTTTTGTTAGTAACTATATTTGCTTATACAAAAGGTCAATATTGCTAAAAATTTGTTTAAAAAATATGAAAATGAATATTATTTTGATATTTGTATTAAAAGCTTGATAAATGAACGTGAGGCAGATTGTTATTTATAAAAAAAGAATGATTTAGTTATGAAAGATTAGAAAAAGAAAACGTTAATATTTTATATTACTTGTAAAATCTTATCAGATTATATCAATATAAGACAAAAAATATAATAAATAGAAAATATTGATTTTATAGGATTACTGTAATTAAAGTTATTGCGGAAAAAAACAATTTATTTCCTAACGTTTTCATCAATATCGTATTATAAGTATTAAAAAAATCGTAGTAAATCCAACGGGAAAAGTTAAAATAAGAAAAATGATAAAAAACAATGATTGTGTCTCACCGGGATTAACGATGAGAACGAGAAAGATTGAGGAAAGATAATAAAGAGCCATTGATAATAAGAAAGAAAGAGAGAGAGTGAGGAAGAGAGAGGGGGGGAGAGAAGGAGCAGAATGATAGAGAAACAGAATATCAAGGAGAGAGATCGAGCGATACCCACGCGACCCGGTCATCGTTTTCAACCCGTATGTAGCTTGTCAATCATGAAAAAGTTTAGTCATTAAACTGTCTTTACAGACTTGTCTACTTCACGATTACAGATGACATGAATTTGAAACAACTTTAAGATGTTAAAGAACATATCTTTTACGATATATATAAATTTTCGAATAAATTTTATTGTCTCCAATAATTTATATCTACAATAATAATTAAAATATTTTTTTCATTTTCCGGATTTTATGAATAAATCATATGTTATTCTATGAAAGATTTATCTATAGAAGCAACTAATCTACAACAATAAAAAAAAATTTTTTTATTTCTTCAATGCATATATATGAGCTCGTTTAACCCAAGTATCCTAGAATTCAAAACAAATATTTTAAACAATCGTTAATTTAACACCTCAAATTATTGGCAAAAATATTTTTTGTATTATCAGGTCCAAACAAATTAAAGTCTGTTATTTGATAGTACGATAATTTTGAAAGATAATAGACTTGTGCGAATTGTTGTCTATATAAATCATTTTATATTGAGTTAGATTTTGTGAAATAAATGTAAGTAAAAAAGGAGCCACATTTATCAATATCTAAATAGATTACAATATTAGTAGAAGTTATTTTACAACAGTAAAACTAGCGCAATAATTATCTTGGCAAGTAGATGGTATATTTTGAAAAAGTAAAGAATGGCCCGTGAAAACTAAATTTATACGTAGGTCGTAGAACAGTAGGGGCGATGACTAAGCTTATGGATGGGTTCAACTTACCTGGACATCTGTAAACTCGGAAAGATAAAATCCCAATACTATCAAAATTTTGATAAAAATTAAATTCATAAGCCTATAATTTTTTTTCATCCTGTAATATATTATTTGCATTAAATCATGCTAAATAGTAAATATTTTAATTTTTCAATTCAAAGAATATTATGAATAACACCGTAATGTTGTACGCATTCTAAAATATACTTTAATTTCAATATTAATTCAGTATGTATATTCTATTTAAAGCTGAAATCAATAAAATAATTAATGAAAAAAATAGTACACATGTATATTTGAATTACCTTTTTTAAAAATTGCATCAATTTTTCTTTTAATATCATCAATACCAGAGATTAATCCATTGAAACAAAAATCAAATATCAAAAATATTTGTTTGCAATTTGTACATTTTCATTGAAATATTATTCACTTCTGATATACTTCTTACTTGCCTTTAGAGTTATAATAATATTTATATGGAATCAAAAATTACGTTTTTTTAATTAAAGTACGAATTTAAATAAACATTACGTGAATGAATTTTATAATGAAAGAATTTCTTTTTGTAAAATATTTGTTACTGAACTTGAACATTAATTTTTAAATATTTATCAACTATAAATAAATTTTATTTTCCTTGTGTGTTAAAAACTATATTTAACGATGCTAGGATTTACTGGTTGATTATAAATAATTATGTTGGTTAAAAATATCAATTTTTGCTCTATTTTAAATACCAGTAATTATTTCTTATGCCTTTTCTGACTCAATTTTAAATAAATAATACTATACTAAATAATAATAAATATATTGTTATTTATTTTATGAATACTCTCTATTTTGTTGTATTATTTTTATTTATTTTATTTCATTTTATGAATACGGTCTTGATCAAAATTATTACATCATAAATAAATGATTTTAAAACTTTAATGAATAAAGTATTTTAGGAATATTTAATTCACAGTTACTCATAACCCATAACAATCTAAATCAATTTTCGGGCATGTTGTCGATAAAACTAGGGTACATATTTACGTAGAGTTTTAATATATTATAATTGTTACAACAATATGTACGCACAGCTGTTAAACCTACTAAACGGATAGCTTTTAAAAACATTAAGTGCACATTATCATTTTGCTTCTGAATAAAATTTTTTAGCGCGATATCAGTTTTTGGAGCAGATAGTAGAATGGGGTAGCAGAAAAACGAGTGTGGAGTAAATTCCCTACGGTAATTCGACTCGACTAATAGTATCGGTGTTGTGTTTCGTTGGCTCACCACAGACCCATACGTGTGTGCATTCGCGGGCTTTTTTTCGATTTCGGTTCCCAAACGTTGAGATCCTGAATTCATTCGTTTTTTAATGTGTGCACAATTAATTTGGCATTAGAGGATAGACGTACTTTCGTACCAGAGAAAAAGGAACTGCTTTAGTTATTTGCCCGATAAATTATCGAAATAGAATTTAAAATTATTAAATGCTTCGATATGCTACCATAAGTTTGAGTCTATTATAAATCTAATCATAATATGATGAAGTAATGAAAGTTTTATTATATTGAGACGGAGACAACTCAATATGTGACGGGTCTTTTTATTTCAAGCTTCTGTAAGTTGTGGATATTTTGTTTTCTACAAGTGTATTAGATATGGAAATTAAAAAAAAAATAAAGATTTTTTTTTAATTTGCGTCAATGAAGATTTTTGTAGTTTTTATTAGAGATTAATAAAATTAATAAAATTTACAAAACTCAAGTTAGGTTATAACAGGAACTTTAAAATATATTGAAAAAAAAATCCGACGGCTAGTAAACGCATATAATACAACATAAAAACGTATACAAAGGTCCAGAAATCAACATGCGTCAATTTCAGAAAATCTGTTTTCAATATAAACATAAAAGTGCAGGTGGGTTTAAATCGAAATAACCTTGCAAGCAACCTGATCAATTTTGATGCAACAATAGAAAGGATTTTTCCATTCCGTACATTATTTGGATTGCATAAATTGAATAAAATTTATTCATTTAATCATATTTTTTAGGGTTATTTTTTAATAAAATATCTAAATTATCTAATTTTTTAATTACATCATAAAAAATGAAAAAATAAAAATTTCTCTTTGATTTTAACTTGGAGGAGTAATTATCTTTTACAGAATTTTTGACACATTAAAGGATAAAAAAGCATTAAAAAATTTTGTTTTTTAAATAACGGAAGATATATTGATCACATTCCTGGGAAGCTAAATTGAATGAAAAAGTTGATATTTGAACAGAATGAAATTACACCTTGCACATTTATGGCAGAAATATTAAGAAACACTTCGACAAGTAATAAGTTTGCCAATTATGAGCAAACTCAAGCGTATAAATAGGGTAATTGAGTTTTCGAACATTGGACTCAAGTCGACTCAAGTGAGTTAACTTCCAATAGTCGGAAATATTTGTAGAAAAATTATTTAGAATTAATTGTCCGGTATGTACCAATTACTGAGCATGCGACGATAATCGTAGGTATTATTAACAAGATCCATTTCGGAGAGTCAAGTAAGGGAATTCGCCTCCCATGGCGCTCAGCTTAACGGTACGTCAAGCTACATTGTTGCACTTTCTCTGTAATAACGGATAAGTTAGTTGGGGCGTTTCATAGAACTGCACAATAACAGAACGGGTTAGACCGTGTAGAATAATCGGCTAGCAATAGCTCCGGTATGAGCCGGTAAACTTCACATTTTTTTCTATGACTCCTTTAGACGACTCCTTTACAGATGGAATTTTCGTTCTTAAAAAATCTAAGGATTTTTTTTACCTTGTGTTAATAATTTCAAGATATTGCCTTAATTGATACTCCTACTTCTTTAGAAAATGGACGAGTTTTTAAATGGAAGGAAATTTTTACATCAAGAAGATTTTGTAACTTATTATGAATTATCGATTATTCGACTAACAGACTATGCATGATTTACTATTTGCGCATCACCCACCGAAGATCGACTAGACAATAGCGTAAGTATAAGCGGCAATCGAATCGATCAGTTAAATTGTGGTTTAGACTTGTTATTAGAAAGTCACTGGTAATTGAAGAAAGTACAATTCATATACATGAAATTCCTCCAGCATTAGGAGGATGATGGAACTCCAAGTTATTACGACCGAAAGGGCAGGGGAGCCTTACGCAAGCAGCTATTGGCATGGGTCGAGGGCTGCTTCGAGAGAGGATTCGATGTATACCCAGCAAATCAAAGTCAAAGTCATCTGTCCAACTATTGTGACAAATCGAAACAGTGCATCGTAAGGCCGCTCCTGGAACGGAAACTGTCGACTGGGGGGGGGGGGGAGCGTAAGCCTCTTGCGTTCAAGGTACGGCTTCGGTGTTATGAATTATCTTGGTCCCGTGAAGTGTAGAAAGGTGATTTATTACAAAGCAACTGAGTAAGAAGTAGCAAGGCTTTAAGGTAAGGTCCACGGGAAATGGACAACAACGCAGTGCATACACTTACAATTTCGGGCTCTGAACAACGACTTTCAGACTAAACCTAATGGAATTATATAATGTTTATTATCTGAAAATTTACCTGTAACATGCACCCTGCATTAGCTATTTATTAAGTGACGGGAGCGACAATTAGGGTTTTGGCGAGAGGGTGTCCGAGAGTGGTTGGGACGAATAAGGGTACCTTTGATTTTCACTTTCTCCTGAATATTTATTGATCATTTGCTTATTTTATAGACGGTAATAGTACCATATTTTAGAAGAGTTATGATATTTTTTATGGACACTGATGTAAGAAAATATTTAAACGTAACTGTTCTTTTACCACATAATATTATCGCAGTGCTTAAGTATTTACAGCAAGTACATTTAAACATTTTCCGCAATTAGACCAGATGTCAATAAGTCAAAATTGCTTACACCTAGTAAGAGCAAATGAAGTTGAAGAATCATTTGCTCACGTTTAGTCTTACAATTTCTTCGAGCGCTATTCTATGTGCGGCACAGATGGAACATTCGACAAAAAAGAAAGTAAGGTGTAGAAAGAGAATATATGATGCTATCGGATTACATCAGCTGTGACAGTTTTGATGGCTTCAAGGCCAAAGAAGACCTTAACTCATGGGGAGTTTTTCTTTTCCTCGAGCGCCTATCAGGCACAATACGGAACGCTGATCATAAAATCGGGTGTGGGAGCCTTCACGAATTATGTCGATGGCAGGGCAGCGTGGCGTCTCTCTTGTATGACCTTGTGCCTGTTCGAATGAGAGAGCGGAATCACTGACTCGGGGTGTTTCCACCTCGCCCCCGTCTTATTTAACCAACGCTATTCGAGACTTCTAGAGCCGCGACCTAATTCTAATCAGCTGTTCGCAATTTTCGATTATTTACATTGTCGAGGAGTTATATACGTTGATATATGGTATTAAGTAGTACGAAAAACTCACAATGTTTAATATACTGAAGTGATTAAACATTTTTATTTAAACAAAATTAGTATTTTCAAACCGTCTTAAACTGCCTGACTTGTGTGTTGCCTGAATTATTAACCGCAGGCAGTAGCCGATTTGAATATAAAATTAGTAGCCCAGTGAGAAATCGTCAAGGAAAAAAATACGATATCGAAATTACTTGATTTAATATTTAATTATTTAAATACTGCCTTGAGTATTACATTTTTATTTTAAAAAATATGCATTGCAATTCAGCTTTTTAATAAAAAATTAAAATAAATTTCTTTGCGAAGATAAATAAATCTAAATTATTTATTAATATATTTCATTCTTAAAAGACGTTTGTCTGTTAATGAACAATAATACATTAAAGAAAAGAATGAATAAAAGTTACTATAGTAATATTTCCCTCCTTAAAATTAATTTCAATAGCATTCTTTTTTTTTAATTTTATCACAATTTAACATTAAAGCCTACTCTATGTGTTGAATACTTGTTACCAAACAATGTCTTATATTATTTATTAAATTTCACGAATTGTGATAAGATTGTTCATTACACGCTGAAAACGCTTTAATAAAAAAAATCCTTCATATTCTGTTCTATGTTTTTATAAGTAAATAATGTTAAAGAAGATATTATATATGATGTGTAAGGTCTATAAGAAACGAGATTTTTGGTAAAAAAAACAATGTAGAATAACTAACATATATAAGAAATTATTTTATTACGTCTATCTTACGAACAATATCAACTAAAATTTATCATAATTAATTTCACATAATATTTCAAAAATAGTCAACATCGATTTTATACTCGAAAAGCATTCCTCTTCAATTCGCACACTGTTATTCGATATCATACATCTCATCAGTTATTTACAAATGGGTTGAAACAATCTCGAAAAAATTAGGAATAATTGTGATGAAGCTATAAAAGTAAATCAAAGATGGGGAATGGGAGTAAGAGAGATGAAGTTAATCGTATTTTAGTTATAAAAATCAGGATTGAACGATTCATTCATTTTAATAAAATTGAAAACTACTACATGAAATATGTTGGGCCGAAACAAAAATTTCACAAGGCTTTATTATTTAAGAAAAATGCATTTGGTAAAACATTTTTTTTTTTTTAAATATGGAAAAAGATTTTTACGTGCACAAAGGACCAATCGAGTGTAAAATCATTTCAAATGTTTGAAATGATATTTTCATAAAAATAATGCAAGCTATCGTGGGTAGAAACGATTTGTGAAACGTAATTATCATTTTAACGTAAGGGATGAGTAATTGAAAAAAAAACTTTCCGTTCAATTTTGAAAAATGTCACACGCCTTAATTAAAGAATAGTCAATTTCCCAAATGCTATCGCCACATTAAGCACGAGATGTATAATGAAACGTAGGGTATAATTTATAATTCAAATAAAATTAGGTTGGATAAATAATAGAGTTTTCGGGAAAGAGCGTCGATTTAAATTACGCTGAGAGCGAGTTGATCGTACATTGATGTTATGCATTATTTTCCATTAATAACGAAGCGGAATTAGCATAGGGAGTCACTCGAGACCATCGGTCCTCGCGGACGGTATGGATCGGGCGAGGAGGGTCGAAAGGTGCGGGCGGAGCGCCGCGAGCCTGAGGAAGACACGGAGGAGAACACATGTTGCGTGCGACGGCGACGTCTTTATCGGTGGGCCGGGAGAGCCCGGCTCTCGGCACTCTCGGCCGAGGTGCTCGTCTTCCTCGCCGTCGTCTATTCGGCGGAGGCCGGAGTCGCCGAGCGGCGAGGCCGACAGCGGTGGCGGCGAGGGCCCGCCGGCGGAGGGGATGGCGGGCGCGCGCGCACCGCGGCCGCGAGTGGGGAGGACGCAGGGGCGAACGAGAGCGCGCACGGCCGGGGCGTCGCGGGGCGGGCAGGGGGGCCGGCTCCTTGGTGGGCGCCGGGCGGGGCGCGGCGCGGCGGGGCGCGGGGTGCGCGTGCGTGCGCGCGTATGCGCGAGCATCGCCGAGGGAGGGTGCCCGCGGCGTCCGCCAGGCGCCGCCACCGGTGCCGGTGCCGCTCCCACGGCTCGAATCCGTCTCTCAGTCGGCGGCCCGGGGAATCCGGTCGGGCGCTGGTGCGAGCGAGAGGCAGACAGAGGCCTCGCGATGGCGGAGGCCCTTGATTCGTCGGGCGACCGCCGCGGCGCCAGAGTCGATGGGCGGACTCGCTGCCGATAGGCGGATGCCTTCGAGGCGTGTCGGGTGCGCCTCCCACTCCCGAGCGCAGCGGTTAGCGCTGATTGACAGTTAGCGAACGACTGCGGACGGCGCAGGACCCTTAAGCGTTCGCTCGTCTAGGATAAGCCACGGGCCGGTTGGTGAGCTGTCGTCGCAGTCTGAGCAGCAGTAGTAGGAGTTGTAGATTCCGCAGCTCTGGCCCAACACAACGGTCGCGCACGAGTTCCGGGGCGAAGGCGATACGAGCCAGGCCCATCTTCCTCAGCTCTCGTGTCTGCGTGCCCGTGTCACCGCTGCCGATCCCCTGCTTCTCCGGAGCGAGAGCCGAGCGGAGCCGAGCGGGAACCGAGCCGGACAGGGAGAGACCTGCAGGGACAGCCGCGGAGGCCAGCCAACAGCTGAAGCTGCCCAGCGGCTGAGTCGCGGGAGCCGAAATCGTGGAGCAGCTGGCTCGAGCCGATCGGGAGAAGCCGGCTACGCGAGGCCGTCAGTCGTCGGGCAACCGCGGACGCGTGAAAGCCCTCGATCGCTCGCCGAGACGCATGTGATGTGTGTGTTAACGTTGTAGCACGACGACGAGTGACTTTATCCCTCGACGCGCTGCTGCCGAATACGTAGCGTAATTGAGAAGTGAATCTCGGGGCGTTCTAGCGCGCCTTGGCGCGAGCCGATACTGGCCCGAGGCACATAGAAAATGATAAGGAGAAGCCGAACGATCCTGAGCCCCAACAACGCCTGCACACGCATTGGGAGTCCCGGGCCCAACAAACCGATTTTGCCTAAGGAAGCGCACGTGGGTCCTCGCTGTTATGAGAACTAGCCCCGGCTGCTAAGGCCCCATTATCTCGTCTCCTTCATCGGCGAGGCCATATCCTCGCTATTCACAGGACACAAGATGAGGAGATACGAATCGCATTCCGCTTCGTCCTTCGGCTCGTCTTGGCATCTCGCTCTGCTTTACTGACCAGCCCAGCGCACCCCGAGCCGGAGCAGCGCCGGTAGCCGAGTCGACAACCCCGAGTTTGGAGGCACGAGGAGCCGCCCGACGGACCTACCTTGGAAACCGAGACTAGCTCCATTAATAATTCAGCTTCCGGCACGGCTTACGAGACCCGCTTCCCAGCCTCCGCGTCCCGTCGGTACCGCGATACGCGAGTGTTTTTCAGTGATAGAAATAAGAAAGGAAAAATAGTATAGTCATAAATACGAGTGAGCACGTTTATAAGGTTTTACACACACACACACACACACATATATATATATATATATATATGTATGTATAAATATATATAAATATATATTCATATATATATATATATATATATATATATGTATATATGTATAAATATATATAATTATAAATAAATATAAATATATATATATATATATATATATTATCTATGTATATGTGTGTATGCGTACGTATGTGTATATATGTATATGCATGTGTGTATATATATATATATTATATAAATTTGCACAAATAGAGGTAAAAACGTGCACGTAAATACTGCTGAATAAAAAAGAGAACGCAGGAAGATTAGGAAAAACGTCGAGCTCAGTGTGACACGATAAAGGTGTTTTCTTAGTGGCAAGGCAGAAGAGAGGCTGCTTATCATTTTTCCCGGGGAAAATACAGCCGATACGGTGGCTCAGCACGCAGAGTTCCCCGGTGCCGCGAGGGCGTTCATGGCGCAGCCCAGGGGGGTAGGTGTCAACACAAATTAATTCTACTTTTAATCAGCCTTCCCTCCCACAAAACCGACCCTTGTCCCTCTTAACAGTTGTCTAATGGTGCATAGCAAAACACGGGGCCCGCCATCTCCTACCGTCGGAAGCGACTTACCTTAGCCGGCCGACCGATCGTCTACCGTCGGATCCCATCACCCCGACATTATCCTTGATTTCCACTGTTTAAGCTCTCTGCGAGTGGCTGGAGGTTTCGAGAACGGGGAAAAACTCTCTTTCGTCTTCGACTTTGTCTGTACACGTCTTTTTGTTACCTATAACTTCTAGTTCCCCGGAACTTTCTTACAAGATATTAGAAATTGGTTAAAGGTTTTGAGAATATCGATTCTTTACCGGCGCTTTTATTTTTTTCGTTTCTCGTCGCTCGGAAGTGTTGACAGATTATGTATATGCTAAACACTCTACAAAACTTTTACAAAGTATATAAATAATATTTAAAGAAAGATCGTAGGCTACTAATATTAATACAGCTTTTGAAATTATAAAATAAGGTATAAAATAGTTGACAAGCAAAGTTCAATAAATCTGAAAAGCTCTTTGCAGTTAGAGGCATTTTGTGAATAATTGTTATAAATGGTTCGAATTGAAAATCTAACGTTTACAGGAATAAACAAAATATAGCATTAAACGGTGAAAACTTTTGCTGCAAGAATTAATTTTAAATGCTTTCAATGCGCTACGGCTATATTTAATCTTAATGTATTGCACATGGAAAATTATATCTATTGCTTAACGAAAAACACCTTTTCTATGTCAAAATAACCGTTTCATTGATATGTACAAAATATTATATTGCTTTCTCTCTCTCTCGTACTCTCTCTTTTTTAAAATGTGTCACAAGATAATCGTTATCGTAAAACGGTTAGCCCTACTACAAATACAAAACCAAGTTTTACGCGCGCGTTTCTATGGGTGTATATGTATACGTTAGTGTTATATGTGAAGCCTACCAACTAATAAGTAAATCGCTACAATAAAAATAAAAAGACGCAGAAAACTTTCGTCGTTTGAAGTATACAGAGAGATGATAAGCGTTTTTTTCCGTTCACAGTTCGAGGAATAAATTTGGTATAACACGATTCCAGTGACACGGATCGTGTTATCGGATATTTACACGTAAAATAATTAAAAAAATGTTTACCATTTATAGCATAATAATAAAGAATTAAGAAATTAAAAATGTTTAATAGTTTAGTGCGCGTAATATATGTACTATGCATAACAGTTTTTTAATTACACGTGTCCAATTATGTGTGCTAGAGTGTATAATTCAAATGTGTCGCTAAATTTGTAGACGAGGAGGCCAAATGGCTTGATACTGTAAGGTCATTTACTGTCTTGAAGCGCATTACCAGCTGAAGGGAGCTAAGAAAATGAAAAAATAAGTACTGTCTGAAGCGTTCAGTTATTCTGGAAATACGTAAGGCTTCGATAAATTGTGCGTGGCGGTCGGACAGTGTTAGTTCTCACTAATTGGCGTTAATTTTCCGTTCCTTCATTCCCATTTATCAAAACTATTATATCACGTAGTTTTGTTAAAGTGTCGTCGACCTTGCATATCAGCACTTGCCCTAGTGACAAAAATAATAATTTCCTCGTTAAGGAAGTCCTAGGAATACAATAAAAGTAAACGAACCCCGCAAATAAGCGACACACGGGGGAATGGCGGCAAATCGGATGTCGCGCCACAATATTAATGACAAAAGTCGTAACGAAAGAAAACCGGCCGTGAAATTATAGGACCTCGTGGGAGTCTGACGTCATTTTGAGCGAAGGCCTCCGCCGTCCGGCGCAGCCCGTCTAGCCCTGCGCCGATATCCTCCAAAAATGAAAAAGTATTACCAATGAATCCGTGGGTTGCTTAGCCGCGAAAGCGCGGCAAAGGCCGTACACCGGGGGGCGCAAGAATTTTAGACGTTTCGCGGAACTAATCTGCCGCCGGTGGCTCACGCGATCCTCCGTACCTCCTCGGCCAGTGACGAGAATTTTTCAAGAGCCATTAACACTGCGGTTCGAGCAGCCGTAGAACAAAGAATAGTCCTCGTTTCTCGGTTGGCTCCTTTTTCGACTCGCCGCCGCAGCTCGCACCGAATTGCTGCCGATCTTTTATTCGGACGCTGATGGCTTCCAAATGCGCAGTGCCACGGACGCGCACAAATTGTCGATTTGACCTGCCGGGGAAAGCGAGATTTATCAGAATTCGTGTATTTGTATTACCTTATTGCCGGCAGCTCGATGAACTGATTTTACTTTGCGAACTCTCGTTACCACTGCTAGTGTAATTGCCTAGAATTCTTGGGGCTCTCGCGAGGCTCAGCTGCAATCGCCTCCTTTGGATGGTGCTCAACAGTGATTTCGATATCCATTGGTAGTTGCCAAAGGAAGCTATAAACACTGCTACCTGTCACCGCGTGATTTTAGTCCGATTTCTCTGTCAGGCTGCTGATACGAGCAACTTTTCATTTTCGTCCACGAGTTACTAGGATTCCAATTGCGCAAAAAATTAAAGAAATTAGAGTAACAAGGCCGTTGACGGTGAGAGACTCCTGCGCTGTGTCATTGTTTCAGTGCAAGAAAATGCTTATCCTTCGTTATTGGCATTTTTACTTCGGATCGGTCATACAGTCCATGGTTAATCGGTAACGAGCGGAATTTATATGTGCCTTGGTTTTTCCACTTTGTGGGCAATCGCTGTGACGAGGTGTTTGAAGGAGGGAAGAAGGTCTCTCCGGTCAAGTTGTTATGAGTGTTCCATTGAAACAGAGGATGGCGTGTGTATATTTTTGCAAGTTAATTAACCTGAGCAAGACGTTCCGATTGGCGATAAATTATAGACCCGGACGTCTGATAATTAAATTACGCCGATCGCGGATCGCGTCAAGGTTTCACAAGTCGATAAGATATTGTACGGGCTTTCGCGAGTGTCAATTCACTGTTCTAAAGATTTGACGTCGCGCACGTGTCTATCAGTTGCTGGGCATTGATCGACGATGCTTTACGTCTGCAGCGATCGCAGCTTAGTTATAAAAAATAAAATGCTCTTCGGCTAGTGCGAATCCATTGCCCAGTGATGATCGTATTTTGGTTTGTCCTTCTCTATACCTGGTTCGCTGATAACGTTTCGGTCGGAATATGCCTGCGAGAAACTGTGATGAATCAACCAATGATGTTGTTTGTCTGTATCAAAAAATTTGAAAAGTTACTCTATCGTGATCGATCGTGTTTCTTTTCATTATTCTCGGTGAAATTTATTGCTCATATTATTCTTACGAATTCCGTGCTATGCATAGTAATATCAGTCGAGTCGACGCACGCCATTCATTAATCCTGAACATCTACTTTATAAACTATCCAAGAATTTAACGGCTTCTAAGTCTAATGCTAAGTAAAATTAGTAATACCGAGAGGAATGTATCAAAAGTTAAGCATGATTGTGATGAGAGCACTACCACAAAATAAATATTCGAAAACCATATCACATACGTATTAAATCCACACGTGAATTGATTCCATTGACAGCTTATGAAAATCTAAGCAAATTTTGTTTCAATATTAAATTGTTCTTTATAATTTGATGTATCAATATGATGCCCGTGCTTCGTTACTAGCAAATCCAAATTCTAATTGTAATCTAATTGTCATTAATTTAATGAGTAATGCGTCTAATTTAAAATATCTTTTGCTCTCACGGGCGTACCATTCGAAGTTACAAGAACATATTCTCATAAAATATTTTCTCTTCAAAATTTGCGTGTCACAAATGATTGCTCTGGGTTGAATTATTCAAAATATTCGATATAGCACCCATATATGACAACCCAAACAGCTAACCCGTGCACAGGCTTCGATAAAGCTGAAATCAAGGCCATAGCTCTCCCTTCCTTCTCCCTCTTCTTCTCGGCATCTCAATTCCACCATCAGTCCTTTTTTCGTCATTTCATCTGATCGCTAAGCATGTATGCGCTATCGTTTAACCTCTCGATCCTACGTGTCTCCTACTCTATCCTTCGGAACTCTCCTTCTTTATCCTTGGCGGTTTAGTGAACAATCGCCACGCGCTCGCGTTAGCTCCAAAATTACTTATAAAATAGCCGGCAATCAGTTGTTACTCCTGTTGTCTCCCGTCGACCGAGAAAGCAGACTCTGATCAGTTGAGTGTATAATGCCAAAGGAACATCGTCACCGTTCTCATTCTTCCACCTCGCTCGTACTCTTCTCTACAGCTGCCGCCATCGACCGGCTCACCATGTCGATGATTCCTCATTGCCGTCTTCTCACTGAGCGATAACTCGATCCGTCGCATCGGTGAGGAGGCTGCAAGGTCGACGCTCCCCACGGACAAGGCCCATTTTCCATTTTGACTTATTTGATATTCGATATATTTCTTTGGGCATTGTGTGAGTTTATATATGCTGTTTGTAAATTTGACGCGCCTAATGATGTACTTATGGTAGTGTTTTGTTGAGAGGAGGCCGAAGACGATGCCAAGCATCGAAGAAATAGATCAATTATAAATATTGAGTAACAGGCCATACAAGCGCACCAATGATTTAAAACATAATCATGAAAATCCAAAAAATTTTATCCCCTAAGCTTAGAATGTGTTAAGATTAGCTTACATTAGAAAGAGAGATTTGGACACTATTAGTATTATTTGTCCGCATCAAATAAATAAGCACATTAACTTCAAAAAGATAAATTATGTATTCGATTTTGTCAACGTCTACAAAACATTTGATAAGAATACAGAAATAGTATTTTCAATAAAACGGAGATATATATTTATTTCGTATAATGATTTAATTATTTTCACTGATAATTTTTAGGCTTCACTGTTTTAGTCGCACTTTAGCCAAATGTGTTTTTCTTATATTAGCATTATTAATGAAAATCATAAATTTCAATACTGTTTTTTTTTCTATTCATAATCCAAAGCATACTGATTTTCTTTTGTTTGCTTTGGCGATATTATAATATGGTTTTTTTGTTATAAATATATTTGAATATGGATCGGACAAATTATAAAAATGTTTTTAATTTATTTATACGTACAATCTATTGTAATCATATCATTTTAAAAATCATCGCGTTAACCAACGATAATATGATCAAGGACTGTTTCTAATTAAAATAGCCTGTCGATAAGACGAATTATATGGAAAAGAAATAAATTTTTATTGAAATTTGTAAATATAAACTAATTGCTTTAATGAAATTATACATAATTTATGGTATATATTAAACGTTATATAATAATAATGATTATGATGATGATGATGATAATAATAATAATAATAATAATAATAACGATAATAATAATACAAATTTTATTATTGCAACTTTTGATAATAAATTTAATAATATATCTTTCTTCATAAACATAAAATATGATGACATGAAGTAAATAGCGAAAAAAATGTTAATTCACTTCTTTGTTAGATTAATTGGAGACAAAAATTAATTGAAATTGTAATAATCGATTTCATAGATAAATTATTTTATACAGTTATTCATGTTTCTGGTCGTAATTTAATCACAAAAATAAGATTAAGAAGAGGAGGTAGAACATTTTGAAAAAACCTAACATGTTAGGTAACACCTATATACGATAATTTAATTTAGAAAAGATTAAACAAGCTACTATCATAATCTTGAAATTCGTATTTGTTATCGAAAAGGTTTCTAACTTTGATAGTTAAGTAAACTTTAAACGATTGCAGTTCTATTAAATATGTGTTCGTTTCATTTGCCTAAATTTGATATTACATACACCCTGAGTAAACATCGTGATCTCGTTCACTTTTTTCACAATAAAAAAATTCAGTATCCCCTTAAACACCTTATTTTGGTAAACAAACACAGATTTGAAAAAAGAATAGCAGATGAGCCCGAGTTAAAGGTAGTATTTATGATTATCTCTTTAATTTACATATTAGAAATCTTTCAAATAAAGATAAACGAGACAAACAGGTGCAGTATTTACATAGGATAATAATAATAGGAAATAAATTGTGGGAAACTCTTGAATAATTACTGCAAAAGTGAAAAAAATGTTTATACTAGATCGAATAAAAATGGCTGTAGTGTGTGCATAGCATCAAAGCGTATCTATGCCGTGTGTTTAATGATTTATGAATTTTGACAAATTTTTCTTATTATCGCTAGGTGATTTGAGATTCGAACCCAATGACTCTTTGGGACTTTTCCTATCCTTCCCCTCGTGTGTGATATTTGAAAGAAGGGCCTTTTGAATTTTAATTTAAATTCCTTTGACGCTTATGAATTTTGATGAAAATAATGTCAAATTTATAAATAGCTCAACCATATTATGATAACGATCTCGATCATTTACATCATCTATAATAATTCCCTACAAAGTGCCGCCGTCAGTTGTGCACGTTTACCAGTGTTGAGTGTACGTGTGAACGCATCTACGTAAAAGTACACATGGAGAGGAAAGACCAAACGAGTTTACGAGGCAGATAAATCCCTCCCGGATTTTTTAGTCCTTTTTTTCATAAACAACAATTTTCCAACTAATGTAGTAGACATTGTATGGGAGAGTGTATAGTTCGGTGCATTAGTTTCATAATTTTTCTCCTAACATTAAATTGGCAACTTTTTTATTTATTATATCCAAACGCGAATTTTCACTGAATTTCAGATGATATACGAGCAATCGAATAGCCTTTCTATTTTCCAGCTTCGTTTAAGCTTCTCGACGATCCGCCGGAGGAAGTATCGGCCGGGGAAATCTCTTTGGCTCTTAAGGCAAGGGAGCTGACGGTCGTCTCGGTTTATAACGATAAATCGCAATTTGCCGATCTTGAGGCTATACAAATAAGCCACGCTGAGAATTCAGTACTGTAATTAGCGATTATAAATAGTGCCCGCGCATTTCTCGCCTCTTGCCTTCTGAGATCAGCTTCAGACAACAGTGATATCTTCATCACAAAGACACTTATCTGCCCTCGGCCCTGGATTCTTTATGTGTGAGCGTCTTTTCGTCTCCATACATTGAGGGCTTTTTCAGAGCGACTTGTTATACATTTACAAAAGAAAGAAGCGCGGACAGATCGATCGATCTTGCTGGTAACCTTCTACGTCTATACGAAGGTATCAGAGATACGCGTCGCGATGGGTTCATCAACATTCTCGATGCGCTGCAGCATCCAGTGAATATCAGTTTTGTGAAGAAATGCATGTACCAGTGACATAAGTTTTGTGTAGAAAGATTCCGGGCCTCTTTACCTCCGTACAAGCCGCTTAATGCGAGATTCTGTCACGGCTTTGCTCGTGGTTACATATGTTAAAGTTGTGGATTCTGACCGAGGGCCTAACCGAAACGACTTTCTGCATCCGCTCTTTTCAATTATTATAATACTTTTAATAAAAGAGTTGCATTAGTATTGTAAAGTAGTAATGTTAAAAATCTTAGGGAGGACTCTGATAATTAATTTTTTTTTTTTAATTCGAAATGAATTTGCTCATACATAAATTTTGGTGTTACTTTTTGCTTTGATTAATAATAATTTGAGATTTAATAAGAGCCAAAAGATAAACATTGACGAATAATTCATTGCGTGTTCAAAAAACAAATAACATTTCATTTTGAATTCCAAGGAAATACGAATTGTTGTTAATGTAATAAATTAATAGATTAAATTTTCTTGGTGTTAAGAAATCACGCATAAGGTATTTGTTCAATTTAATATTCATTAGAAAAATTATGTAAATAAATTAAAATAAATTGCAAATGTTGTATCTAAAATTAGAAAACTTGTAATCTAGTCGCCTCAATTTGTGTAAATTATATAATGTTTGAAGAAAGACGATAGTTTAAAACAATAAAATACCTAGTAGCGTTGCCGGCAGCATAATCGCGTATTTTCAAGTTCGCACAATAAATACTACATGTATACTCTAATAACTATTATAGATAGTTGCGGTGTAGCCATGAATAATTTCATCACGCGCGCTTGTTTTCCTAACAATTATCGGCTGAAAGCGCAAGTACATGCATAAGTTCTTTATCTTTGTGTGACATTTATAATATGCAATACTGCTTAATTCAATCGGTAATTATGAATGATTTTTATAATAAATTGGATACATACCTGCTTATAACTTTTCGCTATAAAACATATCAAGAATAATCATCTATCAGTACATGTATTATCCATAATTTTACAGTATAGTAGTGTGCTACATTCATAAGCACTATTATTAAATATAATATATATATTTCATAATATATGTTATATGATACTAATGTACACTATATAATAATACACTAAATAATATATATATATATACATATATATATATTTTTGTAATACTCAATCAAAGCCTTCTCGTTTCAAATTATAAGAAAGTAACGGCTATTAATTTAAGTACCTTTAGTATTGCTTTGTTTTTATAGTATGTAAAAAATGTTTCCTTTTTTATGGGCACCGCAGCGAAAGTTTAATGCCCTCGAAACTGATTTTTAGTATCAATCTAATATGTATTGTATTTATCAAAAGTAATATTTAATTCAAATGTACTATTTCTAAATATAACGAATGTTAGGCATTAAGTTTGACTTATTAAAAATGTTTAAGTCTAATTCGATTTAATCAAACTTTTAAATGACTAGCCGTAAATTGTAATAGCACTTTGAAATTACTAATTAAAGATATTTTACTGTGTTACATGAATTGCCATTGAATAAAGAATCATATTTAACTTCTGTGTAATTTAAAGTTACAAACTCACAGTGTATATAAAAGCGCTTTTCTGTTTTTTTAATTACAAATTGTTTTTGAATTTTAATAACAATGGAGCTCTGTTAAAAATATCATAAATTAAAAGAAAAATTGCTTGCACCGGAGTTAGAAAATAAGGGTATTTAATTCAAATTAATAATAATCTCTCCGCTACCATGATATAAGCTCGTGTCAAGGTTGTTGTATCAAAGCCATCTATCAATCGTTGATACGCCAAAATTATAAGTACAGGCTAATTTCTACCTTTGGTTAATCGCAACGCAAAAAGCGGACGTAACGCTGCCTTGTTTGCCATCGTGCTGGCTTACATTCTGAAGCATGTGGTTACTCCTAGTGTCGTTACCATCACCTGAACTACATCGTCTGAGTTGCGACTGTACCGGTAATCTCGGGCACTCTGCTCTGATTTGTCGAATGGCTGATAAGATATAGGTCTTCCTATCCTAAGAATATCGTGAGTTCGATTCGTTGACAATTATCCTCGAGATTTCGTATTAATTCAATTTTGCCTTGTTTTATTTTACATTATTGCTATGATCTCTTTAACGATCCACAATTCGACTAAAGTGTCCTTATGATCCTACATTTTTTTTTTTTTAAATATCCTTTGATAAGACGACAAATAAGAGTTATACAAC
The DNA here is from genome assembly GCA_018907135.1 of Kradibia gibbosae. Classification (NCBI taxonomy): domain Eukaryota; kingdom Metazoa; phylum Arthropoda; class Insecta; order Hymenoptera; family Agaonidae; genus Kradibia; species Kradibia gibbosae. Next base: position 26,932,074 of record JACCHX010000001.1, read on the forward strand.
TTTTAACTATGTCTAGGCTGCCCAGCTGAAATTCGCTAGGCAGTCCTTAATTATACAAGCATCCTTCACATTGTATAAATCGTTTTCTTCTAGTACGAGGATGGAGGGCTGCACGGGGGTTACCTTGAGGGTGGTGGGGGTGCAGGCCTCTACGATCCACACGGGAGTGCTCGCAGTGTCCCGGGCCTTCATCACAGTCCCCATCTGGGTAGCATGGGTTCAGGCCATCCGCAATATCCGCCACCCCCGCCACAGCCGCCCCACGTGCTTGCGGCCGCAGCTGCAGCCGCGGCCGTACCAGAGGCCCACGTCAAACGTGATAAAGACGCCATTTATGGGTAAGTTTTTGCATTATTATATTGTATAAGAAGCGTAAACGTAAAAATGCGCATTGTTTTTTTATTGGTCGGATCGACGCATGAAGTTAGTGAGAGCCTTGTTGTGAAAAGTAAATTTATATGAATTAATGACCACAGAGACCAAAAGTCGTTTTACATTGTGAGCGTTTTCGATGTATAGCTCTCAACACATTTTTTTTATCGGTGGCAATAAATATATTTCTTGTTTTTTCGCTCAGCAGTACTGTTTTAATTTAATTGGTAACTACAAATCAACCACTAGCTTTCATTATAATGTTTACGAGATCGACCTCTAGAATAATTCGTAATGCCGTTGTGCTTGTCATTTTTATGGTCCATAAAAAGTTTTTTCCGCTATATTGAAAATATGTAATTGATACACTTTATATTGCCACGAATTATTTTTGACATTTCTTTAATTTCATTATATCTCTTGGGCCGTACATGATGTATTAATTTATAAAGATTTCAATTGGAACGCACTAGAAAAAAAATTTTTTTTAAATGTATGGTTACGAGCATTACGCTATTCTGTTAGTTAACGCTAATTTAGTAGAAATTGATGTACTGATACAGATATTAAAAATTTGCATACAAAAATCATTGCCAAAAGCATAATCATTAGTTACAATTATACATTACAATATTACGAATTTAATGTAAAGATTATAATTCCCATGTTTTCTTAAAGTGAAAATACACGTATAACTCAAACTAAAAATATCTGGTTTTCCAGTTTAGATCTACATCTTATCTATGTATTATCTATCTAGATATTATAACAAATATCTAGACAAATAGTTTCTTCGACTATTTCAGATAGAAATGATAAAACTCATGTCCAAGGTGACGATATAATTGTACGCCCTCATAAAATAATTCATTTCGCCAGACGCATTAGGCGTATTTCTTCTGTCAAACGCCTAAGAACAGACAGGGACGGGGCGCGTTCGTCTTCGGGTCCGACGGGTAATCAAAGCTCATGGTCAGGCCCCGGTAGTCTTCCATGATGATTTATCATCGCACGAGAAATGCCTCGATTTCTGGCATCCTCGACCCACTACCGTAGGCTCATTATATCGCGGCCTAACCCTGTAATTTGTCCACTCGACGTGTGCCTGGGAGGGAACTCGTACTTTGCAGAAACTCACATATTATTTTACTAGCCTCTCTCTCTCTCTCTCTCTCTTTCTTGCACTCTACATCTTCAAGCTTCATTCTTCAGTACCGATGAATATTATGTAACTACAAATTTATTTGGTTGAATCTAACAATTCTGATCCAGCTGTTCTTGTTGATAATTGCATAGGCAAATGCTCTGATAAAATGTAAGATATCTTATATTATCTTATATCTTATTTGTACAGAATGCAACATCATTTAAGTCCAAAATATAGCATTGGTCAGAGGAAGAAATGTCAATTTAATTTATTTTAAAGAAAGTATGGAATATGGCTCTTCATTGTATAGTCTCTGAAAAGAAAGGCTTTTAAAGATCATTTTATTACAAAAAATACTTCGATCGCATATATTTTTATAACAGATGCAATATAAAAAAAGAAATTTGAAGTAGAAGATGTATAAAAGAAAATGTGTAAGGATAAGATGATAAATTAACTAACAAAATTTACTAAAAAACTACTACAAAATGGAACTAGAAAAAATGAGAAAAATTATAGAGAAATGAAGAAATAATAATAGAGAAATCCAGAAACTTAGAAAGGGAAAAAAGGATAAAGGAATACATGAAAAAAAAATATAATGAATTCTTCAAAATTATATGCACACCAAACCTGCCAGCCTAGTTGAAAGACAGAATAAAGACAAAAAAAGAAATATGAGATCCAGGTTTAGGTGTAAAAATAAAATGAATAGTAGAATGCGTAGGGAGAAGGAAACAAATGAAAAATACTGAAAAGAATTTGGAGTTTGCTTTGCTTACTCTTGCATTGATGAAAGAGCAAATAGAGATTAAACGAATACCGAACAATAATGGGGATGAGCTTAAAGAAGTGAAGAAGATAGGAAGATTGATAGTGTAATGATTTATTAATATGAATAAATAGTTTATCAAATATTGTAAAATAATATGTATGATATTGTAACCATTTTTAAATAAACGCTTTAATGATAATATATGCAAACTCTTCCAAAGTTCAAATACATAAACAATGTATAATAAATAAAGTTTTTTTACATGTTCCTGAATCATGTTGAATTATGTTGACGTAGAAGTTATGCAAGTATTTTACACACTTTAATTGCAGTTACTTTTGTTCTTAAAAGAAAGTTTTTTAAATATCAAGCATGTAAAATATATTTTAAAGTTTATTAACAAGTTTTCTAGAAAATCTTTTTAAATATGCCATTAGGGTGTCTTGTATAATTGTGCCAAAATTTAATATTTCGCACAATTATGAAATACTGAGCATCAACTACTTAAATATATTTAACCCAATATTTAGTTCAATATTGAAATAAAAAACTTATATAATGAAGAATGAACAACTTTATATATAAGGTTTAATTGAAATATGTTAACTGATTATTAATGCATTGTTCAGAGATACTCATACAATAAATTAAATTATAGATAATCATGACAACTGCTATTTAATATTGGTATCGTGGGTGTAATAATTCATAGCTTAAACTTTTATCCCCATTTTGTACATTAATAATTAGTTTAAACGACTAGAACAAACAATTAAAAGTAATCAGAAGGTTTCAAATCAAGTAGCTTCAAATAATAATTATTAAAAAAAAGCTATGGTAATTTATTATTGCTGGACTCTTTCAATTATTATTTTATCTGTAAAATCTGTTTGTTATTCCGATCATAAGTAATAGACGTAAGGGACGCAAATTTACGATCATCCTTCGGCATTAGTTCCTTCGCCAAGAGTAAAGATCCGACAGTCACTTTACGTAAGAGAGAGTGAGGATGAGACGATGTACACAAGGCTTACGTAAGTAAACGAGGATTACAAATCACTGTCAGCCAGGATTACAAGACACCGACGCCGGTATGAAAGATTCGAGAAATAATCCTTATAGGGACCTTGCAGAGCGAAGATTTTTTTCCTTTGTCAATGATAATTGTAAACAAATGTATGCATTTTTCATAAGAAGAATACAAGTATTTTCCTTGTTCCTTGAAATTACAGTTTTTCCCCCACCGCTTTTATTAGAATAAATATTAAACTCGATCATTAAACTACGACACAGCTCATACATTGGAATCATTTTTTATTCATTCGATTTGAACATGGATTTTCAACAACCAGTTCAAAAAAATCTGCTTTTACTAAAAACTAATTGTGAAGTCCTCAGCTAAATGTATGCTTGTCTGTGCCTAAATCAGAAACGTAGACACCTACACATTGCATAAAACGCAAAAACGCAACGAAAGACAATTAAATTATTTTCTCTGCTGTCAGTTGTTAAAATATATATTCATTCTGTTATTTCTACGAATATTTGATACTATGTTTTAGAGTTCTTAGAAAATAAGTAACTGCGATTTTTAAAATGCGATTGTAAGTAGAAGGACAAGGTATATTATCACATGCTATTTATTATTCACCCTTATATATTTTTAATGATTACAAGTACAAATAAGATTTGCTAAGCTTTAAGGTAATATACTTTATACGATAACAAGCGACTATATCTTGAGCTACAGCCTTAAATTGTATATATTGTAAAGTCACGTTGGAATTCGATCGAAAAAAAACAAAAATTGTTAAAGTATTTCTACAAGTAGGAAGTGTATCGAGTGGCGGTGCCAGACGCTTGTCAATCATCGAATGTTTGAGACGTGAAAGTGACGCACCAGGAGATTGTGAGATATTACGGACGAAGTCGCACACGCGAAAATCTCGGTGGCGTTATTAATTATCTTATTAATCGTGGGTTTCGAAATAACAGAGATAACCAAGTGGATTTTTGCCACGAAGCAAGAAGGAATCCAGAAGAATAAAAAAAGATGGAGTTCGAAAGAAGAGGCGAAACAGGCGTAGCCTTCTCGAATTTCTGGTTTTGGATTGCCGGGACAGTGACTTTTATTGAAGAGAATTATTTTCAATGCAAACTTATGGTATTTTTTTTCGATGTCTCATTCCTTTTCTAATGTTTTTATGCCTGTTTTGAAATTAATTTTTTAAGTACGAATGAGAAGTTGGGAATTTAATTATCAAATGCCATGTGTCGTAAAGTAGGTTTTTTCGCCTCAAAAAATTAATATCAATATTATGTTCTAGCCATTTTTACAAGAATAAAATAGAACAGTATAATGGAAGCATTAATATCGATTGATACCTTGATTGGATTGTGATTGATGATTTTACGACTTACTATTCAACACTTGAACGCGGGCTGATTAAATCACATTGTAAATTAATGGCACTAAAATGAACATCTAAGTAAGAGATTCGTTTACAGGTTATTAAACTTTATTGAAGCGTATTATCGCATTGTTAATTTGGTATTGGAGAGATATTGTAGGATTAATCAAGTCGGCTGGTAAAATTCACCAGTTAGAAAAATTGCCAAAAATAAAAGCCATGGCTTTTATTTGAAATAAAATAAGCTCCATAAGGTGTTGTATCTCATTATGGAGAAGCAATAGATTTTGGCAACGATAGAAATTTGTATTTGCTGGCATTGATTGCGTTAGCGCTTGAATTGAAACGTTAAATGTCAAATGAAAAAGTAACTCGCCAAGTTAAAATAATGAAAGCCGTAGTAATCATATGTGGCTCCTCTTGGCCTTTGTCCGCGTCGCTTCGCGATAGCAAACGTCAGCCGAGTTGTTGAAGCTCAAAGGAGCCAGGCACAACGGCAGCACCATTATGGGGAGCAGCAGGGAGGAGCAAAAAAACGAGCGAAGAGAGGAAAGAAAAGTATCTTGTCTATGGTGTTCGGGATGAGGAATGAGTCTCAGGGTCCGAAGTGCCGCGCGTGCAGATGTAAAGAGAGCGAAAGGGCTTTTTTGCAGGGTTCGAGTCGGCGAAAAGACGGTGGGACCGAGGGGCTTAAGGGCAGGCGATATCCAGTGCCGTTACTACGTCAATTTGTCGAAATTCGTTCCGAATCGTTTTATGTCCGCCAAGCCGCGAGACTTCGCATCGCTACCATGCGCACACACTGCAGGAAGGTAGCGGTCATCTTCACGTGGCGTTTTAAACAACAGCAGGCGTCAGTGTTGAGATATATGTAGCTTTCCTTGGGTATACCGATAGGATGTGAACAACTTCGACCTCCGCTGCTCGCTACCGAACGAACTCATTCGACCTCCTCCTACCGGTTTCCTTTTCTTCCTCTTTTCTCTCTCTATCCTTTTCTCTTTCACTCACTCTCTCGCTACCTTTTTCTCGTTTACTTGCGTGATGAGTTCCTCATTCGCGAAGAAAACTATATATACATGGTTGACCGCTTACTCGCGCTGCAGCCATTTCCTTCCAACTAATCTAAACCTGCCGTTCTCCGATCCTGAATCTCAATCCTTACAAAAAATTATGTACTTTTTACGCAAAATTTTTCATACGCCGCTTATATACATTTTTTTAATACGAGAAACTGTATTTTTTTGTTTTTCCCAACCTTTAAATATCATAGGGACCAACGCAGACGGTCGTGATTCACGCGCAGAAGCGATAAAATTTATGTAATGCTCGAGTGGTCGTCTAAAAATATTTATTATATTTATACCATTTCTAACGAAGATTTAAATAATTTTGTGATTTATGTAGTCATAAAATTCTTTAATATGTACTTGAAAAATCTTTAGCCAATATCCTAAGTCAGTCGTCTAACAGCCGCAAGAGTCTCGTATCTCATTGGCGTGCACATATTCATATAATATCTATAATATAAAGCAAAGAAACGATATAAATATAAATAATATGTATTTAATGACACGATATTGAGTGATATTTATTTATATGCAGTCAATAATTAAAATTAATTAGAATGACAGCGTTTGTAATAAGATAGAAATTTATTATGGAATACATTTTTTGAAAGTCTTTGTAATTTGATTGCCTCGTAAACATAATTTATTGCGATTTACGTAAGAATATACTTATCATTCATATTTCTGTCCTAATTTCATTTAAATTGATTAATGCACATTAATAGTTATTAAATTACCATAAAAATTTATCGCATAAGACATTATTATTAAATAAAATAAGTACGTTAAATCATTTAAACTTTCAACCCTTTTTAAATAGCAAAACTAAATAAGCGCATTTAGTTAATCGTTATAAATGATAACATACAATAAGTAGAGTAGTAAAATAATTATAATGTATATTTTGTAAAAATTTAATGAGTAACTTGACTCTTGGGCATTGAATAAATATTTGCCAAAATTTGGGAAATAAGCAAATCAGCATCCTCCTTGACTTGTATTTATATAGTTCTTTAATATTTACATGCTCTCAAGAGATAAATGTAAAAAAATGTATTATATAGTTTGTGGCCAAGTAAAAAAAGAATTAAATTGAAAAAAGAATGGTTAGCTAAAGAAGCTGTCAGTTTTGAAAGTTAATTTTTACTAGAACGACGAGAAAAATATCCTGTATATGTAAGGATCCCCAAAAACTGTCGATAGTGTGCTGTGGAGCTTGGAAGTGATGGTGGTCAGGCAGGTTGGGTTTGAAGAGCCGTCGATCAGTGGTGGCGTTAGCTCAAGGCTCAATGACCTATCGGTGAGTCTCGAATCGAGATGCAGTGGTGAGCGGATGCGCCTCCTCTCGATCGACGGCCACCAGAGCAGTAAAATCATCCTCATAATTCTAGTTGTTGTTTGAACGCTTCGCACTAACTTTCATTTCTTGCAACTTTTGGCATAGTATTTTTATCCTTATTGCATTCACGTATGCATTAGCATCTAGTATACGGAAAAGTTGAGAATGTTTCGATATTCATATGCGCGTCCAGCGTGAAAAAATTCGTCATAGTGCACTCCATAAAATATGTAAGTTCTCTTAGACGCGGGAGTTTGCATCCGACAAAAAATTAATGCGACCAAGCGGAGAAACCTGAACGCTCCCACATACACATAAAATACCTTTCGCATTTAAGAGCATCGCGTCTTGGAATGAGTCCGCAAGGCAGAGGGCGGAGTGAGTAGGATGGGATGATCTCAAATGATGTTAACCGCGTGTACCTTGACTGGACAGTCTTACAATTCCAAATGTAAACATTGTTTGAGAGAAAGGACTTTTCACGGACAGCTCCGCGTCTCGCCAATTATAAAACGAGCTCGTAAGATGTTTGCGAAATCTACAATCTTGTCATTGTAACTTTTATATCAGGGACTCAGCATCCGAATTAAAGGCTAAGCTTTAAAATTGGCTATAAATTACGTGCTCATGAAGTCAGGCTCAATAATTGCTAGCGCAAAAGTAAATGAGTGCAGTAACATGGCAATAATAACGAACTCTACGTCAACTTACGTCATAATTAATAGAAATATTCTCAATTTCAGACATCCCCTGTTCCCGCTGCTTGCATTGATCTTCGAAAAATGTGAGTTAGCGACCTGCACACCACGTGAGCCCGGTGTCGCAGGTGGCGACGTTTGCTCTTCCGAAAGCTTTAACGAGGATATCGCCGTCTTCTCAAAACAGGTGAGCATACTAAAACCACTCCTCGCGCATATACTTGTTTATAATAACTTACAAAACGCAGCATCATAATGCGAGTTGCATTCCTCGCACGAAAAAGTCACCAAGTATCGATTAGTAGAGTCAAGATAAAGTATGGCTTGAGGATGGCCAATAACACCGTTCCTCTTTGCATAAAATATGAAGGCAGAACAATGCGCGCGGACTCGTATAATTGAATGACGACGGTGCTGCCCATGAAAGCCTGTATCGACAATGACCACGAGTGGGTAATATAAAATCAATAGCGGAGGTCAATTGTTGATGTGCAGAAGCATTAAGCAATATCCATGTACTGGTGGCTAGTGGAGTGATGGGTAAGTGACGGTTGAGCATCAGCCGAAGGGACTTAAATTTGAAATACATTTAATAACACAGGCGAAGCTTTTAATTTCAAGTTTGAAGATTAGCCTGGGTTGAATTGGGTTTCCTTATGCGATATGGGGATTCAGGGCTCGTTTAAAAATTAAGCTATCTTGATGATAACTTTCAGATAATTACTAAGCGGAGGCCACGGAGTCTCATCATTGTAGTATATAAAGTATTTTTGCATGTAGAATAAAAGAAAAAGCTTGTTCATATATCGCTGTATGCATGTTTTTGAAAAGACTCCATCAACGTCTAAAAAATTAACGATGGCTTATAAACTTTATAATATATGAATTATGCATTTATATTTTTAACCAGTGTATAGATAGTAAGCGCGAATAGTAAGTTCAGCTATTCGAATCTATTATATAGAGACTAATTTAAAATGAACTACTTTCCTAAGCTATTAGTGAAATATACGCAAAATGCTACATTTATCAGTGCAATGTAAAATTGAATTGAATGATAGGATTAGAAACTGTAATAAATTTTAGTTGCTTTTAATTTGTTTTCCTCGTTTGTTCTTGTATCTGTCCTCTTCTAAGTTCTTGTATATTGTCGTTGCAATACAGTGAATCAATCTGTTAGAAGCTTCATTAATCACTTTAGTTGTTTCTACTTTAAAACTCATATACATACACATATATTGTATATTATTTCAAGAAAAGAGTTCAAGTGATTACACTGAAACTGTATAACTTTTCTTCAAGATTCGGGCTACACCTGATGTAGTACAGTAAATTTTCCTGCGTATGTATAACTTGGTACAAGAGTTTACACATATTTAGCTGAAATATGAAGAATAAATGCATTGATATTTTGAACAGTTGCTTGTTAAGTTACGCATGTATCTTTAACTAAATATAACGTACAATTAAATTCGGCGCCCATAATGCCGAAGAAGGAGCACACGTTCCTGCGGATTTGTTTTAATTCAAAATTCTGGGAAACGTGGCGGTCGCACGGGATTTTCACGCGCACGAATTAGTAGCCCCTTCGTTAAGAGGAATCCAAAGAAAGTCCGGGAGATAAAAAGGAGCTGAGCCAATGGGACACGCGTTTTGTAAGTGTTACTATTATTAAATCCTGATCTTCTGGCTGACCCCACAATGACAGAAATACTCATCTGAAATCCCAGCTAACCACATTTCCAGCTTCCTATCATGCGTTGCATACAAGCGGGGTTAGCCTTTCATGCAAGAATGTTTTTCGACGTCTTTCTTTCACAATCCGACATTGGCAGACGACACGCTAACGATCATACTACTCGATAAGACAGAATCAATCATCTTATTCTTGTGGAGTTCCACTCATATAAAATTAGAAAAAAGTATAATTTGCCTTAGACGTATAAGTTTTTGTTACCTTGAACCTTCTACACTGTGTCCCCAGTCAAAGTTTCACAGTTCACCATCAGTTGAATTCGCACAACAATTAAGTTGCGAGGAACGTTAGGACAAAAAATGTATATATTATAATGAGCATACTATGCGCATAAAATTGCGATGCTATTTTCGCAAAAATGCGAGGTAAGAAGGTCGCAAGAGGGATCGCATTTTCCGTATTATATTCTTCAAGAGCTTCGTATCTAATTTTATGGATATCCTTATGCAATCAAGCGCGAGAAGCCGTATCGTGTGCAAATTTCGTAGTATATCAATTGGCTTGACCACGCGAAAGAGCAAAAAAATCCCATGGAGAATCGAGCACGGAGACTTCGGCTCAGCCTTGTGCTCAACGAGGCAGAAGACTCGGTAAGGACCCACGTCGGAACAGGACTCTCATTTTCGTAGACCCCATTCCGCAACGGACCCAGCCGCGCTTCTGATTCCAAACTTCTATCCAAGGACACGAAGGTAATTCGAGCCACGTGGCCCCATGCTGCGCACAAAACGACCTAGGAGTCTTTTAAAAACGCTCCATTTCGCCGTAGTTGTCGCTCGTCATCGTATTCATAGCTGGTTTATGTATGCGTGGGCCATGGGCCCACGTCAACCGACTCTACGCCAATATGTGTCCTACATGGCCTTGTGTTTCTTGAAGGAGCAAAAAATCGCATCCCATACAGTGAGAACGGCCTTACATCTCGGATACCCAGCTAATCAATTTCGCTGGACTTCTATTGCTAAGCATTTTCGATGAATAAGCACTCGATTTCTGAATTCGTAGGTCCTCTTACGAAATTCTGTCATTAGGTTTCGGTCCTTGTGCGTATAAATTTCTACTAAAAAACGCTTTTCTAGCAAATTAATTGCATTTCAGTGTAAGCCAACTATTTTATTCTAATAGTAATACCAAAAATATACATCAAGAGTTTCATGATGTAGCTTTTAAATTAACAAAAAAATTAGAAATGTATTAGACAACGCAAGTGGACTAAGTATATTAATACTTTAACAACTTTTTTGTTAAGATTTTCCGTTGGTGCCCATGTCTAAATAACCTTGTATTATATTTAACTTGAAAATATAGTAGTGTTAATAAAGCAGAATTTTTATGGTCGCGCATTCTCTCTCTCTCTCTCTCCCTCTCCCCCTCTATCCCTCTATCCCTCTCCCTTTCCCTTTCCCTCTCCCTCTCTCTTACTCACTCTCGCTTGATGTGGCTACTCTGCAGTTTTTAGTAGAATTTTAAGAGGCACAACGATAAAGTGTCTAAGTTTTCCCTGCTTGCCGGAATTGTGAAAGTCAGACTTTAAAGTAAGTTTTAGTTTACTTCTTTACAACATTAGAACTATTACTACAATTTGCAATATCCAGAGAAAGTTAAAAATCCAAGAGATAAAAATATATATAATATATATATATATATATATATAAAATAACAAAAATAAAAAAAAAGAAAAGACATTTAGTGAAAAATTTTTAGTCTCGGTGTAAATTCTTTGCCTCGAGCCAATGGCAATAGCATGTATCAAGCGAATGATTTTTTCGTTTTTTATTTCCTAATATTTCGCCTTTTGCTGTTGTTTTTCGATTGATCAAAGATTAAGGTATTACGTTGAAGGTAAAAGGAAAGAGAAAAAAAATACATCTGTACACAGTCATGTCGGTGATGTTAGTTAGCATTATCGTGAATTCGATAACGCGAAAAGCACAACGGGAATAACCTAATATTCCTTTTAACTATTTCCTCACGCTTGAATGCAAATCAAGTACTACTACAACTGTTTGCATATATTCATGCGATGTTATTTTACGTTCGTTCCTTTTAGTAATATTTTTTAGGTCGTGTAATTTTTTTATTTTAATTTTTTCAAAGTTTTGCGGAAAAAAGTTTACCATAACGATTATCGTATTGAATAGCCGAATGATTTATTATTTCGCTCATGAAAAATGTAAGTAATCAGGAACGCGCCGAAGAATATTAACTTATTTCTCATGCAAAAATATTTGATAAAGAACTACCTAAACATGTATTACGTTTTAATTAAATGAAAAACAAATATTTGAGGTGGCTGATGTCTTATCAACAATCGCATACATGCGTACATAAGTATTATTGAAAATCTACCGCGTATTTAAATACATAATATCGTTACTACTTTCTTCGGTAAACAGGTGTACACAGAAGGTAGGTCTTGCATTGGTGCTTATGAAAAATGTCTTTAGTTAAAAAAAATCCTGGGGAAAATGAAGAAGCATATCGTGCCGTGGGTTTATTTTGAGAAAAGAAAAATATAGGTTAAGCTACAACATGAACAACTGTGAATAAATTTACACGATATCGCGATAAAAACTTAATTGCACATACACGTACGCACACTTATTGATTTATAAAAGACAGAAGCACTCATTTGTTCAAATGAGTTCTCTCTCCCTCTCTCTCTCTCTCTCTCTCTCTCTCTCTCTCTCTCTCTCTCTCTCTCTCTCTCTCTCTCTCTCTCTCTCTCTCCTTCTCCCTCTTTCTCTCTGGCTCTCCTTTAATTTCAAAAGCCGTCGTAGAATCTATTAATCAGATTCAATTTTTACACGTGTCGGGTAACAACGCATCTTCTCTATTATTTTTCATCTTCGTTAGTTGCGTATACGTACGAGTGTACACGAATAGTAACATCGAGAATTTATTCCTGTAGGCAGAATTAAGAGCGATGTGTGCAAATTGTTACTGCTACTACTCATAGGTCTATATCATAATGTAAACGTTTCAGACGACGGCAACAGCGATGGTTGAAGCTTGGAAAATTTTTTCTTTACTTTTGTCTCGCTCTCTCTCTCTCTCTCTCTCTCTCTCTCTCTCGCCCTCCCCTTCTTTCTCTTTATTTAATACGCACATGTCTACATACTCTTCTTTGTTGGTACAAGCCAAACATAATTACAAACGGAATGCTGTGTCATGAGAACGCGTCAGTAACACGGGTAGCAGTGCATGTATAGCGCCACGTTAGAGATAACGATAAGAGTTAAGCCTTTTGGATTGAAATCGGATAAAATGGGCGTTCGCATTCAGTTGTTTGTCCCTACGATGTTGACCTAATGATCGAAGATGCATGAAAGGATATTATTCTTTGCACGTGTCTAGCGCCCCAATCTAAATGCTCGAGAATATTTCTCAAATTGACCGTCTCGGAATTAAAAATCATTGAGCTATACAATTAGAAGATCTCACGCATAAAGGGTAAATTAAGTATTTTTGTGACTTGCTGTACACTTATAAAAACACGAAATGTAGTCTGATAGTAAACCACGGGAAAGTGTAGGTTTGATACGAGTATCTTTCACACAAAATAAAAATCAATAGATCCTAAAAGAAATACCTTTATCTCTGTTGAAGATACGAATATATTTCTAGCAACCTCTCATTCAACAGTTTGTAAGTAAACAGGAGAATATTACAGCCTCGCCTTTTCGAAATTTATTATCTGTTTTTCTCTACGTAAAAATTTTTAAAGACTATAGGTAGTGATCAAGCATTTGTGTAACTCTTGGCGGTGATCGTTTTATAATGCACGCGTTTTTTCTTAAGAGAATCATTATATACTGGTATTGAGAAGAAAAATTTAATTTTCTTATAAGCTTTTAAAAAGTAAATTAAAGTTCTGTTAATTTCTGTGCAACATTCGTTTGTTTAACATGCATCAGAGAGGTCGGCTACTAGTATAAACAGCGATTGTACTTCTTGATGTAGGTATATAACTGCTCAAACAGAAAATTTTTTAGTTTACAAAATACTGTATACTTAATTATCGCATTAGTTGAATTATTATCATGCTCCGTATTATCATCAATTTAAAATGTGTAATAGTGTTTAACGTGCACATACGCAAGATAAGGCACACCAGAAACCGACCTGTTTTTGTCACACAGTTAATTGCTTTTTCTGTTCTGACGAATGTTTTGAATTATCCATCTCTCTCTCTCTCTCTCTCTTTATATATATATAAACATATATACATATATATAAAGATAAATTTCTAACCATTTCGTCTCAATTCATTCTTTCTTTTTTTCCTTGTACATTAAAATCATTACTTGTCATTAAGCCTGAGGTATTATTTTAAAAAGTATCTTATTCTATTGTCATATCAACTGCTAGAGGAAGAATTAAATATTGTTAAAAATAAACGATTTCATCAGATCATTTACGAATGCAGCTTACTCCTCGTTGGAATAATCGGACTGCATCAAATCGCAATGTAAATAAAATTGCTTGCCATCTTAATGTGGAATACTTGCATCGCACTCGCACAATATATCTTCGTCAATTAACTTTCGTACAAAGGTTTTTGAATCCATCGAGTAGCATACTGGCAAAAGCGATTAGACATTCCTCGTCAGGCCGAGCCTCTGTTTTTATTTTTGCGCTGTCGGAAGTGGGCACCCGCATAAAAAGGGACGACTGAATCAAAAGGGGTTGAGCATTAGAATTTAGATAAGCAGGTGACAATCCTCTTGCGGACGTCCTAAAGGCGCTAAGCTCTCGGCTAGTTGTGAGATCGGGACCCCTGAAGCAACAAAGAGGCCGCATATTGCGCCTCTCAGCAGGATTATTCCAAATTATTTGGTATTGTGCGTGCATCTATAGTTTTGAATGCGTGTGTACACGCACTGACGCCATCCATTAGGGATACCTTTGTGCATTTCCAGTCGACGGTACAAAAAAAATACATCCGATAGGACAATTTTAGTCATTGGTGGCGAACGTTAAGTCGATCGTAACTATCATTACTATCGATAAAATTATTCACGTGGCATCTAAATTCGAAATGCCTCTGTTTTTAACACCGGCGCTTAAAGAAAAAAGGGCTCTAGGTGAACGATAAGGATCAACTCAGCGGCCGATAATAGTAGAGGCAGCTATATATAATAAACTTTACACAATAATCTAATAAAGTGTACATTCGACAAAGAGATTCGTGTTCGTGTGAGTTTCGGTGCGGCCGTATCTTTAATCGACGATAGCGAGCAGAGTGAACCTTTTCCAAAAATTTCGACCTTACGGAGCACTTATTCATCCGGGGGCCTATTTCCAAGGGTCTTAGTCGTCATTCAGTCCGCGTCGCGGCCTTGAGTCCATTCTCGATCGCCCGAAAAGCCGTCCGACTCGGCACGCGATCCATTAACTAGTGCACAGGATCGGTTGTCGGAGAAAGAATGAGAGAGAGAGAGAGAGAGAGAGAGAGAGAGAGAGAGAGAGAGAGAGAGAGAGGAGAATGGAGTTGGGGGGGGGAACAAGAAGGAGATCACGGGAGTTATATTGTACTAATACATAGATGTAACGTGCCGTGATGTGGGGGTAACGGGCCAGCGTTAGGAGAGCCTTGTGGCTCTCTTAGGTGTATACGCGTCGTCGCGCCAACTGTTATCTTCTATTTTAAAGGTCGGGGTGGGTAAGTGTGCAACGTTGCCCAGCAAAAACAGGACTGCTCATTTCTGCCCGTTGTAAATTGATCTATTCAGCGGGTCAACCGACCATTAGCTATCTCCTTCCCTCTCGCGCTGCGACTGAATGTACTGAGCTACAGGGAAGGGCAGGGGATGGCAAAGCCGATACACGACGTCGCACACACGTGGTGCCCCGCTGAGACGTTGGTCTGGCGCTGGGCTCGCATTGTTGCGCCCTTTTTTCTATTTGTTTTCTCTCTCTCCCTCTCCCTCTAAACCCCCCCACCAAGTATCTCTCTCTCTCTTTCTCTCTCTCTCTCTCTCTCTCTCTCTCTCTATATATATATATATATATATATATATATATATATATATCTATCTCATTCTCTTTTTTTTACCTACGTGTGCATACGCGCTTAACAGAACGAAGCGCATGTAATACGGGTGCGCGCGATATTGTGTGGGTACTTTTCGCTTGTTCCCTTTTTCCTTGGTAAAAGAAGCTGAAGCTTGCTTCTTTCCTGCTTTCTTTCCTGCTGGGTGAGCAAGCGGCATCGACTCGCAATGGCATAATCGAACAATGACGCGTTTCAACTGGCAAAAGAGCATTGTCGGAAAAAGAATGAGAGCGCTGAGAGAGGGGCGACGAACGTGCGTTTTTTCCGACCTCTACCCCTCGTTGAATACCCACAACTCCCTTTTTTCACCCATTATGCCCATCCTCATCACACTCGTAGGGTAATCGTGTTGCTAGTTTCGGACTCCCTCCTTACCGAGGGTCCCGCGATACGAGCTTCTCCTTCGCTAGGATAGTAGCAACTAACGGCTTTCCGCTTTCGAATTTGTAAATGCATGAGCCTTCATACACCGGAACGTACCTACTACTGAATAATTTTCCTGCATTAAGTGCCAGAGCGATGCATCAACTGAACACTCTCAGTCTCGCGAGATTTTCAGTTCCAAATGAGTGAGCGACAACTCGACTTAGAGCAGCGAACAACGCGTCGAAAAGCACATTTTGAAATGAGAAATAAATCTAACACGAATGTCGTCGTACGTAGTTCGTACATTCGTAAAGCCATTCTCGCCTGAAACATTGTATTTCGTTAGCCAAGGCTATTACTCATCAATTAAACGTCGGAGAAATAGTTTACCGAAGGAACTTATCGCGCAGCGCGCTTGAAATAAAAGTTATCTGTATGCATCATTGTAGTTACGTTTATCTTATATGCGCGATCGTGAGCGTCGAAATTTCGTAAGGAGGGGGGAGGGCGATGAGCCAGCGCGATCTATTAGATAAAGAGGCGCACGTTATGATAAGAGAGTTTTTCACGGATGAATGCCCGTAGCAAGTTCAAGCCGACTGGTGCGAGTTTGATTATTCCGAAAACTTGTGTGCATAGTAGAATAGCGGCGTGCACATATTTCTGTCTTTGTATTTGCTCCTGATGTGCTGGTACTCTGGAAGCATCACTCTCATTCCTTTTCCTTTCCCCTCCCACCGCATCTCTAGTACCTTACGATGCCCCGTTGGGATTTATTGGCGCAATTAGAATGCACCTCGAGGACATTAAGTCCTCGTAAAACATCGGACGGCATTGACGGCCTGACTAATGTTCACGAAAGAGAGTAGAAGAGAGAGCGAGAGAGAGACAGAGATAGATAGATAGATAGAGAGAGAGAGAGAGAGAGAGAGAGAGAGAGAGAGAGAGAGAGAGAGAGAGAGAGCATGCAAGAGAGGAAGGGAGCGAGAGAAATCGAAAAACACAGAGACGTAGAGGAAGAGAGTATAAGGGGGAGAGCGATGAGGGGGGGGGGAAGGGAAAGATGGAGAGACAGCTAGAGAGAGGAATTCTCTCTTAAACGAGTGAGGAATGTGTTACATGTTCTTTTCTCTTGAGAAGATGAATCGTGTAGAGAGACAGGTATATACCGTACAAATTTTAGCTCTTTATCTCGCACTTCCTCTCTGTATACATATTAATAGAAATATTAATTGGTGTCTTTGTATTTTCTAACTTACCTTCACTCTCCACTGTAAAATTACTGAATCTCCAGGTATTTGGTCGTCATTCTCGGTTTTTTCTGCATTTTTAGTACCGTTAATTCCATATTAGCGTACTCATTGAATCTATTATCTCATTGAAAAATAATAGGTAAAACTGAGATAATTTGCTAATTAATAAATTTGAAAGCTATACCTTTAATACAATATTTCAACGTTACGGCTTATTTTTAAAACATCATTGTTTTCAACAAACCGTTTTTAAATTTAATCAAATTTAAAATTAAATATCCGATTGCTGCGATTAGCATAATGACAATCTTGTTTGTGTTATCGGTTTGAAAACAATAAAACATAAGACAATTTAATGAAGTGAGCAAAACAAAATAGAAAAAACATTGTAGACTATTAATCTGTGTTAATTCGTTAACAGTTTTTTGGAAATTAATCGTATCTTTTTATTTAAATAGTAATAAATAATAAAGTTTAAATCAATACAAGAGAAATAAAGAGATTCTTTCTGGGACCACGTTTGAATGATCCGACTGATCGATAAGCAAAGGATTTAAGGATAAAGAGGGACTAAAAAGAAAGAAAAAGTGGAGATGATTGTAAGGAAGAAAAGACGAGCAAAGAGAGTTGGACGTAAACAAGGGTAAAGCCGGAATATTATAATCGTGATAAAACGTTGGCGAGTCGAGTATGTCGCTTCTATCGGTTTGCTCGATATTAAGTCTTGTCTATTGATTGATACGCTCACGAATGAAATTTGTATAAAATAATAAAAATTTTCGATCGCTTTACAATAACTTTTTTTGAAACATTTGCCGAGCAAAAAACAAGCGATCTTTCACGCATGCCCATTAGTTAACCTTTCTATTTGTTCTTCTTCCAACTCTTTTTACACATTATTGAAAAATTAAACATTATTTCATATTTCTTGGACTCTTCTCTTCATAGTTTTTAATTTCTTACCTATCAAATAAATCTTTGCAAATTTTAAATTAAATTTATTCTGTGAACTCTTCTTTCCTAGAAATAATTATTCGCCGAGAATTATTTAAAAGTAGTAACTTATTACAAAAAATATCATTTATTTTCTTAAAACATGAAGAGTTTCGTATTTTTTTTTTTTTTTTTGACAAAAAAATTAAATATCGAATACAAAAATAAGCTAAAATAATTTCAAGATTCGAAAGCGTAAGGTTGTTGGAAAAAATAAATGAGAATCTTTCGAAATACGGGATAGAATGAGGTAAATCACGGCTACGCATTTGAACTAAGCTGATGTTATTCAAAATTTCATGACTTCATATTTATATTATAACATTGTAATTTGCTCTCTATCAATTCTTCATGCAAACATTAAAGATGTCCAAGCTTTGCGGGACAGATCCCGGCTAATTGCAATTTAGCAAACAATTAACGAATAAACGTGTAGACGTGCTCCCATTAATCTGCAGTGTCTTAACCGTCGTACGATTAAAATTTAGAATACGATTGTTTAGGACGAGTTCTCTGTTTATTGGCATCGAGTCATCTTTGCATGGTGCAAGAAACTTTTCAGAGGTGGGAGGAGGTGACGAGAAACAACCTCGCGGGACTGTAGACAGAAAATGTGTCCTATACAGGCTTGGCTCGCCTATCTTGTCACCCTTTCTTTTGCCCCTCGTCCTTTTATATGCAATGCTGTTTGCTGGGGGGCGACTCGCTCGATTTATCCTCTTTTGACCTTTACACAATACTTGCATTGATTCGCTAATGCGACTTTCTTGTACACCGATTTCCAATCCCGAATTTAAAAGGTTTGACTCATCTTACAAATTAGTTTATAAAACGTTGAATAATGTACCGTCGTATACTCACACTCGTATTGTCTGTTTGGATGAAGCTTAGAGATACGAATAGCCAATAAGTGTATTCACATAATGCTCTTGTGTCATTTCTGCTTTTTCCTATTATAAAGATACGAATACGTATGATGGGAAAAAAGTTAAAAGAGAATATTAAGCAGTAATTTAAGCACCGCTCCTAATTGAGTTGCTAATGATCTGTTTAATCAATTAATCAGAGGTTGATTAAATTTCAATTGAACAGAATATTTCTGTACCGAAAAAATTGAATGCCCTGATGAAGTATACGCTTCTCGAACGTATCTCTTGTTCAGAGAAAAATGATGTACTATAAAATCGCAAGCAAAAACGAGTAGATTTTTAATTTAAACAAACTGTAGATTCTTGGGGTGAGATTTCAATAGAACAGATTTGTTTTAAAGTAATTGTTTAGTATTAAGCATCATACAAGTTATTCGACTAGCTCTGACTTTTATACAACTTAATTTGCTGCTTTTTAAGATATTCGCTCGATAGGAATTACTTACGCGTCTTTCTGATTAACTATCAACGTGTGGTGTTATGCACATGCTCACCCACAAATGCAAGCCCACATCTACGTAGTGGAATGTGGCACTTTTTTGAAGATAACTCAGATGATGTCAAAGGAGATAAACATACTGTTTGTCAATGAATCGTCCATGGGTGCTATCTCCAAGGAACGTATCTTTTATTGCGTACGTGTACGTATGATATGTGTGTGTGTATGTGTGTGTATATATATATATTAACTTTAGAATGTGAAATTGCATTGCGGTGAAAATATCGAAACTCGATACTGCACCAACAGTTTATATGCATCTCTCTTCTCTTGCCGTTGTATTTTTGATGGTGAGAATACGTAGGTAAATGGCGACGCAGGTAAAATATCACCTCTTCAAAGTCGGGGACAAAGTCAGTGAGGGGCCGTAGGTCAGGACACAGCCGAGAAGGCGCGACTGCATGAGTCCAAAGTGTGTAGACCCCGTCTTTTGTAAGGCGGTCGGTCGCGTGGGGAAAGTCAAGCTGTCACTGACGGTTTACGGCGGGATGGGAATCACCGGGCTTGCACTGGAGGCGGTAATATTGTTTTATTGCTTTGCGCCCTCGGAGAAAGTGTCCTTCTACCCATGTGCCCGATGACCTACGGGGTGCTGCGCGATACCTCCAAACTTTAAAGCGCTTTTCAAGGCGCTTTTAATTTCCGCAGGCGGTTAGGATGAGGCCCGGGCCTGTGCGAGCGATATTTTTGTCCGGCAATTTTATTACGCAGAGGATACACAGCTGTCTGAAGGTGTCGCTTAACCAATCGTTGCTTCTGCTAAAGCGTTGCCCAGATCTGGCGATCAAGGTTTATTGGATGACGTCGCTTCACGATTGTAATCGTCCGCAGTGTTAAAATTCTGCCGTTCTTAGACTTGTTTCCGAACTCATGAGCTCGGGACGACCAAACAAGTGGCCGAAAGGGGAAAAGTTTTTCAATAAAGCGATTTATTTTTTGTCCCTTGTACCGCTCTGTGTCGCATCTAGCACATAAAAGGAGTGTACACCCAATGAATAGTCCGGTAAAGACAAAGAATCAGAGCGGTAAAAAATAACAGGAGGAGAGAGGGAGACATCCACTGCTTGGCGCTGAGAAATTTACGAATTATAATCCATATTGCGCTGAATTGAAAAATAGATGAGAGCAATAATACAGTGGGACAAGAGTAGGGATTAAAATACGAAAGAGAGAGAGAGAGAGAGAGAGAGAGAGAGAGAGAGAGAGAGAGAGAGAGAGAGAGGAAGAAAGGCAATGCGGGATATGCAAGATGACCGGCTTAATCGTGGCTGGCAAGCACCAATAGCGGCAACCTGCAAGAGAAAAATTAGACTATATTTTTGTAAGAATTGAGACGCCTCTATTACTGTGGGAGCATAAGAGCAGAAACTATCGTTCGGAATCCGGCCTTGTGAATACGTCCTCCGCTCAAACGCGTTTTAGGCTATCAGTTGCCAGTATGAGAAACTCAGACCTCCGAATTCTACCTAAAGGAAGAGTTGCTCTCTGCATGACCAAGATGCGACTCGTTTTGTGGTATTTCCCCACATGAACATGACCATGATTCCCCTCTACTGCAATTCAAGCGATTCTAGAATTCAATTTTTCGTTTAAGCTGTTGACTGAAGTTTGTGAACATGCTCGTAGAATACGAAGAGTTAACATTTCGCAAGCTCGGATTCACCGAGAGAAATAAATTGCGATGCGCTCGAGGGATAAAATAAGAGACGGAAATTAATTAGTACTATGCAAAGAGGAAGGAGCACGCACATTTTGTGCCGCCTCCTGAATAAGACATTTTAATGTGTGGCCATAATTTTGATTATATACAGCAATCATTTTTTGACTCGCCTTGTTGCGTAATGTTTGTTCAGTATAATGTTTTTTTGTTTATTTCTATTTTGATATACTTATCTTTATGCATAATGTTATTCTGATAAATTTAATATATATTCAACCGACGTTGCATTAAACATTATTAGAAAGCAATTTTCAACCATTATTGTATTTGTATTTATAAATAAGCACACTGGATCCATTATAACTTTATATTATATTGAAATCCTACTTTTTTACAATATGGTATCTTTATAACCGTTACTGCATTAGACTTTTTATTCATTTCATACCTTAATTTATTTATACGACTATTTAATTCAATAATTTAGATAATGTCTCATTTTAGATCTGTATTTTATTGTGTACGTATAATAATTTAAAAATAAATCTATTTGTCATATTAAAAAGCAACAACAATACTTTATATCAACATAACATTCATTAGCGATACCGTAAGTAATGTGAGAACTTTATTTAAACTTTATTTATAGTAAACAACGAAATACAGATTTATATCCAATACATACATATACATATATATAGCATACATACCTATTTAAAGGCCATTATTATTGTTATTTAATAATAGCTGTTTTTGTAACGTTGTTGCGTGTGATCCGATTTAAGCTAAATAAGTCAAAAGCAATTTCCCTTTTACCTTAACCTTCATTGAAGAGTTACAGTAATAAAAAACCAAACGGAACCATTTTATAATTAAAAATAAGTCGTTATTCACTTCGGCTTCAAATTAGTTCAGAAAATTCGCTTATTCTGTAATGAACATCACGCGACTACGGCAGCCGCAAAATGTTTGTGGAATATTGGCGAAGAAACGATTGCAATCGATAAAATCACGAGGAATACACACGAGAAGGAGCCAGAGTTAGTCCCCGGCCAATATGAGACTAATTTCCTCCACGTACGAATTACCCGTGGTAAAGGAAAAGACATGGGGTCATCGCGGCAGGGACAAAAGGGGACGCTTTTCCAATTAAGGGTGCACGCAAAGGAAATCGTTTAGGAGGAATCTCAGAGATACGATCGCGTTTTCTCTTTCTGTTCTTTCAGCTCATACATTCTTACGCACACGCCCGTGCGTACACCAGTGGCGTCATCCTACGTGTTTATACACGTTCCCTTTAATGCCGCGACCAATTACCAATGCCAGACCTAATCATTAAAGTCCTTTTCGCTTCTCTGTTGTAGATCAGACAAGAGAAGCCATACTACATCGCCGACCCGGAGGTGGATTCGCTGGTGAGTACAAATTTCCATATACGTAGTTTCCGAGTGTACGAACATGTAATTGTGGTAACGCTACTTCTTCTGAACACCCCCTCTGATCTCTGGTTCCTTGAAACAGGACTACTGTTACTAAACCAGATACATTTTTTGCTAAGGGCGCGGTACAGCAAAAATGATCTTAACGAATATCGAGCTTTGATTAAGTATAAGCGCCGGATAGTGAAGCCACACCTTGGACTACAAATGTGTTTATACAATCGATGCTTTTTCGTGGAGTGTTAAAAAACAAAACTTGATATTAAACAATTATCGTTAATTGTTATTTTACTATCAAACACGTTTACGGAAAATTAAAACTGCATTCAAAAGTCTTAATTAACTAACTTACTTTGTAAGCGTGAATAATTGTATTGTGTTAATCGTAAATAATTTTTTCTCATTCTGTTTGAAATCACTTTTTATTTTTCTTAATCATTGGACATTAAAAGTAATGTTTGTTGATTAATTGAGTTATGTATCTTATCGCATGTGTGGGTACGCGCTCGCATGCGTGTATTCATAAAGAACGTGGGAGTATGTTATATACGAAAATTAATTATTAATAGAAAAAATTGATACAATTTTGCATTAAATAAGATCTGCTGTCTTTTTGAAGGACAAACTGACACGATTTTCTCGCGATAATTTTACTTGTTTTATAATAGAAAATAACAACTTACTACAAAGTTTTGTCATTATTATACGAATTATTTTGAATTATTTACTAATTTAATGATGATTGAAGTTATCATTATATTGCAACAGCTTAAGAAAAATGAAATACACGATAGATTATATTAACTTGCGCTGCATTATTGAAGAAAATAATATAGACAAATAAATGCCATCTAAATTTTGAAAAAAGGACAGGAGAAACTGTGTAAACAAATATATGCAGTGTATGGTTGAGGCTGTCAACAATACTTACCATTAAATATGGACGGAAATCTGAAATTAACAGGATTCAAAAAGACACAAATTTATATAAACTATGTTATGTAGTGACATAACATGTTTGCTGATTATGTAATAAATTTCGCATTCTTTAGAGTTGCTCGCAATTCAGTTTCATCAATAAAACGATTAAGAAATTTACACAAGTTTACTAACTAATATCTTGTATGTGAATGTGAAATCAATATAATACAACTTATTGGTTACATTGTTCATAAATTGAATATGAATAATTTCAAATTATACTTTAAATATTTGTATACTATTATGCTTCGAAATTTTTATTATAATAAAATTGCGTAGTTACAGTTTGCTCGATGAACATATTTTTGGTTTCTATACTCATTAATCATTTTTAATAAATTTTTGTAAGACATTTCTTGTTAATTTTTAAAAAAACATTTTTATAATAACATTACTTATTCATTACATTGATTCTATATTTCAAATTTACAGTTTCCGTTGGTGTTTATTGCTCATTAAAAAATTTCAAAGTATTTTTATCAATAATAGGATCTAGAAGTATAATACGTTAATAAGGGTAGAAAAAAATGATTTTTACGCGTTTTTTCCTTTCATTCTTGTTAATTTTTCGAATTATTATACTCTCTAATAAATAGTCTCTATGAACCATAAAGAATACTTTTTAAAAATTTCTGACAATTAATGTACTCATAAATCACCTCCCTACTTATGTCTGGACTTCTGTACAAAAACTCTTCTGTGGTTAAATTTTCGTATCTTTTAATACGCATAGCTAATTTGGAACAAGAGGTAGTTAAAATTAATTTTATTTAGTTAAAAATTAAATCTTTACTAAGTGCCATTAACAAAACGTTTGAATAAATAAATTAATTATTTTCTTATCAAGTAGAGAATGTAAACAAAAAATTAAAAAATTGTAGTATTCTTAAATTTTATTTTCTCTTTGAGAAGATGATATATATTGACGAAAAATTAGAATATTTTTGCAAAATGCTATCAAAAGTCTTTTGTTGCGTATAGGGCAATCAGCATAGAGTGAGACACAATTAAAAAAAAACGAAAAGAAGAAAAAGAGAAAAAATTGGAAGATTGTCCATACACAAGAATGTCCATATGAATCCCAGTGTATGAAAATTTAGCTTTATACAAAGTTGAGGAAGGAAACGAAGCATGTGACATATTTGTTGCTTTTTTTGATTGGAAGCTCTCATTTTATAGAGTGTCGAAGCTAAAAGTAGATGGTTACTGTGAATGAAGATGAGCTCATTAATGAAATCATTGTCTTCGTCCTTCTGATGAAACGAGGATTAAGAAAGTAAATAAAATTAGCAGGCTTCTGATTTTCCACTATGCATATATTTATTAATTTCAATATTGCTTTTTTACAATTGACAAATTGTATTAAACTTAAAATCATAAAACTAAGGTTGAGTGCCAAGTAATCGATATCAAAGACAAAGCAAGGATTACATTTAACTTTATCGTTTGACTTTAGCTCTTATTTGAAGAATATCAACATCTGTTCTTCATTCCAGAAGGAGAGCCCTAGTATGCATATGGTAAATATTTCTTTATTCGGGGATAAATCGGGTTTCGCTCAAATTTGATTCTAGTTTGAATGATTCCAGTTTAAAGACCTTGATTCGTTCTATCCATTACAATTGTTTTCACAGTTAGGGTAGTTTTCATTATGCTCTACTGATTGAATTGGCGTACGTAAAAGATATTTCAAACGCCAGAAATCCTCTCCAAGCTTAGCAGTTGTCTTCCGCGTGTCAAGATATAGTAGGAGTAATTTCATTTAAATAAAATAGTGCAGCTCATTTTTTTAATCGATATTAAAAGCGTTGCCATTTTTTAAGATATAAAGCAGTAGATGTGCTTTTTATAATCAGCGGTACATAATTAAAGGAAAAAGGTTGCGTGCGAAAGTACGTTGGAATTCAAAGAATGGTTTGCTTCAGAAGTTTTGGAAGGTCAGTACTGGTGGTGGTAGAAGCGTCAGTAATATCAAAAAGGCATAATTGAATAAAAAAGCAATGTTTGTCAAAATGTTATCTCTAAGCCCGAATTTGCACAATGAAGAAGTACGCGAAAAGTTTTCTATACAAATAAAAAGATGTGCCGTGGTGCACGGAGGGTACTCGACGCTGAAGAGCACTCGAGAGATGACACTAGGTGGGCGGATATTTGAGGAGTAGCAGCTGTGGCACTATAGGAGTTCC
Source organism: Kradibia gibbosae (assembly GCA_018907135.1). Classification (NCBI taxonomy): domain Eukaryota; kingdom Metazoa; phylum Arthropoda; class Insecta; order Hymenoptera; family Agaonidae; genus Kradibia; species Kradibia gibbosae. The sequence goes on from JACCHX010000001.1 coordinate 26,958,006, forward strand.
AATGTACCGCTACTACAAACTAAGAGAGCAAACTAAGAGAGAAAGCAAGCAATTGAGTCGTGGAAAAGTGCATGAGCCCATAAGGGGAAAAGTCAGGATTGTGCACGATCTTAAATAATACTTAAATTAGCATTAGGAGGGGGATGTGCTAATGAGATGGTAATTATTAAGTTTGTCGTGATTTGAAAAAATTGTTCGTAAATCAGCAGATGCCTTCTTTCTTCGTTCCTCTTTTTTGCACCGTTTCGGAGACCAGAGATTCTTTAGTGCTGGCCACACACTTCACTTTTTTTCTCATTTCTTCTCCTTAATTCTATTCAAGATATCATTGAAGCATCATACAAATAGGCAAATGAGATGAAGTTAGTTCATAATGAAGCCAAGAAATCGTAGCAATTCTTATCTATAAAAATTTTCAATTAATTATTAATAACACAGAGCAGTGTTATTAATACTAATCACAGTCGGCATAATTATTTTTATTATTCTTAATGGAAATGTGTGTAAAAAGGCTTTTTTCGTGATTCAGATAAAAATCAAGAAAAAAACTTCAACAATGATCTGAGATATTTAATTTATTCTCGCAAAATACAATCTTTGGAAAAGAAAAATAGACCAGTGGTTTTGCCTCTAACTCCTTGTTGTTAGTCCTCGTTCGGTAACGGTATCTAGAAGTCGAAGATACACCTAAAAGAAAAGTATACACAAAAATAAGATACCAGAAGCCTGCAGTAGCGAATTGAGGAAGCTTATGTCATCTAAGTCAACTTGCGCGTAATTATTGACTCAAGTTTTTTTTTTTTGCTAGTCTGAGTCTATTATATACTGCATTAGAACACGGCTTATTCGCTGAAAAGCGCAATGGAAAAGTCAATTAAGAGATAAAGAATATAAACGATTGATAAGAATACAGCGTCAAAATAGCTATTAATTTAGAATGTTTCACGCTATTCTTTGTGTCTGCAATATTGGAAAACTAACACAAAAGGATAGCGAGGAATAAAAAAATAAGGGCCCATATTTAAAAATAATTTGATGATGCCTATGGTTTTTTTTTAATTTTCCTTTTGGTGGGCCACAGTTGAGTTTAGTTTTGTCTAGTGAGTTTTGTCTCGCTCAAGGTAACATTATATTCAAGAGTCTCGCCCTTGTCTTTGCCTTCATGTTTTGATTTTGCAGGATTAGAAATAAGAAACGCTCTCACGAAGGTGCCAAAGATAGACCCTTAAAAAGGCCAACGTAGCCGCCTCTCATGTACAATAAAAGTATAACTTAACAGTGCGCGCGTGCGCGCGATAGAGAGCTATGAATTTATGTTAGGCTTAAAGTAACGTCTCGGGTGGTCCTTGTTTTGGGAACAGCAGAGATCACCGTTAAATCATCCGTGTGGCGATACTGCCGCACATATAATTCATAGGATTGTTGTATGTGCACGCGGGCAAAAGATACAAAAAATGCAAAAAATGCGAAAAAATGCAAAAAAAGCATTCCTTCTATATGTGCATTAACTTTGAATGAGGTATGAAATTGCGATATTAGAAAACTGACACGTTCGAACAAATTCCTTTTCGAGTCTAATATTTATACTTAAGTTTCAAGATTAACGAATGCTCGTTTTGCGCGATCTCGCATTTTTATTCTTCCGAAAGCTTGACTGATATTGATATTAATTAAATAATGCCAGTCTAATCGTGGGACGCATTTACGCCATACTTAGGACAAATGAGAGAGACGAATCAGGCATTTTAAATTGTATGCCGATACAGACCCCACGCATTCAATGATAATATTAATTTAGATCATACGTGACTTTATAAGCACGATCCGGATGCTAATCGGTCGATTAAGTCGGCCTTATCTATTATCTTTCCGTTAAAATTAAAATTTCCTGCCAGTCTCTCTTCAGTCCCGCAAGCCACATTGGATTTGGGAAAAAAAGGAAAAGGTGGAAGGAAGTAGTTTATTGGAGGGTGAAAGGCAAGGAGGAAAGATAGGAGGCAAGGAGGAAAGGAGGAGAGAAAACCAGAAGCGGTGACTTATTCGTCCGCGTCACGGTGCGCATATATAGGAGTCCGCTGAAAATTTATGTCTTCTTGGTTAAGAAAGCAGGAAAAGAATGAATAAAGAAAAGTAGAAGAAGAAGAAGAAGAAGAAGAAGAAGAGGAAGAGAAAGAGGAAGAAATTGAAAAGCGAGAGCAGGAGAGGCTCCTCAGTTGCCGCACCCTCTGCCTTTTTCGCTCGTTATGGGCGCTCGTTAAAGATGTTAATGTCTCCCGAAATATTCGCAAAAATACAGGTGCGCGCAGTGAATTCGTGGCACGCATGCATGCACGACGTCGCCGACCACACCACACACCACCGCTACTCCCTTTACTCCCTCCCTTCGGTTCCTCCACGCATTATAACTATTTTTATTGCTTCTCTTGTTTACACGTTACTACCGGTCTTTTTTCACTTAACTCTATAAGCTCTTATTTTATAACAAAACAATTTCTGCTTATGTGTATTTAAATATTGACACGTGTGTTTTCAAGTATGAAGAAGGAGGGAAGCCCTTACAGTTCTCTTTTAATCTTCGTAACCTTTTTAGTAGAGCAGTCTAGATGCTGTGGCTTCTTAAATTTCTCGACAATAGCATTAGCCAGCCCCTAATTAAACGAGTAAAATAAACGAGTGCAACGCGATTCGTCAAAAACTAGCACCAGCAATCGGTGCTTTTGTCGAGCTGATTTATATGTATTGCAACGCAACTGAGCCACGTGCAAGCAAGCGGGAATCAGTGGCAGTTGAATAGGCGTAGACCATTGAAGCGATTAATCTCGATCGACTGAGAACTCAGACCGCGTACGTAAGGACCGCTCGCTTTCCGTAAAACCAGCGATAGCATCGAAGCTAAAGGGCGAGACACGACTACATAGCGACTTGCTTACTGACCAATCGATTGAAATTCTTATTTACAAAATAGGGTGCTGGGCCAAATAATACAGCTTGCACGGATCCTTTCCTCGCGTGACTAATGCCAACCCTCCTCGATGTCACGGCGTTGACTTCGAATCTCTCGCCCTCTTTCTCTCATCAATTTTTCAAGGGAGCCACTTGGCTAGAAAAGCCGCTCCTTTATACAACCTTCGAAATTAAATGCTGATAAGACGACGGGAGGTCGCTAGAAGACTGTATGGGATACAGCGCAACTGCCTCTACTGCTGTCTTAGGAAGTGACGGAGGAATACGCGCCACTTAACAATATTTAAATGTGGTCGTCAGCGCGTCGAGGGTTTGAACGCGCCCCGAAAGCTTCGAGATAAGCCGCCAGTTCACTTATACATCGCTTAATAGCAGAGTCTGGCCGTATACACAACTACCGGTTACGAATTTTGAGAACTAAATCCCAATTGACATCTATTTTGGAAGGCAATAAATATTTTGCAATGATATCACAATTTATTGCTTTGCATTTAGATGTCATTCATGTCCTTGTTTCTCCTGTTTAGATAGATTTCCTTTGACCGCAGTGTTCATAAGATTATTTATGGAAAGGCTGTAATAAAATGCACTTATTAAAGGATGAACTATCGTTTTTATTGCTCGTGAATTCTTATATTAGCACTCTCAAATACATATTTTGTGATCTCAGGCGATTTTGTAAACTTTATAAAATGGTAAATTATATTAATTAAAATGTTGCGCATCAATTCCGTTATTCCAATAATCGCTACGGTCTAAGCGTTTCAACTCATTTACGTTAGAATTTTTGGAATATAAAAATATTCATCTTCTTGAATTACATAATTATCGATACACACACACACACACAGATGTATCCCATCTACAATAAATCGAATATTCTTTAAACTATTAAATATTAACTATAAGGATAAGCTTTATTAAGTTTATTAAATAACTTTCTTTCCTGATTAAGAAGATAAGCTTTCTACTTCTACTCACTTATTTCCTTTATTTATTTTTAGCGTATAAACTAATTATTTTTTAATTTTTAAATAAAAACACTCTTTCATTTTAGCATATACTGTCAGCTTTATACGTATATTTTAATTAAATTGTATATATTTTACCTACATCATACTTTTGATTTACTTTCCGATCATCGTTTAATTAACATTAATTCCGATAAACTAATGAAATTCTAATTTAAATTAAATATCGTCAATGAAGAGGATTAATATAAATAGATTGTGAAAATCACCATTATTGTGCATAAATCTCCTTAAGCTTAAAATCAAATCCCTTTACTATACTAGAAAATAAATAAAAGTGCCTGCATAAGAGGCCGTTTTACCTTTATTGTTCAAGGGGCTCTTTTTTATTTCATACTGCAACTACCTGTATTTATAATCAAATTGCGAAATAAAAAATGGAGTATTACAATGGAGTACAATTCATATTTGTTACATTGAGAACAGGTGTATTCGAAATTATCAAACACTATGTTCCTGGCACATAGACAGTTCATTCTCTATATACAAATTTATATTTAGAAGCCTTTTAAAATTGGGATTCGACTACTTTACAAATTATTAGATGCGAAGGGACTACCCTCGTGAGATCTTTATCAATATCAATAGCTGCTTTACACCTTTTTTACAGCTACGGTTCTCCGATCGTAAGTGAATCAGAGCACTTGTGAAACCTTAAAGGAAAATGTCGATCAAATTAAAATTCCAAACTTCATTTTAGGTATAGTTATTTTCCATCCATAATTGTTTTCAAATTAAATGTAAAGTCACAATTATATTGAATAGCTTCTTATTAATATTCGGAAAAATGATGAAATTTGCGCCCAAGGAAATCTTTAAAGCTATCGCAAACAATAGAAGTACGTAAGGCGCGCTTCGCAGCCTGACCTGCTTTAACGACTGACTATTAAATTATCAACATTTTAGCAAATGAGTGTCGTGTCATAAATTTGTCAATTTAGCCTATACAGAATAATTCATTGATTATTTGGACATCTTACGCGTTATTTATGCAGTTTTTGTCATTTATGAGCCATCGGAAACAGTATTTACCGGCGCTCGAGCGACAGATGGAGCAATTTGTGTTTTGAAACTTTTAAACGTCTTAAATACATGCTTTTGTAACATTGTCCATTAACAATGGCCTTTGCCTTTTTAAACATCTTCCAGATCGGCCGACTTTGACTCAACAGATATTCAACACATTCAGTTTAATAGTTTTCTATTGGCCGAGGTTTCACTACGTCCGTTCGCTTGAAGAATCGAATGGAGCTTTAGCAATTAAAATTCGTGGAGGTGCATATGATTCCTCGTTTTCAATTATCGCGAGTTTTTTTTTCACGTATTGCTAAGCTCACAAGTAAGTTAAAAGAAATTAAGTGGCGCTATTAATTAGACACAATTTTATCTTTATTATAGGAAAAAGATTATAATTGAAATAATACGATTATGTTTAAAGTGGAAGATGAAGTGATTATAAATTAAAGATGAATGAGATACATAATACTCCGGCTAATGAAGTTATGCCGTGGATCTTTCCTTACGTTGGGAGGAGAAGTGCATTAACGCTTCAGTCATCATCGATTACGGTAAGAGCGAAAAATGCTCGTCATAGACACATTAGCTAGAAGCCATTAGTATCTAGATCATTAATGGAGGACAGATGAGGACGGAGGGTAAAGTCAGACACATCCTTGACAGCGTACCCTTCAAGATTTCTAGGAGATGCTAATCTGTTTCGACGCGTGGAGTGCGGTCCTCGTGTTAAATGCATGCAATCTCGCGCATGCATCGCATATAAGCGCGAGTGCCAGCGAGCTCGCTTATATATTTCAACAACACAACAACTTTGGATCTCGCTCACGCTCTTACTCGTTTCAGTCTCGCTTTCTCTCCTTTCTCTTTTTTTCTCGTGCCTTCCGGTTGTTCGACGTGTTTAATTAATATCACGCGCGGCGCGAATGACCAAACACCCGCGAAAGGATCTCGGGCCCGGAGAGGCACGCGAAACATGTGCTGACTGATGTAGAACAGCCGACAGAGTTGGGCGGAGGCGGCGATTGCCTTTCTCGGACATAAAAGGGACATTGTATGCGCGATGCTCTCCGAGGTGGATCGAGCCTTCTGCGCCTCTTTACACCCTGATCTACCACGGATAAGCATTGCAGACTTCTTTTTTTCTTTTTCTCCGGCGTAGTCTGCTGTGGGTGTTCTACATTGCTGGCCTGCATCTCGTACTATTAGCCGCAAGTTAGCCGGATTAGTCGGACTAATCATTTTTTTCCTTTTTATCCATTTCACTTTTTGAAAATTCACTTTATCCCGACCAAAGAGATTAAGAGTATTTTTAAAAATTAATACCACTAATGTCTATCGTATGTCTCGAACTTCCCGTTCGAATGAGCCGATTGAAAGGCAAATAATACCACCTCCTCAATGCGTCTCTCGAATTATTGAAATGTGCTCCCTTTTATTATTATACAGGATGTTTCTTGCTTTATATCCAAACTAATGTTATTCGTAAATGAAAGCAGTTGCCATGCTTCTAATTGTTTTAACATGTTGGATTGTTTCATCGGATTCGGACACCGATGGACAAACGAGATCGAGTAATAAAGGAGTCCGCTATCTTGTATAGACTCTTTTCGACTCAATACACAAAGCAGAAAACCCTTGAGCACTATGCTTCATCGCTCAGTACAATGTGATGGACTGTGCTCGCTCCTCTTGGCCAGTCGATCACTTGAATGTATTTCTCCTCTAGCTGTATAGCTATGTTAGCTGTTGGCTTCTCTGAAAATGAACTTGTCGATTTTATCCGGTAATGGGATGATAAAAAAAAAAAAATGACGAAAGTAAGGAAAAAGAAGAAATTATCACTCGACTCGAGATGTCACTTGAATCGTCCCGCTTTGGAAGTAATTTTCACTCCGACTTCGTTAAGATTCTACGCGCATTATAAAGTATCCTGATTAGCTGTTTGGTTACACGTGCTAAAAGAGTAACAGGGATGGCGTATAAATTCGCGCTTTATCCATGGCTTTGATACACATCGATTCTCGGTGGAGGTCTAATTAAGGAGAGAGACGAAGAGAGAAAGGGTGCAGGGGATTCAGGGGCATCGAATGCACTTTAACGGCCAATATATGTAAGGGGAGAAACATTGACGGTCGCGTCCGCATTATCTAAAGGCGATGCAAGCGAGGCGAAATGTTTACCGTGAGGCGCTTATTTACTTCTTTTATCGCTGCCGCGGAATCATAATGGGGCATAATTGCATAAATACAATGTTAATTAATGACTGAGATTGCCGCTTTACTTAATTGAATCGCCACATTGTCAGGAAGCGGGAGTTGCACTTACGCGCGGGATGTATTTTGCGTAATGTGACTTGGTTGCGCTAATTAACGTAAAATGCGCATCAGGGAATTATACGAGAGTCCGCACTTTCCGACTCTACTAAACCCCCTCTTCTGATATCGCTTGGATTATAAAAACGTCATGGTAATTAGTAAAAGTATTCGTGATTTACTGGAGTTGTAGAACAACTCCGAATTCTTCATCCCACTATTAAGATTGTTGATAAATTCAAAGACTATTGGATCTCGATATTTTCTCTTTTTAGCATTGCTTGTAAATATATTGTTGAATAGATAGCGTTTCAAAAGAAATGAAAAAGTGAAATAAATTTCGTTTGAAAGTTCATTCTCAGCGGATAAAGTAGTATTAGTCGATTTAAATTGTTGTCTATTAGCATTGGTTTGAAAATTGAAACTTATCAGCAACAGATAATGTTAAAAATATTTCGCTCCGTAATAATAAACTAAGTTGTAACGTAAATTTAATCATGGAAAAAGTCGTATGTCTCATTACCTATTATTATCGGAGCTTGAATATATATTGTTGGTTTCAGAAGTATGCGTTGGGAGGGGGGAGAAAAATGAGTCATATTTGTGACGTCTTTTACGGATTGTTAATAATGTTGATGTATATAACATATACTTAGCAAACAATATATTAGAAGCATTTGCGAAGTGCGGGTATACGTTACACAATTTTTTAAATAATGAAAATTTTTTAAAAATGGCCTTGGTTAATGACGGAACATGCAAATTTCGGATTTTTTTTCAATTTTTAAAATGCAGTGACAGTTGTGTGTCATATAAAATGACGAATGCCAGTATCACGTGAGATTTATGCGACACTTGTCGCGATAATGGCACGATTCACTCCAGCTGCGCCATAATCATTATTTTAACAAATTAATCTGCTTACTCGTATCATACAAAACTTCGAATACTCGTTCAGGATTTCAACTGACCTTATCTGTCATGTAAAAACTAGCTGTCGCTGCAAATCGATTCGAGCCTGTTAAAAGTCGATGCCCGTCGGCTTTTATTGGCGTCCTCTTAGAATACTTAATTCATTTAATTATTTTGTGTACTTCATAAAATTTTTTAATAAGGTCTCTACTATTGGTATAAGATTTTTTATGCGTGCCGAGTTATTGTTACATATCCTGTATTATTTGTATTTTACAATCTTATTCTTAACTTCAGTATAATAATTAATTATCATTAATAATAATATACACGTATCACAATTAATTTAAAATTGACTGTATTCACTGTACTAAAAATATTTGTCAGTTAATGGGATTTTCTCATATTATTCAAATTTTACGAGGTAATTTGATTATATTATTAATGTTCTTTTCTCTTATTTTAGATGGTTCAAGCGATCCAAGTACTCCGGTTTCACCTCCTCGAACTTGAAAAGGTAAATATATCGGCAAAAATATCATTATTACGAATAACAATTACCTGATATTGAAAAAATGTACTTTCAAATCATTGGATTCAAGTAAGGAAGACTTGGTCCGTATTGGTAATCGACAATAAAAGTGTCAGTCTGTGACCAATCGAAGGACAACATTACCCAAAAGATTAACGGTTGGTGGAGCGGGAGTTTGCAACCTATAAAACAAATGTTATGACTGAAAATAAATTTTACGTAATTGTGTAAAAGCCTGGTTTATACTCCGTCTTTTTTCCTTTTTGGTCTAGTTGGATCATTTTCTCTAAGCGGAGTGACTTCACAGATTGGCGACACACTACCGAAGACATTTTTGTCACAATAATGTTGTCCTAGACAATTATTTTCCTTATTATTTTCTCAGCATTACTTACGTGATGAAATAAAATTCTTATTTAGAAATGTATAAGGTATGTGCGTGTGTGAAAATGGTGGAAATTAAGGGGAAAAATTGGGAAAATGAGAAAAATTTCACGTCTAACGTAAATATCCAAGTTTACTTTTTTTTTTTTCTTTTCCCCGCGAAATGCATCACTGGTAATAAATCAGATATTTTTAATAATTAAAAATTCAAGCTTTGTAGTCTGTTTTACGAATTTAAGCGAACTTTTGAGTTTAAACGAGAGCAAAAAAAAAATAGATAATTGCATCAATAATTTAACTAGCCATTAAAATTTAATAATATTTAATGTATCTCAGATATTCAAGATCATCAGTTTTTAAACTCAGCTTTAAAAGCTCATTTTAATGCAGAAAATTTTTTATAATTTACGACGAAATTAGCGTATAATCGGAGGTCATTGAATCTGTCTTAAATGGATTCATTCCAATTTCGCAAATGCAAATTTGTTAGCGTGCCTTATAGGCTGCTAAATAAACTGTGGAGGATGCCGAAAATGGGAGAAGGATAGCCGAGAGAGAAAGATATCTTCTGGGCCGACGTATAAGCGGACAAGGCGTATCCTCGCTGCATTCCGGGTGCCAGAGCCCTGCCCTTGCATCGGCAGTCCTCAGGTGGCCTCTTTACCGTAATCATTTTATCATGCAAAATAGCGGGCATCCATCGCATTTCCATCGAAATGGTAGCTTACGCAGTGCCGGGGGCCATCGACTGCGGCAGCGAGGGGCGGGGGAGCCCGCAAACAAGTCTCATGGCTCTAGAATCTCTCCTCGGCCGCTCTCCTTCCTTAGCCATCACACCTCCGGCGCGTGCTCCCCACCAGCTCGCATGGTTTATTCATAAATTTTATAGCAATTTTTTTTTCCTTTAAAGAACGATTACTAGCTGATTTATCGTGCCTGATGAACCAATGGCGGCCGACGATGGTGAGCAGACGAGCCAGCATCGGGGGTAGCCTGGACTAACTTTGTTTATTTGCCGCGATCCTTTGTCCCTCCGGTTCGCTGGCGATTGCCTACTATCGGCTGTTTACGGCTACTCCGACTATTGGGGACGATATTTCGAGTAGCGCGGCCATCTTTTCTATTCCGGACTTTGACCGCGTCGATAATAGAAGCAGTACGAGCTCTACTGACCCTAAAATGCGCATGCCACCACGTCAAGAGGTGCTGATTCGTCATTTGGACAGAAAGGCAAGCAAGCAGCAGGCTCTACTCTAGTTCGATCACAGCTTTGCCGTCTCTTTCCATGTTCGCAAAATTTTCTTACTTTTCTGACCTTTTTCCTTCTCCTGCCTTCCACTTACGAATATAAATGTGCAACGAGAGCCCAATTCTTACAAATTGGCTTAATAATCGCCATTGTTTGGTAGCTCATATTTATAGATACGCTAATACCGTGAAGGAGCCTGAATATCGAATAAGACCTTGCGCTATTTAAAATTAAACTATTAACATTCTTTGATCGTCTTTGCGATCCCACGGTAATTGAGCAGCGCTCGGTATTGGGTCTGCGTTTGAAATAAAATTCCTTCCCGGCGCTCGTATCGACTTGGTCCACTTTTCCTCCTTATCCATCAGTTGCTTATATGCAAGGTTGAGAGGCGCGCGCTCGATGAGTCCCAGCGTTCGACGCCCACCTCCCTAATCTCTCCCCCGAGGTCGCGTAAAAAACTATAATCCATATTTGACAGCTATCGTAATTGCCGCTTCTTCCTCGCATTTTTGGCCTACGCGAGCTCCCCAACTCCCGCTGTCGGCTCCGTGTTTGATTGGCCGGAGCTTGTGCAACGAGGCAGGCCTCGCGACACTGGACGGGGAGCGGAAATTTCTTATGGTATATTACGGCCGAAGCGCATGCCGACCGTGCACCGCTCTATCCCTGCGTACTCTCCTTTCTTCAGCGCGGATACGATGCGCACGACCCACCACGCAATGCGCAACAAACTGGTTCTCTAAGCACTCGGGCCAATCTCATTATTTTTCTCTCTTGTTCGCCCCCGGCCTTCTCACTTTTTCCGCAACAGCAGTTACTCGGCCTATGCGCACTGCTTGTATCTCCTTGCCGCTACGCGGTCTTTTGCAAAACCTGCGTCGCCTAATACAGATTCTCCTTCTCTTTCCCTACTGCCTCTCCCCTATTACTTAACCCTCTACTCATTACTTGCGCAAAAATCTCTTTTTTCCCTCGACACTCGGCGCGCCGACTTAAGACGATCTTTTTCGTACTAAGTGATGTCTTGATTATAAACTTGCGATTTTATAGCTTGACCAATTCACAATGCATTGGCCTCTGACTCTATGAACGCTGCTAAGCCTTTGCAATTGTCAACTGCCTCTGATGCTGCGCGAAAAGCTTAAGAGTCGCTTCGGTGCTCTTCCCTTTTATTTGTTAAAATGAATGACTTGTTTCCCAATGAGATGAATGGCATTTTAATTTTCATCTATGATTGTCCTTGCTATGACATTTGCTAATTTTGGCTATTACTATAACTTTACAAATTAAAGTGCTTTCAAGTTTACTTCTAATGTCTGATTAGTATTCTTTAAAACGAATTTCCTCCAATGGTAACCTCAGAAATCATCAATAGTAATTTAAGTAATCTGTTCTTAAAACCTAGTTTGAAGTATTCTCTTGGTTCTCTTCGTCTAATTCATAAATTAAAAATTTTAACAAACAAGTTTTTAAAGTAGATGATCTTACGAGAGGAAAAATCATCATCGGTAAGCTTTAGTAAGAAGACCTTCATTATTTCTGCCTTCAAAAAAAAGACATTCTAAATTGGATCACCTGCCTTGAACGTAACTTGAGCCATTCAGCACAGAAAAAATCATTTATCGTTGACAATATAAAAAGAGATGCTAATGAAATGCGAAGACAGATAATCGTATCATAATCTGTAATACACATTCGATTGTCTATTTTCATTTTGATTTTTGTTTTGTTTTTAACAAACCTGCAGATCATAACGATGAATATTCAATATGCATAGATAATAAAATGTTTTTACTAGACGGGTACAAAGCCTTTCTTGATTATCGAGACTCTCCTCACTGAACAATTTATGTGGACATTCCATTACCGTTCTAATACTTTTCTTCATCCAAGGCTTTATCGTGTTATTCGTCAAAACTTAAAAGCCCACTTTTTATTTAGCATGTCTCACTGTAATAGTATGGTTCAACCAATAATCGCAACATTGTACTGATTCCTTGTCATAAATATTTGCGAGTCTTTTGCATTATCAAACGCGATCGTGTAATGCGCGGGACTAAAGATGAGCTTACCTTGTTTTCTTTAAATATAATACATATAGTACTGGTACCTAAGCCTTACATTCTGGAAAGAAAATTCCGTGACGTTACCTTGTTGCTTGTTAAATCAGCTATAAAATGGGAATAATCTCGAGTTACATGCGACACTGGCTCAGAAAGTGTCGTAGTGCCTGCTTGGTTCCCTTTTTTAATCTCCTGGAAAGCGCCTCTTTATGCCGGCAAATTCAAAGAAGTACTTCACTTCATATACACTGAATGCTTAACGAGCCAATGTACATTTATATTCACAGTATCATTTTCTGTTATTTGTCTAATAATCTTTTTTATTCAACTTTAAACGTTTTAAACACATCATCGTTAGCCCTATACCCGATAAATGTAATTGGCATTTTAGTTTGTATTAATACTTGTTTATGAAATTCACAAATTAATATTTTATTTTTAGTTCTGAATTGTATATTATCTACAGCCGCTTAACGAAATAATGTAATACGTTAAATTACAGTAAAACTTAACGAGTTAATCGGGCTTTGATAGGCTGAAAAAATGACGAGTACATTTCTCTTTACATACAATGTCTTTTCGTTGTGGGCAGCTGATGTATATACGATATAAGTCAATCTAGTTGGTTAACCGATATTGTGGTTTCCTTAAATTTTTTTGGCTAACTTTTTTTCTTATACGTATTGCCACATTCACCCGAAGATCAACCTAAACTCGGCATCATCCCAAAAGCGTATGAGTAATACTATGACCTTGAAGGTTTTTGGTCGTCCTCAATTCTTCACATACATACCCATAATGATCGCTTAATCCTTTTGCTTTTGTATAGTACTTGTCTTATTTTTGTAGCACTAAATTTTTACAAAAAATTAACATAAATACGACAACCAATCTGTTATTTATTCTTCCAATTCTCGATATGTCTCTAATTCTTTCTAAATATTTTTATTAAAATGATTTCTATAATTATTTTCCATTATCATCTTTATTCATAATGAGTATCGGTAGTTTCTATATATTCATTTTGATGTTGTTTTTGTTGTTCTTACAAATGCGTCTCATGTTATTCTTGCATTATATAACACATAATACAACTTCCAGTCCATTCAATGGGACTCATTCACATTATCCGACCAGACAATTTATTAAATTATTGAAAAATGCTATTTTCATCGCATATATAGTCACAGGTGATATTTCTTTGAAAAAGATTATAAATTCCAAAGTATTTGATAAATTATTTGAGTGCATAAAAACATTTCGTGGTGCTGAATTTATAAATTTATTTTCATTCTTGAGCTCCATGTAATGTAGATATTCGGATCACGACACTGTAAATTATATGAAAAGTGATCCAGAATAAAGATGCATAGTTAAGGGCTATCGATGTACACGTGCTACAAGCCTCGGGATCGCCTGTCAAAATGCCACGTAAATAATGGGCGTGAATAGCGGGCGGAGAAATAGGACAAATAGTTCGTGATGATAGGGATGGGCCGGGAGGCGAGGATAAAAATGAAGTCAAACAACACATCGTAGTAAAGAAAATCTATAGAGTTCCATGCTCGAATTTTAAGGCTATCGTTTTATCTGCCTGCATTGCAGGAGTTGCCTTCGCAATTTACCGCGCAAGCCCAAATATAAGGACAATGATTTGTGCCGTTGGAGCGAGAAGCCCAGATAAAAATAGATAAAAAGTTCTTAGTCTTCTTCCTGCTATTTTCTGCAACACGAGCTTGCTCAGCGGAACATGATACGAGGAGGGTAAAAAGTCGATCGAATTCCCGGAAGCGAAATTGATCCCTCGGGACTACGCGTATTTGATCAATGACTTCCTCTCGGCTCCTGGATAATGTCCTGCTTCTACCGATGGCCCTCTTACGATACCCTCCTCCGTCTGCTCTTTTCACAGTATCAATGGGCTCGGCCGTAGACTTATATTAATGATTGGTCACCAGTCGCGGGACTCTTTTTGGAAAAGCGATGTTAAGCTTTCCGAAAAATCATGTTAAATCACTAGGATTTTCAATGTGGAGTTCTTTATTACTCTATTTATTGTGTGTATATTGATTTGGGACCTGGCACCGCTTAATTTATAATGGGTAAATTAGGTTTGTTTACGCTGCTTGCTTCATTTCATTATATTTCAAGATCGCATCTCAACTAGTGAAAAGATTTATTCTGTAATAAAATTATGATGAAATTATTTATTGACTTGCTCTTTTCATTATTATGTTGTTATGTATGTTGTTAAATAAAATAGATTCATTTACTAATTGTGCGATTTTCCGTTCTTGAAGTATTAAAGGAACTTAGCTCACCTTATTAAATCTTATCCCCGAGGTATTCGATTTTCATAATTAAAGTCTTCTATAAGTTAATTACTCCTATTTTATTTATCTGGGCTTATAATAGCTAGACTCTATGAAGCTTAGTTATGGCTGTCCAGATTAATTTCAAGTTTTTTTTTCCATTGTCTCTTTATTCATTTTACCTGAAAAAAGTTTGTAGACAAGCGTTCACTAATAAAAAGGAGCATTAAAAGTTTGTAGTTGATCTTGAAGTGAATCTTCGATTACAGACACTATATTCTATTGCCTGTAGAGATTTTCACGTCCCTTCCTGCGATGAAGCATTTGTCGATCGAGCTACAGTTGATCTTCTCTCCTCCTTTCTCTCCTGCCTTTACTTCTGACCTCCTACTTCCGTCTTATCTTCCACCAACTCTATATCTCTTTCCTTTCTAGATTTTTGTTCGACAAATAAAATCCTAATCAGCTCGACATTTTTGCGTTCTTCAGCTCTTCTATTGTTTTTTTCCTCACCCTGTAACGTATTGTGGAATACAGTAGAGCTTAGTAATTTTTGTGCAGCACTGTGTTATGGCGACGATAATGGCTCTGACGGTATTCGCACCGTTGAGGAAATTTTAGCCGGCCCTTTCTCGCTCGGCCGACGACGATGTAAAGGTGCCTCAAAAAAAGTCCTTGCATGTGTGAGTGGTAAATTTTGGCTACGCTCCTTCGCTTCGTTCGAGCAAGGGTAACCAGTGCATCCGGTGCAAGGCATTTAAATGTTACCGAATTCTCTTACCTGATCGAGAAACACTAACGATGTCGTGATTGCGCTCTCCTCGTAAATTCCTTTATCAAAGACGAACAAGTATTCTGACTTAGGGCTCCTGCTTAATACCTTTTCCATCTGCTGATACATTGTCAACTTTATAATCTCGTTCTGAATAAAATATTTGGCAATTCACTGGACCTAAAATTTTTGTAACTTAATCGAATATTAATGAGTATGGGAAAAAATGTTGCCCTTAGCAGAGGCACTAATATTTTTCATAATTTTATTTTGATAGAAATTTTATGTAAAATGCTTCTTGGTATACATGTAAATCACCGCATTCAAATTTACCAAGAATACAAAAAGCATCGATGCCAAGTTTCTTATATGCATTAGATGCTTATCCGAAACCTCGACTAGTCCTTCTCGTACGTCTCAGCTCAAGTGCGAAGGTACACTCGTGAATTCTTCATGTACGTTCCGATAGTATGATCTTGTCGACAAGCACAATTATTCTCCTTCGTGGCGGCGGCATTCTGTAACGAAAACTGTAACGAAACGAGTACGCGTAATGGACAGCAAAATAACTAAGGACCGTAAAAAAAGAGTGAGAATGGGAGTGAGAGTGAGAATATCGCTGGAAGAGAGGGAGAAGAGGGAATATTTTGGGCTAGTGCTTAAAAATATCTTGGTTGCCCTATTGCATGTAAATATCAACTGAGGATAAGCTTACAAAGCAACGACGAATTGGCAAAGCATATAAGACGCATATGCGTGTGCGTGCACGGAGGTGATCAAGGATCCAAGACGAAAAAAAGAACAAAAAAGGGAAGATAGAGCAAAAATAAAGGAGCCGAACGCAATCATAATAACGTTCGCTCTGACCGGCTTCTTCGCCGATTTACATAAAGCAAGATAACAATTTTTATTTGTTTTTGCTTATATAAGATATATTTCTAAATGATGCAGAATTGACAGGAAAGAGGAGAAAGGGATGAAGAAGAGAGATACGCAGGGGGGGGGGTACAGAAGAAGTATGAGGGGTTCGTGTACAAAGATAGAGTGAGAAAGTCAGAGAGAAAGTTAAAAAGTAAAGAAAGAGAAAGCGGTGAGAGATAGAGAGGAGAAAAGGTGAAATAACTGGTCTAAGGGAAGAGAAGAGGGAAAGACAAGAACCATCCCATAGATCTGTCAGCCCTTATTTGCATACATAACATTCTGGTTGGCTGGACACCGATCAGACCTCCTCTCCTTATTTCTTTTCTCATCTCCTTCCTGTGCACTTCTGATCTTGCAGCTATGGCTGCTATTGCTATCGATGTTGCTGTTATATCGTTCTCCATTTCTCCTTCTTTTTCCCGGTTCTGTTGCTTTTCATCTGATTTTTTGTGCGCCGAACCGCTTCTGCCACCATCCTTTGGTGTTCTACAAGCGTCCCGAACGAGTCGTTCTCCTACGTCGATGCAAGTCCGAGCCGAAAAACTCAACGACAATCGCGAGTGTCGAGTGCAAGGACAAGAAGCGGGTCTTAGGATTTAGAAAGCGAAGGCGGCGGATCGGGGCGGGGCGGGGGACTGAAGGGCTCAACGAAGCGAGGCAAAAAGCGTCCCTCGCTCGTAAAAATACCTCGGGGCTGGGCTGCTGCTGCGCATGGCCCGAGAGAAGCAATAAAAGGAGCCTCGAGCTTTCGGGTTTACTAAAACGCGACTCCTCCGGAGGCTCCTCTGCGACGGCTATCACCCCGATGAGCCCAGTGTCGTTAAAAAAGAGCTGCGAGAGAGCTCGTACATGCGAGGGTGCTCTCATCTCTCTCTCTCTCTCTCTCTCTCTCTCTCTCTATATATATATATATAACTCTCAATGCCACATATTAATGGGCGAATGTATGCTCGAACGTTTCAGGTGCACGAGCTCTGTGACAACTTCTGCCACCGGTACATCAGCTGCTTGAAGGGCAAGATGCCTATCGACTTGGTGATCGACGACCGGGAGAGTACGAAGCCCCCGGAACTCGGGAACGGCCTCGACGGGGGCGGGCCCCGCAGCACCGCAGACAGCACCAGCCACACCGACGGGGCCAGCACGCCGGACGTCGTGAGTACCTCGCCCACCTCATCGTCTTATTATCCGCACGACGCGATAACCCCCCACCACCATCACAATCACCACCACCACAATCACCACCACGCCGCCCTAGGCAGTACCGCAAGCCCCTTGCAACTGAGCAACCAAAGCCAAAGCCAAACGGCCCCACAGCCATCGCCGCAAACGAACGGCCCAGGCAACGCTAGCAATAATAATGGCAGCAGCGTCATCAACGTCGGCAGCGTCACCAGCAACGGCAGCGCCAGCAGAAATAATAACAATAATAACAATAATAATAACAATACGAGTAGCAGCGGCAGCAACGGCAGCGGCGGTAGCCACAATAACAATAGCCACAGCCATAGCCTTAGCCATAGCCATACCCATAGTCATAACCTTAGCAATAGCAATAGCGGCAGCGGCAGCACCGGCAGCGGCAACGGCAATAGCAGCAGTGGTAGCAGCAGCGGCAACAACAACAACAACAATAATAATAATAATAATAACAACAACAACAACAACAACACCATCGTTACGACCCCGAGTAGCGCCGCCACAACTCCCAACTCCCTAAAGCGTACGCACCAACAGATGATGATGGCAGCCGCGATGGCGAGCACACCTCACGCGGTGGCCGCGTCCGCGCCCCCGGCCCACGCCCACGCCGCCCTCGCCGCCTATCATTCGGCCATTTATCCGTGCTCGTAAAGGGGTTCGGGGTTCGGGGTTCGGGGTTCGCGGTAGGGGAGAGGGTGGGGGCGCGCGCCGCGGGTATCGCCGCACCGGGCTCGTCAACGTAGCCGTCGTCATCGTAGCCCTCCAGGGGCCGAACGCGTGGCCCACGGAGAGGCCAGGAGTCCGAGAGGCGCGCGGAGCTCCAGCACACACGCACACGCACACACACGGACGGAGCGAGCGACGAGCAGCCTCTAGTCTCATTCTCACACTCTTAAAACTCACTCATCCTTGGCTTCTCTCCTCGGTTGCGCCCGTGGGGTGCCTCGTGCACCAGATGCAACCGAGGCGAGCGATCCACGCCAGACCAAGCGTGCGCGGTTTCCTTACGCCGCTGACTCACCGCTTCTTCAAGACTGACGACCGCTGGTGGTCACAATCTCCTCTCACATTTTTCTATTTGCCTGGGCTGGCGGCCCTCCCTCCTAGAAGCTACACCCCGGCGTGGACTCTCTCTCTTCATCCTCTTGTGCATCCCACTGTTGTTCCCGCTTCACCTCGTCGCTGTTGTAGTCGTCGCGGCCTCCGTCTCCGGCGTCGCCGAGACCGATTTCTCTTTCTAGACTCGTTAATTATTAGACTCTTGCCCGGACGCACCTCCTCGTACGCACGTACCTGCATATGTGCAAGCCTGCTATCGGTTGCGGGCTTCTCTCTCTCTCTCTCTCTCTCTCTCTCTCTCTCTCTCTCTCTCTCGCTCGCTCTCTCTCTCTCTCTCTCCCGTAATGCGAATAACATTAAAATGTTAATGCAGGAGTAGATTGGCTGAGCATTGAGTACAAAAGCACTTTGCAGCGATTTTTACGAATCGCTTGTAGATCTCCATCGGCCTATTTATTCCTTATTAAACACTGCTCAATGTTGTTCCGTTACTTATAAAACCTCTAGGCTAGCACACGTCCGTTTACTTCTCTTCCTCCTCTGAAATTTCACAATTACATTTAACATTGTTTATACATTTGCATTGCTTTAGCGTACTTTCTCTTTTTATCTCTTCTATTGTATACACTTCTATTTTGATAGTCGATGTCTTATCACTCCTCTGTCTTTGTGTGCACGTTTTTTTCAATAGATGATCCTTCTTCGTTTGTCCCGTACGCGCATGCGTGTGACTCCCAATTGTATTTTAACTAGTTTTCGACTATCAAGGTCACGTTACAGAGAATTCTTCTTCTCTTCAAGCTATTTCACTGAAGATTAGCTCGATAGTGTAACAACAACTTCAATGGCTTAAGGCTTAATTACATTGAGCTGTCAGCTTGAGGTACAGTTTATCTTTTACCTTTTTCTCCAATTTTCTCATCATTCTTCATTTTTATTACAACTTTGATGATATCTGAAATGTGACCTTGGAGGAAAAGAAAAATATGGAAAACGTGGTCGGTACCAATAACTAGGCTTCGCTCCATTCACTGTTTCTTAAAGAGAATTAGGCAAGTTGAGTTTGCACTTTTTGGATTTTTGTTTTTTTTTTTTGTTTTGTTTTTAATATAAAATTTAGCTTTTTATAAAAGCTATTACATTCTTCATACGTTTTCAAAAAGCAAATTTGCAAAATATGAAACACTACTATCGAGACCTTTCACTATTCTTATCTTAATATACCAGCGATATGTAAATTAGCAATGAGCACGGGCAAGTTACGCTTCTTTTTACTGCTGTTACTTTTATATATTCTCTTAATATTACACTGCCAATCTCTCGATATAATCAAAAAAATTATTGTTCGAAGACGCGAAATCATGGTGCAAGTTATAAAATATATGAAACAGGTCATAAGTCCGATCTCAACGTTCTTTGAGTCTCATTTTCTTTTTATCATTTCCACGAATTAGATTTCTGCGCGATTATGGCTATAAGATAATTTTTCATTTATCATTTATCGCACATTGACAAGAATGTTGACAAAGTCGTGTCGTGAAAGAAAGTTCGGTAGCAGTAAACGCGGACACTCATGAACAAATGATACTTATACGTACGTTTATAAAATAATAATCGTGATCAAGAATATACGTAATTAATTCATAAGTTTATCATTAAAAATAAATTTGTCTTTATTTTTAAATGAAAATATTCAATGGAAGTAATGGGAAAGTACTTGTCAAAGAGAATTGTATGCGAGAGATTTTAGGCTCTGGTAGTTTTTAAGTGATTAGTGATTAGGTTACCATAATCGAAAAACAAATATATTTGTGAAAAAAACATGACGAAAATAAGTAATAGAAATTCACTACTGTGTAATTCGTTAGAGGACTAAAACCGATGGATTATAAGAAATTTTAAATGCTTTTCTTCGATATTCGTGTATAATAAGCGTGCGTATGCGACTCGTCTTTTCTGTATTTCGTTATCAATTGCGATAATAAAGTAAAAAGATACGATGGAATTAGGAAGTTAGAAGGAATGTTTTAGAGTTGTATACAATCTACTGTGTAATAAGTAATTGCATCCATCATTGAATACTCGTATAGTCTACACGAATTATTATTGATTGTCATATTATGAAAGGGAAGTGTGTGTTAAGTAAAAGTATTGGACTGGCATACGCGATATTGTATATCGGAATCGTATAAGTGCTTGCGTGAAATAAAAATGACAAAAGACGTATAAGAGAGAGAACTGCCAAATTAAATAAGTAATTAAACGGATTCATCTTTGTTTTATTGTAAAATATTAGAATATTATAAAATGTAGGCAAAATTGATTTACGACTAGGCATCGGTACTCGTAATTAGGGAGTTGTGCGAGGTACAAAGTCCTGGCCGTCAGGGCGCACGAGGTCCACCCCCCAACCCCCGTACTTATCCCATTTATGATGAAACAAATCAATAAATCAAAAAGCGTTGCTTCTATAAAAAAGTACATCGACATTATCTTGTATAATAAAGCAACAAAACTCGGATGCCAAGTATATTGCTGCTTCGATAATGCTACTCTCTGCGTGCAGACGCAGATTGGAATAAAAAGAGCTCCACATTTGTAAGACAACAGTGTACGTGGGAAAGTATAAAAAATAAGAGGGAACAGAAGACCTGGTTAATACTCATACATACCCGCAATACATATTGATGCACTAGTGCCACACTGACCCTCGTCTGTTTACTCACTTGCAAGTAAGCGGGTTCACTCACGTTTGTGTTTCCATGTATAATAGTATAAGCAGACACACAGTCATGTACATATGTCACATTATTTACCAAGCAAAACAGACACAATTGCTTAAGTACAATAAGTAAATTTACCTACACAATCATCTTTTGTGTGTGTGTGTGTGTGTGTGTGTGTGTGTGTGTGTGTGTGTGTGTGTGTATCAATTTCATGGATCCTAGAGGACTGCTTAGTCGCCTATCTCAAGACGATTATTTATTGGCATAAAACTGATTGTTTCACGTATAGCAGATATCAAGAGAGCAAGAGAAAATCATCGCTCCTATAAATACATGTAATAGATCTTTGCTTTAAAATGGTGTTATAATGCCGATAAAAATGGGAAATATCGGGACCCATGGATTTTTCATTAGCGCGGACTCAAGATTAATCAAATGAGGTTATATTTTTATAAGGAAAATCACGCAGACAAATATGTGGCATCCGAGATATAATGAAGGTAATTGCTATTGCATCGATTACTTTCGTTAGATATTATAATATTTAAAAATTAATAAAAAAAAGTACGGATTTTGGTTGGTGGATATTCGGCACCTGCGGGTCGGAACCCTAGTTACGAGTGCCGAGCCTAGGGCCGAAAAATATATTTCTCGGCTTTTAATATTAAAAAATACAGTAAAAACAATTATATCGAATATTTGCTGAGACTACATTTCAACAGAAAGCTGCAATTATTAAAAAAAGTGTTTATACCTATATATATTGTTTTATATTCAGCGAGTTAAGTTTATTATTTTTTTTATTATCATTAATAGTAGTATTAGTAGTAGTAGTAATAGTAGTAGTAGTAGTAGTAGTATTATTATATAATTGAATAAAAAATTGTTTCTGCGAGTGCGCGAAACTCGAAAGTCTTAATCTTAATCTAACAACAACGAGGTTGCAAGGATTGTAGAATGAGACTTAATGACATTTACATGAATGTTTTGCTGTTTTTTCGAGAAAAAGAAAAATGAACTTAAAGTAAAAGTATAGTTGAACAAAATTTTTTGAGTTCTTTTTTATATATAGATTTCTATGGTTAAGTTTTAATTTGCGAGAAATTTTTTTTATAAATGCAGCAAGTTTTGAATGACAGATGCGTGATATGAGTACAGTTCTCTTGTTATTTATGCTTTTTTTCTTAAGTACTTTTGCGTTGCATTTGATGTAGCGACGATTTTTGGCGCGGACGAATTTCATTCATTGTTTAATCCTTTGCACACACAATCTATATATATATATATATATATATATAATATACGCACAACCGCGCGTACACACACACACGCACACTCACGCAAACACGCGTACACACACACACGCACACTCACGCAAACACGCGTACACACACACGCACACTCACGCAAACACGCGTACACACACACGCACACTCACGCAAACACGCGTACATACACACACACACATATATTCTTCATATTCATAAATATTCTTCACATTTCGCGCTGCGAGGTGAACGGATATATTAGCGTAATCACGTGAATACTTAGTGCCATAGAGTTTTCAGCGGGCGATTCGGCGCGCAAAGGCTGTACTTAATTACTTAGAAGTTGCTGAGGTTAGTTTCAATTAAGACTGTGGTCATAAGATAGAAAACAGAAAAATAATAAGATAAATAATAAGGTCGATTATGTGTGTCTTTATTAAATCATGGATTTTATTAATTCTCATCAGTTCGTTCGTCTCGTCGCGCGCACTGTGTTTTCTTAGTTTTCCATTTTGTAACGCTGGGTGAAAGAGTTGGTTTATTTTATACATTGGTGCTTCGGTTGCACAAATACGTATATACATTTCTACGCTCATCGATCTGCACGTGCACATTATAAGGCGCGAGTCGTATGTATACACGTACACAGCTAAATACACGCGCACGCTCGTACACGCACACAGGCCACACTCACTCACTCACTCATACAAAAGTAATCGCACACCTACTTACGGTAGATATGTATTTGGTTCATACTCCGTGAGAAAACGCATTTGCCGATGTGTTTTGAATTTATTAATATGGCGCATTTAGTATCGACTTCTTAAATGTTCTTTGTTTAACATGGTAATTATTTGTTTGCATTTGTTAAGACTTGGTGCACATGTATGCAAAAAAAACGTAGATAACTTTTCTTACTTTCATGTTGCGTTCCTATTATGCTTTCTTATTACCGATGTTTAGACCAGATCAACGAACTTATATATTGTATATATATATATTTGTATATATAATAATGGTAGTCTCGGGTATCAGGCGTGAGGACACGCTTTAATTTTGCTGTTTTGCGGGACGTCCTTCGGCGCCCTATCGTGCAACTTTGCCGATGTTATAGAAAGCAATGGAAGTACGATAGGACAAAGAGGATGCGCGCGAGTGCTTACGCCTGCATAGACGGTCTGCCGAAGCGAACATTAAACAAAAGTTCTGGATCCTCGGTGTACTTATAAGATGCGGAAAACATGTATACCTTAATATCGATATAAATAGAATTTCTTATGGAAATGCGCACTCCACTAACAGCGGTACATACGCATCTTATTGTCGTTAGACATCGTCAATGTATGTGTGTTAATATTCATTCACTAAAAAAGATTTTAATAATATGAGAACAGACATGAGAACGGAATTTGGAATATGTAGAATTAAGGCTGGAATCCGAAGATACTAAAAGGAAACTACACATCCGCACATTGTATACGATTAGCATTATAGCGATATAATATATTACCGATATTGACTATTGTTCAAATTATTGTCTCAATTCACGTATTTTAATTATAAATAAATGTTAGCCTTGTTGAGTTAAAACGAATATCACTGACTTGTTATTTATTTGCTGCGTTCTCAATCTCTTATACAAATCGTTTAATAAACATCTTTGTCCCTATTGTTTATGCATATATATATACATATATACGCACGAACGCATACTTGCATGTACGCATATGTCGACATATGGGTATATTACATGTGCATTCGCGTATGTAGTATATAGTATACATTAAATGCTTGTATATATGTATGTTTATATATATAAATGTGTATATGCATATATGTATATATAAATAATCGTTTACACAATAGCGCTTACAGTGCCAGTCCCATGCCTTCAGTAACTCATTTCTGAAATCGAAAAAGAAAGCAGTGCGCATTATACTTTTAAAAATAATCGATTCGCCTCGATGGCAAACTTCCTTGGAGTAACGCGAAGGAAACAGGAGAACCTGGTTCTCATAATCAGCGGAAGTGTCAGCAACAGCAGCAGCAGCAGCAGCAGCAGCAGCAGCAGCAGTAGCAGCAGCCGCAGCAGCAGCAGCGGCAGCAACAGCAGCGGCAACAGCAGCGGCGGCAGCGGCGGGGGCAGCAATGGTGTCGGTAAACTAGCGTTCGAACGGGTATAAGTTTCTCTTTGTTTCGAGTATGTGTTTGTGATGCTATCGTGAAGGTTAGTATAATAATACACGGGCTTAATGCATCAAAGAAAAACTACTGCGTGGGTGCGGGTGGAGGAGTGAGGAGAGATGTTACACGTACGGAGAGTTTGCGGAGTGTTTTTCGAAAAAATAAAAACCGAAAGTAAATGACAGAATAGATGCGAAGGGTGAGATATATTCGGGAAGAGATAGGCAGAGATAGCAATATGGATAGCGTGAGAGTGTGAGAGAGAGAGAGAGAGTTGTTGGGTGCGGAGCCTAAGCGAGAGACATAGAGAGAACAGGCAGAGTTCGCGTCTGTTGCCGTAAATCTCGGCTAACCCCCCTCCTCCATCGCTAATAAATATTTAACCCTTTAAATTTGCAACAGCCCTTAGCGTGTTGCTATTTGCATAAGGCTTCTATTTCATTTACACATCGCATAATTGAATATTTAAATTCAATTGCGCGCCCCTCTCTTGTCGTCAAATATGGCGGCAGCCTCGTAAGCCGCAAAACTGCAGTCATGCTTGTAACGGGGCCACTTTCCTTTCAACGAATAAGACACCCTTGCGAAACCGATGACGGATCGCCGCGGTGGAGGTGAGCAGCGCCGTTGGTACCATTACTCCGGTCGCCCCAAAGCTTCAGCCCCATTTCGAACACTTCTTGGCGTATGAGACTCCGACTCGGCCGATGACGCGTTTGAGGAAATTGAGAAAGTCCCTTCGGGGAGAGCTAACCAAGTTAATACCTAACTTGGCCCACAGGTACTTAAAATTTTTCGGAACAACTGCGATCGATCGTCAAGGCGATAATGCCATTCTCTACAGCATATTTTGGGTACTTAAGTAAAGTCGGACTGCCAAACGTAATACACAAAGAAGAAAGTCTATTGTAAAATTGCGTTGCTCGCGTGAATGTAAAATTTCATTATGAATAAATTCCGAATAGCGGAAGCCGCGTAGTTGGTTTAATATTTCAATAAATCAAAAACCACGACTGTGTAAATTTAATTAATTTGTCTGCACATTCGCAAAAATACATATTTTTAACATGTAGATATAAATTTTAAAATTGAGGAAGACTTAGAGGCATATATTTTGCGAACGCGATTAACTTTGTTCAAACCAAAATAATTTAAAAAGAACAATTTTCACAAAGTAACATCAATTTTGCACGACTTTGACTCGGCGGTATCATCGTGCCTGTGACGTCGCAGGAACTTATAATAATTGTCCTTCACTTTGCGTTCTTAATTCCGCATAGGAAACGACTTAATTTAATATTTTAATCTATCGGTGCACCTAACACTTTATAAATAGAATGGAATCGTACGAAAATAACTTTATTTATAATTAATCAAATCATCCCAATTTTCTGATATCTCTCTCTCTCGCTCTCGTTCTCGCTCTCTCATCTTCATTGTTGTTTACTTTCTTTCCAAAAGAGCAAAAAAAAAATTATTAAGATCAATTGAAAGTAAGAAAGAAGAAGCGTTTCAATCAAGTTTTAATAATAAAGCGAGCGTTCGAACCATCGTAAACTCGATTTGTCTCACTTTCAAAACGTTTTGAGATTTTCTCGAAAGCATCCTACGCGTATGACTCAGTGGCAATGCGAGTCTTTAAATTCAGTCACATCGAGGAATCGCATATTCTTGTGAGGGTGATATGCCTCGAAGAGTTATCCCTCTAGTCCGTGCGTGCGTCTCTCTGAGCCTTTGCTCTTGAGCGTGTCTTTGCCTCGTAGTAAATATTTTTAGAAATATTCACGCCTCACTCTTCTCTTCGCTTAAGCCGCATACTGAAGCATCACTTCTACGGATTTCTTAGTTGTTTAGTATACAAAGCTGTAGTAATGCTCAATTAATCTCCACGAATTAACTAGTCAGAGGCTGATCTTGGTCAGGGTGGTCAATTTTTTAGTAACCACGAATAGGATATTCAGTCCATTTACAACCAATGCAACCATCATATCTTCTATTATGATTTTAGCACCACAACTCGATAACGAGTCATTTTTAAAGCTAACTATTTTTTTAATTTAAACGTCACACTAGCGCTTCTTTAATTAAATTTACTTTCCTACAAACTCCTGTCAAAATATGAAAGTTCGGCTCGCCTCTTTTTTATTTAAATATTACGTAAGGCTATTTATTAGAGATTTGTATTTATAACTGCTTATTGATTTTTTCGAAATCTTGACTATTATTATAAAGGTTATTAACACGGCTGTGTACAAGATACAAAAATAGGAAGAAATCAATTATCTTAAACTGTTATAATTTTAACGAATTTTAGTGTTTTACTGTCAAAAACCATTTCGAGAATATTTATCAAACCATTCTGAACGAAACGTAAACAATTAATCAATTAAATTTACGTGAAATTTCATAAAATCTTCTCATCTAAATATTTAAAAAGTTTTGCTCAATAATATTTTGTTTTAAATATGAAAACAAAATTTTTGTAATTATCTGAGCTATTGCTGGTGTTGAATTTATCATAAACCTCAGAATTTTATTCTAAATAATAATAGATATTTAATTAATTAAATTTATTACAATAAAAAAGCAATGATACAATGAGATAAAATTTTAAATTTATGTACTTATTTGTAAATAAATTTTCTATTAAACGCATTGTTGATGTTTAATTTTTCAAAATAAGTTTAACATTCCTTTCAAATAAATTTTGTTTTTTGTTTTATCAATGTGGATGGTGATAACAATCATCTTGTTTAGCGAATAATATTTTTAAAGGAAAATTAAATCTCTATCGTAAAGTTGTAGCATATGGTACACGGGTGAGGAATTAAAATCAGCAGATACCAGGAAATATCCGAATGGAAAAGGCAAAATAAATAGAGGTATTGGTAAGGTTGATACACTAATCATATAAGAATCCATGTTGCAGATCATTGCGATATCGCAATATCAAGAGCAATTAGTTAACAATGAAATACAGGGAAATTTAGATAGCGAATCGCTCGACCATGTTCCAGACATCGTAACGGTAGTTGAAAATAAGCGATTCCCTCTCGATCCAATTCGCTTCGTCTAAAAGTAAGCAAACTTTAGGGTAAGGTAGCCTCTTCAGGTTATGTACAATAACCGAATCACGTGGGGTGCGCCTCTACGTCAACGCGCACACGAACACAGAAACACGCGCGCGCACTCAATTACTGCGATGCATGTATCGGCGGGTCGCAAGTGCGCGTGAGTAATGCGATAAGTGTGAAGACACCCTCGGCCAATTGGAACCAAGTGCGGTATTCCCTGGCTCTGTAAACCCGCCCATTTGTGTATCGAAGTTTCGATCTTTCTCTCTTTCCCTCTCTCTCGCCTGGTCTCCCTCGCCCGCTCCTTCTTTCTTCGCGAACGCAAAGCATGTGCAGCTACTCGGGCTTTGTACATACTGGCGATTATTGCCTCGCTCCTCGCTCGTTTGCTCTCTTCCTGCACGTATTCGTGTGCTGTTCGTGTGAGTACGTGTCGGTAGCTGTGCCGAAGTAACCGTTCGCAATTGTGTATATCACTCGACTAACACGCGTCAAGTTGTGTCTTTTCGCAAACTTGTTTCACCTACTAGTGAGTTAGAGAAAATTACTGATATCTTTTGAAGCGTTTCTGTCTCCGCTCCTCTCTCAATGTCTTTTTTTATTCCTCTCCTTCTTCGCTCCCCCCCCCCATTCTCTATCCATCTTATTATATATCTCATAACTTTCTACCTCCTTTTTCACATCACTTTGAGATGAAGCCTTACAGAAATAGATCAGTGTAGACTTCAACTTTATTTTCTATTTTTGAAAGCGAATAAAACGCGTCCAAATACCTTGTCTTCAAGGAATAACACTTTCATATATATTTTCTTCTTTTTTTTTGTTCTTCTTTTTTCAGCAGGAGAAGTGAAGGTAGGTGTTATTCTTTTTTTAACAGCCTGATATGAATCACTTGAATTATGACTAAAAAGTCAATATTTTTTAACTTTATATACGCACAAATCTAATGAATCTAATGATATTTTTTATATACGATGTAAGTATTACTTATATGAAAAACTTAATGTAATAGTAAGCATTTACATTCATTTTGTGTTTTTTTTATAAATGTTTGTCTAATGCCGTATAATATTTTTAATTTCTTCTTTAATTTGCTTAGAACTTCAATGTCATTATTACGTTTGTTTTCGAACAAAATATTTGTTTTTTTTTTTTTTAATTCGCTACGTAACTTAGAAGTTCCGAGAAAATCTTTTAATGAACCTTTGAGTAATACGATTCTTTCAATGTATAAGAAGCTCAAATTTAATCTACGAAACATTTTCATACAAAAATAAATAATTTATCGTCATTTGAATATTTTGATATTTCGACTCTCAACATTTGATAAATGATGATATAATACGGGCAGAAGAAGGAAGCGTATGATTGTAGGTCCCTACAACATCATACCGCACTACTAATAATAACGCACAAAATCATAGTTGTTATTCCGTAATAAAAGTACTGCTGGTAAGTGCATGGAAGAAGATTGGAGGGAGGCGCGTGCCAGGAATCAATTGCGAAAAACGTCGGTTCTCGTGTCGTAGGCGGCTGGCGGAAAGAGAATATTGTGGTAGCGAGTGTTGTGAAGGGAGAGCCTGAGGAGGTATAGAAAGAAAAACAAATAGCAATAATTTCTCGACGATTATTTAATAAATATGTAGGCGGCCAGTAAGCGTGAGGGGAAGTGTGTGTTATTACACAGCGATCTATTGACACTGCAGAATGAGAGGATGAACCGCGCGGAGCGTGAAAGAGAAATGAGTGAGAAATGAAAGAAAAAAGAGTGAGAGAGAGAGATAAATAGAGAGGGGAGAGCGATCACCGAGGTAAGCGCAAAATTGCTACCTGCGGGTCCGTCCGTGGCATAGGCGCGATAACTCCGTGGTAGTCGCAAGCTTGTGTCTGCCCATTACCTGGGATGTCAGCTGGAACGGTAGGTAAGGCCTCGCACGTGACCCATTATCAATGCATAATGGAAAGCTGTGGCACATGATGCGGTATCGTTACATGGTTGAACCTTAGATACACTTAGATATTCCCTGTTTCTATTTGGTGCGAACCCATAGTTCATTGACAGAATTGTACATCTATATTCTTCTAAGCGGTGCATTCTACGTTTTTTCAAACGGTCGCTATTAAACATTTTTAATAAGTTTGTGCATGGACGAGGTAGCGCAAGGTCAATCATTCATTAGATACACTAGAAATCTCCTGAGATCTCTCTAATGAAAATTACGAGCTTAAATTCGTATTATGCGTCATTTATGTAGGGCTTACGATAGGCAGCAGTTATTAATAAATAAAAACCGAAATAAATGAGGGAAAATGAGTCGAAGGCGGAATAAATAATAATAAGATCTAGAATACACTAGGGGAAGTGACAATAATAATTATAAAAATGATGGTGACAACAACAATAATGATAATAATCATAATTATAATGATGATGATGATGATGATAATAATAATAATAATAATGATGATGATGATGATGATAATGATAATGATAACAACGCTAATAATAATAATAATAATAATAATGATAATTATAATGATAATGATAATAATATAAGAGGGTTGACTAGAAAATCGTTACAGTACTTGAGCGCGTCCATGCGTACGACAGATTTTGTCTCGAGCCAACCCAAGGCATTGAAAATAAAAGAGAAATTTAGCACGGAGAGAAGCGTGAAGTGAGAAGAGATGGAAAAGAAAAAGAGGGTGTGTAGAGGGTTTTTTGCTGGTAATTGGTGCCAATTTAATTCAGCCCCTTGTGCGGCTCCGGGGCCAAAGAAGGCGAACTAGAGGAAGATGAGATGACGCGCATTGCGCACACACGGTAAACATATAAGTACGCTCCCTTCCCACGCATGGCTTATACGATCGTAGTTTTCTCTTTCTCTTTCACCCCGGATATATATTCCTATCTATATATTTCGCTCTGTTTGACAATAGCTCGCATGCATGCAACCCCTCGGAAAAGCTTCGCGCTCTACGAAAATATAATTAACAGTAATAGCTCGCATATATGACACGGATTAACTCTGGGGAGCCCTCGCTGATAGCCGACCCATTCCGGTCTCCTCGTAAGCGCCAAATTCTTCGGGGTCGCGTCACTCGATATTGCTCCAGAGAAAAAGAGAGTTGGGAAGGAAAGAAGGTGAGTCCGGTCGTAAGTGTGCGTCGTCACTGCTCTTGTCCCCTCATTGATTCCCCCGTAAGCCCTTGTGCTTTATTGGGGTTTATTTTGAGAACTTTCCTCAATTGTCTTTTTCATTTCATAGAGAAATCGTTTAGTGTATGTGGATAATCGATTGTGATTTAGGAAGCACAGAAAGAGGTCACCTTAAACCCTAAATGGAAAAAGTTAATTGTATTAGAAATTACTTGTTGTAATATTAGATTCCCTCGTTCTATTTACGAGTAATGCATGTAATATTAACCCCTTTACTATTGGATTAATTTCCACAATTCTGTCTGTTTGTCCGTCTTGTTCCGTTTCCCTATGACTCTTCTTTTCTTTCTCCTGATTTGTCGACTTTCCAAAGATTTTCGGATTACGGGTCAAACAGCTTTCTTTCACAATGCGATTATTGCCTAGCTATATTCTTATGCTTATTGGGGGAATCATTTTGCGATGTATCTCTTGACCGAAAGTCATCGATCATTGCGGCCCTACTAGTAGATATTTGCCCTAACTTCGAGCTCTGTGCCTTACGAATATTTAAAATTTGGTATTCTTCGGTATGCAGCTCTTGAATAATCTTAAATAATCAAGCGACGTAGGTGATAATGACGAGTACAAGTAACTGTCTCTTTTTTTCCAGAACAATATAGAAATGCCCATCGGCATTTCTCCTTTTCCCTTTTCAACGATTCGTTCACATTGTCGAGGGCTAGAGGCAGACCTCTCACTGGAGTATCCGTAAGGACAGAAGAATAAGTCTTTCCGCTTGCTGCAGAATCAATGTAAAACCAATGGGTTCCCGTGGGTGCTGCTCGATACACGAATTCTACAGGATCAGAAGCCAAAGGCTAGCTGACTCCCTCTTTACCATATTTCGAAGCCGTTCCGAAGAGATCGTAGAGGAGGAAGGCAGCAGCACTCCCCCGCTCAAATCTCATCAGATTCGTCCCGAGAATTAAGCTACGGCTAAAGGCCGCCGTGCGGCTTTAAAAGCTTCGGTTTCTGACTCCGTGGTATCAGTGCTGCTGGCGCTGCTGCCATTGTTACCGCGGGAGGGAACCCGCGTTGTTTTTCTCCTTTCGGACGCCCTCCCCTCGTTGTCCTTTTTTTGCTTCTCCTCTCGCACCTCGCGCTCAACACGGCCTCTCAGACGGTCCGCACTGGAATTCTTCACGACGCTCAGTCGAGTTGAAGAGAATAGATCTGAAAAAGAGAGATGCACAGATGGCAGCCGGAATGAATCCGAACATGGTCGACTTACTTTATTTTGCTTGTATTTGTCTGTAAACGATCGCCAAAATAAACGCTGTAAAAAAGGCACTCGTGTAAACAGTTAACATGTTTTTCTCGAAGACTTTTTGTACTACTATGGTTTTTTAGCTTCACGCTTACGTTATTTACTTGTGGATATTCGTATGCTTGTATTGTAAGAAGTAATAGCCCTTTTAACTATATAGAATATTCTGGCATTAAATTACCTGCTGGTATTTTTATTGCAAATCTGATTTTAATTTTACTTTAATTCTAAAATAAAGTATTTTCATAACCTCTTTTATTTTACTCTATGCCAATAAAATAAGTAAGCCACGGCAATACTTAATATTAAAATATTTATTATGCTTTGCTGTTTGCTTTTCTCCTTTTAAGAGAAAATGGATACAAACGAGTGATTAATGTTGTTAATTCTGAAATAGCTACTAAAAACAATTTATTAGAATCATTTTTTAAACGAATAGCAAAGTAATTTATTATTAGAAACTATCAAGGATAGCTTATTTAAAACAATTTCACTCCCAATTCATTTCAATTTACACCAGCATCGTCTAAATAATTTTAAAAACTTTGCAAAAATTACAGTGCCGCATGTATAGAAGACAATTCTATAAGATATATGAATCATTATTTACGTGTTATTTGCTTAAAAATAATAATAAATTCGTGGAGGAAATGTAACATCATGTAAGAAAAAGTGTCGATTTGAAAATAACGAAAAGGGTTCCCATGTCCATAAGGACAAGATAGGAAGGAAAACAAATGACGTGTATGCATGCATGTACAAGCGAATTTATAAACGGGTCGACAACGGCGTCTGAAAGTCAAAGTTGTATTAGTTATATAGTGTTATAGGAGGCAGGTTAAAGAGATGAAGAGAGGGAAGAACCTCCAATGAAAAGAATAAGGGAAGAGAGATAGATAGATAGAGAGAGAGAGAGAGAGAGAGAGAGAGAGAGAGAGAGAGAGAGAGAGAGAGAGAGAGAGAAAGCGAATGATGCTGGGAGATCTTGTATGTAAATTCTTTGAGTGCATCTCCATGGAATCCTGGCGGGATCTGTGGAGGATTAACGGGCCGGCTTGCATGAAAGGCACATACGGAGGACAGCTATAGAGAAGGAGCCATTTTACAGAAATACCGTCCTAAGAAAGACAGAGAGAGAGAGAGAGAAAGAGAGAAAGAGAGAGAGAGAGAGAGAGAGGAATATATGAGCTCGTCTCACTTGCTCGTTCATACATAGATCACAAACACACGTATATACATGTATACTACTACCCTGACTCTCACTTGTAGATACTTTATTTTTCATCTCTCCCTTCTTCATATAAACTTTAACTTTGCGCGTTCTTGCATCGTCGCGTGAGCGTCGCACGAGCTCAATCTGTTTTTCCATCCTTTTAGAGAGCAAAGTTTTCGAGAGGATGACGTCTCAGGCGTCTTTCCTACAATTGGCACAGGTGTGCATTGCCGTAGTCTCTCGATCTTATCTCGAAATGCCTTCCCCAGTCCTACCCAGTCGTATCTATCAAAACAAATAAGGACTTTGAGCTGGCAAAGAGGCTGTTTTTAACGAAAAGCTTCGTATTTTTAGCGGGTGAGCGATCATTTGGGATTTAGAAAAGTTATTACGAATAAAGAGCGGTTTAGACTTTGATCACGGCCGCAGTTCATCGAAGGGGGTTAAGGGGTCAAGGGGGAAATATTTTAAATTTAAATGGCTAGCTTATATGCTCGGTAATTCGATGTTTAATTCTTACCGAATTAACCCGTTAATCCTTTCTGACAGATTATTCGAAAAATGAGTAACAGTCCTATAATATTTTGATCTCGAGTTTTATGTTATTCCAATTTAAGCTTGTACCTATAATCCATTTTGCTAAGTTTAAATACACACTAAATGATTCTCGTTTGAGTGCCTTTTGATGTGTATACATACACTTTCACACCCACAAGCACACTTGCATATTTTATTTTATTTTTATTTTTCATGGTGGTAAGGTTAAAACAAAAAGCAGACGGAAAAAAGCGATTATTCGCCGTTATATTTAACCCGGCGTCAAGTAGAATCCTATAGTAGGTTTTTTCCTCGTTGAGCAACATTTGCTCGTAAATTGCAATAATTAGGTTGTACAACCACCAAGGATACAATATCAAGCCTTTGATTGTAAGCTTGGTAATGCACAATAAATATTTTCAGGCTTTTGACGAAGTGTTAAGTTACGTGACATCGTATAAAGGAAACTTATTGAATTATAATTTTTGTAAGATATATGTGCACATTATTAATTGACTCTTATCTTAATGTGCATCAAAAACTGCCGACCTGGTGGACTTAAAATAATATGGAAGTTCACTGCAATGCGTTCCGCCTATAATGAGAAAATTAGTAATTAAATGCAATCTAAAGCAAAAAAATCAGCCTGGTGTTTGTCTCATCCTTTTCTTCTATGCATTAAAAGCTGCTTTAACAATGCTGGCGATTGCTGAGCCCGCAAAAGGCACTCGAGGATGACGAGTGATCGCGTCAAATTCTCGCGCCAAAATTAGATCGAAAGTAATCGAGGAGCTAGGGCTTACGAAGCCTATTGGAGGATTACATTGTGGGTGCGCGCGTTGAGAAAATGTACCTCGTTCTTCTGCAGATTCGTTTATGATAACCTAATGTGAGCATCGACATGCGGGAACATGGGAACTCACCGCCCTAGAGACGTCCTCGTCCGTCGGATTAATTATACAGTCAGGCTGTTCATTTGGTTGGCAGCAATTTTTTTTTCTCTTATTGGCCCTCGCGGACGTTTTAGTGTAAAGTTTACCGTGAAATTTAAATAATTAAATTATGAGATGCCTTGTATGGTGCCACCTCGTTTTTTGATTCTATGATAAAAGCTTGATGACCGAAGCTCCTCCGTATTTCCGCTTTTATGGCACAACGAACTCGTTGATTAATTGACTGCCTAGTCATTATTAAGAGCTTCTATTTCGCTACATTTAATGTAATGCTTAGGCCTAGGTGAATACGGGGATAGGCGGGAGAATTCTTTTAAGGCTCGGATAATAGTTGTTGTTTTTCTCAAAATTCAATAAACAAGTTCCATAGTTCTTAGAGACCACGCGACAGAAGGGGAAAACACGCAATATGAAGTATGAAGTTGTAGAAGTAGAAGTAAAGATCAGCAGTTAACTATGCATAAGGGATACGATAGGCTATATACAGCCGGATACATTTCGGCAAACCGAGCGGGATCTCGAAATTTCGACGACTTCCTGAATACAACGGGGATCTACTTGATTTCGATGTTGTAAAACGGGAGAGTTTTCCCCTATACACGGAATATCTAGCGAGCACCTAATCCGCGCGTAGAGCTGTTGTAAAATAGGAATTTTAAGTTAAGGTTGCAAATAGGAGTCAGCAAAGTCTCCAACAGACCAATTTCATGTTGATATTTTGACAATAAAGAAGTGAAAAACCAGCTTATGTGAATTTGGGGCACAAATCGATCGTATCAAAAAGAACACTTAAGACACGGCAGGGAAGTCTAAGGAGAATCGTGGTACAATAAAACGATTCGAAGATACAGTTTGTAAATAGAAAATTTGTTTCAAACGATATTTTGCTCGTTTATTTCTAATTGGTATAGTGCGCTCTGGGAGCACGTCTCCGTTCTCAGATTGGCCTTATGATTATACGGAGCACAAGAGAGCAGCATCTCTGCAAGATAATTTTTTCTATTCGTTTCCGTTTTTCTTTTGTCTTATTTATCTCTCTCTCTCTCTTACACACACTGTCTTTCCCTCTAGCTACGTTTTTCTCGTTCCTCTACCCCTCTCTCGACACTTAATTTATCTTCTGACTCTTGAGAGATAGAGAATAAGGAAGCAAGATAGAAAGACAGACAGAGAGAGAGAGAGACGTAAGAATGAGAGTGCGCGCACCTTTTCCAAGCGCGGCCATCTAAATTTAACGACTACTGTGAACATACGCCGGTTAACCCGTTAATTTCGGACAGCTTTTACGTCGACCGATGTGTCTCCGACCTGTCGAGACTTACAGCTGCATAGAAGTGCAAACGTGAGAGGAAGAGAGTAATAAAGAGCGTTGAAAACGATCGGCCATTGCACTTTTGACAAAAAATTCGGCGAGTATCTATAATGAGTACCTCAGAATTTGATATTCTTTTCGGCAGGATTGTAGTTTTGACATCACTTCTGCATGCCTATGTCTAATAATACTTATTCCTTGCTCCGATACTTTTCCAACCTAATATTATAGTTTAAGCCTACGATTCAAATTTCGTTGTATTTTATTGTGCTTCGTAAAATAGGAATCTCCTTTTCAACAGTGTTCTTTTTCGCATCGTGAATTCAAGTTAATTTATTTACTATGCTTATGCTATCTTTATGATGACAAGGGATATCTCCCGATGAAAGGACAGGCGGCGCATTCGTGCCTTTCTTATATATTTAAACCAAGCTCGCAAGCGCCACCCGGTTTTTTTTGCAAATCCCTTGTTCCTCATTACAACGGCTGTTATGCGACGTAAAATGATATTGAGTGGCATCATCTGGCATAGGCTAAAAAGATAAAGCCTCTGTTTATGAAATTTTACATTGTGTGGGCGTTGGCAGAAGTACTCGAGACCGACGATGGTAATCAGCGACAGGCGAGGAGAACGGCTTGCAAGACAGGTCGTTGAGAGAATCAGTCAGTGGTAGATCGTGGACGCGAGAATCTCTTCTGAAGCGGTCAAATTCTCATGACATACGCCGCCGCCCATTATAAAGAAGCGTGGCTGCTCTTTTTTGTGATCGGTGCCGGCACTTTTTCCTTCCTAATCGAAGACGAAAACGAATATGAGGATGGGGAGGTCGACGATAGCTCCCATCAACTTCCGACACCCAGTTGACTAGTTTCTCGACTTCGCGCCTAAGCAGGTCGATAAAGTTGGCGGCGGGCAGGGGGGGAGTCAGAGAGAGAGAGAGAGAGAGAGAGAGAGAGAGAGAGAGAGAGAGAGGGAGGGAGGGAGCGGAGGAAAACTTGAAAGGCAGACAGATCCTGACTGGTCCTGTCCGCGTGAGACGAGGCCGACTCGCGCTCAGAGACTTGCATTTGTCATCCGGAGATAGCGTCTGGGTGGTCAATGTCGTATTCTCTCGTGCGCTCTCTTTCGCGATGCCGAAGGTTCAGATGGAAGCCAGTGCTAACCGAGCTGCTGGGGCTCTGCGACTTTAGTGCCAAGAGAAGAAGAGACTCTTATCTCCGACGACAATGCCGAGATCAGTCGTAGCTTAATGAAAGAAAGAGGCGACGAAATTCAGAAGGGGATCTTGGAGATGGCTCGAGCTTCATACTGCGCTTTGATTCATTAGCTGATGCCCACTGAGGGCTAAGTATAATATGTTCCCTTTATTTTTAATGAAAGCTTACACCACCGAGATCGCCGGAGATGTCCAACATTATCACGAGCGTTAACCAGCCTGGGATATTAGCTCTTAATTTTATTTATTCATTCCGTTCTTGTGGGCTGTTATGTTTGAGTGCACGAGTAGAACAACGCAGTATGGATTAATATTATTCTGTGGACGCAGGGCCACTTCCTAGCATTCTCCACCTTATCCTTCATTTAAGCTTAAGGAATGCCGGCAGGTGTGTTAACCTGTGCAAATTCAAAGTAAAAACACGTTCCTTGGGTCTCCATGCCTCGCTCACTTTGTCATATTTCTCGCTGATGATGACACGACCTCTTCCAGCTGAAGGAGCGTCAGAGATAGAAATAATTAAATAAGATGTATAAAATAAAACATAAGCAAGTAAATTTTGACGTTCCAGTTCCAGTGTCCCGTACACGACGACCACATAACTCGAACACATCATTGTCTTTTTCATCTTCTTTGTTTTTTAATGAGCAAAGCTTCGTCGGCCTAAAATACCAAGCCATGCATACACGCGCAACGTGAATAATTAAGGTTTTGTGAATCCGACCTCTCCTATAATTACGTTATCACGGTGCTATTTCATGGAATTGGCACTAAATTTAGGTATACATAACGATGCACATCAGATGCATACTACCTTAAGTTTGAAACTCGAGGGAAATTTCGTGCGAGCATTTTTTAAAGAGTATATTGTTATCGTGGCCTATTCAAGTAAAACGGGAATCTATCTAATTATTCGGTTATATATTGGCGCGTGTAAACCTGTTCTTTATCATCGGATCTAGAGTATTTTCTCTACGTCGCCCAAAGTTGTCGCCCGTATAAACATTGCATTATGCGAGAGGGCGGCCACGGCATGGCTGTAGAAAGAGAAGAGTTAGGAAGAGAGCAAGAGAGAAGACCGCGTTATTGATTTTACATGTCGATGTTACACGAGTAGGTCTCCTCATTGTGCACATTTAAATCATCCGCTACTCTCCAGCACATGTTACAATGAAGCCTCGGCACTTGGAGGCTTCTTGCGTTGCATACCCGCGCCTATGATAATGAATCCAATTCGCGCCGCATGCTGGAACCGTACGGTTTCTTACTTTGCCATGACAGCATTAATATTTATGATGCCGATTCCTGTACGTGAAACATCGATAACTAGACCGGCATTCATCGAACCCACGTCATCGTCTCATCGATTTTGTAAACGAATCACAAGCAAGCTAAGTTACGGGCACCTATTTTTTCTTTCGGCACGTAGTTTCCCATCTTTTAATCCATCTCTCTCTCTTCCTCTCGTTCTGTACGATTTTCAAAATCACTTTTGCTTGTGTAGCACTAAAGTCATCGGTTATCTTTTCATTTTTAAGTAAATCTATCAAATCAACGTACTTTCCCTTTTAACTATCTTTATCCTATAATTGTTTATTAAATTATTTTATATAATCTACCAATATCTTATTTTTTGCCTCTTACTCTCATAAGTCAAATGAAAAGGAAAAAACATATTTCGTTAAATTTTCAGTAATTAATATAATAATGAGTACGTGTATCTATTTTTTGAAATTCTCATACATTGGAACAATCAATGCTTGTATAAAATTGAATTATTTTTTTTTATACGTCTAAAGAGAAGTCATTGTAATACCGTGTTATTTCGCATACGACAAATTTTTATTGGTGCATGTACGTACGTAATGTATGGGTGATCTTACGTGACACATAAGTACTTACTATTCTCATCTAATCATCTTTTAAAACGGATAATAAAAATAATCGATCACAAACAATTGAGTTGATCAGAAGTAGGTATATCTAAGCTTGGATTAACTTTTAATATAAATAACGTTGTCAATGGTGAATATTGCCTACGCCTGCAATAAACTCAACAACTCTATTATCATAATTTTACTCATTATTCTTCAGATTGATATAACAAAATCGTTTTTGTTGCGTTCCAAATTCACAACTTCGTTAACTTTTTGGCAGGCAGTCTAATTATCATGTCAACTTAATATTCGATGCATTTTTTGATATGTACTAGGTTTGGTTTGTTATCTTAGTATGTTTTTGTTTCCCATTCTCGGTACAATACGGAAATGCTTCAATAAAGGAATGATTAATGGCATCTAGTGAAATTGAGCATTCTATTACAAGGCCGCTTTAATCAGTATTAAAAATGTATTAATTAACTATACAAGCTATACCGAAAGCTTTTTTTGCTCAAAGAAAAGTATAGAAAAAATATGTCTAAAATATTTATATTGTATTGAATAAGAGTAGAAAAGGAATTCAAAGAAAATGACATTGCAAAATTGTGACATGGTAATGAGTGTAATATTTGTTTGTTCAAAACACTAATAATGCCTTATGATTGTACTTCTAGGGATGACTTACAATATAAATCGTGGAATTTGTCGGCACAATTGATGTTCAAAAACTTAGCAAATCACGATCTTCGGGCATGTTATTGGATAGTGGAGACTAAGCGCGACATTTATATGGAAAGTGTGACATCTTGACGGTTATTCCTGGCTTCGGCGTTCACGTCTGTCCTTTATTAACGTATGTGCTATAGATACTTTACTCTTTCGCTCTTTGCCGTGAAACGTCTGCCATGCTTTACGAGAAGGGCAATACTGTAGACGAGAGAGACGGACAGAGTGAAAGGGAACGATGGGGGAGACAGAGAAAGCTAGAGAAAGATAAATAGATTAAGAGAGAGCGAGAGAGATTGTACGTGTATACAGAAAAGAGAAAGATAGATTAAAGAAAAAGATAAAGAAGTTCACGCTCGTCAGAAATAGTGGCACTTTCCTGTCTCTGCGCCAGCTTCCACCAATATCTATTCCGGCACTACAAAACAACATCTATTCCATCGTATACCGACTTGAAACGCCTTTACTTTTCCATCTCTTTCTCTTCTCATCCTTCCATTCTTTGCACCAGAAACGCACACAGATATATATATTGTATACGTGCCGATCTATCCATTTCTTTCTTACACTCTTCCTTTTATGTATCAAAATGGTAACCATATTACTAATGTATTTCGAATGGTGGTTTTTAATTTAGAATACGAACAAAATTAATATAATTGAATCAAATATAAATGATGACCAAAAAAATTCATAAAAACTACCTATCTAGTTTTTTAATTGTACAATTACATAAATTTTTTAACGTAGCCTATGTTTTTTATGGA
The DNA here is from genome assembly GCA_018907135.1 of Kradibia gibbosae. NCBI lineage: Eukaryota > Metazoa > Arthropoda > Insecta > Hymenoptera > Agaonidae > Kradibia > Kradibia gibbosae. The sequence continues at coordinate 26,999,066 of JACCHX010000001.1, forward strand.
TAAAAGTAATATGAACTTAAGTTAATAATATATAATAGGCATTATTTCACGACGAATGGTTTTTGTTATAGTATTTATAAGACCGAAGAAGCACTCGGATAAGAACATTAAAATTAATAATTTTAAAGTAAAAGCAGGCCAGTAATTATAAATTTATTATACTCTACACCATGTTTCCATTTTTCAATGTTTCTAGTTAAACGAAACGTTGATAAACGTATTTAAACTAGAAAAAAATTTTCTTAACTTCTCTTAATTAAGAGACAATACCTTCGGGACTCGATGCAATAACAAAAGTTCGATATTTTTGTTGGGCATGTTGCGCAGGCAGTTTATATGAAATCAGTTCCACGAAAAGCATACTTTGATTCCTGGGTAAATATTAAGATGATCATTTATGTACGCGAGCAATCACGTAGGCGTGTTTAATCAAGTGGCTTGGCAGTAAGATTAAGCGCGCGCGCGCGCGCGTGTGTGTGTGTGTGTGTGAGAGAGAGAGAGAGAGGCACATTCAGAGATCCCGTACGTAGATAGAAAGAAATCGGCGGGTATCCATAGCTCAGTTGCTTCATGTACTGGATTTCGGTTTTACTGGAATATGAAACGATCCGTACTCGAACCGAAGAGTGCAAGGGTGAGTGAAAGGATGGACACCTGAATAAGCTTCACTTTTCTATTTTCACTCATTCCAGAAAAGAGTTTCTCATCGTGTTGCTCCACTTTGACGTAAAAATATCTCTTCGTCCTCCCGCGGTTATTGCCGATGCGAGTGAGTGTCATCGTTCTCTGTTCATCAAGCAGTTATACCGGGTGACACGAGTGTGAGGATAGAAACAAAGATGCACTGCCCCCTCTTCTAGCCTTTACTTTGAGTGGAATGTTACTCCGTGCATCAAGAAGTATTGTCCGGAGTGAAGCATTTCCCCCAAACGCATTTGTTGTTCTATGTTGCTATTGTAGATTTGTGCCCCGAGCTCAACTGATTTTAGATTGCATACCAAACCAACCTTAAGAAGTCTAAGAAGGCCCTTTTGAAGTTTTTGCGATTATTCGCTTACAATAAGAGATTTTCAATGATCGCGCACTTCTCTTTAACAATTAACTGAATTGTCATTTATTCATAAACTATAAGATGTGCGTTCTTTTATAAGAACGAAATGAAAGAAATCTTAAATCTTGTGTATAATCAATTGCTTGGGGGATTTTGCAACAAGGCATTTTAATTTATTATATGAACTCGGTTTCTTATAACACTTGGCATCGGCTTTAAACTTCAATTAATATGATTGATTGGCCTGCCTTCTAATTTGCTGTAGAATAAGACTCTACCTCTATAAAATTCAGTGGCGTAGAAGAGCTAGCCAGTACACGTTATACCCAGAGAAACCGCGATATTAACGTTGAGAGCATACGATATTCAGCGATTCCCTTGCGGTTTATCTATAAAGAGCAATAATGTAAAATTAAAGTGTTTACAGTCATAATTTATATCGTCTATGGATTGCTGACGATTCAGGTTCAAATCTACGTAAAAAAATACAAATAATAAACAAAAATAAGTACCACCATCGAACGGCGGATGAAGGACCGCCGCACACATTCCCGTTAGCCATTTTCGGGTTCGTTCCGACGTTGCTCGCGAGAGCCGAACGAATTGTGAGTAGAATCGAGCCGCGAGAATCACCAAGGTCGAGTTCCCTCTTGGAGAATGATGGAGCGAAGATGAATTTAGTAAGCAAAGCGAGAAGTATTGAAAGGGAAAGAACGAGAGAGAGAGAGAGAGAGAGAGAGAGAGAGAGAGTGAAACCGATTTCAGTGTAAAGGGATATAGATAGCAAGAGATCAAGAAATAGAAGGAGAAGGATTGAGAGAGAGAGGAGAGTGACCGTCTGCATGTTGGAAGCTGGCGATTTGAAGCGCTTCTCTCTCCAATATAAGACAAGAGAACGAAACAATGTCGGGGGGTGGGAGGAGGAGAAAGAGGAGGCGGAGGCGGTGGGAAGGGGTAGGGGGGAGAGAGAGACGCCGAGGAGCTGCCAAGCAACGCGGCGAGAGCAACCGGCCGAAGGTTAGGAGCGCTGTAAATCACGGCGAACGAGCATCGACGCCCGTAAAGTCATCGAGGCGCGGGCACACACGATCATTCGTCGTCTTTGGCCCGTAGCCGACGCGCGAGATCATTCCTTGGGAAGCGCAACACTTTATTGCATATGTGGGTACGCGTGCGTGTGTTCCGTACATTGTCACCCATGGGGGCGAACGCCGGGACGCGGGGGTGAGGGCTATCCACTTAATTCGGTTCATTTGCCTGTCACGAGGGGCAAAATAGACATTCGCGCCGATCTCCTATGTTTGAGCCTTGCTCGCACTCTCTGATTCACCCTACCATACGCACGTAGGTAGCCTCCTTTTCCCCGCCGCCGCTCCATCACTGATTTATTGCGGGGAGATTCCGTTTAGTGTCCGATTAATCGAATTGCTGACATTTATTTGCTGGACGACAACACTTGTACGCACTCTCTCACTTTCTTTCTCGGCGTGTATGAGGTCAAATATTATGCGCGTGGGCATTAAAATATGTAAATAATGCATAACGTTTTAATTTTCTGCTCGAGGATTTGTGAATCTTGTCAGAAATGTTTGGAAAAATTTTACGTATTTTTTTATATTAGCCGCATGAATTCATCATTAAAAAAATGTTTCTTTTACCCTGCAATGTTTCATGAATTAAGCTGTATTTTAATACGTTAAGTCATTAATCATTTTTAAGTCCTCTAGAACATTTTTACACTATCTACGCGCTCATGAATATTTAAATTGTCATCACTTTTTCAAGTAATTATGGAAGTATTTATAGTTTATTATTTTATGTATTTAACATAAATATATAAAATATATATATTTTGTTGAGCTTTCACTCTGGCTCTGTCAGATATTAAAATTCTTATACGTATTTTCTGCGTCAATGGCGATGAGGGGAGTGTGAGAGAGAGAGTAAGGGGGGTTGGGATCGGGGCAACGGAGCAAAAGTTCAACTGAATTGTTTACGAAAGCTTTGTCAGGCTAATTAATACAACTTTCAATAAAAATTTCCGTAAAAATGTCACAGTGTTCGTTCGCCCGTGTATTATGTGCTACGATTCGACGCAATTTATCAATAAGTCAGGGCAATTTTTTTATGGAGATGGGAGGACATGACGATGATGAGATTGTCACTTGTTTCCTTGTATCCGCTTCTAAATTATTTATTTAAATTTAATTGAATTAAAGAGTCGCCACATGTCATGCGCGCGAGATAAGGAAGCCCGAGTAAGCGAGTGCTTAATCGTAACCGAGGGAGGCGCTCGTCAGCAAGTAAATAATCACAACTTGTAATTAGCATGAAACCGACGGTGGTTACATAAAAGAGCGCAGGAGGGACCGAATTAAAAACGCCAGCGAGTATTAAAAATGCTGGAGAAGGGTGTCGGTTGGGTCTCGGCAATATTGTTGAAAATAAAATGTGATCTAAGTTTCGAAAAATTCCGTTTAATTTTATCACGACGCGTGGATGGAAGGATGAGGGAATGACAGGACGGAGTTGCGGGGCGTCGGCGTCGAACCGCAGGAGAGGAGGGAATCGGGAATGGCCGCGGACGAAGGAAAAAAGGCAGGAGAGCGGACTCGCGCACAAGAGCTGGTATGTTAATGACTCTTGGGTGACGAGCCTTAGATCTAGACGTCGCAAAAGACGAAAGCCGTCGCTGCCGTCGGCGTCATACGGCCACAAGAGCTGTGAAGAGGAATATCGTTCGGGCGAGGAACGCGAGAGTCTCTAACGCAGCGTCGTCGGATGTTCACGCTAGACGCTTTGGAGCTGTCTGCAAATAGTTTAACATCAATCCCCGATGTCTTATTATAACGTTATTAAAATAACCACGCGCTTCTCTCTCTCTCTCTCTCTCTCTCTCTCTCTCTCTCTCTCTCTCTCTCTCTCTCTCTACCCTCCCTCTGCAAACTCCTGTCCCAGCTCACTCCCTTCCCCCAGCCCGCCCGCCCCCTCCCCGCTCGCTCGCGTGCGCGCTGGCTAACTCTTTCTGATGATCCTCTTGACGTTTGACACGAACGATATTCCAAAGCACTTACGCACGCATTAGCCAATTTTTGTTGGTTTATAGAGCCACGTCGGGGCCACGAGTTCATTTGCATTACCGAAAAATTCACTCACTCTCTCTCTCTCTCTCTCTCTCTCTCTCTATCTATCTGTTAGAGTTCACTTATCTTGCACGGCGTGAAAATGCGCCACTGACGACTGCAAAAATAGAGCATCGTGCATGTTATTTGCAATATAATTCTTTGCTTTTTGATTGTGTGGGTAACGAACTTTAATGCGATTAACTCTTCTGATAGTATTATCTAGCATCAGGCTCATATCTAGCTCTCGTCAAAAAAACAGTCGGCTTGACCGTGTATATCTTTCACGTAGCACATGCGTGTGGAGCGTGTGCATGTGCGCAACTTCACAAAATTAATGCAGCAAAAATTTTATTTAACATAACCAACAGTATTGCATTTTTTTCTCCTTTTTATCAGTGCTTTGACGTGTCAGATCGCCAAGGAAAAAAAGCTTAATTGTTGTTAATGAAGATACGTTATCGGACGAGTTGGATGGCACATGATCGTCCACTTGTAACGTCCCACGTGTTGCACACTCGCGACGAGACGAACGGAATATCAATTAAATGTTTTCATACAGAATTTAAAAGTAGCGTCTCTTGGTTAAAAAATTGGTGACATAATTCCATATTAAAGATTGCCGATAAAGATTTTTTTTTCATTTCGAAACACACAGAACCCCCGATTCTTTTTATTTTGGGACTCTTTGCCCGGTGAGCGGGAATATTTTATTTTCTGTCTGAATATTTAAAGAGTTTGTTTCGAGGGTTAGAGCATTTGAACTTGTATCCCCAAGGCCTTACAATGTATCTTACGATGAGCTTTTCTTTACATTTAATGTGGGGAACGATTTATACCTTTGTAGCTCGTTCCCAGTGCATGAAATATTGGTCCGCAGTTCAACTATCTTAAATGTTTCTATTACGCTTAGTTTACATTGACGTATATACGTGTCTACATTCTTTTCGGCAAATTGCTTTTAAAACAATTATCTTTAACTCAATTTCGCAAATCATAAAGTTACCATCTACACGAGATATCCTCTCTTTTTTTAATTATCATCACGCATAGAATAGATCCCCGGACTAGATCCCATTACTTGAAGACGCATAAAATTTATTTTTTTGAGTCATAGCTGCAATATCACAACTACAAACATTGCGTGGAGTCTGTTAACGTTATTTAAATTTTAAAAAAAGAAAAAGAAGAAAATAAATCTTTTGTACACATAGCGTTAAACAAATATCATAGTTGGCTGCTTTATACCGGCTGAAGATATAAAAACGAAAACAGGGTAGTGGACCGTTAATGCAAGAAGAGGCATTTTGGATTTTTAAAAGTGGCAACGTCGCAGGCGACCCAACGACAATTCGAAAAAGGTTGGGGGATTTGGTACCATTGTAGAGAGTCGAGGGATGCATAGAGCCAGAAGTGTACCTGCCTCTCTCTGGTGGCATCCCTTTTCGTGTGAGAGCTCGAGCCTTGAACCGGTGAAGCCCGTGCACCTACGGTAAGAGGCTCCCGCTACATAACTACTTTACGAACATCGGCCATACATCAGTCTGGATCCCAGGATTGGGAAAAAACCTTACGTTACCACTCGATTTCATTATCCTTTGAATTTTGAATTTTTCTTTGATGTTTTCGTATCTATCCCGAACTCACTTGTCTCTGACTTTTGTATATGCGCTCTCTCTTTCCCTCCCCCTTCTTTCACTCTTCCACTGCCTCGTGTCTTGCTCTTTCATCGCTACGATGATTATCTCGAGACGGACCATGTCGATTATCTTGATTTAGAAGGGTCCCGCACCGTAAGCTCCATAAATTTACGTATAATTAAACTTCGATCTTGTAGATAGAATTTTCCGGAATAAAGAATTTCTCTCGTTCATTCCGAGTATTTTTTTCTCCGCCCTTGTAGGCGTACATATTTTAATACCATAATTTGAAGGAAAAATTTTAAAATAGAAATTAAGATAGGAGGGAAAGAAACGGATTCACCAGCTTCGGATCACACAATGAGAAAGACACGTCAAGTTGAGAACATACCGAGCAGCGATATGTAATTTAATATGAAATCGTCGTTTAAGTCCGTCGCACGTGAAACTTATTCACCAGCCACGCAAACGTTCATGCTTCCTCAGTAAAAATATTCTCTCCGATAGTTGTTGATATAGACCAGTTAGCGTCGGCCAAGCACAAGCGTATCTACTGCGACTTGCCAGAGCACCGTTCAATGCGATCTTGGACTGCTTTGGGCAACAGTAGGAGCGATGGCTTTTTCCTTCAAATAAGGAGCGGTATTACATCGACTATTGCCGGTACAGATGGAAGACCATAAACGTCATTCGCTGAAAACAAATCTGTTAGCGTTTCTGCATCCACGTGCTCGTGGCGAGGGGTTGAGAACGGAACGGAGGGAGGCTGCAGTTACTAGCGGTGGCCATAAAATCGGGCTTGTAAAGGAACAATTGCCGGAGTGCAGCCGATAAGAGAGCGACCGGTCGGAGCCGAAACTTCGCCGCAGGATAAACATCAAACTGAGCCGAGACAGAGAAACAACCGGTCTCTCTTCCTCTCTCGCGAAATTTTGACAGTTGCGAGGAACCGTTATCGATCTAACTAGGGGCGGGTGCTCCTCCGTGCACACGGACGTAGCTACACGCGTGTCTTATCGCGCGAGCTGGGCCAGAGTAGGCTTCTTTCCCTCGTTTCCCTGATCCTTTGTAAGAGTGCACGCGCCCCGAATGTGCCCTTCGATCTTCCTCCGTGGTCTCTGGTTTCGAGATAAGTCGCAAGCAGTGTTATTTTAGTCACTTAATTTCCAGCTTCGGTCGCTGATTTCAAATTTCAGTTCCCTTCGCCTCTAGGTCCCCCTCCTACCTGCGGATCATGTGCACACACAATCCATTGAATGGGAGAGAGAGGGATCTTAAGAAGATTTATTTTCTTTCTCGGCAGCTATCCCCTTCTGGCGTACAATAGCTGTGCTTGTTGAACTGTTCAATAATCTCATTAGCTTTTGGGCAAGCAGCTGTAAATGAAGCCGCCGCGACCAGCACTACATGCCCTGCACATTTTGAATAATTGAATGATCGATGCTCGACGATGAAACATCAATATCAATAGCGGCGGCGGCGGCGCTAGCAATAGCCATTGCCGCAGACGAAATTTAGATAGTAATACCACCTAGTGGTAATAGTGATAATAGCGATAGAAGACTCTTACAGGCGGCAAACAAACCTCTCCCTCCTTGCCCCTACGGGCACGTTGAAATCGCCCCCGCCCCGAAAAATTGGCATAAGCCAACTCGAGCATGCCGCTCCCTCGTTGTCATGGCCTCGTCGCATTATAATTCAATTTTCAGCAGTTGGACCACAGGTAAGAAGGGAGCGTTGACACCATGTACGTATGCGCTGTAGCAGCCACTATAAGCCACAATATTTGTAACGTGAAAAAGTGAAACGGAAAAGAGCCGTAGAGCGAGGAGATAGAGGGAGAAGCAGAGCGCAGGACAATTATAAAGTAAACCGGCAGTATAGAGTACAATGCGCATATCAAACAAAGCTCCCTTTTCTCCTTTTGCTTTTCTCTCACTGGCCCGATGGTCTTCATGGAAGCGAGGGTGGGTGTATGCGCCGTGTAGTATTACTCATTCAAATAATCGTCAGTTCGGCGTCTTTTCCCATTACTTTTCCTTACACCGACGATCCCACCTTTTCGTTCACTATCGGCATGTCTCCTGGCGGCATTCGGATCCTTCCTTTCCCCGTCCGCTTCTGTATATTTCGAGCTTAAATAAACGTTTTGGTCCCCCTGCCCCCCACATTTCTCTGAGGCTTCTTCCTAGATTAAGGGTTATAACTGGATTATACACCTAGTACTCATCAATTTTTAACGATTAAAAAATCAACCTCGTACGATTTTTAATACATTGTTGTAACATTGACATTGATATGTATCAAACAGCTTTGAAGCCATTACAGAATAGCCAATTTGAAACGATGTAAGCGTTTTCATCCTTTCATTGCTTGCGTAGTAAATCAAAATCTTTCTTCAAATGTTTATCAATGATTTTTAATTCATCCGAGGGACTCTAAAAATAAAAGGAAATGTTCGGAGGCTGCAAGCGGAAATCGGACTCCGCCATTCAGATTTACTTTGTTAATTCAATTTTAAGTTAAACGATAACAATGGTGCGAGTGTGGGCGCAATAGTTCTTATTCGTAGTGAAAAACAGCATACACATAAGAGTAAGCTTACCCCGTTTTTGCCCCGATTTCTCATTGAACATGGAACTGTATATGTAGAACGGGATCCAGAGCACCGCCGTCATTGTTCGGGAAGAATTTTTATTTTCATCCTCGTGTAAATTCTCCCTGTAACCCCTGCGCCCACTCAATCGGCTCCCTTTATACGAGTCAGGTATTGAAAACGGTTTTCTATTCGGTTCAGTAGCTTCGTGGAGACGTGTTTAAACGTTAAATAATTTTGCGTATAAGTTCCTACAAAAGGAAACAAGCACTTTTAAATGAATGGCTGATCATTATTAATCGGTAATCGCTGCACATGTCCTTTCTCTTTTTCATAAGGAATTAATTTAATAGATGGCATTGATAAACGCACAAAGGAGTTTCTTAGACGAATAGTGAATGAACGAGATTCTTAATTAACGGAGAGAATTGCATTAAATGCTGATAATATTAAAAATCATAATTTAACTAAGATCTAACTCAGCGTTCGATGTAAGACAACATGGAAAATAGTGGGAATGATGCGATTGCGGATAATTAATGATTAACCATTGTGTAGTGTTAGGTGCACTCCTTGTATAAATAAGATAAGTCATTGCGAAAAGTCAACACCCTGTTGGAGAGCCCGATTAACCGAATCTTCTATAGATATATTTAGGCAATAATTTCAGTATAAATCTTCAATTCACTTTAGACTCGTTTGGCTCGTCATAAATCAGAGTTCTCCGTAACGTCCAAACAGGCTATTTATTCTTGGCTTTCCGAACAGAAAATTCAGAACGCGGTTTTTCCCTCCTCCCAATGCATAAAAAAAAAAAAAAAAAGTTGTCGGCTACGTCGCGATGGAAACTCGGTGCTCGGTCCTTTCACATTCTTTCTCTCGGTGCCACCTCACCGTCAAATTCTGATTCCCGAGTCCCTGGCATTTCTCCTCTTCTTTTGCCCTCACAGACGTTACTACCCACCCCTACTCTCACACCCCTGGTCCGTCTAGACTCGCGCGTTTCAAGCGATTTTCGAAAAAGCTAATGCTTAGCTGAAAGGAGGGGGAGAGGCCTTCTTGCGCCCGAAACGGGGGCCCCGGTCGGCCCTCGAAGTCGAGGCACGGCTTTCTTAGCTGGGGTGTGCCCCTCCTTCCTGCTTCTAGGTCCCAAGTAGGGTCTGTAGCCGCTCCACCCTCTCGCCGAGGGCATTGTGCACGAGAGCGCGGGAAAGACGAAAATTCCTGGAAAGATTTTCCAGAAACGGTGCGACCCCCGCTGTTCTCTGCTTTGTCCTAATCCCCACTCACAGCGGGCGAAACGGCAGCGGCGGTATTGGCGGCGACAACTCGAACATCTAGTCTAGCCTCAGGCTCGTCTCGGTTCTGCCGATTTTCACGAATTAAACGTTTCGATTTACTGAGAAGGATGAGTTCTCCCACCCCCTCTGCCGATAAGTTCTATAGGGAATGATCTCTGTGCAGTTTTGAACTAAGTCTGCGTGGAAGAGGCACTTGGGAGGTCTTTTGACTTTTTCGTGGATACGAGCGAGACGAGCGGCGGCCGCCGGCGTTTGGCGGAGGGAGAGACACTCGGATGCTTCACGTAATTGGATTATTTGGCTCACTTTGCTTTTAGGGGTTGGGCGGGTCGAAGTGCCATTTATTTCGTGGCAGCGATCGTGCGCCTGCGGATACATGAATATGCAGATTTCCAGCTACATAAAATTTGAATTTGAGAAAGAGTTCATTCGGTGATAGATCGGAGAGGAAACAATTGAGTTTTTTTTTTTTTTTTTTCGACGAAATCGCTTCAAATACAACCATTCTAATGTCTAATCTCATAATTATTCAATCATAAAGATTTCCACAATGTTTTCTTAAATATGCAATCGATGTTTTAATACACAATGCCCTAGATGTTTGCATTTATTCGAGATTTTTGGTGCTGCTTTAAAAACGCAACCCGAAGCAATGCTTAACAATTAAAAGAGCTCCATATTAGTAAATAAACTGTGCATCAACCCTTGAGAGTTAATACAATACGTGGATGCTTACAAGCGCTTCAATGCAATATTAATAGTTGTAATATTTGTATCTAAGACATTCCCGTAATTACGTCACCTACAATGCGTTCAAGCCGAAAATGCTTTTGGAAAGCGTGTGAAACTGTAATATCGTTCACACGCAGTTTCCTATAATTTGTACTATTGGCTTGGGTGCAAACCCTGCAGCATAGCCAAGAGTTACGTTGAACGTGATATGTTTATATATATATATATTTGCGGGTATGTGTAGTGCGCGCGTATGAACACATATAGATTGAGCTGAGGGGTTATATTTTCTATTGTCAGAGAAGAAATTACGGAAACGCAAATTAGTCCGTGTGAGCATGACGGGTCCAGACATTCGGCACGTGCCGGTGCTGCGTGCAGCCGACGATGCCGTGCGGAGACTCATCAACGTCGTTTGCTCTGCGGTTGTGTAATCAGTATTACCAGTACTCAGACGGCCAGAAAGAATCGGGGTGAAGGTAGGCGGTTGCCCGGATGGGATTGGCGTCTGGAAAAGGGTGGTCCGAAGGGAACTTGGCTCTATCAGTTATTGAAGAATCACTTCTATTGATATAATGTGTTAGAAACGCGAGTTTTTCTCTACACGCTCGTTTTATATTAATTATTATTCAATTTAAATTGGAAATGCGATTGCTTTTTTTTAACAATCCACGCCCGAGATGGGATTTGATAGTTGAATGCACAGCGCTTTAGTTCAATGTTCTATTTTATTGTGCGTGAAAGAAAGGTACTTGTCTTTAATGGCTTTTCAAAAACTTTTGCTATATTACATTTTCGGTTTTGAACGATGATGTCATCCAGTTTGGCTTTGCCACATTAAGTAGAGGTATCGTCCGTATAGTTTCAGAAGATCTTTGCCTCGAAGCTCAATTTTCAATTAAGAAGACGGACCAAGTTACGATATAATTTATAATGGGACCGTCGTTCTAACTCTGCGGTACGTAAAGTTTATTGTACGACCAAACAAATGATCATTCGTTTGTAAACATTGAAGGAGAATTTTTTATCGCTTTGAAATGAACTATTTATTGTAGTTAAATAACAAAGTAATTTATTTAATATACAGATTTTTCATTAAACAAAGAAGTGTAGAGAAGTGTAGAATTCGAATCCACATTAAATTGGCGAAATTCTTTTTCGTAGACTTTTAACACGCGATCAATGAAATTTATGCTGATTGCACTGATGAATCATAAGCTGAAACTTTTATTCCAAGAAAGCATTGATAAATAAATGTCCTGCATTTATCATCGTTGAAAGAAAATTGTCGCGTCAAATGCAAGAATGAGTAATGCATTAATCGAAAATGTATTGTATGGCGTCGTTTAATTCGCTTGATATTGCGCCTAAATAAGTCTTCCAAAGCTTTGAAACTCGTTTAACTAAAGCTGTGCTCGAAGATTGACGAAAAGAATGAAAATCTTGTTAAAAATGGGAGCGAAGGAGTTATTCGATGAATAACGAACTGCTTGCATCATTTATATTAGGATCCTTGAGGCAGCACTTTTCGAGTTTCGGTCTGTCTAAACAATTTTTACTAAAATCACCAGCAGATGACGAAGCAGTGACAGCATTAGCAGCAGCCGTAATAGTAATAACACAACGGCGACGGCTAGCGGCAGAAGTAGCGGCAACGGCAATGGCACAGAAAGCAGAAACGCGTGTGCTCGCATTCTCAGAGGGTGGGTTTTCCATTGTACCCGCTCCCCCCGGCATTTTGTGACCCCAAAAATCTGGACTGCAAGCTAGAGAGGGAGAGAAAAGCTGCAGCACCTTCGTTCGTAGTCTCTCCCCATACGACGAAAGAGACCCTCCTGTTTGCCGAGCCACCGGTAATGGATGTCGTAGATCGCATTAGCCGAAACACGCTATGAATTTAAAAACAGCAGAGACGGGGCATATATCCCATCTATTGCCACCGGGATCGAGAAGTACTCAGGTTCCGCGATGCCTTATGGGCTCCTCGAGTGGTGGCTGCGGCTTTGACGCGACGGCGGCGGCGGCGGCGGCGACGACAACAAATTCATTCATTTCGCATCTTTAAATTATTATTTTACCAGCGGAAGAGGGCGACGAGGAGGTGAAATTTATGTTCAGCCGGCGGCGGCACGTCTTTCTAGAAACCCCATGCACTGCTTTCTGCGCCATTCATTTGTGTCTTTATTTTTCCTTCCTCATCCTCGAGTTTCAAAATACACACTACCGGGTATTATACGTAAACAGAGCCATAATCCATTAATTTATCATTCGCTTTCAAAATTGACTTGATGCACAATCATAGACTGTTCAGTCCTGGATGTGTTTTCTCCTCAGCACCTAGGCACTGTCCAATGTAACGCGACAACATAACTCTGGCTGCGTTTTGAAACTCGATGTTTTTCCGATTTCTCTGTCGCATTCGCTGAAAATTTGATTATCTTGATCAACAACGAAAGATTGTTCAGCAAGTGCGCGGCCGTGTTAGCGATAAACTAGACAATGAACTTTACAAACAGATTGAAAAATTAGTTGAGACGCCGGCAGTTTTCTTTTCTCCAAAGGAGGCACAAATTCTTTTACGATACCTATTAAAATAATGTGGCTTATGTTTGGAAAAAACTCAGTTCAATCGATGCATGCGAACGTCGGCTTTTACAAAGCAGCCAACGGTTTAATTGGGCCAATGCTTAATCAGAGAACGAAACGTCGTATCCGCATTGTCTTTCATAAGCGTGGCGATTCGGAAAGAAAAATCGAACAACCCCATCCACTGATTCATGACTCCCGAATACGTGTGATTCGCAGCCTCCAAAGATCCCTCATAATATGGCCCAGTCGCATCGCGCCTCGCGATCTCGAGCTGCTTGTGATAGCAATCAGTAGCGACTGACAGTCGTATTATTTCTGATCTTGAATATTATGCGCGTACGTATCGCGAATGACCGGGGACTCGAGAGACTGAGACTTGACCCTCTCCGAGCCTCTCTGCACATATGAGCCGGCGAGCGGAGTGGAACGTGTGCAGCAGCGCCTTGTGTTGTGTGTCGGCAACATGAAAGTCCGTCCGTGAAATGGCATGGCAATTGTGCTTCTATCTCTCTCTCTCTCTCTCTCTCTCTCTCTCTCTCTCTCTCTCTCTCTCTCTCTCTCTTATTCACTCACTAACTCTTCTCCTCGCTTTTACTGGTGGTGCTGCTGCTGCTGCTTTGCTAACGTAAAACGCAGCAAGAGAGGCTGCTGCTACTGCCCTTTTGCGCATGTGTGCAATCTCGTGCTCTCGCTTTCTTTCTTGCACGGCTGCCGCGTGCCAATAAACACTGACCGGCGTTGCCCCTTTCACAAAGCTCCCATACATGCGAATCGAAACCAAGATTATGCCTGCTTTTGAGGTCGAAATACTCGAGCTACCAGCCGGGGTTGAAGAATCACGGTAATTTGCTCGAGTACACTATTTAATATTGATAATTGGAAAGCGTTTGTTAGTGGCTGCTGTAAAACGGCGATGCCCAAGTGGTAAGGCCTAATTTTATAGAGGCATTATTGAGACCAGGGCGAGCAATATTTCACAATTGTAGTATATGTACGTCGCTTGCCAAATTTATAATATGCGTGCTAAATGCTCCAGCCTTCTGACTAAACTTTTTATAGACATGAATGTGTACATAAAATGCATCTCTAACATATTGAATATTCGTTGCCGTAGTCATTGTTTTGAATATAAATTAAAGCAGAATTGTGAGAGTCAGCCCCTAAAATTGGTTTTAAAAATTTTTAATGTCGGATGATATGAATTTCATGGATGGGCTTGAGGTTCATTTTAATTTTCCCCTTTCCTTTACTCCTGAGCCGATATTGTTAATAGCCAAGAAGTTTTTTATTTCAAGCTCTATACATGTCGTATCGATGCAGGTGTCACTTAATGGTAAACCAGAAATCGGCCTTGTCCACCTACTGGTAATTGAGCCTTGGTTATCTAATTATTTTGCATTTTACAGTGCTAGTACGGTAGAGATGCCGATCCGTAGCGATGATATGATGAACCCTGTTGATTTTCCTGGCAAACGATGAACTCAGTGTTCGGATAAGCAGTTGAGAATAAATCAGGATGAAAGAAGGTTTAGCCCTCCAAAAGTAATGAGAGCCTCTGGGAGAATGTGCTCTAACCTTGTTGTTTACATCTATCTTTCTCTTAGGCCGCGCCTCTCTCTCCTCCTCCCCACCCTCCCCCATGATTCTTTCGTACAATCGTTTTCATTGTTTCTCGTTACATTAACTGAAAAACAAACAATCGAAGGCCGGGGCGACAGAGGAAGCCGCCGGGCGGCTGTTATGACGTGTAATCTTTATACCTTGATTTTTAATTAAAGAATATATTATTGTAGGAGCGCCAAAGAAAGATTTATCACTTGTGTTTGCGTGGTGGCGGCGGCGGCATACGACCGAGCTATAAAGAAGGGAATTTCGCCGTGTGAGTGCAGAAACAAGGGCAGCAAACAGCAGCAGCCCTTTCTGCACCCAACGAACTCACTTGCCATTTCTTCTCTCTCTCTCGCTCTCTCTCTCGCTCTCTCTCGCTCTCTCGCTCTCTCTCGCTCTCTCTCTCTCTCTCTCTCTCTCTCTTTTTCACGACAGTTGTTTTATCCTGCGAAATTAATTTTTTATTAATTAGTCACTCATTGATTTTTTATTATCAAAGAGCTATTTTTTTTTGCTTAATTCGCCATTTTTTGGTGGCCTAAGTGTAAAAAGATTATGATTTTAGATTTTAGATATTGTCAGCGTGCACTTATCTTCATAGACATTTAATTACTTTTATCATATTTGATACTATAGTAAAAGCGGCGTAGAAGAGAATTTATCGGAACCACTAGTGCTGCTCCTCCCTTTGAGACTTCTTCCTCTAGCTTTTGTACATTTTAAAAGAGGTGTTAGAATATTTGTTACTGCTCTGTAAATGTATTATTCTAATTGCTGTGCAGCAGTTTTATCATTGAGTTTATAAATGCTTGTGTACTCAATGTGTTATTCTGTAAATAATAGGAGGAAGGGGCAGGTCACGTCGTCGCAAGAGGATTGATCTATTAAAGATAAGACATACCCAGAACAACTGAAAACAATCGGTATTATATACAGGATCGATGTAGGTGTTTAGATTTATAATGTAATTATAACACTATTTCCAATTCATCGACACTTCAGTTGTAAGTTGCGTTGTGGTACAGCATAGTTATTAATAGGGAAATTCCAGCAAGCAAAGAAAAAAGGACGTAATGTCGATTAAGTCAGGTTAAGTTAGTAAATGGTTCAATTTGAATTTTCCTTAGTTAATTGTGATGAAAAAAATTTTCGGGGATCACGGACTATAGAAGCAATTGGAATTGATGGTGCATTAGTCGAAGCCATTGTCTTACCAACTGACTCAGCAGGTTTTAATAGATTTAAGGTGCCTGCGATGATAAATCTCAAAAGTCCCAATTTTACCCCCTGTGCATGGGCGTGCGCAACTTTTCGAGTCAAAGTATAGGAGCTGCGGGCAGAGCTCGTTAGAAGTGATAAATAACTTACGAGATTTACTCCAGCCAATTCAGTGGTTTTATTTTCGTCGTTCATTGATAAGTGTATTGAGTGCCCATCGATTTCAAGCTCACCTTATTGTTGTAGGTGTAAAACGTCAAGATCTAGCAGGTACGCGGTGCTTTTGATCGAAACGAGTCCTCTATGGAGAATTGCTTCCAGTGAAGCTTCATAATCATACGTAAATACGTTCAATATGCTTCTGTCCTGTTTCTGAGGAATGAACTTACCTAGATTATTAGTTGGAACATCGGGTACTTCCGAGAACCGGCTGATAAAGAGGACGACGTAAATGAAAGAGAAAAGTCTCGGTAGATGTAAGCGACGAATTTTTTCCTACACAATATTCGCGCGATGATCGAATTACAGAAGTGGCTATCTGCGAGAGAATCATTTCATTGTATTCTTCTAAGGGGTCGCTTTGAAAAAAAACGACTCTTTTTAGACAGCTTCGTGTAAGTAGGCGAGAACGGTGCAAGAGTGAGAGGGAGCTGGACGGAGATAAGCGCAGCTGATTCAATCATGATAATTCGCCAAAATAAAATTTACCGACGAGTTTCGTGTGTTGGGGGCAGCTGTGGATGCGTATAAGGGATGATTCCTTCGTGTGCTCTCCTTTTTTCTCGAGCCATGTGGGTGAATTGGAGGCGGCGGGGTACCAATCTAATAATACCAATTGACTTCGGGTGTGGTCGAAACAAATGCTCGATTTGTGGTTGAGCTTTCTCCTTTTCTTACCGTACTTGCTTTATGCTTGGTCGCGTCATGATTTCATTTATCATTTCGATAAAGTCGATCGATAAATTTTCCCTGCCTAATGTTTCAATTACTCGGAAGTGAATCACGGCTGCGTGTCGGCAATCAAACACAAAGAAAAGGCTCTTTGAATCGTACGTTTGAATTAGACAAATTTATTGACCAGAATTCCAAAGCATTCGGAATTATCATGATTAAATAGCGTAACATTATGAGGCACTATTTATTACAAGAAAACATTCATTAATTTTCAATTGAGACTAGTCCTACAGATGCTATTAAATATTTATAAACTTGACTGAAAATTGTTTTATTAATAGCTCATCGTTTGACGAAGCTGCAACAAAGGTAGCAAATTTTCTATAATGTATACATAATGAGGACAAAACTTTAAAGCAACCTCGCATATTGAAACCTTCCCATCTTCGTTCATTAAGCATCAGAATTATCGAATGCCTTGTATAATGCTAAAAAACAATAAGTTTTATAGGACTTGTATATACGTACAAATATAAATACAATGAAAAGAAAAAATTCTAGCTTTTCTAATAGGGCTTATGCTGGTATTTGGTGTATTTCTACGTGTCATTAAAGTGCTGTTATTTTCCAATTTTTTGCAAGCAAAATTACGAGGATGAAACGTAATAAAAAATGCATATCGTACTGAATTACATCTTTCTTCATCTTATATTTTTTTTTGTCTTGGCTTTTCATTTTGAATTTTGATTTCGTTGGTTTACTCTGGCGACGACGGTAGTTGCGTGACTTAATTACTATTTAAGTAAAACATATTTGACATTACTGTTGCTTTAGGACATCATGCGAAAACTTTTGTCTTCCCTTCATCGACGCTCATAAACTTTCTTGCTACAGAGTGCTCAAGTTAAGAAAGCTCATGTGATTTGTTTTCCTCGGACGTACCAACAGTTGACATACTCAAAGCTTTGGTGACTGATTGTCACAGCGAACCTGGAGAAGAATGACTGCACCATTCTTGTCATTAACGTTATTCGCACCAGTACTCTAAAACAGTTACGGCTCTCACGCTTAAAAGCTGTTTGAAACTGTGTTACAAATATTATTTAATCATTCGCTTTAGCAAAGCTTGCTTACCGGTAGTTACCGTTTCAGTTTAACAGTACTGATTTGTTATGTTAAGTGGCGTTATGGCCTTTGTATGCCCTATTAGCAATAAAATTTTTATAAATAATGTTCGCTTTAAAATCGAGCTACTACTTTATTTTAAAAACATGGCAAACAAAATTTGTTTTTATTTCATACTTTACTTAAGGGAATTAAGCTGTCATTTTCGTACAAAATGTGTTTTCATAAGGGCAGGTTGGGAATAATTGTATAAAATTAGTATAAAAATTGCTGAAAAAAGGCTTAAATTTATAACTCATTAGCGACTTTTCCTTTCATAAATAACTATTGCGACGGGAAAACTAGTGATGACGTGTTTACGTGAGTAATCAACACCTAACGACGACTAGACACTCAATCTTCGTATCTCGTGGGCGGCCAATGATACTGTAACTTCAACAGCTACTATTTAATTGTATAATATGAATGATACCGACTTGGTTTTTTGTACAAACTTATTCAAAAACTATTATTGCCATTTGTACTAAGACAATAAATCAGCTTTTTATGAAACTTAGATAAAATATAGTATACAAATTTATTTTAATATTATTTAATTTATATCTAATGTGAAATAGTCATTCGTCAAGACTGTCGATTGATTAAAATTGTAAGAAAAAAATTGCGTTACTATACATCATTAACATATGAATAAACAAGTAGTTTTGAAGTATTCATACTTTCGTATGATAATTATTAAGCAGAATTTCAGGTTCCAGTGAAAGTATTGGCTAGTAGAGAACGTATAAATTATTTGTAGATGATTATACGATTATTTAAAAAAAATTATATTTATTTAGAAAATTTTTTTACACACACTGAACATTCGTAAGAATAGTGGCATACAAACCGTATTTTAATCAATAAAAAAGCGGGTTGCATTTATTTACAATTTTGAAGGTCACACTTAGTATTAAAAATTTAATATACTCAAAACTAAAAGAATAAAAACAGTTTATTATTATTACTTTAGTTTAGATAGTATTGAGGGTAATCTATTTAAAATATTACGGCAATAGCTTTTAATATTACACTTGAAAAGTAATTTTGCCGACATTGACAAATGTCTCATGCATAAAACTAAAATTTACAAGTTCACGATACTGATAAATTACAAACAATTGAATGTGCTTAAATTATAAATGATTAAATTACTGCTTTTAACTATTGCAAAGCGTCTCTAGTAAAATTCAAGGTCCTTATTTTCCCATCTACTACATCATAACATACTTATCGTATAATATAACCGGGCTCCATAAGAATAATTGCAATCCGATTGAAAGTAGTCAAAGTTAGGCACTCTTCTGATTAATGAAATCTGGGCTCTTGGGAGATTTCCCCGTAGTGTGAGCCAAAGTAGTTTTAACGCAATACGCGTACTCCACCCGTTGGCTCGTGTGCATGTGTGCGCGCATTATGGGCTTCTTATACGAACGGATCGTTTAAATGTGCGACATTACTCTTTGCGTCTCTCCTGGCAAGGCTCGTCGTTGTCGTCATCATCGTCGCGTCGACGTCAGCTTGGCAGGGATTTGAAAGTTAATTTTCACGGGAACTCCCGTCAGTCATCTTCGTCACCTTCTATCTCTCTCTCTCTCTCTCTCTCTCTCTCTCTCTCTCTCTCTCTCTCTCTCTCTCTCTCTCTCTCTCTACGCACCCATCAACGTCCTTTTCGGCCTGAGAACTATACAGCGCTTGTGTTGGCACACCCTCGAAGTCTCGGCTGTTATTTCGACATGCTGCGCGTATTGTCGATATGCCGTACATTCAAATGCAGGGGCACGAGGGTGCGGGGGAAGCTTACAACACGCCACGCATGGACGAATCCACAAAGCGCCAGATGGGTGACTGATGCTACCAGCAGCAGCTCCGGTACTTGCACGCTCGCATGTGTCCGAACATGCTTGCCCGTACAGTCCTATTGCTTGCTCTCGCGCTGACAGAATTCGCGCCGCTATTACCTTGGCTATTCATTTCTCGAGAGGTCCAACCAATCTCCTCGGAAGTCCATTCCGTCTTTCGTACGGCACATCGCAACTGTTGGCCGATAGTCAGCAACTGGCCAGCGAACCTGGATCCTCAGGCCTCATTGGGGGCTCAAGGATCAGAGTTGCCTCATCAGAATCGTTGGCCGAGCAAACAAAAACCGAGCCTTTCCTTGATTCTTTTAAGTTGAATAATATTCCGATGATTCCGATGTTCGTATCGTCAATTTGTCAATGCTAAGAAGATGTCGGATGCGTGCGAACGTCCGGCTGTTTGCTTGGCGAAGGGTGACTCGATATCCTGGCCTAAATAAGAACAAAGAGGAGGAGGCGATCTCGGCATCCCCTTTTGCGTACGAATCAACACCTTC
Source organism: Kradibia gibbosae (assembly GCA_018907135.1). NCBI lineage: Eukaryota > Metazoa > Arthropoda > Insecta > Hymenoptera > Agaonidae > Kradibia > Kradibia gibbosae. The sequence goes on from JACCHX010000001.1 coordinate 27,019,337, forward strand.
GGGCTTGAGTACAATGGCCTTACCCCTGGGGCGTATGAGAATAATGATGCAACAATGGCCGAGTCCCTGTGAAAGCGCAGCAAAAGATTTTGGTCCGCGCCCACCAACGCTTAATGCGATTACGCGAAGACCGTAAACAGTTATCCGTGGTAACTATGTTTTCAAAAACAACATTCACGTGCCGAGCCGTCGATGGGAGGTGAAGCATTCGCGATTTAAGATGTTCGGTGCACTTGCCGCTGCTCAAGCAATTATTTATTTCATGTTTGTACCTTGCCTAACGCCTGCCTATTGACGAGCTTGAAAATCATTGTGCACGAGATCCCCTCATTATAGTTAGGAATTTGCAATTAGATAAGCTTCATCAGCGTTTCCATAATCCTATCCGATTATCCCGCTGTAATGTCTTTAAATCCTTAAATAGACTCTGGCCGAGATCTAAGGAATACGTACAGGTTCGGCTTCTTCCTCTCCGGCTCATTGATTCGAGCTCTCGCTAGGATAAAGCGGTCACGCACTTGCGGCTCTCTGCAGTCGAAGGACAGCCGAGTTAGCAGAAGTGGACAGGCGGAGGACACACGCTCCGTATACTCTTGGGGCTTTTTTCGCATTATTTAGCGGGCTAAGGAGCGTATAAGAGCAGCTTCCGTGCAGCGGAGCTCTCCGAGATGTAAGCTCTATCTATTGCTTCTAAGAATGGTTCGAGTTTGCGAGCAGCAACAAGGAAATTCTTTCTCCCGTGTATTGATATTTGCTAGCGATTATTTTTCACGCCGTGTATTCTCTCAGGCGATAGCGAACAGGTACACGCGGTGGCGTTATTCTCGGCTCGTATTATACGCGCTCGGGGCTCGAGAGCTACAGGCACTCGTTTCACGCCCTATCTAATCGCGGCTCGTGTACTTAATATACACGTCGTACATTCGGAGATAATCAAACAATCAGTGTGCAGGCCCGAGTATTTCCGGCCATTGTTTATGGGATTCTTGAGAAGGGAGCTCGTTGTCAAAAATTATTATCGCCCTAATGTAATGCAAGACGAGTTTGTGGTTTCGCTATTTATATGTGTAATTTATCTCTATCAGTCAATTCATTTTCACCTTTTCCTCTGTTTTTTTTTGTCTTTTTAATCGCGGTAGTGATTTACTCAGTCGCACTGATTTCGCTCGAATCATTGCCTTGATCACGAGATCGAAAACCTTCAGAGAAGTCTCTTCCTAAGTTTATTATGGAAGGTTTAACAACGTTATATTATATATATATGTGTGTGATATGGATTCATATATCATTTTACTGCGTGTATAGTTAGATAACTGAGCGTAAAAGAAAAACTGAACCAATCTTGTTTCATCCCTGAGAAAAGTATAAAGACTTCAATCCTTTCTTACTATCTCTCTTTCTCTCTCATACGCATAGCAATATAAATTTGTCTTTGATAAAACTTTACTCTATTAGATTTTATAAACGTCTAATCGACTTGGTTCCAGTGCGACAGCGATAATTCTAATAATATCTGCAGGAGCGCGCGATAGAGTAATATAAAAAGGCACCGAGCCGCTTTCGTTTTTTCGTTAGACACGATACGCGACGAGTACCTGATCAATTCCATTGTGCAATTGCGGCTAAACGTACTCTCATCAATTACGTTAGCGCGGCCTCGGACTGGACGAACCGTACCATTGTCCACAGCTTGTACTAATTTTCTATCCGCTATAGCCTGCCGTTCTCCTTACTGCCTGCCTTCAGTCGAACCGTGAACCTGCGTCATCCATAAGAGCAGGTTTTCCTTATCTCGTCCAAGATTATAAATTTTCGCGCATCTCCTTTAGAGTTGATAAGACTCAAACTGACACTCGGCACAGCGATTGTTCCCACGAGCAAAGAAAGGGAGTGGACGCCATTATCAGGAGTCTCAAAACACTTGACTCGGTAAAAGTTCCGATTCTCCACGGGCTGATGAGCACATGAATGCTAAGACGCATGCGCCAGAGATCAGACAGAACCGCTTTGTGAACCTCTAACGACAAACTCCCTCTTATACTCCTAGTGCAAGGATAAATCTATGCGCAACTCGCATGCTTAGAAAAATCATGAATTACGTTTAATGCATGCGAGTCATGCGCTCGCCTGCCCATCTCAGCTTTGCCTTTAACCCTCCACGAGTTTTAACCTTCGAGCTCACGCTATCTCGCCCCTTTTTTATCGAATCTACCTCCCACTTCTTTTGTTTTACTTTATTTGCATTGATGCGATTAGAAAAAAGGGATGCGCGTGAGTTTAAGAACTTCGGCGTTCGCTTTTGTATGTTTTGTACATTTATTAATTGCTCGTATAGAAATTCAAGTAATGAAGATTATATCTCCCTTGTCTTGTACGTCTTATTCATTCTCCGCAATAGGCATTTATAAAGATATGTAGACTACTTACTAAACATATTTTTAGTGGATTTTCATTCTTTGCTTATTGATTAAGATTGGCTAAAATTAAATCATACCATTTAAAAAAGTATTTAAAAACATTTTTTATTATTATATACGAAATTAAATTAAATGTAACTCCAACAACGCTTGAGAAGAGTAATTAGAACTCCTATACGTACTTTGCATTTGCTGATGGTTTTTAAATTTTTAATACAAAGTTGACTTAAAAATCTTCTAGAATTGCATGGAGCTTTATAATTAAGCCAAAACTCAACACAACCGACGTGGATGCAGCGGTGGCTTTCAGTTTCTCATCCTCAATAATAGAACGGTTAATCTTTTTGCAAAAGGGCAAACAAAAGTAAAATGCACAATACCATCAAATTTCATTATCAGAACAATAATATCTGGCTTGACTCAAAAACAACCCTTGTACGATTCTCCCTGGGGGTCACCGCGGCTTCAATTTCACTTTCTGAAAGTAGCCTTTATTCATTTCTGGAGATTGATGCTCGTTCGTGGTTCAAAATAATTTGCATAGACCGTATATACCATTGGTAATTACAAAATTGTGCGTAAGAAATGATTTTTCATAAACTTTTTAATTTAATTCTCATGACAATTTGTTATATTTTAGTTTTGTGGATTTAATGCTTTACCTAACATTATGTTGAAAACTGGCGCGTGATCCATGAGAAATAATTTCAAATACCATTTATGTATTGCAATGCTTTCTCGCGCGTATGTATATTCGTTAAATGCTGGTTTTTTCGAATCCAGATTTTAACACCTATGGGATTTTAAAGGTGTGATGCGGAAGGTTCACAGTCCCTATACTTACCCTAATTGTACTCTTCCAAACAAACAGCGTCAATAACGAGGTACTATGTGAAAAATTAGTGATTAGGTTCGAAAATGAGGAAAAATTTTCATAATTTTTCATTTTTTCATTTGAAAATTATACGTTATTAATTAGGATTCCGTCCTTTAGAAAATTTTAGGATTTTAAGAAAATCTTTTAAAAAAAAATTGTTGAAGTTAAAAGATACAGAAAGTACAGCTTAGATAGGGTTTATTGCTTGAACAAACTCTGTAATGTGGAAACCTTAATTCTGAGCAGATGCCATTTATTAAATAAAGAATTAAACTGCCGTCGGTTTGTGGAAAAAAGGCCACGACTGTAATCCGGGAATATCATCGGGAATAGATAAAGAATGTTGATAGACAGAGCGGATTCTCCGAGCTCGGCTCGTTCTTTTGTAAAGTTGCTCACTGAAAGGGACGACAGAAAATCTCCATTGATCTGTTTTCCTTTCGTTTAGATTCAACTTTCCACTGAGTAGCGCAATCTCGCACAACTTCACAAACGAGGAACATAAAGGACAAAAAAAATTTGAAAAGTCAGTGGGGGGGGGGGCAGGCGAATAAAGGCGCGAGTCCCCTGTTTAAATTGATTCAACTCAGTTTTTCCGATTCAGTTAGTATCGTCTGTTTTCTGCTCATCATACCAGGATACACCTATCCGAAGTCAGTAATGCCCAAGTTTTTTCCTCTAACTTTGTTCTGCTGGGTTTTCAAACAATATGCTGCTTCTGAAGTACATTTCGAAACGAGGGTGCATTGCAAACATGTCGCGGTATATCTGTTCTTCTACGTTTGGCTATTCTTTATTGTCACGAGTATTGACAAAGATGTTTAATGTTTGAGCATAATGTTTGCTTGGATGTGCGAAGCGAGAATTGGCATCATTCTCCACCATTTCTGCATTAGCTTCTGATTTCGGGGGGGGGGGAAACGTTCATTATATATGAGGATCCTTCGAGTTGCGTGTTCAACAAAACTCGCTTTATAATTCAATTGTGTGTTTTCTGGTTGGTTGGTTTTATCTTTTCGCACACATTTTAGCATTCGTATTTCATTTTGTCAGTGTACCAAATTGTCAGCTTAAATTTATTATAAATACCGTTTTTTGTCATAAAAAACATTCTGAAATTTGAAAAAATCCATCACGAATTGAATTTTTGTATAAATAAATAACTTTAGAAAACATAATAATTGTTATCTTAATTGTTGGGGGGTTTAGATTATAGGTACTTTGACCATAAAAGTTCGTAATTTAATTCAATTTATTAATTACAAAATGTAAATAAATTTTTTTACTATTTTTCTGTACGCAATAAATCATTAATACAATATGAAAAAATATTTCTTTTTCGAATACTTTATAAACTTGTAATAAGTCAAAAAATTAAGAATTTCGTAATAATGTCGGGAGAATGTAAACAAGTTAATGTTATTCTAGTCGGTCTTACTTGAGCTATATTCAGTAATTGAACGAGGCGTACGCTAAATTAAGTTTATTTCTAAAAATTCTTTTAAACTTAATCTACTTGTATGAAAAGATGGGCATAATAAAAAAGGCATGTATCGAATAAAAGTATAATTGCTATTAAAATAAAAGATAATGTAATTTATAAACCATCTGGCTTAATGTAGGTAAAATGGTGTCGATCTTACATATAATTACATCGAACGTTATTATTTAATGAAATGCATTAAGCATTAGATCGTAACGGAAAAAAGCGAGCAAGCAAACGCGTGCGGAGGAACGATGTCGATAAGAGTGCTCTTGAATAAAAAAAAGCAAACACACGCATAGGCACGATGGCGTTCTCAGACCAGGTGGGGTCGTAGTTAACCTGTCGAAGTTGTGACATCATCCTACACCTCTAGCGATTTCCATTTCTTTCATTTTTTTTTTTTTATTTATTTATTTTTTTTTACTAAGGACGCACACATACGCACGCCTGCACGAGGCCAGAGAACTCGAGGTGCGCGCATGCGCATCCTCATGTACGTCGGTAGGCAAAAGGACAATTACTCGGCATGACTTGCACGACACACCCCACACCTTTTCGTTCCCCCAGCGAACCTGGCTTTGTAGCCTATATCCACTGCTCTCTTTGGCATTAATGCACGCGCGTGCTTCTATAATACACCATCTTACGCTCTGTTACATTTTTTCAGTATCTCTTCATTATGCTCGTATTTTCCATGTTTTTCTCAACTGGTATAATAATTTTTCCTCGTATAATCTGCCTGTTTTTTTAATATAGTTAACAGTGAAATTGAAATTATAATATGTAAGGTTTCGCTTTTAGGGGATGCAGTTTAGATTTGCTTTTTGTGGTCGCTTGACTCATTATTAAGTTTTTAATTTTTTGTAGTGATACAAATTCTGCCGCCTTACAATTAAACGAAAATATTTATTTTTAGGAAAAAATAATACAACATTACAAATAGTGAATACATGTGCGAGGTTCAAGAAAGTAAATTTCCACATATTTGTTATAAGCATCGATTGTAGGTCTTATAAATTTATAAATAAAGCTTTCGATCCTAGATTCGTGTCCATTAAATAAGCGACGAAGCATTGGGAATAAGCAAATACCATGTGGACATCGTTCCTTGTCTCTTATCGTTGCTGCAGTAGTATAGGTTACAAAGTACGTAACGATATCAACTCGTTAATGCTATTACGTCAATAAAATTTATTTTCCGAGCTATTTAAATCAAAATGGATTCATTAAAGGGTCTGGCGTCAAGTTTATCTATCTTGAGTGTACTCCAAAAAGGCACTTTTGAAAACAATGGTGAGCAAGCGGAGCTAAAAACCTTTATAACGCATAAAATGACGCGATTAATAATTCGTTTACGTGCTAATCAATATTTCGATCTTGAGAGCGTTTCTACGAGACTGGAGAGGAAATCCGGCGGTATAAGTCTCATTAAAAAGGGAAAGGGGCTGAAGGCACGCGAAACTCTTCGTGCGGGAGCGGGTCGCGAAACGAGTCGTCGTAAAGTTTATTACCGAGTGCAGCTTCGATTCTCGGACTCGGGCCTGTCAGGAATTGTCAAAATAGCAGATCTTTATGTTGCTTTTATAACCAAGCAAACTCACTGTCGCGTGCATCACGAGCCTCTTTCCCTCGTCCACCTTCATCTTTTTTACTCTCCCACCCTACGGTTATTCGCTTCCGACGATTCCAGTATTTTCCATACGTTCTTCGGCAACGAGATGCCTGACCCTCTTTTGACAGCCATCTGCCCTGGGAGATAGGTGAAGAATATGATAGTTGAGCGTATTTTCGAAAATTCCCCGACTCCTGTTTCTTTTCCGGCGTACTAGTGACAAACATATGGCAGGCAAATGCTCGGAGAACCTGGAGGAGAAAGCCTTTTAACCTAAGCTCCGGTCGAACCCACCACTTCATCATGAAAAGATCACGGACTTTTGGCATCGACTTTCTGACGGATTTCCCAAAAGCCATCTCCTTTTACGCATATTTCCTTTTTCTCTTATGCCGTAAGCGGGAAGTGCACAAGATTTTTTTGAGTCCTAACGGCTCTTGTGGCACCGCTACAAAGTCTCCTGGAATTTCACTTAAGCTGATGCTTAGATTTTAAGCGCCAGTCTAATCGGTAAAGATCTAAAGATAAGTTTAGTAATGATCATGCCTTTCTCTGTTCATTCGAAATAAAATCGATTTTTCTTTTCATTTTTTTTTTGTAAAATGGTCGAGAAGAATGGGGATAATCTGGCGGACGAATTCATGAAAATGCAAACAATTATCTTGTACATTCGAGTTGCGCTACAACGATGACACATCAACACTTGAACTCTTTTGTTTTTAGTTATTAGCTTGTTCCAATCCTTAAATTACAATTAACTGGATGAGGCTTCCTGGTTATCTCCTATTCCGATGATAATTGCTAATTTCTTATAATGATTTGTGAGAGAATATTACTTCTGAGTATTAATTTTCAATGTTTCTATTAGTCAAAATAATTTCCCAGAAATTGATTAAAAGAATAATCGATATTTTTTACTACCGAGAACGAGCACATCCACGGATAAACAATATTACTATGAAAAAAATATTTCAATTTAATGTACATAGCTTGCCTTAATAAAAGTCTGGTGAGATCAAACGACAAACTCAGCAAATAAAGACATAAAGACAAAATATAATTCGCTCGTTAAAGTATATCGAAATAAAACCTCACGTAATATGAGAATATCATTCAGTTTTTACCTTGCAGAGATCTGAGTATTTCTTCATCGAAAGTTGAACCCACGTGTTTCGTAACCCCTCTTCTTTTACTTTTTCAATTTCTGAATAAGCGGAAGTGCTTCCATAAACATGAAAACTTGTCGCTAAACGATTCGAGCATATTGAGGAAAATGAGTTCTCGTGCGGTGAAAACCCGATTAGAAGTAACTCGATTCGTTATAAACAGGATTAGCGACGGCGCCTGATGCGGGAAAGTTAATTAGACTTGTGCCTACTCGTCTCGAGCGATTGCATTTAAGGAATGTTGCGCGTGGCCCGCACATGTCTGCAAATGCTCGTTTGTCAGATTTACGGCTTGCCCGCTTGTATATGTTAAGTCAAGTTACGGTGTACGGATTATTTAATGCATTTAATCTGCTCCATTAGACTGGCTGTAATTTTGTAAAAATGCTGTAAAAGTCTCCACTTTGTCTAAAATTCGGTTTATCTGGTAAAATTTAAAAAATTTTTTTTGGACACGTGGATGCGCTTCTACTGGGAAACGTGTGCGAATAAACACAATTAGATAGCTGAAAATATACGGAAAAATACGTTTATGTTTATAACTCAATTATACACGCGAATGCATATATTACCTGGCTGCGGTGCTTCGAGTAAATGCTATTTAGTAACGAGTATCCATCATTTTCTGAATATAATCACAAATATTAACCTCCGTATGATTTTGATTAATTAATTTTCATTTTCGCTTACAAAATATAATAATTGATGACCATATGGGGAGTAATCATGCAAACCTAAAAACTGATAGAGAAGCAGTAATTATAAAATTTTAATTTAACATAACAAAAAGATTACAATGTTTAATTTATATATATATATTTTTTAGGCTTATTATAAATATTATGTTCTTCATACTGCGTGCATTTAATTATTGATGGAGATTACGTGAAGTATCTTTTACTTGCTACGAAATGATTGCATCAAGAATAATTACAAACTACTTAATTACAACCGTTTAATTTACCGCAAAATACATTATCAAGGACTAAACTATGTAAGAAAGTGCCCCAAATTAAGCAGGTAAACGTTAAAGATGCATTCAACTTTATTACGTCGATCGTTGTGCCAGGTAGTAGGGCTTTTATTAAAATCTCGTCAAGTAATGTAGTCTGCATAAACGCCTACTATAATACTATTCTAGAGGATGTATAATCCTGAGATGTCTCTTGATTTGACTGTCGTTTGTCCCTTTTTAACAGGCAAATTCATTGCTAGAAATTTAATGGTAAAATCTCTGTTCCTAATACTCCTTCTGGCTAATTACACCAATTTGAATTTGACGATCAATGGGAATACATAAGTAACGAGTTTTGTCAGCGCTACCAAAAGTACCCATCGCAAAGGTCATGTTGACTTATCTTTTGTTCTTTGAACAGTGATGCTCAACCTATGATTGATAATGTTTTTGCGTATTTTTTGTTTCTTTCATAAGATTAACTGGGAATGGCAAACAATTTTAGTAACGATATTATGGTGTAGTTACGCAAAATTTAATCCGGAGTCAGGAGAAGATTACCTCGTTCGTAAGAATTGAAATAGGAAGAACGTGACGAAGTTGAAAATATTTTATTTTTATTTCTTTTTAAATTTCAGTTCTTAATAATATATTTACATTGTTTATTGTATAAACTAGGAATTTTACATTAATAAGTTATATATATGTAGTATTTCGCCCATGCAATTTGTCATTTCAATCGAAACAATTTTTTTTATTTGGTCAATTTTGTTATCATTGACTTGATTCGTAAAAATTTTAGAGCATATAATTTGTAGTTGGCATCAATGATTTATATATTTATATTTTTAGGATGAAGCTTTGTTCGTTGAAGATCTTTTCACTCATATTTTTTTCTATTAGAATACAATTATAATATTTGCTACTTCTCATTTATACATAAAATGAGGAAACGAGAATCTTACGTTAAAATGAATCGTAAGGACTTCAAGATGTGCGTTGTCAACTAGAGTGTACAGAAGCTTTTAATTTTTCATAATATAAGATTTGACGAGATCGAACAGAAAGAATTAATATTCAAATTAATATTTATAAAAGCACATTATAAATTATCTATCTGAAAATAAATAAGTTTTTTGATATTTAGTCAATAATATACTTAACAAAAAATAATATAACGCCCTTCTGACCTTAAGGTTCTGCAAAATTCTCAAGTATTGAGGTTTATCTTATCATTCGTAATACCCATCATTTATTCTCTATTTCTAAATTCTTTTTCAAATATGAGCAGGACGATATCCTTTTTTTTCGACGTGATAGGTTTAGTAGTATCTTAAAGAAAAAAAGTTTGCGATAATAATGGTGACACTCTTTGATCGGAGTGATGCCTACTGGATGTGATCGATATAGAATTACAGTACCGATGTGATCATCTGTTTTAAGCCAAGTTACTTCTAATTCACGAATAGCTGTGCCAAACCCCTCTTAATTATGAAGATTTTTGCTCTGAGAATTTGATAGTGGATATGATGAAAGTCGTTATAGACTCAATGTTGAGGGGCTCGATGAGAGCCGAGCTCGTGCCACATTTTCAAATTGACACTGAGATCTCATGAAATTAAATGTTACCTGAATCCTATTTATTATGAGAAACGAATGATAAAAATTACCATTAGGCTTGGCTTCAGTTGGAAAATAAAATACGAGATGTTCGTTCAAGTTTTTCTCAAGCGAATATTTAAAATTTTAATAAATACAAATTTGTGGAAATAAAAAAAATCAATTAGTAGAAATAATTTATTCCGCAGGTAAATTTTATATAGTATAATGTACAGTTCACATATTTATGTTTAACGGTAATAACAATTAAAGGTATAATTTTCTTCTTTACTAAATGTTTAATGTTTGAACGTAAGTAACTTAATCTATGAATTAATTATATCTCCAAAGGATTATCAAGATGTGCTAAAACAGGAACTTTAGCAGCATGCCACAAGGAAAATAACATTTATAAATAAAATTCAGCGTACTTATACGCAGCAAAAAGTTTAAGCTTCTCACTGCATTCAAGAGATATATGCAAGAAAAACGAAAATATTCTCATTAGATCTCGTCTAAAAATACACGTATGCTATTTGTCAGTGACCTACATTTATGCTAAACAATATCTATAATAGAACATAAATTTGAGTTTTATGCATATTATGCGAATTTCATTGCCTGTCAACGGTATTCATTGCTTTTAAATATCAATCAAACGACTCCATGTTCAGAAAAAAATCAGTTGAAGTTAATAACTCATCTTTGTGGAATGTCACAATGAATATAATTTAAATTGCCGAATTTGTATATACTAGGGTATATCAAATTAGAGTAACGGATAATACCTTAAATATAAAGGTTTTACAAAAAGTTGTAATTTAATTTCTGTACTTTGAGGTGTGAAAAATTTATACGAGTGTAATTGACGTGCATAAATGAGATGTATTTCTTCAATTCACTAAAATTTAAATATTTTTTCGTATACAATATGTACAGTAGAGTAAAGGGATAATAGGAAAATAATATGTTCCATTATATAACTATTAAGTGGCAATGAGATGGGTTTGTTAGTTCCAGAAAAATTGTCGGTGTTAGTTTCGAGAAAAAAGTAGAAAAGGAGAAAAAGGACGCATACACTCATATCGACAAAAAAAGAAAGCTTTTCAAAGCAGCTGCGAAGTTATGCGAGGAAGTTCAAAAAAAGAAGATTCGTAGGGGAAAAAGGAAGAGAGAGAGAGAGAAGGAGAGGAAGCGAGACAGAGCAGGACATACAAAGAAAAAATAGGCAAAAGTTGGGCTGTTCTCTTCAGGAACGTACCGAGAGAGAGAGAGAGAGAGAGAGAGAGAGAGAGAGAGAGAGAGAGAGAGAGAGAGAGAGAGAGAGAGAAGAAAAAGGTCTTTTCACTGTCGTCTCCGAACATATTGAATCGCTGTTCAGCGGTTCTGTTGCGTGCGTGTATCGCTGCTCTTCTCAGGCCTCTTTGAAAAAAGGCCCTCAAATCACCACGAGATTCGCTACCCTCATTAAATAAACAAGCTGCGCTTCCATACGCAGCGCACGCGGGTATCGCGTCTGACCTTCCTGTGTACGCGCACACGCGCGACCCGTACGTGCTTCATCTGCTTGGAAAAGTCACCGATGCCATTGGTTAACGTTGCTTTCTTGATTAGATATGCAGAACGCGCCCGGTCAGCCCCCGAGACGCTCGCCAGTATGCTAATTACTGCCCATCTGTGCGTTTTAGCCACTGCTCTGTTAAATTACTTCGCTACTTCTACGCTCCGGCTAATCTGCAATGAACCCGAAGCTTTCGTCTTAATGAACGTACGTTGCACCAGTGCGATTAATTTTCCCAGGTAAAATTTGAGCTCAGGACATAGGAATTGCTTGTCAGGCCCTCATGACAATAGATGGCCAAGAAGGTAAAATTGAATCGTAGCCCGAGTCAGCATTCGCCCTAGTATATCTATTCGGTAGTTGGGATTAAGAGCAGTGGTAGACACCGACACCTTCGAGCAGGAAACTAGAAGAATTAAAGATAATCGATTGTAGTATACATAAAATTCGAGATGCTGCAAAAAGTACCCCGTGCTCGTACAAATTAGAAAGGCCTCCCCCCATTCCGGTTTATTACGCTGTTCTTTCGGTGCACGTAACAACTTTAGAGTTCCTATACGCAGGCGAGAAAAAGCACCAGCGAATGAAAGCCGGCACTTCCGCGTGCGCGTTGCGTGCGACGTGCGTACGTTTGTCCGCGTGCACACACGTCGTATTAGGCTCGTTTTCCACAAGCGATTTTACACGCGCGGCTATTACAATAATAACAGACTCCCGCTTAAAATGGCCCGTCTTACTTTCGTCCCCCTTCGTGTCTTTCGCTTCCCGGCGAGGGATTCCTCTCTCGTATGCTTCTTCTGAGGCGTTTTCTGAAATTGATTTAATATATTCATTAGACTATGCAAATGCCAAAGCTGAGTTCGCGCGCGCACTCTACGGATGCTACGTACGAAGGAATCTAATAGAGCCGCACTCGGTGTCCGTCTTGGCGTTGCGTGGGAGTTTTGAGTCGGGTTCTCGAGTGTCTTATTGGCTTCGCATTTGTAATGCCTTTCCTTGAAACTCATAAAGGCTTCCACGTTGGCTACTTATGAGTCCAATTGTCATTGCCATTCGCTGTTTACTATGGGCAAAAAGAAAAGCAGCTCATTCTTTGCGCCAAGGCGGAGATGGTGAATTCTTGTGCTAGGCATAATATTTCTCTTAGACAATCGTTAAACAAGAATTTAGTGCTGATTAGCATGGAAGGCCTTAATTTAAAAAGCTCTCTACAGATGCTTGGGATGGGGCAAAAAACGATTTAGAGAAAACTAAAATGTTTAGCGATGTCCGAGGTGGGGCATACGCCACCGATTTAATCAAGCGCTCGTTTCCGGCTATCATTTTGCAACCGTGCTCCGTTACCTCCGTTACCTAATCTCCTTCCTACCTCTCCAACATTGTTAAATACACACCTGGAAAGTGACGCTTTATTTATCCACAATGATACCCTTCGCGTGTTAAGGACATTTCCCTAGATAAACGTCAGTTGTTACCGATGGTGTTAAAAATGCATTTTCAAAATATAGTTTCGGAAAAGCCTCCGGAAGTGAACTGTTACTGTTTGATGAAAGCGCAAAGAGCGCTGGGAATGCGTTGGGGTTCCTAGAGCTCATAATGAAAGAAAGGGCGGAGGGTAATGATTGCGGACGCATCCGGGCGTTTACCGTCTGTCAAGTGCGCGTGTCACTCGCGGGTTAAGGTGACCCTGTTTTGGTTTTTCAGCCCATGTCAGGGAACTATGACCTCTTCGGCGTGTCGATAAACGCCACTGAGTGTATCACTTGATTACAGACTGATCCAACGCGTAAGATAATTACGGCGATTTTGAGTATCCTTTATTATACGTCACGGGTGCGGAATCGATGGTTAAATAGTCGGGTGCATAGAGAATATTTCACGAGTACATGTTTTCTCTTCAGTTTATCGATGTAATTAAATGTGGCTTCTGTATTTATATTTAAGGGCGCACCAGACGACTGTCAAAAGACAGGAAAAACATCGAAATATGGCTTAAGCCGTCTGACTCGAGTCCGACTACTACAAGGCTCAGACATATTAAGATACTTTTCTTCATTATGCTCGATTGTTTCGTATTTAACAATAAAAGAATAAAGTATTTATCAATGCAGATATATTCGATATTAATTTCACGTTTATTAACCGCAATATTTTCTTTGTAATAAAAAATTGATTGCACAGCAGCTTTGCGGAACGCTTCGTGATATCTGTAACTAGAAATTCAGTCCAAGACAAGTATTTACTCTTTTATCGCTCATGCTATATTTATTCCGTTTCTTTTCATTTCTTTTACCTAATTTACATTTAATACTTGTTTTTGTTTTGAGATTAAAAAAAATTTTTTTCTTTTTTCCGTCAGTTTTTTTCTTTCTCTTTTCAACGAGCAGTTAAAGATGGCGATATGCGTAAGTGTTTGACATACGGGCTCACAGTGTTGAGTTCATTGCCTGCGAATCACATGAACTTGTGTAACTGACGCGCGCATTGAGCTCGAAAACGATTTCGAATTGAGCGACATAGGCGTATCGATGTGAGCTGAATCTTTTTTTTAATAAATTCACTTTGCACAAGAAGCGCCTGCGATATTACGATCAATTATTCGAAAATTTAATGATTCTTTTCATTGTATTGTGCACTTGGCTTGCTGCTCGTATAGTAGAAGTGGTCTTATTTAATTTCAATAAACACATAGCACTAAAAGGTATAATATATATATGTGTCTGTATTTATTTGGATCAATTAGATTTCATTTTAACCAGGGCTCGTATTTGAATAACTAATTAAGATTAGATGGAAATTACACGACGAATATATTCAACTTTTCTCCTCTCTCTCTCTCTCTCTCTCTCTCTCTCTCTCTCTATGTATATATATATATGCTTCCAGGCTATAGTTGTACACGTGAATAAAAAGACTGCATCGTTATTGCCTGAGTCGACGATAAGTCTCAAACGTTCGATGCACTCGGAATGGGGGAAAAGCTTTGATTAGACTTTCTGCCTAGAATTTCGGCAAGAATATGTGAAAGATACTTGTTACATATATTACTTCTTTATGTAAATATGGTCTAATAACAACAAATGGGATGATTGCTTTTTCTGATATATTTACATCCGTTGAATTTACATCAGTCCATATCTTATGAATTGAAATTGGAATAATGCAAAAAAGTTTCGCTTAAGATGAATTTGATTGGTTCAATACAATAATTTTAATAATAATGGTTTCTAAACTATATGCGTAAAATATTGGTTGTCATAGTAATAATGATAAAAGAGCTTCATTTGTAATTAACCTTTACCGATTAAATGTACACAGAAGCATTAGTATATTATTATGAAATTTTTTTAAAAAAAATTGTCAAAAAAACCATACAAAGACATCATTAAATAATTGCAATTTGGACGTTCTCTTTAGATAAAGGTGTTAAATTTATTTATAAATGTAATTTTAGACGTACAGTATACGGATAAGTATACGGATTTTATGAATGGTTATTTTTACAAATAAAGCTTCTAAAACTGTACATGCTTGAGCTGCCAGTAGGGGAAAAGCCATTGGTCTATTTGAAGTTACTTGTATGTTAGTCAAGTACTGTTTTACTTGTATTTTCACACGCGCTAACTTAAAGTCTCGCCCTTTGGCCTCCAGCTTACGTCACTTTCTAAAAGTCAGCATTATTTTTCATAGATTGCCAAATTTTTTTAAATATATCGAATTGTATTAAGTTCCCGAGATTATTATTAAGAGATGGTTGCAAAAAAGTTGCTTTGCCCGGTTTAATTTACTAAGTATCGCAACTATTTATAACGCACAGTTTCATGCATAACAAGTTATTTTGTAAAGGGCAAGCATGTCCGAAAGAGATTGGCTTTTTCATCCAGTATATTGATATTTTTATTTAGCTCAATTTTTTTAAGTAAAAAAATAAAACGATAAAAAAAGCAGATCGAAATTGTCTGTTCATTTAAAAAAATCAGCTTTGTGTACTATTGTCGTCACTGGGATTTACGAATTTACTACCAAACGAACTCACTAACAACAAAATTGTTAGAAAAACTTTTTTTTTTATCATAGTAAAAGGCAGTATACAAGTTTCGCATCTTAATACAACTGAAAGGGTAAAAGTATTAAATATAGTTTTTCATATACTTTATTCTCAACTGAATGCGCATCTTCCCGTAAATATTCATTTTTGTTTCTCCTTTGACATAAAACGAGGGCATTTTTGCTTGAATCTGGAACTTCTAAAAAAAGAATAGGTCTCAAATGCCTCAGTACCAGGTATCACTGGTCGACGTCTCTAGGCTCGTTTTCTTCAGAAATTACGCTCAATAACTGGAAGTGCGATCACTCAACACTTCCGCTCGAGAACTCGGCAGTCTCAAGCCTCGATGTTCTCTCACACTCTCGTTTTGAGACAGTGGGGCAACGATTATCCGCGTAGCGGAAGTCGAAGGGTGATGCGGATAGGACCTAATTTATGAACATTCCAAGGTCAGCTGAAGTCATGCGCAATAGTTTCTTTATGAGAAGCATAGATAAGCGGGTCCCCGATTTCAATGTTGCAACTCACCGCCCCAATGATAAAAGCATAATTATTAATTAATCAATCGATGTAGATACACCATTACGCTATACAATCGTTTTAAACTTCTCTTTGTACGAAATTGCAATTAAATTCTATACTGGCTTTATCACTTCCTACTTATTTAATATTTTAAAATATTCATAAAAGAACAATCATCGTATAATAAAAACAATTATTTTATTTCTAATAAAGAGAAATGCAGAGAAAATTACTGTCGCAAGAAACGAAATTCTCCTGAAAAACTTTAAGATATAGATATGGATGAAATTGTTGGATAAAAGACGACAGTACAATCAAGTTTACTCGAAACGTGTAAAGATTTTTCGCTCTTTAGATATCTGGTTTGTGAAAATGAATCATCGAATACTGGTTCCATATATTTATGATCTATGATACATTATACTACTCACAAGCCGTTCGATAGTTGCTATTGGCCTTTTGTCGATTAGGGCGCTTTTAATCGAAATTTCGTTTCCTTTCACTCTACGCTATCTACGCTCTCGTTCTTTGTTAAAAGTCGTGTATGCTTGGGAAAAAATTGTCTTTAAAAAAGCTCAATCATTAATTAGTGATATTATATACATATTACCGTATTAATTTGGGACATTTAATTGACTTCATAATTATACATCTATACTAAATATATTCGATTCAACATGCATAATTGGAATAGTTAGTAAATCGTTGAATGAAGCAAAAAAATATGAAACATCGAAATAATATAAAACTATGTTGATAAAATAATAATTCCATTCGAGCTAATCAGAAAAATGCGCTTGCTATCTGATGAATTTTGCTTTAATTGGGATATAAAATTTACTTTACACGAATAATTATTAGTAGCCTTTTCCATTTCGTGAAATTCGAATGCTTGTTATAAATGGTTTTAGGCAGAATATGGTAGCATATTTATAAACAGCATCTCAAAAGTTTTATATACAAAACAAAATAGCTGCTAAATCTTCGCGAAGCTTCCTTAGTTCATGTTTAATTAGTATTTTGTCTTCCTAATGCACAATCGTAAGTACTACACAATAATCTTCTTTAGTTTGCACGGAAAATGCAAAAGACGCGTCTCGTAGACCTAATCCATAGATATTTGGGATAAAAATTATACGTAGCCAGCCTGATGTAAAATATTAGCAGGCTTTGGGGCGCCTAAAGAGGACTATAGGTCTCATGCCCAATATCCCAGCGATGATGAGGCCATCGGAGGTACTAAAAGCGCGTGGCATGTGAGCTGTCGGCCCGGTAGCATGTTCGAAATGACAGACGAGCTTGGACAGGAGGCAAGCGAGCGAATGACTGCAGCTTTCCACTCTACTCTATTCTTTTTTTTCTCCTCACGAGGTTGTTTGTGCTATTACTTCTGTTGATCTTGCTGTTCCTCTTCGGTAGTATTTCTTTCCCCACACATCTTTGCTGTTCGCTTTCGCTGTCTTAATTTTTCGAGCTTAGCTTTTCAACGCTCCCTTGTCCCATCTTTTACATTCGTAATTGTTTTGCAGTTACCGTTCAATTATTTAATATATACTGTTTACGCTGAGAATTTAGAATAAAAACATTTCTAATTAATGTTTGATATTATACATATATATATAATTTTTAGTAGGCAAAATGACGTATAAGTAATAGGTTTACAATAGTAAAGACGGACTAAGTTGAGGAACAATAGCCTGATATTAACGTGTTACTTAGTCAAATGGGCCTCTGAGGGGGTAGTAATGATAACTATCTTATTCTTACAGTTATAAAGAGACTTTATGTATGAAATGAAAAGGGCCTCCTGGTGAACACGACACTTCTCACAAAAAGCATCACACACATTTGTTTACCTATACGTACTCACGACTCCTAACGGTGGTAGTAAGAATTATTTAATTGTGTAACTGGTGGGCGAGTTTTCAGGCGTCGGGTACCCGAGTGTACTTTGGTACGCTACAAATTAATCGAGCGTCCTACGAGGTGCAAAGCGCGCGTGAAGCAGTTAATTTGATGGCTGCCATATTTCGCGCCCGACAACGATGATTCCGTGTTTTTGACTTCATTTACGCGGCATGCATATGAACTCTATCGTTAATCATTGCCGCCAACGTTGCTCCACATGGCAAATGACGAAAATAGTTGTTGCCGGCACAAGCTTACGTTCGTTTAAGTCTGTAATAATACGTGACCATTCATTCAAAAAGTAGTGACGAGGTAAGCTACACGAATTAATATTGAAAGAAAAATACAAAGTAAATGAGAAAGAAAGAGAACGAAAGAGAGAGAGAGAAATAGAAAAACAGTGTGTAATGTTTTGTACGAAAAGCTGTTGCAAATAAAGAGCAGCATTTCTCGGCTGTTAAAAATTATCGCAATTTCTTAGGGGAAATATACTTTTCTTAAATGCAGTTATCAATGTAAGAGAGCTGACATTGAAATGAGTATTCTGTACTTGTACATTTATTAAAACACAATCTTTTTGAGAAAATAATGAGCTCAAAGCTGAACAGCAATTTACTTTATTGTTTTTAATATATATGCTTAATTTTTATTTAACAAATAGTATTTGGTTTATCTTTCAATATGGTAAATAATGAGTAATTAATATACATATATATATATATATATATATATATATGTATATATGCATATAATTAGTAAATGAAATAAAATTTAATTAATCAAATGTTGTCAAGGCATTTTATGTTTTATTTTGCTAAAATAATCTTTAACGCTAAGTTATTTAAGTATATGAAACATTTTGTAAGCATTTTGAATAAATAATTATATATGCATAAATGATAAATATTATTGTCTTAAGGGATCTCCGGGCAAGGGAAGTTAAAAGATACGAGTGATAAAGACGTAATAGATGAAAATCACAACTATTGCTGCCGGAATAACTATTGTTGAAAAAATCAGTTATAGAATGAAGGAATACCATTATTGATACCCTGCTTGCAAGCAAAAGAGAAAAGAAGCTTTGCGATAAGGGAGAAACGCGTGCAAATCCAATTTCTCAGAAGATTTTCTTAGATAGCAAGAGATCGACATTGTAAGGAAATTGGGAAAGAGGGGAAGCTTCGATTCGCGCGCCTAAAGCATTCGATCACAAAAGCTATTATTAACGCGTGATGCCCAGTCCATTTGCATACCTCATTACAAGTTCTTCGATGATACGGAACGACTGGGCGGGGGAGAATGAGCGAGCGAGTGGGTAATCGGCTACATGCGCACGAATGTCAGCCGATATCTTGAGTCACGACGTACTCGCTAATTACGACGTATTCACGATATCTTTTCTCCTCGCGCCTGTAATAACAGTCGTTCGCGCGTCGGAAAATCTCGCTGTCTCGAGCAAAAAATAATGAGTGAGAGCGAGAAAGTAAGATAGATATAGTTCACGGTTCTTCAACCGACGTCAGAGCGCGGCTCAGTCGCTTAGACAATTAGCTCGCGAGCGCAGGAGGAATAATGTCCGGTCGCTTCGAACCAGGGATGGGAAAGTGGGAAGGGAGGGGGAAGCATTCGCGAGTTTTTGCTTCCGTGTACGGTTTTTTTGAAACGAACTATTTTTCGTTCCTCGGTTACTTAAAACGGCTGCCTTCCCCCTCGCGCTCTATTTACAAAAAGATCTCGTGGAATTATTTATTTATCAAACTACTACGGTTGTCAAAAGAAATTTTAAAAAATTCACTTTATTTCGAGTTTAGGTAAGCGATCACTCCCCGATTCAAATAATTAATTTATAGACCAGGATTTAAGTAGTTTTTTTATTTTTTCAATTATGTAATTAGGCGTGAGTGACGCTCAGAATTTTCGATGTACACAGTATCAGAATATTACCGCAAGCGTCGATAAATTATTCAAATACACTTCGCGTGCATAAGAACGCACAAAGTCTTCGTAGGCAAAACTGTAGAAAGTCTGCAATATAAATGAATCCTTTAAAAATATAATTTATAAAATATTCAGTAAAATATCATCACACACGTCGTTGGCCAGATGGTAGGTCTTGTATATCTAAAACTCGGCGTAGTAAGAAGGAAAACAGTGGCGGCGTTACTTTTCCAAAATTGTTTATCGGGCCGTTCCTGACGGGAAGAAAGGCGGCGGAAGAAATAACGGGGCGAAGAGGTTGAATGTGCAGGAGTGGTCTGAGCGACTAGAGCGACGTCGACTGTCACGCAAATTTCTCTTCGGGAGCCTTATGCATGGAGGCGAAAAGTAGTATATTTTTTATCACACGTGGGACCAAAGCGCGCATATTCCCATATCGCGCCGATGGGGGCACACAACTAAGCTTTCATAACAATTTGCATGGGGGTCGCGGCTTTTGCCCATTAAATATGAATGCTCGAGTGCGCCCCCGTGGTGAGAAAAAAGCCGGCGCGCGCAAATATTTCGCGAGTGGAATCCCCCGAGGATTCCCTAAGGTGATCCTCCATCAAATCCCGCGACGTGCGACAGCTTCGGCGCCATCGCCACACGAAGCTTCTTTATCTTAAAGAAGATAGCTTAGCCCTGAATATTTACATATAGTACTTACGCTTGGGATGCTTTTATTGTCTTTTGCGTAACATTTGGTTAATTTTCTGCAACGCCCGGATGACTTATGCAAGATGTGTGTCGATTTTTAAGAGATTAAGAGAATATACGTTGGGTATTTCAAAGCGCGATTCGGAGCGTATACATTCTAATTTTCAATTGTTTCGATGGAAATACATGTCCTCTTTAAATATTCCAAGTTCTTATAATTGCTTTCGTTTTCTTTTTGATACGCCTCTGCAAATATGAAAATTGTACAATGATTCTCTTGTAAGTGTCTATCAAAGGACGTTTTTGTAATACAGGTGACATAAAAATGCGCAGGAGCAAAACCAATCAAGGTAAACCTAATCGTCGAATCGGAGAATTGTACAATTAAGAATATTACACCTGATATCTGTAGACGCTGCTCGGTTACATAAGTCAACTGCGGCTCAACTATTCCTTCAACTTTGGAGTCATAACTAGGCGGCTGCTTCTCTCGTTCTCTCTTCTCTTTCCGTCTATCACTGACTGTTGATTTAACGAGCAATAGCATTTTCATTTGTTTTATTTGTCGTTCGACCAGTGTATGGAGTGATGCGTGTATCGAACGAATGCTGCAAGCCACGACTCTATCTCTTTCATTCATTCTTTTTCTTCGTCTCAATCTTTCTCCTTTTACTTTCTCTCTCTTTTTCTTGTGCATATAATGACCGAACCTTCCACGAAGCCTCGATTATTTTTCGCTAATGAAACCACACGACGCTGGGGCGTCACTGTCCGCTAATGCGATTGCAGTTCACGATAAGATGCTACCTCTTGGTAATCGTTAGCGTCGTTTTACCGCGCGAGTTTCTCATTCTCTCCTCCTTTCTCCCTTCCTCTCTCTCTCTCTCTCTCTCTCTCTCTCTCTCTCTCTCTCTCTCTCTCTCTCTCTCTCTCTCTCTCTCTCTCTCTCTCTCTCTCTCTCAATCTTCGTATACTAACCCTGCTTCCCCTGTACTTTCTCGTTGCTTCTGTATAAAGGATCGGCACTCTACGTATGCGTCACAATGCACGTGTGTATGTCAATGAAAGTTGTTCTTTAACACGTTTGAGACGTAAAAAAAGTGAATTGAATGACCAATCGTTTATTAGCTCGTTGTAAGGAAAGACGATGCGTCTCTCTTTTCTGAATGGCTTCGTTTTTTTATTTATCTTATAAATAGATCGAACATAATTCCTCTATTCTTATATCGGGACGATGAGATTTGGCGCCCAAAATAATTTTTACATTCCGACAAATCTACTTACCCAATGATTTCGATACCTTCGTTATGACCAATTCTGAATGCCTTCAAGCTCGCATTTTCCAGGTGCGAAAATGAGACCCACGCCACTGGAGGCCCAATAGCAGCCCCTCCGAAAAAGGAGCGAGACTGTATTGCGTGTCATCGGATACGTGACGATACTTCTTCCTCGCAATGGCCTAATGGACGTTGTACTCGAAAGGCATAGACGCACACATCCACACTCACGTGCACAATGTCGATGGGACAGGAGAGATTCATCGGTTGGGTTTATGCTGCGGGAGAGTAGAAGAGGGTGAGCCAACACGGGAAAGCAATTAGTCGGTGGACGACGCACCACCGTGCTAGAAAGATATGAGTCCTCTGGAGCATCTTTTCGTGACGGACTTTGCGCAAAAGTCTCTTCGCTTCTCTCCTACGTGTCATTACGAGGATGCTGAGGAAAGGCCGGCGACGACGTGTCGACTTGGTCTTCGTGCCGTTGTATACGCGTCGCCAGAATATTATCTCTGCGCGAGTTTGTACGAACATATTTATTTTCCTTTATTTACAAATTAATTATGCGTATTAAGCAAGTGTGCGTATGAGACAGAGAGAGAGAGAGAGAGAGAGAGAGATGGGTTGCCAGAGAGAACATAAATATGGTTTGCAAACCTTTAAACACGAGGTGCTTTCATAAATCCGGTTAAGTTCAACATAAACTCGAACAGTAGATCGTGCTTTATTTTCCCAATTTCTTCACAAGCCATTTGAATTTCGAAATAATTAGTAACTTTCTTCTACCTCCCAAGTTGACCGTTATTAATCGCACAACGTTAATATGGACACTAAAGCACCGCTACATTTATGCCTGATCGCTTCGACACCGCCGTGCACAGGTGATGTCGAACCATGCGAGCAAGACGCATTAATGCGGGTGGCAGCAATAGCTTCCTCTCTTTTCCTTTATATATGCTACTTTCGGTGCATATATATAAGCATATATTAGCATTATTACATCATGTGTGAAAGCCTCTAAAGTAATTGTCGCATCCCTAGTCTCCGAACACCAGTCAAGTTTACTATCATTAGGGAGTATGCTTGTTAGCTGTATGTTAGCATATGATTTTTACATAGTAAATATGACAAATCTCTCTAAATTTATTTGCACTGCCTGTACAGTATCCTGATGAAAGGCGGTCCCGAAGAAATTGCAGCACGAAGAGGCGCTTACTCGTAAGTTATTCCCTTGATTTTTGTGCTGGTGGAAATTTTTCATGGATTAATGAGCCTTTGAGTCTTTCTTCTGCATAAGGCTTTTTCTTTATACAAATCGTGGATTGAGTATGAAAACAATAAATCCCTTATACGAGAGAGAAAGATTAGATTAATACGCATCATTCAGGTTCCTAAATTTATTAGATTGTTATTAAAGCTGGCATTTGCATTTTATTCCCTCCTAGTCTAAAAATCATCGGCCGCTCTTTTCCTTATGGCAGTGCACATTAAACAAGAATTTTAAAACGCAGGCGAAAGCAGTAGGGAGAAATTAAGATGAAAAGTGCGTGTATGAAAAAGAAGGGGAAAGGTAGCGTAGGTAGGAAGAGAAGGGAACTGTAGTGCCGGTATGAAGTAGAGATGAGACGCGAGGCGATTAGGGAGGAATGTTGATTAGATCCATCAGCTGGCGTGAGTTCCGAACTCCCCTCCGTCTCCCCGCCACACTGCTGGCTTTTTCGTCGTGCAGGGTTACCGATCAAGGTCCTGATCCGCTTGGCTTGGACCCTCTGAAAATCTTTGGGCTTCTCACCTTTCTTCATACTTGATATCTTGCTCTCTTCTTGCCTCTGCTTCTTACCGAATGAAAAGATTGCACATCCAGACGCTTTCTTCTGCTCATTTTTAAAATGCTAACTCATTTCGAGATTTGGGGCTTTTGATTAAAAATTGGTGTTTCGTTCTAAGCCCAATAGATATGATAGGACTGTCCGGTCACTCCTAAAGAATCCATATGGATGGCAAACGAATAACATATTTTGTATTAAGAGCCTAACTTCTTTTCGAATATTAGTCAACGCTTAGAGTGCGAAGGGCGGGGAAACCGGGAGAAAAAGAGTAGACTTCAATTAAGTCTAATAATAAACGGAACAAGTTTTAAAAAGCAAGATCCGAATAGCGCCACAATGTATCGAGAATTGCGATGTGACATCGCAATTGTGATGTGGCAGTATGCTTTTGTTCTTTACCTCCATTCAATGTCGCATTTGCGTAGCCATGTGCAACTCGTTCGCAGTCTTTTACTCGACAGTCCAGAGATTTTTGAAAAATGTGATTCGCATTCTCCAAAATCATCGCTTGTAATTCCTCTCTAGCTATCGCCTCTCCCTTTTGCCGCTGTCCTCAATTCTGCAATTAAACGTCCGCTGATTGTTGTTTTGAGTTTTAGAGAGTTTGCCTTCTGCCCTTCATCTCGTGGTTTCTTATTCTTTTTTTTATTTTTTTCTTCTTTTTGATTGTCGACCAATGTTCTTCATTTTTTCATCAAAAATTAGTTTCAGAATCACTCGTCAACTGTTCGTTAGAAATTAACGAAGTGAAAGTGTCCGATATTTCTTCCAATTTCATATACTATCTGTCTAAATTTGTAATAATGGCAATGATGCGCGGCTTTGAAAATCGATGCGTCGGTAATTTATTAATCAGTCATTATTTATCGCCGCCTTTGACGATTCGATAGATTATCTTAATGAAGGACTAGCCGGCAACATTGTCGGATGAAATGTTAGCAGTCATTTCTGAGAAAAAATGGCTTTATCAGTTTAACTAATTGGGCTCATTTGTAACTGCTCTATATCAAGTTATCTGCAGCTGTAATGCGAAGCTAGCACTTCATAAATTTCATTTTGCACGAACATAATTCAAGTAAAAGATGGACGCATGTGATTTAGCTGATGAGTTTCAATAATGACTATTTAGATATCTGAAATGGAAAACTACATGCGAAAGGGCGGTTGATTCGGTCGTCGGTTAGCAGTAATGGTAGCGAGGCCAAGGGGGGGGCAAAGGGAGCGAGTCGCTGGCTAAATGTAAGTGCACGCGTGGGAGTGCGAGAGAGCGGTAGAATTTAGGTCCGAAAAAGGGTCTGTTAGTAGAAATGCCACAGAGCAAATAATGTTGCGTAAGAGCTTGAGGGAGGTCGTAATGTCTTCGCGGTCGTTTACCTTCGTCGTACGATTACAACCCATAGCAATTTTAAGATCAGACTTTATTGCCAACAGTGAACAACTTTCAGATTTCAGATTTATTACCAAGCTGCGCGTCTATTGATGCACGTCCACTCATCCTTAATTTAATTCCAATAAGAATCTGGAATTTCTCGCTATCGGTCCGGAATCAGAGGATTCACTCTTGAATTTCAATTGAAAATAATAACTGACCCGAGATGCTAGTGATTTACGTAGATACAAATCTGTGATACAATCGCCAACACCAAGCATTTGCAGTTTCGTAAATATTTTGTAAACATCAATATTTATGTTTTATCATAATAGTAAAACAATTGCCGATTTATTGGTCATTAAAGCAGCGTAAATGGGATTGGAGAAGAAAAAGCGGATCGCTCTTTTATAATAAAATTATACGCCGTCATTATTGTTTTTTTTTTTTTTTTTTTTTTTTTTAAAATAGGAACGAAGCACCCGTGAACGAAAGCTTGGTTTCACGTTCATTCTAAATTCTAAATTTTTAATGATGTATTGCTATCAAGTCTTCTCTTTCCCTCTTTCCCTCCATAAATAAATAAATTAATTAAAACGCGTTTATGTGTGCAAGTGCGTCTACGTACAGTTTGTTCAAATAGTAAATGAAATGTAGGAATATGCGAACGTTAATGTCGAATTGAATCAAAGTCAACAATTAAATACTAGGCACCGCAGATATTGTTATCTTGCTGTAATAAATGCGAATGGCAGGGGGTATGGATATTATGGTCTCAGGATTCAAGTTTTTGTAACGATGTTACGTACAGCGTGCAATACGAGCATCAGAAATTGCATGGATCGACATCGAAACGTTCGACGAACGACTGACAAAGGCGTGAATTGGTCGGGTGGGATTGGCCAGGAGGCGGTGACGGTAAGGAAGTGGCAGGCAAGGAGGATGGGTGTCAGGAAGGGGAGGGGCAAAATAGAGGAGGGAGCCCGAAGTTAGCTACTCGAGTAAAGTGAACTCTTAGCTTTATACGAAGAAAATATTAATTTGATTGTAACAAGCTGACATAACCGCTGCAATCTATCGCCGAGTGAACGCCAACAAACAAACGCCTGCTGCTGTCTTTTCAGCAAATATATATCTATGATTTTCGAGACATTCGCTGATCTTAGATTGAGCCGCATCTTGGACTTTTTCCATTCTCGCTCTTTATTTACGTTGTACTTATTTATTGCTTTATTACGTTGTCCTCGTCTTTAAAATACAAGGAGGGAGCATCGTTATAAGATATCTCCAAAGTCCATATTTCGTAATTAATTAAATTTAATTAAATAAGATTTAGTATTTTTTTTTTCCGTCGCGGGGTCGAGGACATTTTCTTCACTTGTACAATGAAGCTGTTTGCCAAGAGTATAATTGGTTTATCACTGACTTCCCTCAACTTTTCGAATAAACCGTGTTATTTGCCAATATTCCACAATGTTCTATTATAGTCCCCGTTCGTAGTCGTTAGCTTAACCATGAGAAACGCATTTCCAGCCACTGTATCTGTGTGGTGCTCGTTTCCTTATTTTCCCCCATCTCCTTGCGTCTTTTTAAGCCAGCGTAAAACATATGCCTCCGCCGAAGCGGTCAACACGGGCGAAGTTAACGGTAGCGAAAAAGGTACGGAATAGGGAAGCCAGGCGCTTTTAGAAAGATTTATACTACGTTACTGCTTGCTTGTTCATATTGTAATAACCTCCCGTGGCATTCTTCCTATTATTGTCTGCGAGTCGTCGATTTCTTGGACTCTTCTCAAGTAATGACCCATAATCCCCATTCCTCTGGAACTTGTCTGCAAGACAAGGACTTGGTGGGTCGCCCAGCTGTTGTTGAATTACATGCAGGAAGCTTTACTAAATGCGAGTGTCTGCGTATTTGTTCCTGAGCTTTTATATCTGCGTGCACCTTCGACCTTCACATGCTAGGTTTGCGCACGGATCCTTAAAACGTGAAGCGTTCTCGCGATTCTACTAACCTTTGTAGAATCGTGGAATCGCCTACGACGAGCGAATGCTAATGGACTTTTACGTCTTAATTTGGTGCATGGCTTTTCTTATCGGCTATATTAGACAACGAAGCTTAACCATGGAATAATGGTGACACAAAGATGCGACGATTTTTATTTTCTTATTTTCGCTAATTATATGTTTTATTTTAGCTCGTGTTTTTATATTAAATTCTGTGCGTCTTGCCATCGAGATTGATTGTCAAGACACGAGATTTTCATGTATTACCAACGTTCCATGAATTAATTATTTTACGCCATAAGTGAACGTCAGTGATTACTAAACGAATGGTCTGTGAAAAGCACAGATGGAATATTTGTTTACTAATTACTAATTATCAATATATCGTATCGTGTTCATTAGGTGCATTTTAATAGTTAAATAAACTTTTAAATCGGATTAATTGAACAGTCTTTCAATTTTTTACTATAAATATTCAGCACAGTCTTCGCAACCAGCGCACGAAGTAGAAATAGATAATTGAAGTATGTTATATGTTTTGGAGGGGAAAACGAAATACAAGATAAGGGCAGTGATTTGTTTAAGGAGTGAGCTAGACATCCGCTTTGTTAAATTGCGTTCGTTGTGTGACATTGGTAGAGCAATTTGACATTATGATAACTTTCAAGCCTGTAATTTTTCGTCACTGGCTTGAATAATAAAGGCTATTTAGCGCTCAAGTTTATTTATGTGATACATTACATTTAACGCTTCTTAGTAAGCTTTAATTAACCGTAACGATTTATGAGTTGTACGTTACCTACAATTTTAAAAACATCAATATTTTTTTATGCATCTCAACTCATTTTAATTTGCAAAGGCTTGCTGCATATACTTTGAATTAATAGCTGGTATTTAATTTTCCGACATACATGGTTTAAATTTGTATTCATAAAAAAGTATAAATTTTGGTAAACTGGGATTTACAAAAATTCAGTACCACTTTTAAGCATCCGAAAATTAAACGACATTACGAATAAATAGCCATAAAATTGATTCTCTCTACTAGCGTGGCACTATTCTTGCTCTATCGCTCTCTTTCTCTATGTCTGTGCACGTCTTCCTCTTCCTCTTTCTCAATCTCTCTTAATGCGTAAAAAAACTTGGTACGTTTCGTTTAGTAGGAAGTGACGTCAGTAGCTGTCAGCGGATAGGGTGTGTATGCGATTGCGTGGGATGCCTAAACTGACGAGCTGAGGTCACTTTCTTGGTCTACCCCCTTGCTCCTCAATGCCTGCTCTATTACCGACGCTGAAGTCCTACTAGAGGCAATGCTGAAGGCGGCAGCCGTAGCAATTTGCGCGATAGGAAGCTACACACCACGATGCTTTATTAATATGATTTTTGTGGCAGCTAGGCACTAATAACTGCCAACAACAGAGTCGCGGGTACTTCTCGTCGAGATTGTCTCAACTCCGGTCACTTTGTCACTTTTCTATGCTTTCTTTTTTTCTTGATAGCGCGATATACCCACAGAGAGAGAGAGAGAGAGAGAGAGAGAGAGAGAAAAAGAGAGTGTGTGTGTTGCCGTTTGTTTTAGCATGTGGAATGGATGTGCATCCATAGCAGGCAAATTAGAGCTGTGACAAATTAATTTCTGTAACATTAGCTTAAGTTGGAGTTAGAGAAGGATGTATGTCTACTTAGATATGAATAAATGGCTCTTTACATTTTCTCGTTTGCTGTCTGTTCGCCTCCACGCCGGTACTCTGACTAAAAAATGAAAATTTTTTCCCATTTTCAAGTATTAATAGATAAATAAAGGATAGAAATTTTGTAATCGTATGATTTTCCGATGATATATTTTTCTATTACTGTTAAGATTTATTGCTATCTTGAAACGGATAATTTTTTCCACTACGATGAAATGCTATTGCTTCCTTATATAAGGAACTTTGTGTAGCTAAAATATTTTTCTTAGATAAGATCATAAAACATAGTTTATAGATTACAAAACTTGAAATATAATGCACTGTTTAAAGAATAAATCGTCGTACACGTAGAGCTACGCTAGTCTCAAGTCTACACGTTCCCGAAGATATGTGAAATAGATAGTTTGTACTTTGATTTTTTTTCCTTAGCATTGAAACAGTTATTTAAACATTTTTGTAACAAACAGTTTTATATGAATAATTTATTATCCGATTACTTTTCTCGAGCAGTATTAATATCGTCTTTCCACTCATCTATACACGTAAATACTCGCACACATTTGGTTTTAATTACTCTATGGAATATAAAAAACTTTCATCGTATTAATATTAAATGAGAGGATTAAATTTATAGCCAATAATTATATGATAGAATAAGACTTGTTTGACAAGATTTGGTAGCTCTTAATGAGAATATTTTAAGAATTAGTCGCAAACGTATCGGAAGTGTAAAAGAGAGAGAGAGAGAGAGAGAGAGAGAGAGAGAGAGAGAGAGAGAGAGAGAGAGAGAGATGAAAAGCGTGA
Source organism: Kradibia gibbosae (assembly GCA_018907135.1). Lineage (NCBI taxonomy): Eukaryota > Metazoa > Arthropoda > Insecta > Hymenoptera > Agaonidae > Kradibia > Kradibia gibbosae. The sequence continues at coordinate 27,049,101 of JACCHX010000001.1, forward strand.
TAGGAAAGCGCTCCGTGGCGGCAGAGGTGAAGACCAGTCAACTTTTTAACAAATCTCTAATTTAAATCGCGTAACAACTTCAAGTGGATAGGCGAGAATGAGACGAAACAATTGCTCTGTGACAAGTTCTCATGACAGCGCGTGGGAGTCACTGTCAGTCATTGTTGCTTGATGTTTGGCCCCCTTCATCAATCTGCCTTGCGTGCTTCTACGTTTGTATGCGAACTGCTCGACCCTAGTAACATATTCACCGATTTGTCTCCGTTGCTATTGACACGCTAATTCTATGGTATCAGCAATACACCTTCTTTGTCTGCACTTACTCAGGACACAGCCCTGATTGAATATTAACCTGAGAATGTATCTAATTGTGGTTGCGCCGATGCCGGGAAATGCAGTATTACAGCGGTTCACTTTCACACGATCCCTAATCAATAAGCCACATCACATATTTCTAACGATGACTGCCTCGTGCGATTGATAGGACATTTATTATAAGATACATTGCGTCTGCCGATATCGACTAAATCTGTTTATTTCTCATCGTTGCAGAGGCCGCCTTCATCCTCTCTGTCGTACCCCGGACCCGGTGGAAACGACGACGCGCGCAGCCCCGGCAGTGGAGGTACACCAGGACCCCTCAGCCAACAAGCCCCCACAAGTCTGGATTCTTCAGATCCTGGTAAGTCGTGATTTATCGCAAAAAATTTATTATTTTTACAGAATTTGTACGTTTGTATCAAGAAGTAGAATTTGTAAATATTTAACATGATATTAATAGGTTGATTGGGAATATCAATAGTAATAAGATGAACGTATATCCCTCTATAGACCTATTATTTACATAAGCATATGCCAACCAGATTACCTGGAGATTGCAGGGGAAATATTCGAGCGATCAGATGATTTTCGAAATAACAGTCATGACCAGGCCTATAGGACGTTAAGGTAGTGCGCTATCATATCATTCGGTATATGCAGACGCGTGCGCGCAGTCGGCTAAACAACATTAATGACAGTACTGGGGGACGATAGAGTTGACGATGATCAAGATGCGGAGTTAGAGTGAGCTGGAGTCTGCAGTTTCAACTTAGCAGCTTTTAAAATAGACACTTAGTGCAGACGATCGTTTAAAAGAAAAACACGTCACTAAACGTTAGATTAGTGCGCGGGCGATTCAGTTTTGCCATTTTACGTTCGGCCTAATGAGCGAAATGTTTAACATTGGTGTAGAGTATGATTAAACTGCTACGTTGCTTTCTTGCACCACGCTTAAATCATTTTCGTTTTCATTTTAATTCTCGGGGCGTCGTGCAATTAACAATAATTACCCACATATTGGCCAGTAAAACTAAAATCCAGATTTTTCGCAATAGTTCCGTTACACGCAAAATTAATAAGAATAATGGCAAAATAAGCCATGGACAAATGAATACGTGGAGCCATTATAAAATAAAATAAACCCACACATTAATAAAATCAAATTATTGTAATTTCGCTTTTAATTGGCTCAATGCATGGCACTTTAGATAAAAAATTTATAATATTAACTGGAATTATCATGCAGGTAAAATGAATGAGAAACTTGCGCTAGTGAAAGTTTATTCGATTAAAAGTAATATGACGAGAAGATAAACATTTAGAGAGAGAGAGAGAGACTGAGCATCGGGGATAAAAGGAGTGGGAGGGCAAAAATGGATGCGTGCTAATGGATACAGCAGTAGAAGACTCGCAGTCAGTCACCGAAGGGAATACAAGTTCATGACACGAAACCATAAAGATTCATTACGGTCTGTCGTCCATATTCTCTGTGTCGTGCCCACATTGTAAAAGCGTTGGACGTGTAGTGCTGGATTAGTTCTCTCAATCGCTCCTACTTTCTCTGACCTCGTGCATAGCACACATGTGCACGCTCACGCATAAATTGACTGATCAATAACAATCAGGGTATACGCGCGGATACCTCGTCATACAAACGAAACCGATCCGTCTTTACCTACAAAATCATTTGCATTTTTAAAAACTTCTTACGTGTAGTTTAGTCCGTTCTTCTCGCAATGAGCATTATTTCACTTAATTCGCAATCAAATTAACGATGTTCGATAGGCCAATTGTCTATTAAAATAGTATAATCCCTAAAGACTTTCAAGTATACTAAAAATCTCCAAGATTACGGAGCTATTGTTTCTGTTAAAATTTACAAAACTGAGCCCACAATACACAATACATAGCCGTCGCGTATTCAAAATAATGTATTTGTCGGTGTCTAGACTTGTTCGTGCTTATTTAATAATCAATGCATCTGTTATCTTTATTATAAAGAAAATTCTGTTTGAAACATCAATTGATTATATTAATCATGGGAATTATTTTAAAAGGCTTAAGTTTGATTAATACAGTGTAAATTGTTCATTCGACTGAATGTAAGCAAAGCATGAATTTTATTTTATTTAAAATGCCTTGTTCACTCGTGCTTCGCCAATGCATAAGTAAAGCCGAGCGGCATACTTAGATTTATTTTCACTATAAGCTCGATTAATTTATGGCATGCATAATATTTAGAAAGTTCACAGTATTATCAAATGAGAATGATCGAGGGTGATTATTTATTATCTACAAGCGAGTTAGACTATCTAAATTAAAGCTTCGCACTTTTGTTCTACGAGCGATAGTCTGTCTGGCCTTTGTGGAAATGCAGGGTCAGGTACGGAGCAGTACTGGAAAGAACGTAGCATCGAGTCGGGCCATTGTCGATTTTCAATTACGAGCGACCATTATTTGTATTTAAAGCGATGGTCCTAACAGTTTTCCCACTATACTGTAGCCCCTTTCTTTAGCACTATGCGCAGCCAATGTCGCGCGTCGATGTATCGGCATTGTTGTTGTCACATGTCACTTAAATTCGACGCCGAGCGATGCTATCTACCGTCGCCGAAGCCACCGTAGCCGATGACACTCATGAAATAGTTATTTACCGCCCGTTTTATTACGCTAGCACCTTGTCTTATCTCTACCCCTGGGCACCCCACGACCTTATTATCACTAATTGTCCCTGTCTATTCATTTTCGCGCTATGTTGCATTTAATTTAGTTTTTGTTGCTCAGGCATATGATCCAATTTACCAATGCCAAGGAACAATTTCAAAGGGGCTTTCTCGATTCGCACGTCGATGTCGGTCAGCTGAATTTCAACGCCAACTTTGATGTGACACTTGAATTTAGAATCCGAGAATCCGAACTTGGCAGCAAGATGCCTCCAGACTAGAATTTTCCTTGAATTACCGAGAAACCGTTTTTACTTTTACTCGAATGTTGATTTTGCCTAGAGAGTATATTAGTGTGTAGTGTAGTGTGTAGAGTATAGTAGTGGTCTTGACGTATCTAATTATATTCGCTAATTATATTACTTAATTGGATAAACTCGCGCTTAAACGTCATGTGCGGTTTACAATGTTTGTTTGAATTAAAAACTTAAAGCATTTGTATTTTTGTTGACAATTCTAATTTATTATAACATAAGAAAAGGCTAATTTAAGCACCATATACATGTAGCATTAGGAAAACTTCTATCTATTATTAACCCAGAACTGTTCTCTACTTACAATTCGATGTATAAGTAATGATTACACTTTGCCATTTAACAAGAGTATAAAAATTGTTATCAGTCCGTTAATATCTAATTCATTTAAGTTTATTCAAGTTACGTGTAAAATATATTAATCAATATTGGACAGTAGAAGGTACTAGAGGGGTTAAAATGAAAAAAAATGAAAATTGAAAGATTCTATTAATAAATTATTTACTTACGGAGAATTTCAGGTTTATAATTCGAGAATCCCTCAATAGAAAAACGTAAATATAAAGGTTGGTCGGATGTATGATTAAAAATAAAAAATGTTGTTGTATAATAAACCAAATAAAACGTTTGCTTGTAATGTTTGCTTTAATAGTTTGTTTATAATTATTTAGAAGACGCCCCACTTAAGTGCATTATGTTAAAGATACAATTTTAATATTTTCTTCGGACGCGCATTAAATAAAAACTAGATGATAACAGACACTCGTTAAAACATTGTTTTGAAGCTAAATATTTAATTTTATTTCTTAGATAAAATATGAAATTGCCATAAGGCTGAGGGAATAAATGTCTGTCTCGTAAAATTGTTATATAAGCAATTCGGCGCTTAAAGGATAGACATCTCTTGTTACCTTAGTTTCGTGGTATTTCACTCGGCTGCCTCGTATTTGAAAACGGGTTTAATATAAACCAATTTTCCTCGGCGAGACATACTGCATCTCTTCCTTTTCTTCGATCAATTATAATTTAAGGAATTATTAGGAACGAGAAGTCAAGCAAATGTCTACCTAAGGTAACTAAGAGCTTTGATCGCTGAAATGGATCAAATCTTTACACGTCTTTCATTTTTTTCCGGACGCGTGTACAGTGCGCATTAACAAATGCATAATGTGTACATAAAATTTATCGGATGAAAGAATTGTAAATATCGTGTTATAAAGGGCGCACTTGTTCCCGTCGTTTTGCACTGATCGGGGCTTACGATAACATTTTTATCGGTAATATCAATATCAAGCTTGCGATGAGATTTTAATGAGATGTATTTCGTAGGTATAATCCATTCATTTGAAATTCGATCCCCTATTCGATTAACGAATATTATATGAAACTGCTTATTAAATAACACCTTTGAGTAATATATAATTAGGCTACATTGTTTGGACAGAATTGTTTGTTTAATGGGACAGGTGCTTAGGGTAAATTAATAGGTGTGCGAACAGATTCGGATACTTGAAGACTGAACCGATTTTTCGAGGACTTGAAAAGTTTGACGCTGAGTGCTGCTCATTTATCGAGGCTCATCATTTGCTAGGGCTGGAATAAAAAGAACTTTACATATTGTTTAAGAATTTAAAAAATCATATTGATTTTCATATTTATATGCGTTAAGTCCTATTCTACAATCTCTCATTGTACGCGAACTGCCTTAATATTATAATACCGCTTTTTCATCATATTTCGAAAAAAGCACTATCAGGGTTTTTTAACAAATATTTAACATCACAATTCAAAGTATTGATTTGTATCAAACATGTATTTTTTTCATGATGTTACGTAAACACTAAACTGTGTCCTTGTTTTTAGTTTATGCTCTGAAGTTATTGGAAATATTGTTAGGACAAAAAGAACAAATGGTTTTCATCTATAATGTTGGTAAACAATTTCATCAGGGGAAGCTCTTTTGTATATATTTAAAAAATATTAAATCATCTTGTGAAATTGTCTTCTCATGCACATAATACGTTTCTTATGCAAAAGTAATTGATGGTGGTTTCTTGTCGTGATCAATATCGTATCAATGATACGTAATTAGGGAAAATTAATTTCACTGGTCTTCGCTTTAACCGTTCACTGCACGATAAAAAATGTAGAAAAATTACATTTTCATCATTGGATATCGGTAGACTAGGTGCTAGAAATGAAGTTTATTATATAAGACAAGCTTTATAAGTGATAAAAAAACGGCAATTTCTAATATAAACACGGAATAAAATTCCATCTACGTTGATTGTGATCGCTTCGCTGCTCTAAAAAAGTCCCATAAGAATTGTATCATACGACCCATTGCTAATCAATGATGTACATCCATAGGTTTTTATATACAATCGTGAAGCTTCTGAGGGATTCTTCGGAGATTATGCCACGCGCCAATTATGCCAACCTCGTGCACCTTCGATGGTCCCATCACATCACAAGGCAAATTCGTCGGCAGAGTCACTTTACCGAGTTTACTTAATGGGACATAAGGAAAGGCCGCTCCTTGACTTTTTATTATCCCGAACTTGGCAACTTTCCTTACACAACACTCCATAGCTGCTGCAATCGGCGCTAGCACGATGATCACGTATATTCCTGAGACTCGTGAAAGAAGGAGTCTTGGACGCCATTGTCTTCACTTTCGGGAGAGGGGAGGAAAAATGAAGGGGAAGAGCATGGAGCCAAGGGTTACTCGACTCTCTTTGAATTATGCCTTTGCGCTGTTCTCTTCCTTGCTAATGAGATCGAAGCGAATGAGACTGATTTCTTGTTTTCTGTATTTTTGAGGAAGAGCGGGTATTGGTCGGCTATCGATTCACCGGTATTTTTTTTTAGGTATAATGAGGCTTTCATGTTTGCCAAGCCATATTTGCTCCCCCCCCCCTCTAACCGTCGTCAACTTCTTGGTCACTTGCTTTTATATATAGTTAATCTCTCTCTCTCTCTCTCTCTCTCTCTCTCTCTCTCTCTCTCTCTCTCTCTCTCTCTCTCTCTCTCTCTCTCTCTCTCTCAATCTCTCATTTATTCTATTAGTTTTAAGTTTTCCGGTTCGAAAAATCGTGATCACTCGCGAAATCGCATGAAAAAGAAAGAGAAGGAAAAGGTCTGCTTCGTCAGTCGTGCCTTTCAGCTATTGAAGGATTTCAGAGGATGGGTGTATCGTATTAAAGGACATACTGTGCACCTTTGCGCATCCGAACTTGCGGGAGAAGCTAGGCGATGTGTCCCTATATGTAGATAAGGGAGAGCAAATGTACGGCTCACTCATTTTACTCAGTCGCGCTATCTCACATTCTCACGTTTTCTTTACAACTTTTTTGTTCCCCCTTCTCACAAGCCTGCTTCTCGCCCTGACTTAAGCCTTTTCTTTTTGTATTTCCCCAGAGAAAATCCACGCTATTTTTAAATTATCGGTTGTTGCTTGGTTCGACGAACTCACGCGCAAACGAATTTATGTTCTGTAATATATTTCTTTTTTTACCAGAGTGCGTTTTCGATTATTTAAGTTCACAGGCACTATGTCTTACTTTTATTCGCGTTAGCTAGCACATGCTGAAAGCACACAAGCGCATTAGATCAATTAAAAAGTAAATTTTTTTATTCGCACTGTTCTTTCGTCTACTGTCAACGATACAGAGCCAATTAATTTCAAAAGACAAAGGCTAAGACGCATGCACTCGAATTATTAACTTTTGAGCACGAGCTTTGTTTAATTGGTCTTCTAATTCAGACGAAATTTCGCTGAGCGCACATAATGCCATAATGAGTCGTAATGGTTGAGATTATTAGACCATTAAAATTACATTTTTAAAAGGCTTGACCATTCTAGTCTTGCGGTTTAGATTGATTATCCGCGCTTGCTCGCCGAGACATGAAGTTAATTGATGTGTTAATGGATAATAAATATGTATCGCTGTCATGCTGACGAGCAATTGGACAGACTGAGGGTCGATAACTGCCGAGCTCTGGAGATAAATCACATTAATAATAACTGTTTACAATGCCTATAATCGAAGTCAATACTTTTTTGTGTGTGTACCATTTTTTTCCATTGGCTTTTTTGCAGCAATGACTTCCGTACTTCATTGATAATTCACGATCCCGAATATCTATTCGACATTTTATTGTTAAATGATTTCTCGGAAGCGAGTTCGCGATTAATTACTTTCCGATAACGCAGTTCATTATCAATAAATATTCAAGCATTTATTACAACGTATTTTCCTTATTTACCTTTCTTTGCGTGAGACAGCTTGTAAAGTGTTGGAGAAAAAATTATCTTTCTGACGACAGCACTGTATATCTGCGTAGTTATGTGCAATATTGTGAAATATACCACAGCTCGATATTTTTTGCTCCTTCATTAAATCTGCTATTTCTCTACCATTATTTCATTGCATGTAGACGATTTAATTATAATCCTAAATGATGAAAATTTGTACTATATTTAATTTCTGATTTTTTCGTGTACTTCCACATCGTATCTTTTGTGCGTGTAAATCTTAAGAGTAGATTCTACTAATGGTTTTGTATCATTCAGTTATTATTTTATTATTATCTTACGTTTTAATTTAATCTGCAAGTGGACTTCGTCTACTGTGTTTGAGCATTGGCAGCTCCTATATGTACACGAATGCGCATATTCACATATTGATGCAAGAGTTCATATGTAATCATTATTATATCAAAAATAATTATTAAGATTTATCATTTATATATTATATTTTATTATTATTGTTACTTCTGATTTTTGCTTGTAACATGTATTAAATTGTACTATATGATTGATATTGAAATTTGTTTATTTGATGGCTCAGTAGTAGAGTCAATGGTTAACAAATGTCTTTTTATGATTAATAATCTGGAATATCGATAATTTTGATTGTGTATATATTACATTTGTATACACACTCACACACACACACCCCCACATATAAATATATATATATATTTGTAAATGTATTATATAGTGCGAGTTTAGGCAAAAGGAAATAGAGCTAAAAACTAGCGAATATTTATGAGTGCCATGTTCTGAATTTTTCTTGTTCCCCTCGTGAGAGCAAACGCATATAAGTATGAGCTCCCTGAATGTCAATCATTCTACCCAATACGAGCATTCGGCACAATTTTGTCTAGAGCCGCTTCATGACATTCGATGCCCCTTTACTGGATGACGGGTGTGTCTTGTTCGATTCCCCCGAGATGTGTTAAATCGAGTCAAGCATAACAGTTCTCTTTCTTCACCATTGGTCACGAAGCCAATTCGCACGTGTACGTTTGACTCAGCTAAAACGGCACAAATGCAGATATCAAAGTGCAGTCTTCTCTTTTCATCCCCATTGCGTGCTTGATCACCTTGTCACTGTTCAAGCTTCGATTTGACCCTTGATTGAATCTGTAATTCTGCGAGCTCGTATTCGCTCGCTGCGTGCACAAGAAAATGAATAAACTGAGTGTTAAAGTGAATAATGTCCCTATAGTTAAAGTCAGAGTGAATGATCCATTCGAACAAGTATGTGAGAGACCTGTATTTTGTTGGGGCCATAGAAGGGAGGAAGACATACAGAGAAGAAGTCAGGAGAGAGAGAGAGAGAGAGAGAGAGAGAGAGAGAGAGAAGGAATATAAGGTTCTATTTCTTGTGGAAAATGCAGCGAGTGAAGAAGAGGGATCGTCAATACCGATACTATGGGGGAGAACTTGCGTATCGAGAAGCCAAATTTAGATATACTAGATACGAAAAAGAAATGTACAGTGTGATACAAAAATGATATGCTTGATGAAGGCTCGTGTTTAGAGGAACAATTAAATATTATTCATTATATTCTATTATATATCGAGAGGTAAAAGGGGATTGATAAATGTTTATGCAATTTTCAGAGGGATTAAACCATATGCGTTAACATTTGGTTGTCAAAAGTGAGCGTGATTGGAAGTCATTATAATGTGCTCAAGGATTTTGCAAACGTTGTTTACTTATCGTAACACCAGCATACGAAGCGTGTTAATTATAGTTAAATATGTTTTCTAATGTGTTATGAGAAAACAATCTAGCATGTAACCAATTTTGGAATAGAATTGTTACAATCCGTTTACTCGTTTATTAATAAAAGTTCTTGAAAACTAATGGAATATCTTATTTATATACGAACATCACTGATTTGTACAATCTAATTGTGTATCGCATTACTAAATAAAAGTTCTGCAAGAGTCACACGGCTGAATGTAAATGCATGAGTTGACACGAGTGCCGACCAAGTCTTTCGTAATTTTCGAGATGTGTATCTAATGCTCAGGTAGTGCAAAAAAATGTAGAAAATAAAGAGCCATTATCAGTAGAAAGGCGTAATAAATGCTATGAATCATATAAAAGGTCAACATCATGAGTACTGTGGAAAATTGATAGGAGGATCGATATGTAAAGGAACACATGTAAAAAGACTTGTACCGCGTCGCTGAAGTACAAAAGATGAAAGGAAGTACTGGAGACTCAGGGTTGTCTCAATGGGAGTGATAAACTTTCCATCAGTGTCTGGTTAATTTAAGTATTTTGGATTCCGGTTGGAGATACTCGTATCCTATGAGCCACGTAAAAGCGATAATACATGGAAAAGCGAAGTTGGTTTGTAAACGGGTCGAAGGTATAAAAGAGTAAGCTACATTCATGTATAGGATATTGAGTGCAAAGGCGATTGGCTAAATTATTTATTTGCTCGTTTTTCTATTATTTATGAATCGTTGATCGTCCCCCTCGTGCGATGCAGAGAAGCGCGAATCGTTCTTGAGCTTTGCGTCGATAAAATGTTCACGTATACGAGCAGTTGCTTTATGATGCGTTGTTCCTCACCCACCCTCGGTTCCTCGACTTCACTGCTATATCGTCTTTTTTATCTATTCGCTTCTTGCACGCACGTTCATAGGCGGACGCGATTGTTTAAGCAAGGAAGTCGTACGTGAGACGTGGCGTGCTGTCGAAGGATCCTCGCGTGTTCGACGAGTCGAGCTGCGGTTGGAGGACGAGCACAATAATGGTACTTTAATGCAAGGAGGCGCCATTTAAGCTAGCCGAAGTGGTTTTTTCCAGTCCGTGGTGTGCCGTGGGCGCTTATCTTAACATACTGTGCACATTGTTAATCTCGGAAGGTGTGGAATGGGAATTCAATTTAAGTGCCGAACTCGGCTCGGACTCGACTTTTCAAAAGATCTCCGCGTAGCAAGCGCCCTCGCTGACTGACTTTAAACGATTGTTTTAGAGCGATTATAACGCAATCGGGAAAAGATGGGAAAACATTCGATCCATCCGATCGGCGAGGATCCGCGCACGTAGACACCGGGGCCAGACCCTAAACGGTCGGAGCCTTCCTTTACAGGAGGCGTCTCCGTAAAAAAAAAAAAACAAAATGAGAACCTCTGATCGACAGCTGTTTTGAAAACGCAAAATAAGCTAAGCGTCGATTTAACCGACGCGCGAAATCTAGTTTGCGTGTGTATAAGCGTGCCCGAGCCTCGAAGACCGTTTATGCTTTCGTACTTTCTTTCCCGAGCCGCAGTCCAGACCTTTCTCTCCTCGCCCCGGCAGCGAAGCTGCCATCGCCAGGCCACAGCATAGGAGCCGGCCATATGCACAAACACTCCGGGCGCCGCAGCCTTTGATTGTGTTCTCGGAAACTGGGATTTTTCTCGGCGGGCGAGCCTCGCACACAAGTAGACAAATAGAGAATTACTGCGAAGCCGCGCTGATCCCGGAACAATAAAGTAGATACGCACGAGGCGCGAGCTGAGCGAGGCAAATACTCGAGGCAGCTCCGGCGATTGGTCATTTGCAGCCTTGCTCCAGTTACTCCGACACTCTTCTTCCTTCCCGATGGAGTTTACCTGCCTTTATCGAGCAGATTATAACAATCGTATTTCCTTATTCATCTGCTGAGAACTGCCGCTTCTACCTTTTAATCAGAATTCCTTTTCCTGGATCTCGACTCCTATTCAAATTCGGCGCTAATCAAATGTCTCAAGGATGCCATTCAGGAGTCCCGAATTCGTGCTCACTTCCGTTGTGATTGAACGAAAAATTATAAAGTTCCTATTGGCCGCATCGCTCTAATACCTTTATTATCGAGTAACACAGTTGAGAGCAAGTTCCGAAATTAATTAGTATATTAGTGTATGGTCCAGTGGCTGGAAATTCACGGTTGTCAAAATTTCTGGAATTAACTTAAATAACGAATTCAAGCGAGATATCTAGCAGCACTATTCAAATCATTCACTGCTCGTTCATTTTTTCCTCTACTTCTTTTCAATCTTCGAGAAATTAAATTCCTCTATCCGCTGAAATTTACTGCAGTTAAGGAAAAGAGCAATTCCTTTACTTGGGTGCAAAACGTAGGGAGGGTTACGTGCGTTCCTTTCTAGTAGACTAGCCTATCTATACTTCTATCTTCTTCGCATTCCTTGGGGTATTACATGCTTTCGTCTCGGGATTTTGTTGTATTTGCTCTCAGTCTCTTTCATTACATTTTCGTGCGTTCTTCATTTTTGGAGCCTTGCTCGCAGAGTTGTTCATAATATATATTATAAACCATTTTAAATCTCTCGATTTCGCTATCCTTCAATTCACTCTATCTCCTGCTCTCTCTCTCTCTCTCTCTCTCTCTCTCTCTCTCTCTCTCTCTCTCTCTCTCTCTTTCTCTCTCTCTGTATCTATTAATCTTTCTCTAATTTTCTTGATTTCGAATCATCAATACTGAATCCTTTTTTCAATTATTTCAATTCTTTTTTTTTATTTTTTATTTCTAAAAGAACAAGTAATTGAAGAAAATCTTTAGAAGAAAAAATAAAGATGAATTTGCAGTAAAGGAAATGTCAGTGAAAGTAGTTCAATGAAAAATTGAAATGAAAATATTTATATTTATCGAGAATTAATATATCTTGTGAGATTTGTTTTAATTGCAGGAAACTATATATTTCATATATCTATGCATGGACTTGAGTCGTCCAAATATTCAAGGACTTTGAATTGAATTAATGAAGAAGAGAATACGTATGGCCAGTATTGAGCATTATTAAATTAGTATAGTATACACTCATAAATTGAAAAATAACTCAAGGATTCTAAAAACATATACAAAAAATAAGTAAAAAGTAAAAAAAAAGATTATTAGGTAGGCATATAGATTCGTTAAAGGCAAAGTAAAAAAAAAACATTATTGATATAAAGAGAAATTTGAATCGAGCTGTGGAGAAATAATGAGAAACAGACAGAAAATATAGATAAATGGTGAGAGACTAGAATGCAAAATCCCGTTTTGCCAGCGGGAACAGAACGAACTCATTACGGATTCATCCTGCAACATTAGCTAGTTCTTCCCTCAGAGAAGCGACTCTATGCGAACGCTAATGCTGCAAAATGCCTTCTTCTTTCGTGGCTTTTTACTCCCGCCTAAGACTCTCTCTCTCTCTCTCTCTCTCTCTTCTCATACGTATGTGTGCGTGTGACCGCGCCCGCACGCGCGAATATACGTGATTGCGTGTGTTTGTTATTTTTTTTTTTAATTTTAGAGTAAGCAATTGTCATTCTAAAAAACTTAGGCTTGCCTTATGTAATAAGCCTATTTTATACAAGGGTTGCTTAAATGAGTGTATTCGGCGAGTTTTACAGGACAAGGAACTTCTCTTTTCATCCCCTTCTACTGGCATTTTCACTTACATTTAATATTTTTTCTCAAAGTTGTAAAGTTTCAATAAAGTAAATTTTCAACTCGAAATCTACCCCTTATTATAATAATTTATGTGTTTACTGAATAAACCTTATTTGTGTATTTACTTTTTATTGAAGATTATAATTGAAGATATTTTAAACTTGTATTACAAGTATTTTAGAAAAATTCTATTTATTAATGGCAGTGAAAATGATAATTTAGAGAGGAGCCTTCCCTGCAGAAAATATTCAGTAAAAACTTTGAAATGTATAATACTATCATTTTTCAATAGAATTAATATATCGCAAGATTATATTATGACTTTTTTTCGTCCTCGTGACAAAAAATGTTCAACTTAATGGAATTAATAGTATTATAATGAGACCTCACAAGCTTCACTGCACGCTCTGAATAGCAACTGCGGAAAGGAGTTCGGGATTCAGCAAATATTGCGGAATCACTATGATAATTAGTGTCTGTTAAGAGTTTGCTATCGCTCTAATTGGTCTTTCGGTCATTCAATTACATTGTTTTTCCCAGACGAGAGCAGCATGGGAGCAGTTTATTGACACTTTTACAGCGTCGTTAAACTGCGAATATTTATATCCAAGGGGTTTAATCGTTCTGGTCTCATTACGACTTTTCAGCGCGTGAACCTTTTCGATGCTTCCGTTATTCTTGTGTGTAAAATATTGTGTTCGTCGTTCCTAGCTTTGGCTAGTCAATATGATTCGTCAGCTTGTCAATTTGTCGTTGAAATATATATCAAATTCTTTGCAATGTGTAGTTCTTTCTATTTTCATATCTTATGTGTAGTTTTGTGACAGGCACAGGTTTTTATTTAATTTTATATTTATTTTTTATGGCTCTGCGCTTGTATATATGCGCGTACGCCCCTGAAGAAATTTTACGTTGAGTCATGCAATTGTGTTAATGTGCTATTTGCTTCGCTCGAACTGTAACCGTCGATGGGTTTCGGATGATAGTGTATTTTAATGTAATCATATAGTAAAATTAAAATGCTTTGAATACGTTATCAGGATAAGCAAAAAATTTCTTTGTAGATTTAACCACAAAGTAATTTTTATCACACGAAGCTACTTTTTTCATCAATGCTAAATTAGCATATATGTTAATGAGGCGAATATCTAGTTTTGATCACATACAAATCCGATGCTTCTACTACTCTTACCAGAAAATAAGTCATTCTCAGTTAGTCTCTCGGTGTCCCTTTTAAGCTATTATTTGAGTTCTTGGGCTTGTCTATGCTCAATCGCATTTTTTTCTTCACTTCGAAGGTAAAGCAATACGTAACAAAAGCAATCTGAAAATGAATCAAAATTCGCCTGGGTAAAGCCACCGATATTTCAAGGATAAAACTTGCATCCTCGAGGAGGAGCTACCAAGGCAATTGTAGGGATATCAATCGGGCTCAGCGAGCTCGCGCAGTGCTGGCAATGGTAATTTTCTAGGCCGAGAACGAGGGGGTGAAGAGTACACCTGGAGTGCGGAGGGCAGAGTTGTCACGCCTTTGCCTGAGCAGCGCATTCCATTGTTGAATCCAGGGAATCTTATTCTTGTTTTCTCGGCTGGTGATCGGCCAGCGGGTTGCGTCGGTCCCTTGATGGCTACGCGTGTTTTCTTTTTCCAAACGATCTGCTCTTACGAGCTTTCGGAGAAGAAACGTTATTTCACAAAGGCTCGTGGCCGAGCATCACGGGGGAGTGGCTAACTCGAGCCACGGCTTCTTCCGAGGATCATTTGTTTTATCGATGCTCATTACGTTGACGTATGCTGCGGCTGCCTTGCCGGCTAAATAAGATATTTTGACACGTTGAGAGTCACTTCTTACCTCGGACTTGATTTTTCTTACTTTTACCTTATGCTTCATAGCGTACCCTATTCTTTGCACGAGAGCATTGGAACGAGCCGAGTACTCGTCTTTTACAGTGTGACAAAGTAGTAATAAATTGTCTTTACCGCGGAATAGATGTATTTTTCAGAGCTTATGAAACCATCGGCACCGGTCGAAATGGCTAAATGAATAATAGCGGCTGACACGGGAGTTCTTAACTTTACAAACAGCTAATAATGCGCTTTCATGGGCTTGAAGTGTGGTTCATCTGCGCTGAACACAAAAAAATGAAGAAAGGGAGGAAATGCAAGGATAAAAGAAAGAATGGAGTGAAAGTTCGATCGAGACCACACATTGTGCCACGTGGTCTCTGAAGGCGCGCCTCATCTCTTGGCTTCTTCGCATCGGCGTGCTGCTCTTATATTTCGTTCTTTCGGGTGCGATATAAAGGCGAATGTGCGATGTATTTTTACGTGGGGCTGCTATTAATATCTGCTGACTCATAGATATTCAGTTGTGTTGAGGAGAGAAGGGCTGAAATATGCGAAGAAGGATTGAGACTCTTTCAATATTTTTTTTTCGTGCAAAGTGTCAAATTTCTCAATCCACATAAATCTGAAAAAATATTGCCGAACAACGATTAACTCTAAGCACGGTAGTATTTCGTATGGCCTCTGCGCCAACATTTTTGCGATCGCATTAAAGCAAAATTATGATCGACTAAATATCGAATAATGTGAGGCTAATAATAATTCGTCGATTCCTCTAGAAGAAAAGCATGCGCAAGAATGCGAATGCGAATGTAGATACGTCATAAAGAAGAATTATCGTCGACATCATCGACGAATTCGAGGGGAAACCGGTTAGTTTCGTTCGGTAGCTATTGGCAAACGAGTGAACCAACGAGGAAACAAAAAACACGTAGCGCAAGCAAATACAAAATAGTAGTGGAAATGAAAGGTTGGCAAGAGACCGAACGAGTGGGGGTGGATATCTTTATGAGATTGTATGCTTAAAAGTGGAATGGCCGAGGAGATGTATAAATCGAGCCTTTTTTGCGTCTTTGTCTACGTCTTCTTCGCGGTACTGAACTAACTTCATTTTTGGTCTGCAAGTATGAAGTCTGCAAAGAGGTTACATTTAAAATAGCTGCGCTACCACGGGGCCTACTACGTGTGAGCGTTAATAATCCACACCTCGCATCGACTTTTTATATCCCGACAAGCTGGTCATCACAGACAAAAGCACATAACCAACTTCAAGTTCAGCTGACGCACGCGTACACAAGCATAGAACGAAAATCAGAGGCTCTCTCAGTTTTGAAAATTTCCCCTACGATCCTAAATAATAATCCGTTCGGTAAATTCGGTTTGATGAGAGGCGTTAATTCTAGGGCGTGGTCTTGATTATCGAGTTACTAGAATTTCCTGTAATTACACCCAAATCCTTGAAAAAAATGCGACAAGACGGACCTTTGATCGAACTGAAATGTCGTAAGGTAGAACTAATGGCCAAATCTTGATGAATGAAAAATAGCTGAACAACTTTTTAGAACGTTTTTTCTTTTTCTTCGATATGGCCATTCACGTAAGAACAAATATTGATATTTTATCAAGATTAAACGAAATCTCCTTCTTATTCTTATTTCTAATTGAGAACACTTGTATTAATACACAGTTAAAACGCTATTAATTCTAAGTATATTATTACGCTATTATTCTAAGTGATATGTGTAAATGAAAAAAATGAAGAAGACGATGGTAAAAACAGAGACAGAAAAATAACATATTAGGAAGTATTGCAGCTCATCCGTATCCTCATTTTATTTATTAGACGCGCACTAAAAACAACAAAGTATAAAGTACCGGGAGGAGTTTACGGGCATTCGATTCTTACTAAGAGTGTGGAGCTACGCTTCTGCGGGATGACCAAAGCGGCACAACGAAAATTTTCCAAAACCGCAAAGTACCGCTTGTAAAATCAGTGGCCTCGGCATATATGTTCTCTTGGAACGAGGGAACCGCGACAACCAAGTCGCGCGACAGACTTTTTTCTTCTTCTTCTTCTTCTTCTCCGTCCATGTGGCGCCTAGCGACTTGACATTTATTGCATGTATTGCGTAAATGCGCCCTTAAATTTTATCACCATGCCGCAACACCACTAAGTACCCTAATCATCGTGGGTAGCCACGATCTAATAAAAAATTCATTACATGCCTTCGAGCGCGTACGAACAAACAGCGAGACTTTGTATTAGTGGATTAAAGTTGAAGTTGATACTCAAACATACATTTTAGAATTGACCGAATCGTCGATATAAATAGCAGAAAAAGCCATTGAGGTATAAAGTATTTTTGTCTATTCTTTATTCTTGAAAAAATGATTTTAGATGTTTTTCTTTTATTTCACTAAACCTTTCCAATATTTATTTTCCAATACTTAGTTTGCATTATAGAACGCACTGTATTAAAACAGATGAATTCAATACTTAGACAATTATATTTTTACTGCAATGTTTATTTTCTATACATAGTAAAGGCACGTATACAAGAATTAGGTGAAAATATTAAATTAATATAATATTAATAATATTAAATTATTATTAATAATTATTATTATCCAATATTAATTATTATTAATTATTAAATTAATATTATATTAAATATAATATTAAATTAATAATATTAAATCTTTGATCACCATATAATATTTACAGAATAATAATTATGAATGTGTTATTAATTTATAGTAGACTTGTGAATATATAAAAGTTTCGCTTAAAAAACCTTTTTGGTCGAATTTTTATAAATATAGCTTAATAAAAGTTTGTGATCTTGACCAAAGGAAATGTCAAGGCTCACGATAATTCATAATTTGGGTGCGTTTCATGTTATAATGACATAATAATTATGAAAAATGTAAAATAGGGACAGACAAATGGTAAGTATATGTGAATATAGTACAATAGCTATAGTGACATATTTTGAAGAGATGATTCGATAGGAAAACACAAAAATGCTCTCATCGTTCAATACAAAAATAGCTCTGTGATTTAATATCCAGGGTTCAGAGACAGAGAGAGACAGATAGAGAGGGATATAAAGTAGGGAAGATCAAGGGACAAGATAAACTGCAAGGAAAAATCAATGAATGATAGTGCAGGGCGACAAAAGATTAAAACTATCTTCTACAGTATCATCATGGATACTAGTTCACTTTTTTAGTAATAAATTGTTTCAGATTTACTAAAAAAAATTATAAGCCGCACATATCAATAAGATAAATTAAGATGTTGCTTAGTTAAGATCACAATGAAAAACAGAGAAAGTAAATTCATTCTTGACCTTGAATTTTAAGCTATTTCGATTACCGATACTTTCGAATGTAGATACTGCGATCATTTTTTCTTCATCTTCCCTTTAATGTTTTACTTTTATTTTCCTGAAGATGGAAATTAAACGTTTAAATAATGGTATAGATCTTATCCTGTATCCGTAGTTTAAAATTTAATAAAATATTTTGAGTGACAGTAAACATAATATTGGAAGTCGGCAAAAGTTCTGATAATGATTTGTATAATTGATGTACAAAATAATAAAAATTATATTAACGGTCTGCTTTGCACTTTGAATGTTTTTTGATGAAAACATAAACGCAAAATTATCTGATATATACTATAACTGTGCTCTTAGTCTTGTAGCTGTTTTACAGGCTGAAATTGTACACACGCAGATTGTTATTATAAGATTATGCAAAATTAGTTAAAAATACGATATAGTTTTTATACAAACACGTACTTATTTTAATAATTAAATTAATATACGATATTTCGATCAAATGGCTAGAAGATAAGATAAATGATAAATGTTAAAATAATATGAGCCAATAACTTGGACGGAAAAAAATAAATAGATGTTTACGTTAATCCTAAGTGCGCGTGTATTTCTATTAACATAACATTATGCCTGAATTTAAATTTGCCTAAAAATACAATCGGATGCAACCTAATAAATATTATTACATGTATTATTACAATTCGACTGAAATTCGAAATGTACGCCCTACTCTCGTTTATTTTGTGAATGTCAAAATCTGCTAAATTTGTTCAACAATTCCTTACGTTTACCGATTTGCTACATTATCTTGACATTGATTGAAATTACGAATGTGACAAACTTGATTGTTTATAAATGCAACAAGATACGAGTTTTGGTTATTAGCGTATATATTCCATCAATATAATCTATAACCAAATAACCGAATTCTTAAGCTCTTGGTAATTTTTTGAATACAGGTAAGCTTTGAGTTCAGTTTACCAAAAACGGTCTTCTTTTTGAAGTTGTTTTAGAAATTATTTTTAAGAGCAACTTATGTAAGCACATGTAAGTAGAGTGCAAATCCAATCAAAATTGTCACAATCACGAACGCGATGCTATTTTTAAAAAATGTGTTGAATTATTTTAATGAAATATTATTCAATAAATTATTCGTTTATGTACAGTTACATTATTCATTTTTTTTCATACTTGCAATAAAATTAGGTATTATTATATATAACTCGGTGGTTACAATAAGTAACTCTGTTAATTATTGGATATTAGTTTAATATAAATGAAAGTATTAATGCTTGAAATACTCTTTTATTACCGTACCTATTGTAAGACGTAACATACAGAATTAACAAAATCGTTAAAGTGATAAATTTGCAAAAGGATATGAATTAAAAGTAACTTTCCTAAAGGGTATTATTTGCGACTTATGCAATACTAGATTTACATAATAATTATTAGCAAGAATTTAAAGTGAAGCGAAGAGGAAAATTTTGAAAAACTCCACCACTTATAATTGATAAAAAGTTTTATAATTAATCACGTATGCTTATAATTCTTTTGACGGACAATTTGAAAATAAGTACAGTCCTTGTAATAGTGGCTTTGTCAAGGCGAAATTACAAGTACTCCTAATGTTTATTAATGCTATCGATGCAAATTATAATTACACGATCATGTTTACGGGAGATAAAATACGACTCTTCAAAGTTTCAATTTTTTATCTTGCGGGCGGCTAAGTCGATCGTGCTTTACATCACTGACAATTTGATAAGCGTGTGTTTTTATAGAGCTGTGGTAATTATCTAAGAGGACGTGGCGTCAGCGATGCGAGGTCTAAAACTTGAAGGTTGGCCGCGGGTAACGAGCACACGGGGCAGCGACAAAGAGAAGGACGGAGGGCTTAACTGTATCGAGGCTTTGTGCGAACGCCGCATTAAATAATGCGACGTAAGGCGTCTAATTGCACGTAGACCGCTCCGAAGCTGTTATAGGTTATGCAACGATCCGAATGCGATAAGTAATTGCCAATTGGACCACATAAGAGGCTTATCTGCCCGTAGTGATCAGTCCGAGAGATAAACCTGCTCCTACTTCGTTGTCCCACTCTTTCCCTCCGTTGGCTTGCGCTTGCTTTCTCCACTTCCTACCACCAGGCCAGTGGCTGACTAATATGCACATAACTATGCAACCAATCCGGTAGCTCGGCGCAATCGAAGAATTTAAAAATTAATTAAAAATTCAGCATTCCCTGCTTCATCGCATGAGTAGTCGGCGATTGTGTGCAAATGCGTGCGTGCGTGCCTGCCTGCGTGTTGCACACACACACGCGCGCGCACAATTTTCATCACTCGCACAATTATAGCATAAGATAAAAAATTACGGTTCCCGTTAAATGGGCTAATCAAGTGTCCTTCTTCCTTCTTATAATGTTATTTTTATAAATTTTTCCATCGAACAAAGCTAGATGAATTTTTTTTTTTTTTTTTTTTTTAATATTTGTCCCGTTAGAGCCCAAATTAAGAACAAGTTTAACTTAACTTTATGATAATGTACATAACCGAAACCGAAGCGCGTAACGAAACAAAGGGAAGAGGCAAATCTATGGTTGACTGTTGATGAAAATCATGATGTTGACATTTAGTTGGTAGCCCCTCGCTCGACTTGTCTCGTGTAAATAAATGTGCCATCTACATGGAGGTCATGGTATTGCGGCTTTTTCCGTTCACAATAAATTCCGATCCGTACATCTTTCAAAGTTTGCTCTTGCAGTCTTTCTTTATCACTCTCTCCCTTAAAAGTCTTCCCGTCTCACGCATTACTATGCCTTTTTAAACGTGCCGCAGTCTCGCCCTTTTTTATTTTTCCTCTACCCTAGTTACGACGCGATGCTCCAAGGACCCACCAATGGCACGTGGAGTAAGGAACATAGGGATGTTACGCCGGGGTTCCGTTGTACACTCCGGCATTGTGTCACTTCTTCATTCAGACGCTGATTTTGCGGTTGGCTTGCGTAACTAATATGCACAAAGGCTAACAGCCAGGCGCCTCGCGACAATCGTCGTTCTCCGTATCTTCGTTCCTCCTCTGTGCTAAATTTTTTTTAAGCTGTGAACTATACACGTCTACTGCGATCCTATTTTTCAACGGTGGTTGTAAGCTCTCCTCACAATATTATGGCTCTCTTTTACTTCATCTATAATTTATTCATGTCTCGGGCCATATTATACTTCGTGGCCGTCCTATCACCATATTTTTTTCATTGTGTCATGGCTTTCTCTAGCCTTACTTCTCTGACCAGGATTTGCCGAGCCTACGTTTTTTCCTCTTTGATTCATACATCACTGATTTTTGCTTTTCATTTTCTACGTTCGTTTCACCAAGTCGCTAATCTCTGAGTCGTGGTTAGCTGCAATAAGAAAAAATACATCCAGACGTATATATAAACAGTAGAGCTGCGGTTAACGAGCCAAGCACACGAGGATTGTGGGTCTGCATTAAGATAGCAGGGCTTCGAGAGAGGAAACAGTGACAGAGAATCAGAGGGAAGGAGGTGATAAATGTAAGGCGCGTAGCTTGCGAACTTACAACTAATAAATTAACGTGGAAATTTCGAAGTGCGCCTCGCTCTTGCTATGTGAAAGTGATTAAAGTAATGAGAATTATCGAGTGCGATTCCAGGTCAGGAGCAAGCACGGCGAGGGGCGACGGAGGTGCTGGCTTACGCGATTCTCTTCGAAGAAGCAAGGGAATCAAGCTAATGAAAAAAATCACTTCTCTTTTCATTGTAGCACTGTGTCTAGATTTAAAAATAATTTTAATGCTATTTTGCTGATCCTCGATATAAATACGAATATTCGTAAATACTTTGGCTAATCGCGAGAAGAGTGAGTGCGAGAGAGAGAGAGAGAGAGAGAGAGAGAGAGAGAGAGAGAGAGAGAATTTCGCGTTTGGGGTGGAGGCGACAGAGTGAGTGTCCTCGTATAACAAAACTATGACAAACATGGCAAATATTTTCACTAAAGGCATGCGATTTTCATTCATCCATTTGAACAAGTACAAACAACTGTTTAACATTCAAAGCACACATTAATCGCATTTTTACTATGAGTCAGTGTCAGAATAAAATCGACTTGTCAGTTTAGATTATCGTGTAATGATCCCCCTTTTCCTATTTCTCCTTGTAACAGCCTGATCACACACACGGAAAATTTTTCGCGCGCGCTTCTTCAATGCCGATGCGTATCATCGCATCGGCATAACAAGCACTCGTGTCTTTGGTTGCGAGTGGTTATTGTTGCTTGATTTCAAGTGGACATTATTTAGATGACTTCGAAAAAACAAACGGCGACTCGAGGGGGGCGGGCGGGGGGAGAAGGCAGGAGGAGGCGGGGAAGGGGCGGGGGTAGGAGAAGGAAGAAGACTCGGATTTTGAAGGGGCTTACATAGGAAACACGAGGAACAAAAATATAGCTGATCGCACTCAGGCTCGATACTTGTCAGTCCCTTTTTCTTTTTCTTCCCCATGTGTGATTGCTTTCCATTGAGGCTTTTGAGAGAACGAGTCGATCGCGCGATTCGGATCGTGGGAGAGAATCTCTGGAACTCTCTTTTTATTTCTCGCGCTATCTTCTTTCCGTGCTCCCTTTCCCCGGCCCTCCCGGACATTTTTCCAAAGAAGCCCTCGACGATTGCTCTGCAATTGTGGAATCGCAAACGCGCGGCAACTCCCTATTTCAATGACTGTCGATTGTCGCGCCACTTCTATTCTCTTCCCCTTTTCCATACCCTTCTATTCCCGTAGTTTCGACCGCCCTCCCCCATTCGCCTGGCTCTTCAATGCAATTTGTGGTTTGAAAATTTTCATCGATTTGGAAGATAGCACTATAAATTGAATTTGTATTTTGCGGGGAAGCTTTTATAGGGAAATCTTATTGTGTTTCAATACCCTAATTGCGTTTATTTTTTAAATATGTGGTCTCCGTGTGTTAATCGCATTAGAATATAGGCGATTAAGCAAAGGACAATAGATTTCGTATGATGCAAATTTATATTCAAACTCCGGGGACTTAATAGGAGAATATGATAGGTTGCCTATTTTTCTTGTTTTCAACATAATTCGGCTATCGAAGAAAAGAGTACTTTGAAATAAATAAGCAATTTTCTTCCCAAATGCTATGAGCTGTTTATCAATATAATACATTTTTTTTTGTTTAATATAATATGATTACAAAAATATCTAATTTCACATAATTTATATATATATATTTATATATATTTTTCCGTTTGTTTTAGGTAAGTGAGATTGTAATCAACAACCGTCAACAACTGTAATGCTTTCGATGCCTACGTGAGTACGACCAAATAAAAGATCATTTTAAATTTTTATTTCACTCTTTAGTTCACTTAAGCCTCTCCCAAACATCTGAAAATACGAATTTTTTAACCAATAAACAATAATTGTACATCTTTGCGATATTTTAAAGAGTATTCGTGTAGCATGAGGAAAGTATCGCTTCCACTTCTTGTATAACTCCTCCTGTTGTGAATTTTGAAGCTTTTTGCGTCGCTTCTTCATCTCTATTTTAAATATTTGCTTCTGCCTATTCTCCTTCTCTTTCTCTCTTTCTCTTTCTCTCTTTTACTCTCTGTCTCTTGCTCTCTTTCTTTGTGCTACATCCTTTTCCTTATTTCACGTCGTTGCGTAGATAAGAATGAAAACGGGCAAGTCGCACAATGAAGGTGTCGTTGCAGGAAATTATACAGCAGTTAGAAGGAGCTTCGTCGTTCTGAGCAATTGTCTTTCAGTTTCGCATTGTCTTTCTACTTCTTTTCCTCCCACTCTTATCTTCTGCGTCGTATCTTTACTCTTTTTTTGGCTTTTGTTTTCAGTTTAACTAGCTCTTCTTCTGCCTCTTAAGCTCACTCACTTTACATTATTGGAATTTTTTATCTTTGATGTTTTTAACCAGCCTTCCTCTCTGCAGCTACGTTTTTATTCACGTTTGTCTGTAATTTCTTTTTTATCCACTTTTACTTAAAAACTGTACTAGTTTTGTAATAGCCCTTCCAAAGATTATTTCGTAACTTCTTAATTTTTTACAATAAATAATATTTCATCGTAAATATCCATGATAATTTTAATAGTTTTATTATTAAAATTAGAATAGAATGTATTATCAGCTCGTTTACATAATGAAAATATTGCTTTAATGAGTATGTACTGTATATTGAGGTCACTACTATTACTTCACGTATTTAATTAATGGTTGTGTCTAAAATATAAATAAATTATGCTCAATTTTACTGTACTCAACTTTTATATTATTTTATTTTTTTTTTTTTTTAGTAAGAAACGAATGTTAAATCGAGTGTATGGTTTTTTCGTCTTAGTTTTAACAATTAATAATATAATTAACAAAGTAACGATATTTAATATCATTTCGAAAACTTCCCATTTTACAAAGCATTGTAAATTGCTCGTAAAATATTTTTAAGGCGAAATAAATAAAAACTATGAATAGTTATCCAACGTCATTAAATAATTTCATCAAAAAAGTAGTAGTATTCTAAAGTCCGAAAAAAGTTGCTTAAAATGCTGGTCTTTAACTCATTAAAATACTATAATTTTTCATGAGCCTAGATAAATTAGTTGAATTATTCAATCGATAAAAGAAGCACAATCATTTTTGGTACCGGCTTAATAATCTGTTACAAGAAGTAATACATAGGTTGTACAAGTATTATACTCCTCTTGTAAAAACAAGGAATTAGAGTTTTATGTGTTTCTAGTTGCTTTCTATTACATACTAATAACGTGAGCATTTATATAGATGCAGAGTCGTAATATCATTAGTTCTTAATTTAGTCTTTTGAGGATCACGTTTAGATCAGTTGCATCGCGCATAGCGTTTTTCTCGTCAAGTATCCGTGTACCATTCAATCTCCGCTTCGTATGCCTTCTCCGTTTCTTCTGCTTATTCTCATTTATATTTATGTATATATATATATATATATCATTCACAAGCGTACACACACCCACTGTCCTTTCCCACTCGTTCACGGGATTCAAGTTGAGCAGTTGTCTGACACCGGCAGGACACAATAAGAGATCTAATCACGGGTGAAGTACTTAATGTCTTAAGGTCGAGCGTCACTGTGATCAGAAGGTCTTGTAGAAACATTCTACGGCATCTCGTATTTTGCTTTGCCGGGTTGGACGGATGGATGGAGAAAAGAGAGTGAAAAGGGGGTGTAGAACCCGGCGTTTCGGTATCTGATGAAGAGGCGCCCTTGGTGACAGCTACTACCATGAGGGACTTAGAAGGCTTTGAATATACTTAAATGTATGACAGAGGCATTTAAGAGGCGATGACAGAAGACGACTACGACGCAAAATTTGCGTTAAATGCACGGGTCTCGAAGAGAATGCGCAGGATGGAGAACGGCAACTAATGAAGAAGTTTCGTAATTGGAGCGTCGGCTTTGTTTTCGCTTTTGTTCTGGATTGCTGCTGCTCATCACGAGACTGTAGAGTTATGCTTTACCAAGACCAAGTTTTAGTATGATTTCTAAGATATTTTCCAGACTTTTGCATATTACAATTGCTCGGTCTCTCAAGAGGCAGGGTTTGTGAGCACCAGTGCAGAGATGATTAGATGAGCTTCTCAATTGGAATGGCAAATTCGAATAAACATTGCTTGAATAATATACTAATGAATATCCACAATAGCTTCTAAAAATCTTTTCCTTAACAATGCGTTGACCTTGACCAATTCTTTTTCATGGCTTGTGAATTCGAATGGGTGCCTATAATTTCTTAGGGCGAAATGCAGATTGCCAAGCCTTTTTCATAAATATGAAAGAGATGTAAGACTAAAGGTGTATAAAAGATCCATGTACGGAGCCGTTAGTTCGCGATATACCTACTGGATTGAGCGCAAATGCTTTTCTTTGGCTATGCACGGCTAGTCATTAAAAATTCGTTGCCTTAATAGACTGGCTGTAATTTTTTATCTCTTCTTCCGAGCTTCCGTGAAAAGAAGCAAAAAATATAATTTTTCACGTTATGTTAACTAACTTACCTATTCAGAAGTAAAATATTCAATAACTGGACGAGGTGGCCATTTTGCGTAAATCGCATTAACCGTTGTAGCAATTTATTTCCTTATGAAGTCGATATTGGGTTTCGCAAAGTAGTTGAGCTCAGAAGGGAAAAAGCGGTGGCGAATCGTTTTCTTGAAATAACAATTTTTACGTAGCCCTATTTCTTAATGCCATAACCATAACGATAGAGGAAGATGTGAGCAATGAGGAGGGAGGATTCGGAGACTTACGTGCTGCGGGGCCCTCAAATGTATCGTACGTGTGCGTATTACAAGGAAAGTGAGTCGAGCTTTTTGCTCTTTCCGTACACGGGGAAGATTTTTGCCTCCGCGTTCGATGCTTCAAGTCGTGTCACACCAACACGCGTCCGTGGCCTCATCGCAGACTAGACGGGGGAAAAGAAAAAAGGGCAATTCAGTGATAAAATTTCTTATGCATTATTTTCCAAAATTACATGGCATTCACTTATCACTTTTGTCGAAATATACAATTACGAAATTCAAGTTTTAAATTTTATAAGTTGCTAAATGTAATTTACATATATTATAATTATAATACACACCTAACAAGTACATGGCCTTTACATACTAGACTACATGCAACGTATATGCATATTGTAAACTTAATATTACGAATATTAATACATTTTTTAATAGTCAGTATTTTTAATATTTCTGAAAAATTACTGTACATACACGGGCGAATATATAATGTAAATTGCACGCAAGATTAAAAAGAGGATGCACGTGTTTTTTTGTCGAGTATTTTAAAATAGGCTCCTAAATGAAAGTGAAGCAAAGAAGCGTTTGAAAGGAAGAATATACGAATGTTTTGAATAATTCGTTTCCTACAAAAGCAATAAACAAAACGAATGAATTCGCGAATTGAAAAGTCGTTGTATTTTTATACGCCTGATTGTATATCCAGACGCAAACGATACGAAAGGAGAATGAACGCAACACGAAGATGCACGGATAAACATATGCGTAAAAGTGAGAGATTCGATGTGGCTTAGACGAGCGGGTCCTTATATGCGAAATTCTGGTTTTTAAGGCCCCACCTCCCTCTAATCTCCCCGTCACTTCGTACACTTATACACACGCGCGCGAGCACACATGACACGCGCGTACACACCGCGCGTGCACGCACACATTCTTTCCTCCTTGCTTTCTGTCTTTCTTTTATTTCTTTGCGCTCTCCTTTCGTGACGCGCCATTTGCAATTCAACGAGTATGCAAAGAGCGGAACACGAAGGAAACTAGCCTTGATAATAATAATACAAGACTGTAAATAAATATATGCACAAACCACATGTATTATGCGAACTCGGGTTAAGCGTATTTATAAACGGGTGAGGGCGCGTACACATTGGTGCACGTATAATCTTGCATTTACGAAGGAAGATTCTTGCCCCCAATATCGCAGCCATTAGCGTTAGCAATTTGTCTCCGTTTTATGCGGCCTCGGCATCGGCAGGCATCGTTAACTCAGTCTGACCCTTAATCAGGAGAATAGGTCTCACCTCTGGCAGCGGTCGCCGTTATGCTTCCATTCCTTGCTTTGATGTCCTATCGTTGAAAATAATTCTCGCGATTGCGATAAAGACATTGTCATCTTTCGCATAAAAATAATCGAATTTAATAAAGCAGGCATGGCTTGAGGCACTGCTTACTAGCTACTTGTGAATATGATTTATACCGTAGTAAAGAAGCTAGAATTAGGTTGTTAAATAATTTGTCAAAGTCATTGTCGTTTATCTTTTGTAACTGTTGCTGTAAGTAGGTTGTCAGCGTTATTTATTATAATATATAGGTGTGCATCGGCTTAAACGCCTACACGATTGCCGAGCGCTCCTAAAATCACGGCCAAACTTTTATCGGCTAACCGCAACAAGGGTCACCATTCGAGAGGGCCGAAAACCGGAAAATATGTCGAAGCCTTTAAAAAAAATGCCAAAAACCTATCGAATGTAGCGCGTGAATCTAAACACACCTTAGCTATTGCGAAGGAACTGCCTAGTCCGCGAAGATAGTGAGAGGGCGCATAATGAATAATAATCGCGCGTAATATCGAAGGCCTGGTTAAAAGGCGAGCACGGAGCTGCGAGTCTCGTGTGCTCGGGCCAAGAGGGCTGGCATAGAAAAGAGAAAACAAGGAGCGTATGCCATTATGTATCAAATATTGAGGCAGCCTCGCTTCGCAACTCATTCAGTCTCCTCCTGTGGCGCCGTATCTTCCCCTTGTAACCAGGTGCTCGATTTCCTGACCTAGTACGGCCTCCGCCCCTTTAATATTGCCATCGCTACTAGTGTTATCCGCTTTCTATGCTGGGAGGAGGCGCGGACTCACGACGATATGTTAAATTAAACCTTGAATACTTCATGGCGTCGGTGGATCCGCTCGTGAACACAGCCATGGTTCTCGAGCGTTTTATCTTCTAGTTCTCACCGTCGGAGTCGCAGCTGGATTATATTGTGACAATATCATTGATAATATTGTAATAGTGCAATGCTTTTTTTCACTTTGCCATCCATTACGTACTTCTACCTCGATTCTTTGCTGCTACGTATAATCCGTTTATGGTGCCTTAGCCAAATTGATGCTCACTGTGGTGGGCTAGGAACTGCACTCGCTCTTTGAGTTCTATTTGGTTATTTTTTAATTAAAGGTACAGCCCTCAACCCCTTACATTTGCCAATATTTCATTATGTAAATTTATATTACGCTTTTTACAATCGAATTGAAAGAGAGTTTTTCGAATGTTGGTAGAAATTTTTCGTGATCGGTTCTTGCTTATAATAAATAATAAGAAATAATACCTTCTTTATTTAAGATAAAAAATTTATTTTCTTAAATATTTGTTCGCATTATTTTATGATAGATGGATCTCATAAAATACGTGACCTTTACTTATTAATATGGATATTTCCGTAACAGATGACACGATAAATACAGATTATAAAACATTTACTGTCGTGTGTCTCTCTATGCAAAATATTCCTGTTTCATAAAAACGTACCATTTTGTGAGCAAACTTTAACATAAAATACCTTCCATTCTAAAGTTAAGAATACTCATTTCATGCTACTCTATTTAAATCTTGAAAAAAAAATTTAACATTGAAAAAGATTATAACAATTTTGTGGTTTTGTGGAAAATACTTATATCTATTACTAATCGTCGTTAAACAGAAATAAGCTAAGATTTGAGAATAAAGTATTCTGGTAAATTGCTTTGCTGCAATTATTATCCAGAGAAAGGAATTATTATTTTTAAAAGATAAAAAACGCTCACCCAAAAAATGGTTGTAATCAATTACATGTGTTATTTAAAAATAATCAAGGATAATTGAATTTATTGGAAAATCTGAAAACCCACAAGATGAAAAAAATTTAGAGTAAAAGAAATAGAAAGGGGGAGAGAGAAAGTAAGAAGCAGCGAGAAAGAGATAAAGGAATTACTTCTCGCACTTCTTGGGAATTCATCGAGTCTGTTTACACGGAGGCGTTCTTTGTAATTTCTTTATTTTTCCTCTCATGGGAGGTTCTCGAATTCCACGTCCTTCCTTGCGCCACTCGCAGTGCCATTTGTTTTTATCAGGCTGTCACTAGGGGACGTGGTTTTCGGGCGAGGCGTATGGAAAGCATTTGTGAAAAAGTCGGTATACCGAACCGGCTGCGATCCTCCGGGATTATCAGTCAGGGCGAAGGAAAAATGAAAAGCAGTGGAAGGAGAGGCCTGGTGGAAATTGGCGCAAGAGAGCCCCATGATTGAGTTAGTTGCGTGTGACTGTGTTGCTGCTGTGTGCTCTACGTCAGGCATTCATTATTAATGCATGTGCATGCTGTCGAAAATGTTTTATAGGTGAGAAAGCCGCTTCTCTCGTCGACCTTTGTCGGCATTTTAAAGCTCCCTTAGCTTCGCGCACGGAAGCTTTGTTATTGCCTGATCTCGAAGTCAAAGCAAACTGTACCTTGGCGCCACTACTTCTGTATACATTAACTTGATAAGACGAACTAATGACTCGGTTGCACGCGGTCCTGCCAAATAATTGTCAGATTTTGAACGTCAAGAAAGCCGAAACTGTGTAAACAGGCTTTGATAAATCCCTCCCTCCTCTTCTATGGCCTGTTACAATGTTCAAAGTCATCCCTCTCAGACGAATATCTACGCGTGAGTCGATGACTCGGGCGCGCATTTAGCTGGTGTGTCCTTTTTCATAACCCGAGTCGTAGCTTTACTTTCATGCAATCACCCCTACCCCTGCCCCCAAATCCCCACCCCACCCCCTGCCCTAGGCCAGGCTCCCCAATACATTATACATCCTGATGTATGAGGCGGGTTCTTGCAGCGTCATTCAGATAAGCGACAACCCGGCGGTAGCTTAGCATGGCAACCATGACTTTTCCTTTTGGCTCCCGCCACGTAATCACCGTATAACGAAACTTTTTTATGCGATGCTCGGCGCGCCAGCGCCAAGTTAATAAGAAGGTTGCCGTCTCTCGTGTGCTCTCATTGTTCGACCCTCGTCGTCTGCTTCTCATGTCGTTCGCGCACGTGGCAGTTGCCAGGCTGCCCCGCTGGCCTGCACCGACGATCCTGTTTCCGAATTCTTATTCTTGCCTCCCGGTCGGAGTATTCTCTTCTCGATGCACGATGCACCACTCCGATCGAGACGTTTTGTTTCACCTCCGCTGTGGACCACGAGCTATTCGGGAAGCCGTGCGCCACTGTTGGTCTTCTCCTCCCGACGAATCGTAACGACTTGAGTAATAGATGTCATTCCGCATGTGTATGCGGTGGACCTTCAATTGACGTATCTGCTTTACACGCTCGCCTCATTTGTACACCAAAAATGCGGCTGGGTGTGTACTTTGCTGGGCAGATGTTTCCGGCATGTCCTGTTATTAGTTTGCACGAGGAAACCCAATTTTTTTTGTCAATGATTACACGCAAAAGCCCACACAATGCACGGGATCTCATGTATAGCTCATTGATTGGAAATGATTAATATTCATGAAAGTATTTGCAAAACCTCGTGTATATATATGTAAAAATAAATTACAGAGCCTCTACCGAACTTTTTTTGCTAATTTCGATAATCTAGGAAATATATTCCTAGCGAGTCGCAATTGCTCTTTTCTATTAATACGAAAACTTACCGATATCTCTTGTGGCTCCAGAAATGCACGGTGACATCTTCAAACATAAATTTACAACTGAATCGGAAAGTGATTTCTTCTTCAGGGTCTTATCTTTAATTCCATTCAATTCATACCCTCATTTTTTATTCTGATTGTCTTTCTGCGGACCTTCTGAAAACAGCTGAGAGAGGATAAAAGAGAGAGAGAGAGAGAAGAAGACGAAGAGGAAGAGATGGGGAAGGACGATCGTTCTCCATAATTCAATAAATAGCACTTTTTCAGCATAAAGAAATGTCCTCGACTAGTTTTCCTTCGTCAAGCGTGTCAGCAGTGCAGTCGTACGGCAACCGAATCCGATAGCGAGCGCCCATTGCCACTTTGGAATCCTCTGACTTTTCAATTCCCGTCTACTTTATGCAGAGCCTACCTCGCGGTAATTTTCCTCTGCGCGCGGAGAGTATCTAATAGTATAATTGATTTTTGTATGATTTTAAAGCAAGCCCACCCTCGCTTTCTTATCGGACCTCGGGTGCCAGCGCTGTTAAATTGGAAAGGAGTAAGAGTAGAACGGGGGATTGCGAACGGAGAGCTGGAGGTCGTAGTGCCACTGAGCTAAATTGTTTCTGACGCCCAAGCAATTTATTTTTCGTGAGCGCTCAAGAATTTTTCAAATTTAAAGCTAACCGCCGCAGCAGTCAAGGACATTGCAGCTGCCGCCTGCCAGTGTCCCTTATCAGGAAAGAAGTCGAATTATCCCTGGGAATGTTGGCTGAAAATTAAAATCTCTTAGAGTCTTTCTCGTGGAACAATGTTACGACGTCGTTGAGGAAACCGACAAGTGGGGAGGTAACGAAGAAAATGACTACGCAGTGGAATAAGGACTTCAGGCACGTGGATACCAAAGAAAAACCCGAATCTATTAGGAAGCCTTGAGGGTTTCGCGACTTCTTATCAGCGTGCGAAAGGGACAAAGAATCGGAGAAAGTGAGAGAGGAGGGGCTGCTTTTATATCAAAAAATGTCATCTATGATGAATAGTTGGTATGAATAAAATGAAATGCTAATCGACGAACCTCACCTCTACCTCCTACAAGAGCAGCAGGGACTCTGATTCTGTTTCTTACTCACAGAACTTTTCCTACTGAAAATAAGAGATTCAATTTACGAAATAGATTAGACAAAGCTTTGCCAATTATTTTTTTATAATATTTGAAATACTTGAGGTGATTTAAAAATAATAATGATCCGATTAATGTTTTTCGCTACAATGTAATTTCACTACGTGATACAACTGCAACTGTTTACATAAATACAAATGGTCGATTGTGATTTTCGATTTTAAAATTCATAATAAAAATAAAAGAATATTGTACTTTTATTAATGTTTATTTAAAGCGATTTCAATTGTTTTCATTTTGTTATTTCAAAGCTATCGTCAACGTCAATTTATTCACGATCAAACGCGAAACTCCGTCCCATATGTCCTAACCTACAAATAAAGAATCCTGTAGAGTAATATTAAGTTAACAATGATCAACTTTAACTAGTACAATTTTGACGACTCAACCGAAGTGGTATTAACATGTAGGTATTAAAAATAAGAGTAAGTAAGCATCGCACGTAATATAGCATCTTAATTAAAACTTGCCAATTCATTTCAAGGAGAAGCTCTCCAGCATTATAACTCAACCATTCCCCTAAACGAATTCCATCCCCCGCAATTCATTCTTTTGTTTTAAAAGGCGGATGAAAAAGGATGGATAGCGAATAAAGACATGGAAAGGTCGGAGATAATAAGAAGTCGGTGTCGTCAAGGAAATTAAAGGCAGAGTTGACTGTTGCTCGACTCTTACGTTTTGCCCAGGCAAAAGGGGCGAAGTTTCGCCACCGAGTGAAATTCGTCCTGTTCCTTGGTCGAGAACCGCGTACTCACTTCAGCCCTCATGGATAAGCGTATTTTTAATGAGGAACCGGATAAAAAATCATCTCGTTATGGAAATGATGACGCGGAATTACTTTGTTGAGCAATGTCGGCAAACGGGACGGAGAAAAAAGGAGCATTATAAGCTGCGCTTTATATTCTTCCTTCCTCCTTGCGCTCTCCTTCATCACTCTCTTTTTATATTCGATCAATTTCTCTTTGTCCTCTTCTCTTGTAAGAATTTCATCCAATTGAAATTGTCTTTTGACCCTTTTCCTACAGGTGTAAGGCAATAATTCGATCACAGCATTACACGGGTACTAAAATCTTTTGAATATATACGTATAATTTTTATACGAATGTAGTTATAGAATTATGATAAAATGCTCGAGGTCATTGAGAAACCATTAAATCGTTGTCTTTACTTAATGAGGAGAACTTAATGCAGCTATTTTAGACCTCTAATTGCTTCGCTAATTGCCAGATGTAATACTCAAAGTAATATTTGGTTCGATTGACGTTTCAGATTAGCGTGTAGAATCTACGGTTCAGTTGTACGACTCTTTAATTGTGAGCGAGAATTTAATTTTGAAGTCGTGCTCCCATGTCAAGTATCGATATTACTATTATTTAAGAATTCATCGTTTTTCCAATAGCGCGCTGTAATTCAGGGATTTTTATTTTATATTCTCGAACTTCTTCAACTATACGTCTTATAATGTCATAGAAAATGTTGATAGCATAGGCTTGGTTGATTTTTGCCACGGGAGAGAGGAGTAAGAGACAAACTCAGTATTTCGTAAGTTATTTTTGAGCGTGTAGCTTAACGATTGGTTGCCTTAAGGAAATACCAGCATGTTTGCCGTCCCGATCACGTCGTTCCATTGCTCATCCCTCTAAGTTTTGGTCGTTTTTCTTCTGTTCTTGACCCCCGCAGCTCTTTTCCACCCAATTATATCTGGTCCAATTACGAATTTTTAAACAGGACAGAGCGACTAATCTCGCTCCTTACCACCATCGGCACTGTAATTTACTTCTCAATTTGTATAAAATATCTCCTGGATAATGAAGCAATTTGAGTTTGTCTCCGGCGCTAATGTATGGAGTCTGCAGGCGCTGTCGATCTCTATACACATGCAGGCGTGCGTCTCTTAACAAAGAGCTAGAAAACTGCACCTACCGCACTTGTAATGGTATCGTGATTTACAATTGTATCTATGTGTGCCTTAGTGTTTACGTCACTACTAAAGTCTCCCGATGAAAATCACTGTGCCTAGGAACCACGGAGCTGTCCTGACTTTTTTTTGAACTCTCGGTATTGCATTTTTCAGCCCTGCGGGGTGTACTCGGACGAAGCGATTCTTTATAAGTAGTAATACACATGCATCGCTGTAGTAAGAAATGGGCTTTCGTTGCGCTTAAATCTCCATACTAGTTTATAACATCCTCCCTCCCGTTATACCGAAGGTGTGATCGTCCGTGAGTTGATGGACATGAATCTACAAATTTACGCGTTCAAACGGTTAGGCTAGAAAAATCTCCCAGCGATTTATAATAGAAACTAATTTAACTGATTAACATAGAATATTGAATTTGATCATTGGCACCGTAGGAATACATAATTTGGCCATTACGAATTGAAGACTCATATATTGTATTAAATGGCTGATGTATAGTAAAAGTAAGATGAATTCAAGGTTTTAAAAGATAAATATATTCAGGTTGTGAATAATCGATCTATTTATTCAACTACATCAATACTGTTGCCGTTAGGAATACATTTTAATTAAAATACTAACATTGAAAAACCTAAGCGAATACAATTATTTTTTTTTACTGAATCGATTCCACGCAGACAACATATTTTCGCGATAGCAGTTGCAAATATTCATGCATCAACAAGTTCGATGTTCGGGAGATTTCTTTGCGAGACATCTATTTGTCCTTCCTCTACATGTCCTCGTGCTAAAAATCGCATGCGAAGACTGACTTATATTATTGACTTAAGCTATCGATAGGTCTCGCTTAATTTAAAAAGAAAAGAGTTCTAATGAAGAATATAAAGAATATCTTGATGCTGCTCTTTACTTGCGCAATGGTGTTTGCGAGAATCGCGGATCTTTTTTACTTTAAGATAGCTTGGGTTTATGACACAATAAGAGATTTTATATATATAAATAATAATAAAGTCTAGGCAATTCAATATAAAAATGAACTGCCTACATTGATTATCAATTTAATTTCGATGTTCACGTGGATGAAAAATCTTACTATCATTTATTTTACGAGTCAGTTGTACACTTTCAGTTGAGATATGAAAAATATTAAGGGGCATTTAGATCAATGTAATCTCTGACATATTTGAAATCTGAATGTTAGCAGAGTAATTTATGGACGAGGGTTTCAATTACCTCAGAAAATTCCTCCAAAAACTCTTCCGATGAACGAGTTAACAGAAAAAGCGACATGAAAGTATAAAGTACAATTACGAGGAAAAAAGAAGATAAAGAAAAAAGAAGTGAGATAAAAGACCGATCTCGCTATATACATACTTACACGGCAACTCGTGCGCGATGTCAACTTTTCTCGTCACGTCACTAAGTCCAAGGAGTACAGCAAACCACCGCTGGGGAAATATAAACTCCCAGCACGTCAGCCCTGCTAAAGCAAGCATTCGTAAAAGCTGATCCCTGTATAATTTTCAATCGCTCTCGAATTTGATGACCTCGCCACGGGCTCTTCCCCCTTTTAGCTCTTACTTTTTGTCTTCTCGCTCGCCTTATTCACCATGCGAATGCCAAGCATCTTGGATCTTGGAAAAGATTTGAGAGGGGAACGGAGAAGGGTGAGGTAAAGGTGTGCCTACTACTCGTGGATCAGCGCAGTATAAGATAAGAGTATAATGACCAAGTCGCAACGACCGGTAAAAAGGTGATCTTAACCTGGATAAACATTGAAGTGTCGAGATGGACGCCGAGGGAAAAGGATGGTGTACGTAAAGGATGGATTGAATGGAAACGCCACGAGGCTGAAGATCTCTCGTAAGGGGGTGGAGACAAGAAGCGATGGGGAGATAGGGAGCAAGAGTCAGAACGAGAGTGAGTGAGAATTATAGGAAAGCTAGAGGGAGATGAGGGATGAAGTGTAGAGGAGGGAAATGAAGAGGATCGAGACGGAAAATGAGAGAGACGACTGCTCGCTCCTCTCGTGCGAGATGAAAGCAAGATGAGAGATAAAACGAGAAAGTGGCCGAGGTCTGCTTCTCCCTCCGTATAAGAGAAGCCCCTACAGAGGCCGTAAAAAGACAATACGAGTCTCATACATCGCCTTGCTAAAGCCACCAAGTGCCTACCTTATAAGCAGCACGTGGTCTGCGTCCTGAACCACGTGGATCTGCCGCTGGTAGCTGAACGCGCAAGACACCCCTTTTTCACCCTTCTTGAATTTGATAGGAACGACCCATGCCAATTCCCTTCCTTCCTCTTACCCTCATATCAACCAACGTCTATCTAATGCGTGCCGAGGGCAAAAGCTGCAGTCCTCCCTCTTTTTCGGAGAATTCACGAGCATGGCAAACCGCGATATAGTCTTAAAAGTTTCTTTCCAGACGACTGTTCTCCTTCGGTTAAGATTCGAATTGAATTCTATAAGTAACCACGGATTCATCGTACTCTTCGTCGCACTCGTCGTCTTCTACAAGCTACTATAATTGGTACTTCTCGATTTCGCTCGCGCTGCCCGAATTTTGTCCGTTCTTATTTCATTTTTCCCCTTATTTTCTCGATTCACTCCTCCTGCTCTTTGCGATTTACATTTCAAATGATGAATTATACTACATCCAAAAAATATCATAATACCTTCGATAATTCATTTCACTTTTTTACTTTGATTTAGTAGATTAAATTTCTCCAGTAGCAGTTGCCTTCCGTAAAGTTTCATTGACATGGATTTATAAATGAATTTCCACGTAAAAGCTTGTCATTTTATTATTTAAAGTAGATAAGAATTAAATTTGTACTTTTTCTTTTGAAAATGCATTATTTCAATACAATTTTCGTAAATTCAATTTTACCATTGAATTTCAAATAATAGCCTTGGTCATTTATTACAGCGTGAATTTGTGCATTGTTCGTGGTGATTTACTTCGTATGAAAGATACTGCCCGTCATAAAGTACAACTTTTCATTTCGTAATCATAAAATTTCAAATGAAAAGGATTGACAATATCATAAAGAGCAAAAAACTTTAGCAATATATCATTGAATGCATTTTAAACGCACTTCTCATTGTTTAAACAAAATATTTTCTTGCGGGTCAGCCATTTCCAAGCTCATTTATTCTACGTATAAATAGAAACTTACTCTACTTGCCGACTCGTTCGATTATTAAAAATAACCCATATAAATAAATTACCTTAAGAAATTAGCCTTTAGAAAAAGGTTTGGATCACCCGAAAGACCGATACTCGAAAGCCACCTGTGCAAAAACTGATAATCATTGATTAGCCCACGAGAAGAAGTATAATGGAGTTGCTTTATGCTTTTGAAGAAAAGGAAGGGAAGGAAGCTCAAAATCGAGCTTCATTTTTCGATGTCATTATCGATACATTCTGAACTGATGATTTCTTTGGCAGAAGCTGCGTGGCTCGCCCGTGTACATTCAGTTTCTCGTGGAGCATTGAGGCAGGAGGCGTTAAATAAGAGGCGCCGGGAGGAAAAAGAAAAGCAGGCTCGATGCTACGAGCCGGTGCTCGAATGGGCAATTTAAGCTAGGAGGGAGACGTGGCAACAGTGGTGCAAGATGCGTTTGTATTAACGACGAGGCAAACGCGTAATGACGCGCAGGTCGGGAGCTACGGGACCTTTCAGCCAGATAAAAAAGGCATTACTCACCGGAGATGCTGGGTGATAATTACATCGGGGATGCGTCGACCTGAACGCCGCGTTTTATACGATTGAGCGTTGGAGCCTTTCCCGCTCTCTGATACGGACGAACGGAAGAATAGAACGGAGAGGAAAATGACTCGAAGTATTTCGATTACTCGTGCCATTACCTTCGCAAATGCTAATTTAT
The DNA here is from genome assembly GCA_018907135.1 of Kradibia gibbosae. Classification (NCBI taxonomy): domain Eukaryota; kingdom Metazoa; phylum Arthropoda; class Insecta; order Hymenoptera; family Agaonidae; genus Kradibia; species Kradibia gibbosae. Next base: position 27,087,554 of record JACCHX010000001.1, read on the forward strand.
GGATTGTAGCGTTGCCGTAAGTATCGGCGAACTAAACGCTTTTTCCAATCTCTCGCTGAGAATTTTTTAACGGCTTAGCTTCGATTGCCTATTATTCATTTGATTTTGCCGGAAGGATTTTTTTAAACAAAAATAGTAAGCGACGGTTGATTATATTGTTACAGCGTATTCCGAGCTTCCCGTGAATGATGTTTTTATTGCGCCACCGCCTTCTTTATTATCTCATAGGGTCAATAATACGGGTTTTTACGTTCCTACCTTAATGCAGGCCAGTAATTTCAATGGAAATGAGGAGTCTCGTGAATTCGGTCAGTACTAAAATCGAATCAACGTTAATGTACAATAAAGATCAATGTACCTGTAAAATGTTCGATGTAACTACATATTATGGTTAATCATTAGCGGCGTATGCTATTTCGTTTTCCAATGTCTGCCAGTACAAATAGTGGCATAAAAAGCACAGTATTTCAAACAACTTGTACCTCTTGAGTTTATAATGGTCTTGCCAAGAATATTTCCGGGTTCAATTAATGCACGATTATCAGTGTCCACGCTGTCTCGTGATCTTTCGAAAAGGAAAGGTCAGGTACACATGTGACTGTTCATTGCTACTTGCGGACATTAATTATCCGTTCTTTCCTTTCCTTTCTTCCTGCCGCTCATGCAGCTACTTAACAGTATATGGAGAATAAAAGGGGGACGTATACGTAAAGTATGAGAAAGAAATAGAGTGAAAGATTGGAAAAATGAGTGAAACAGTCGTATGTGCAGTGCAAATTAAGGGAGACTCGAATGAGAAGGGAAATTTATTTATTTGATTTGGCAATCTATAAAAAAAAACATTCAATTAAGGTTAAGCTTTTATTCATCGTAGTTTACATTGGTACTTTACATGTGGTACTTTATTTTTTATCTATTTTCGCTCAAGCTTTAAAAATAAGTACTCGGCTTTAATCAAACCTGAGCGGAAGCAACAACAATCGTGCTTATTTAACTTTGTCAGCCTTCCCGTCAGGCTTTTAACAAATTTGCAAACTGAGAGAAGTGTATATCATATTATCACAACACTTTCATAAGTGACAAAATAAAATAAATCTCTCCCCATGTGAGCACCTTTGAAACCACGAGTAACTAAGCTAAGAACTTACTTAACGTCAGATCGATCTTGATGCAAGAACAGTAGTATTACTCAGGATCGGAGATTAGGTTCGAGCAGCACTTTTAGTAGTTGTAGCGGGCCAGAAGTTTGAAAGAAGCAGAGTGAATGTACGGCTGAAGTATGGCGGGGCGGGGAGGGGGAGGAAAGCGGACGGGGAGGTGTATGGTTAGCAAGGGAGACGTGGGAGGGAAGCACTTTGCCAGTAGCACATATATCAGGATTTGCGGCTAATCTGATTCCATTAACAATGTGCACGCGTCGAAATCTTCTTACATACGCTTCCCCTTTAGACCTTTGGCATCGCGAAAGTATAGTAGTCTTACTAGCTCGCGTTCCTTTCGATAGTGGGGATCTCAGATACGAATCCAATCTGATCGCCCTGAATCAAAAGAAAAAAAATAGACGGAGAGAGAGAGAGAGAGAGAGAGAGGGATCGAGGGTGGGAGGGAGGGACGGAGAGAAAAAAAAGGGAGAGTGTAATCTTTTACTAATAACCGCGATTTATCGTGCAGCGCTCTTTTCTACTAGTCTCCAGCTCTCGTGCCTATGTCGTGTGTTCCTGTTTTCCGAGGAGGGCCTTTTCTTCCCTCAGTGATTAGGATCCACGATTACGAAGGCTACGAATGTTTTATCCGGCCTACTCGTCGATCGTCGCTGATCATAGCGAAAGGAAATTCGTTCATACTTACCTCACCATTTCGGATGTTGAAAAAAACCGTGTATTGTACAATTTGCATCATAGAGAGAAAATTAACTTTACCCTCGAGCTAAGTTGGCGGTTGAACTTTGAGCATTGGCCATGAAGATCATGGATAGTGGGTGGAAAGAAGCAGCTCCGGAATTTAGTTATAAGAGTGCGCATTAGCTAGAAATATATACTGGTATTTTATTTTTCATGACTAACTTTATTTATCATAAAAAATGTGCAGTCATTACATTGCCACCTCGTGAATAAATAAGTTTAAAATATGATAAAAATTATATCCTTGTCTTTTGATTTCAAAAGAAGGAATACTAAGTAAAATACGGAGATTAGATTATATCCGTAAACTTGAAAAGAATAAGGATATAGAAACTCGCGTTTATGATCTCTTAAACACGTTTATTCTCTCTCTCTCTCTCTCTCTATCTATATCTCTATCTTTCTCTTCCTTTCTCACTCTTTTTATTTACTAATACTGTTGCTCACTGTAACATGGGAGTTTCGAGTGAAAGAAGTCTTTCATTAATAGGCTTTTGGGGCCTGGTGACTTAACCTGCTGTCGCAAGAGCAGACGCGAGATAACATTTCATTCCATGATGAGGCTACACAAATATTTATCAAAGGTGTAAACAATATTCGTCAGTTATTGCGCCATTATGCGATGATTCGAGAGAGAGAGAATGAAAAGGAATCAGAAAAAAGTTAAAGAGAGAGCTCATCTATTTATCTGAATCTCTTTATGAGAATTATGTAAGAATTAAATATAAAAACGTGTACAAATTATCTAATTTGGTGAAATTTGCGTTGCTCGTTGCATCTCGTACTTTCAATGATGAATTTTACGCTTTTTGAAGCAGCCACAAGGAATTTAGGTTTTCATTTTCACTTGATACGGCGATGAATTTATCTGTTATCAAAAACATTATTTGGAGCAAGACGCAAGATTTGTGGTTTACCGGAAGTGAACAGTTGTTCCTCTTCTCATACATGTTATTTATCTTCGCTTAACATGGGAAAATTTATTTAATAATGAATGAGTACTATGTGATTAGCTTGAAAATTCCTACATAGTACGCCAAGTATACTTGTAATGTATACAATTCTACGGAAGTGATGCTAATCTCTGTTAAAAGTTTGCTTACTTAGCTTCATAGAAATATTTCACTTAGATAAGTTCCAATGCAGCTGTTGATTGCTTATGAAATCGTTTTTGAAACATGGAAAATTTATAATGAATGTGGTATGTATCAAGAATATAAATGATCAATAATATAAAAATACTTTTTCATACATATATACAAATCAAAATTCTTAAGTAAAAATTACCAATTTAAAAAAAAAGTTTCATCGACATGAACGATCACGTCAGTTTGTCTTTTAAAATCACCCGACGATGTCAAGCGGTCGTGTGGCTTCTGCGAGTACTGAGCTTCAGTAAGCCTTCGTAGTGTTTTTAATAATCATTATTATAGGAAAGATAAGCGAGCGTAGGAATTGGAATGTACGTTCTTACTTGACGAAAACATCGGATTTTTTTTTCAGTTGTATACGTTTAGTTATTCGTAATTTGATTAAGGCACTTGAAAATCTGATGATACAACCGCGAGAGGCAAGGGAACTTGATATTTAGAACCGAAAAAAAACACAAAGTCATATTATAGAGCCACAAAGGTTGTTATCGACTGCACAGGTACATATTAGCCGACAGTCAAAACACGTGCTCTACTCTATCTTTTTTCCCCTCCTAAGCTATCGGACGTAATAAATTTGTCCGCAAAATAAAGAGAACTGAGCACAAGAAGGAAAGCGTATAAAGGGGCGATAGTATGAAGTAAAACGATTCAATCGGTTGATAAAGAGGTGTGCCAGAATCAGCCCACCTTATAGCATTTTAGTATGCAACTTTAGCGAGGAGCGTTTGAGAGAGTGATACATAATGAGCGAGAGGGAGGGGGAGAGAACGAGAGAGAGAGAGAGAGAGAGAGAGAGAGACAGGCGGACAAAATCGAAAGTGAGCAGGAGTGATCGAGCATCTGTGCACGTATTTCTCATTACCACCGATAGTTTTTCTTGGGTCTTAATCGCTTTCCTGCCCATACCTTTTTGGCTATGGGCGAACGATTATTGCTACCTATAACGCTAACCTCGTCCCTCATCTGTTCAGAATTTAGAAGTCTGCTATCTGTGAGGACGGATCTAGTTCATCTCGACTGCACGCACATCAGATGTTAAAGTTTTTCAAATTTATATACCCGCACTTCCATTTGTTCTTTAATGTCTTCATACAACAAATAAACGATCCGCTTATTAGCTTTTGTCGATGATTTATGATTTTGATGCTACAGACGATTTTCCAGTTGTCGATCGGATAAATTGCTTTCTGTCATATGGTCTCAATTTTTTTTTTTAAATAAAATCCTAAATGGGATTTATAAGCATATACGGTTTTTTCTTTTAACGGCACATTATTGTACGTCACAATTATAAAATAGAACAAAATTATTATTATTATTTGTGGGTAGCGATTTTTGAAAATTAAACTATGCACGCACAATAATATATTCGATTGACCGTTTATAACGATTATTTTAATGATTATTTTAATGATTATGCAGGACTTTGAGACTCATGCTTGTAAAATCAGTTTTCGGGCGGTTGAGAATAATCATAACGGAAGTATTAAAATAAAGCCGAGTGATTATAAAGTAATGATGACCTTAGACAGGAATATCTTACAGTATTAAACGCATCGATGAAGTATAATGTAGACGGTGTCGATAAAGAAAATAGGAGCCAGATATACACGTGACGAAAATGAATTTGCAATCATAGTAGAAAAAGTTATAAACATTTACCAGACAGATTTCTCACTTATTTCCGCAAAGTTTTTATTTACACTCTCTTACTTCTCATTTAATTCTCTTTTTTTCATTATGTTCATAAGCCTCGTGCGTTCTTATCATAAATCTTATTGACGCGTTTGGTCTTCCGGTGGCAGAGCGTGTAAGAGACAAGAAAGAGAGAGAGAGAGAGAGAGAGAGAGAGAGAGAGAGAGAGAGAGAGAGATAGAGCGAGAGAGCGAAGGAGTGAGTAAGTCTCGACGCTATTCAAAGGTGTGCGCCGTTGAGGCCACGCCCCAATTAGGTCAAACAAGCCGTTCTTTCCCTCACGTTTTCCTCTGTCAGGTTTGCCGGTGACTCGATGCACTACCCGCTACGACTATTTTACGATGAGAGTGTACACACCTGCGGTGACACCTCGGAACAACTTACACCACCTTGTTCGGGAGCAACGGTCACCCGTTCGCTCCTTGGTGTTTTATGGCACTCGCGCAGTCTCGCATGTAGGCGCTTGTGCTGCCGGTGCTTATAGGGTTGACGGGCAGATACAGCCGGGGGTACGACGATAGCAACGTCAGCGGCAATGCGGGGGGAGTTTGCATAACGAGGTGTCTCTCTTAACGGCTCCGTTGGCCGATGCCCTCAGCCGTATATTATCGGCCAGCAATTCGCACCTTATAGGCCACTATTTTACGTATGATTAAGTTTGAGTTAATGCCATTTTCGATACGAAGTGTCGAGTCTCCCAATTACACGCAATAATTGCTGACTTTTATGCGTCATGCATATAATTAGCATATTTTTGAATGTTTATTCAATTTTTACAGCCATATTAAAATAACAGCAATGGTTGAAACTTTTTTCATTTGCTTTCTATTCGTATGAATGTAATACTTAAATGTCCCTTAATTAATGCGTAATGTTTTCACGCGTTTTTTTTAGAACATCTGCCCAATCTGTATTGAATTTGTGGCATTATTTGGATGGTCTGCTTGCTATTTAATAAATATTTATGTAGTTAATTAGAATAAAAAGTATATTTTTTAATAAATCCTTTTTAACATATAAATGGTACGTGTGTGTGGGTGTGTAATATAATAATATAGTCAAAACATGGAATTCGGGTATAAATACTACAAATCGCTTAATATTCATTTTTCGACGCAAAATGTAAGTTTCTTATACGAATAAAGTATTCTACCTGTCATATTTATCAAATATTATTGTACGTTTATAAAGTTGACAATGTATTGCTCTTGAAAAATATATTAGCGGACTTTAAAGATACAAATCGTACTAGATAAAATCCATAATACATAATATAACAATTATATTTACATTTATATTTTTATCTTTCTGCATAAATATACATAAATAATAAGTAATATTAATTGTTTGATTATATATAAAGAATAAAAATACAAATTTTTCAAAAAACGACTAATTGGACGTACTGTTTCTTTTCATACAGAGTCTCATTTATTCATTGTTTTATTTCGATGTGTATATATTTTGAAAAACTGACTAAAGGGCGATCATTAATTAACGTTTTTTTTGCTATTTTCGCAAGATTGCCTTCGATTACAATGTATGAAGCCAATTTTACAATAACTTTTGATAAAAGCATAAGTATTTTATCAACTGAAGATACATAATTGTATTCTAATATGAATAGATGCATTTTACTTAAGATTCGTACATATTTCACTTGTGTAATTTCTTGATGTTTTGTGTGTTAGCTCGCCATTTACACTCGGCAGTCTGAACTCATTTCGATTAAAATGATTTTTTTTTTTTAAATGTACAGTTGTCACACAACCGGTATATAGGCGTAAATTATTGCTACAATAGCTTAAAGATATTAGTATTTATTCTAATTCTATTAAATTCTAGATGAATTAAGATTTCTGCTTGACACAATGTCACATACGTTAAAGGATTTTTAATGTAAGCCATATTCAAAGGAAAAATGTTGCTTTTTAAATAAGCACAGGTAGGTTAGATAATATAAAAGTTTGTTATTTATATATCTGGCTTGTACTTATTAGAAAATAATATCCATAGGGAGGATTGAATGGTTCAACATTATGATTTAATATTAAATAAAAACATAATGAAATAAATGGCTTTCTAAGATTAGGCATATTTTTTCTGAAATGTAGTGCAGCGAATAAAATCAATACTCATTACGAAATAAAAGTGATACACCGATTCGATCTCAAAAAGTACTCTTTTTTTCTCAAGAGGCGTCGGAGCTTTGCTCCTTTATTCCTCTCGCCATCTAACTTACAATTCGATTTCGCGCACCAGAGTAGGCGACTCCGCTAAGGAAGCCTTCTCGTTCCCGCCCACGACGGCGTCGTTCGCGCTTTAATCACATTCTGACGCAATGTCGCGGAAAATTTCATTCTGCCGAGGTAAGTGCGAGAGGGTGATGGGGTGGGCGTAGCTGCCGCCACCACCTCCTGCTGTGACTTTGTCCCTAAGCATGGCGCGCGAATAATACCCCCGATCTTGGCATTTGCATATATCCGCTTGCGTTTGCATGCGCACGGTTGGATTTATGCAAGTGTGCGACTTCATGCGGGCCCTCGATTCTGCTCGTGGAACCTCGAAATTTAACAGAGTCGCCTTTCGTCGAGATTTCCCCCCATGTCGGCTATTGTCGACCTTTTCGATATTTCATTTGAATAAATTTCGCCGAGTTTGCTTGCGCGTTCCAAACTAGTCGAGGAGTCGAATCATACTCTATTGCGCCCTGGAGACTTCGATTGCATTCTTCGTGCTCAGATTACCGATATGGCTACTTTTATTCATTTAGATTTCCACTACACGCACACGAGCTATCATTTTCAAATTAAAACCATAAACACATTTGGTATTAATTCTATTACTGGTGCAGATTCCTATTATTCTACTTCTACTTATCTACTATATCTACTTCTCTTGAACGATATTTTACATTTTATTCGGCCGTTGGTGCCTCTTTTTTACTAGCTTAAACATTTCAAGATGAGTGAATTACGTATCTCATAAAGAAATCTTAATATGTTTCTTAACTAGGGTGACTTTCATGGCTAGAAGGTTTACAATGAAAACTCAACTCTTTTGTCCTACATCTTAGCATTTGTTAGTCTGTTGTAGACATTCACAGATCAGGATATTTAATTGTATACACTCAATGAAAAACATCTGTATCATATTTTTAAATTGTTTTTTTTTTGAGATTAAGGCACATTTTGTATCTAATATTTTGCATACAATGTATACAGTAGTTGTTGTCTTACAAATAGAGACGTAAGTTATTTGAGTAATTTTTAAAAACAATAAGTCAAAATGAAATATTTACATATTTAATTAATTCATTGTGTATAATGGAACAGGGAGGTTAACGTGCACTTCTGACTCATAATATAAGTCAAAAAGCTTTTGTGTATACGTATTGAAAGCCTACCGCACAAATGCAATAGGTCAGCATATTCTTCTGCATGTAGGTAAATGTAAAAAGACGTATATTTTATTTTATTATAAAACTACATTGCAACTCTTCAGACTATTGAAAATGCTCCATCCACATCGATTTTCTTGCTTTCGCTTTTTACTTTAGAAATCGGATGCATAATACTGCTACGCACAAGTATAAGAATAGATAAATATCATTTAAATTACAAACAGGACATATTCTAAGTGTAAACAGCTGTCGACGTATGCAGTCTCATTTCGAATGAACGCGAAAAGCGGCAATAATAGAGCCAACCAATCGGGTAATTACGGCAGCGCTCGCTTGTTACTTAAAGTCAAATGTTTGTCTAAGGAATTATGGCCGACAGTGTACATGCGGAGTCTCAGGGCGTGGCAGCGTCACTCTCATACCACGCGTATACGATATACCTGTATAATTCCGTGTAAATCAAGCGACGTTGCCGGGCTTGTATGACTCGCCTCCTTTACGACCGATAGGCAAAGAGTCGTTCCTGGGTTTTTCCAACATTTACCGGCGGCACGGAAAATTTATGGGACTTTGGGACTTGGGATACTCGATGTGGTTCTTTACTCTTTAAATCCCATCATGGGCATTGTCCTGAAAATAAGAGATTTACCGATTATATGGTCCACAAATGTACACGCACAATAACTTTGCGGGGGATGGTACTTTTTCACTCGGGGCTTTGATTTACGCGGCCTTGTAATAGTTCACCAGGTTCCCTTCTTCCCTCGTGTCCCACAGGCTCCGCTCCATTTTCCATTCTCTTCGCAAATCGTAGCTGCGCTTTTGCAAGATTACTACAAAAATAGGCAACTTGACTTCTACACGGACGCTAAAGGGTCACCGAGGCATCCTTATTTAAATTGTCTGACTCTAATCGAGACTTGGGAAGGAACTTAACAATGATACAAATATAATCGTCGGGTCGTTTGATAGACAATCAGCATGGGCACGTCGTTCTCGATACTAACACGTATGCACACCTGCGCGTAAATAAGCACAAGAATCTATTATTCTCATGGTATGCGTAACAGAAATTACCACCGTTATAAACAACTTGTATAAGCAGACATAATATGCGATACGCTTTTCATGCTCTCTATCATAATGCGCGATGGCAGGGATGAAGTTTTTTATCTTTACCACTAAATTAAACTAAGTTAGAATTTATTTATGTCAATTTCTTTTTATACCTCCTCTGCCTCTCGCCATTCTCGCCCACTAAGCATGAATAGCAATAAAATCAGCACAAATACGCGGTGATGATGGTTCTCGTTTATTAGCATTGAGTGTACTACTCAAGCTATTCATGTCCTACTAGGATCGATATTGGCATGGCGCGTCACGAGTCACAATGATACATTTACGACTTCGGAAAGTGACACATGTGACTGTGAAATGTCACTCGTTATGTAAATGACCAATTATTTAGAGGACTACACTTCGTGGATAGCTGCCTGACTTCCTATTGTTTGATGGTATTACCCACGAACGTTCCCTCTCTTCTTTTAGTTACTATCTGCGATTGCTACTTTACGCCAATTTCCAAGGTGTAGTCAACTATTTTCTTAGTTTCTTCGCAAATTCAAACGAGCCTCCCTCCTAAGGAATATTTTCAAATAAGTTTTGCTCACTTTTGTAGTTTTAGCGTCTTCGCCACGCTATAGGGGGGAAAAATAGTAAATATTCTACCTTAGGTATTCGTGACATTACTAATTTCTAGAATTTGGAGCATTTTTCATGGACTTTAATCGAATAAGTTCTATGGAAAATAGCAATGAAAATGGATTTTTTAGTTTATTATACAATATCGCAATACAATAATAATGCTTTATGCTTATGATAATAATTTATACTTAATAAATGTCAACTTCTTCGATATTTTTTTTCTATTTTTATTAAAAATCATTCTACATGAATATTAATATGCTGTCGTTGAGAAAAATAATAATGCAGGATGGTCGACTCATGAAAAATAGTGTAGCCACTGTAATTATAATTCTATTTACGATTGAAAAAATATCAAACCTGCTTCACATTTTTAGTATCCGTCGCAAAATTTATCTCCATTTTCTCGCTTAACTATGAGCTTAAGAGCCTGCATTAAAGGGGTATGTGGGTAGAAAGAAGTAAAGAAGGAGGGAGGAAGCGTAAAGAAAGAGAATCGAGTGTCAATGGATCTTATCCAAACAGGAGTGTGTCCGTTTCGATGACAAATTACGCGGTGAGTTATATGGTTCAGCAGCATTTGAGATGCAAAGCGTATAATATTACCGAAGCATCCTTTTTACGATGCTGCTACCACCGGTGCCCTTGTGTTATTCGTTCACTATTACCTCAATCTTTCTTCAGCTCCTGTCAGTTCTATTAGACTCTGCTTTACTATCTTGTTCACGTGCACTGTGCAAGGACCTCGGAGCCTTCGCATGTAATTGTAGATAGCATCGAGCTTATTAATATACCTAACTCAGGTTGTACCCTGCCACTTTCGTTGTCATTTTGCCCTCTTGTGTCTTCCTATCGTCTCTGACCTCTCTTTTGCTCTTTCTCCCTTCTCTCTCTCTCTCTCTCTTCCTCCTTAGTCCGTCCCTACTCAGAGTATTTTAATGCGTTGCGCAGCATCTTTTTCGAATCGCGCGTATGGCCGACAGGTCACTCGCGTATACGATATCTTCTTTGCTTTAATGTTGAAATCTTATTCGGGATAGTTTGTCGCTCGAGTATTCTTTTTTCGTTTACTTCCGTGGGCTCTACGTTTTCTTTATAATATAAAAAACTTACTTTACGAGTACGGCTCGGCGGAATATCAAATGGTTAAGACTGTATGTACATACCGCTTCTTATCAATGCTAGAATATCTGTATGCATGAACAGTCAGTTTGAATTATCTGTGAATTCTTTATGAAATTTTTATGATAATATCTTCTCGTCCATCAAAATTCATGTTCTCTTTCAGAATCATAATTAAGCAATGCGATTCCAGTGCTTCGTTTGAAATTTCATTTTTTCTACAAATTAAAATCTAAATATTTAATAGGCCTTCGTGTATTATTACTCTAAATTAAAATTGAAATAAAATGCACTTTTGGAGCGTATCAAATTTTATACGTGTGAGGATATTTTTGACTTAACCTTCCACATTATTACTTCATACCATCGCCTCTCAATGGAATGCGGGATCGTTCATATCTCAGAATTATTAATAAATTGTCCATATTTTGAAAATCGACTTAGGGAAAGACAATATTTTATAAGAATAAAAGAGAACTAAAAATAACTTTGTGTAGTACACTTAACCAAAAATGTTCGTATGAAAGCAAAAGCCTGAGCTTTCCGGATTATCCTTATTCTATATGCCATAGTGTAGTCGAAGTGTTGATTCATCTACGTGGAGGGGCAGAGGCAGAGACAGAGTAAGATATATATATATATATATATAGAGAGAGAGAGAGAGGCAATGATAAAGAGAGTGAAAGAGAGATAGAGCAAGGATAGCGAACAAGGCATTTCACTTAATGATAACCTGACTCCTTAGGGCGTTATCCTTTTCGACTCACTGGATCCGTTAGTTGTCGTCTTCTCATATGCGTGCATTTGCTCTTATTTTCATCTTCGTAGCTTTTTCGCATCGTTTTTTATCGCATGAACCAATCTCTCAGTGCAGCGTTCACCTTTTTCTCGAAGCATCGAGACATATGAATCCAATTCCTGTTGCCTTGTGCTTCTCCTGCTACTGCTATAACTGCTACCAACTTACTTTGCGAAAACGCGCTGCGTGTGAAGATGCAGGTAAGGATTGCTTTTTTTAAACTCAGCTTGCAAGCACTTATCGTCTGGTTTTATTTATCACGTGAATTATCCTTACAATTTTTTAAGATGCTATTTATTGTGCAAACGAAATTTGCTACCGTTTGCTACCGCTACTGAAACGTATATTTCCCCCCTCATTTTCGAATTATTTTTAGGTACAACTTTTCTTAATGTTTTCTTTTTTCGTCGTGATGCTTAATGTCATTGATCAATCGAGCCATCTCATCTAATTGGTCCCTGTGCAATTCCGCATATTTTTCATTCGTTTTTAGCTTCTTTTTTGTATTTAGATACGCTCGACTTTTTTCTATTGTGCTTAGTATAATCCTGTAGGCTAAATCCATGTTATAATTATTTGAATTGCTCCGAGAGCTCGTTACAGTTCTTCAATTATCATTTGATTTACAGTCAAATGTCAATTTTTTTTATAGTGCATTTTGATCTTTACGAAGCCGCAATTCGACAAGTAGCTATGCAAATGCTGGCCGCTAGCGATGGAGTCTCACAAAACTTAACAATCTATAATTAAAATACGTGTAATGGCTGTTCGGAAGGTAAAGTTTCGTGGAAGAGAAGACTGCGAGAGCAAGTCTATGTACGTAATCTAAAGAAGCGGCTACGGCGTAAGAAGGAATAAAAAATATTAAAAAAATATAACGATATCGCACCCGATTGAAAGTGGGAACTCATTGCGTACTGAAAAAGTGATAAAGCCGCTCTAATAGATTATATGCTAATGTAAGTATGGGAGTCGTTCAATGATGTTGTTTTTTTGACTTATATATTTTTATGGAATGGTTAACGAGCTCACTTTAGGGCTCCGGGAAGTTTCAATTGAATCGTTAAAGTTTATTTTTTCCGAATAAAGCCAATGCGTCTATGTAATAAACATTTTATAATGCCGAATTCAACTTATAATCAACGGTGTGAAGGGTAGCTTGTTCGTTTACAAAAATAAATCATAATCTTGAATCTCAACAACCGTTTTTTCAAACAGTTTTTCTAAGTAACTAATTCATAATTGCCAGTGCGAATTGCTTCAATCCAATTTCATTACTGAATGTTAAAAATACATAACTGAATATTAAAAATTTTAACGTAAATTTAACACAAAGGAATGGAAAAGCCGTTGCAGAAAAAATAGAGATTTGTAGAATGCTTGGGTGGAAAAAGGCGCATTCTTCTTTGGACGATAATAAGCAATCTCTTAACATATGTTAAGAAGTTTTGCGTAAAAGACAATCGATAAATTGCAAAACATTTTCTCGCGCCTAGAATAATGGTTAGACATTTGTTACAAGCTTTCTGCGAACGATTAAGTGGTATGTTTTCCAGCTGAAAGTCTGTAAAAAAACCTCCTCATTTGCCATCTCTTATCTCTACCGCTTACTAGCACTCATTGTCCGACACCGTTCCTTGTCCCTTCCCTGCAGCAATGCACCGGTGGTTTAGAAAAAAAATCAGAATCACACGTGCTTTCACGCTTCCATTCGAATAAACTTAAGCGAGAGGTGTGCGCATTTTTTAGTATCAGGCTCCTTAATCACATTTGAATGCGTGGAAATTAGCACGTACCTGGAAAGTAGTCGCAATATGCCATCAGCATTGATGACAATTCGTGTAAGAAAGAACAACCCCCGGAATGGGGTGTGTGGGCTTAGGCTTCCGGTAGAAGGTGGGAGTCGATGAAAGAAGGCGAAACGGAAGTTGTTTTGTACCCACGGGATTCCGTTAACACGTTTGATGTCGAAGTCGACTTGCAACTATGTTTCACAAGCGATTTAACATTACTCTTATCCGCAAAATTCGTTATGTCTCGCACGTTTCGCAGTGTGAGACGATATTTAACACAAGTAATAAGAAAAGCCGCGCCATATGTAATTTGAAGATTTTTCCAGGGCCTGGAACATTTGCTCATGAAATCGAGATAAATGTATTGGGTCGTTAAATGGTTTGATAGACTATTGGGGTGTAAAAGGGAAAAACGGGGTAAACATTTCTTCTTTTATTTTAGCAAGTAAGAAGTTAACGGCTACTGCTTAGACTCGCTTCGACGGAATTCTACAGATGCAATTACCAAGCATAATATTAAGAATGCGTGCACGCGTTAAGCAAGCACAAGTATCTATTTGTATATGATTCAAAACTTTGATGCCTATTCCACATTATCTGAATTTGATTGAGCTTAAGGAAGACGGAGGGGAGAGCAGTGACGACGGATTAAATAATCAGGGACCCTACGTAATTTTTCCTGGGTCATTGAGTATGAGCTCCTTTAGCATAAGTTAAAATTATAAATGTACTGTTAGCTTTTAAACGAAAGCATTGGGAGGGAGGCGGAAGAAACTGATACTCATCGGAAGTATGTCGGGCTCGCGTTACAGCTTTACAAAATCGGACGGTGCGCAACCGTTCTTCCGAAGAATAATCGCGATAATTAATAATTCTAATCAACATTCCGAGGATAATGGCGCTGGCCTCCCTCTCTGACTGTATCGGATCCTAGACCAGACCCCTTGGTCGCGTTCTCCTCGCCCTTAATGCAGCCGGCACTCGTCTCCGCCAAGCAGGTCTGATTCCCGGGCCGCATGTTTAAAATTCTATTGCAATTCGTGCGCCAGACAGCTCGTGTGGGACAGTGTCAAGCAGAAGAGGTTGAATAAAAGAAGCCGGGGAAAAAGTGCGCCGTCGGCTGCTGTTGCGGGCCTGAGTCTCTTTTTTCCCGGACAGCGCGCATTTTGTTCTCTCGGTATGTGACGAACGCGCGACCTTCCGCGACAACTTTTCGGCCCCGTGAGACGCTGTAGCCAAGTGCTAGATGAATTCTACTTTTTGTCCCGGGACCTATGGAGTCCATAAATATTTTCCTCCCCCTTTTAAATATTTTTATCTTTTTATTCCGGGCCTCGCCACTGACTTTATTGCCGATGATTTGGCGCGTTTCTGCTAGTTACGCTCTACATAAGAGACCGAATATCTACGCTTATTCTCATAAAAGCGATAATAATGAGCTCTGCCCGTCATCTGTTATCAATTAATAAATAACCTAAAATATGCTCCTGAAGTTTGAAGGGAAGTCAGCGAAGTAGTCTCAGTGAAGTCTGCACATCATACACAAGAAACCAATATTAGATTTCATTCGACAAAATTTTAAGGATTTACTTTATAGTAACGGATACATTTTTTTAAGCTCGATTATTAACATTATAGAAAAAAAATTTTATAATTATAAAATATCATGCTGTTTTGTAGTTTCTTATTCGATACTTTATGACATGGTTAGCAAACAATTGCTGCGCCTAATTAATGCGCATTTTAGATTTATAGATTTTATGCTCGAAGAAAGCGAGATTTTATTTTACGATAAATTAATTTCATTAATTTTTCTAAATTAAAATTAATCGTTCACTTACTATACAACTGTACCGTTTTTCAGTGGCTAATTTGAGTATTTAATTGATTATTTAAATTTTACAGAGTAATCTGTGCTAAATGTGTATATTGCAATCAAATATTATGAATTTTGACAAAGAAAAACTCATGTTAAACTTCTTATTCCTCGCTTCATTGCTCTACACTGTCACTTTGTTTTTCTTTTTCTTGTAACCCGCGATTCTACATGTTTTATTTAATTTCAAATGGAACGCATTTAGAATATTGAGCATGCCAACGCTCATCTCTGACAGCCATTGTAACTTCGTGCCAAACTCGTGCGCGATTTCTTTGCTACTACAATGTTGGTGCATCTCTGTGAGTAATGGTTCTCAACTCATCATATTCCTCTTGAGTTATAAGAACATAAATCAACAGCAGGGAAATATATTTTTCAGTAATGACTTCAAAGTTGAATAATTTTATTATAAATAAGTGAAACAAGCCATTTTTTATTTTCCCTTATTAATTTCATCACAACAATGTATTAGAATAAATTGTCACATTTTATGTATCAACATTAATGCTACAGTTTACCATACCGATGCTATGCCATCTAGACGTTTATGCGACTGTCCTCCATTTAAAAAATGCATATGCAAAATAACTTGTACCTCGGATTTACGTGACTTGGCTTAGGCTTTAGTAAATTTATTTACCGAGTAGCTTCACGCGATCGTATTTTTACAATTCTCAAGGTAGAGTTTTAAAATTTTAATTATATGAAAAGCGATGTATTCATTTTTTATTAAGATATCGTTCGTCTTTCTTGATTCGGAACGAATTTTGCTTAGTACACGAATTTGGACTTTAGGAAATAGCAAACTCAAATTTTACGTACGGATATGTATTTACAAAATATAAAAGAAACAACAAATCTGACAGCGGAACTTGTAAATTTTATGAAACTAAACAATATGAAGAAAAAAGCAATTTTACAATCCATTGGCTCATCTACACACCTTTCTTATATTTTACACAAATTTTTGAGTCCGAAAACCGGAATATGTATCTCAGATCCTTGGCTTCATCAGTTAAAAACATGTAAAATTCATTCACAGTTAAGCGCATTTAAATGTCGCCCGAACTGAATCGAAGTGGAAGAGTAGATAAGGAGCGCGCCGAGAAAAAATGGGGCGAGTCTTTGAAGAGACTGCCGGTAGTAGTAGTTGTAGTTATAGAGCGTGGGGGGGGGGGAGAGGTCAGAGGAAAGGGATCGGGGTTCCTCTCGCAAAAACGGATCAATCAATCGTGACTTGAGTGCGAATTTCGGAAATCGGCTCGCCGAGCCTTGGGTTCGAGAGGAGAACCGCTGGTCTCGTGTACGCGTGCGTCCCAGTGTGAGAACGACGAGCCGAGGACGGTGTCGCCACAAACAAAAACATTATTGAGTTAATCAACTAATTTATAATTAAAATTCCTACGATGCACGGCCGCGGCAGCGGCTCTTCTTCGTACCTGCGCCCTCGCTGCGTCCTACTCCTCCTCCTGCCTTCCCGCCCGCAGGATCACCCGTTTTGATCGTCGTGCTCGTATTGTTCGCCGTCCGGCTGTCTGATGGTCGCAAGAAGTGAAGCCGCGCGTCGCTGTCTGGGCCCGATTCCTTTTCGCGGTAAGCCCTGTCAAATTCATAGAACACCAATTAACCGGCTCATCGACGCGTCGCTCCGTTAAAACCGGCTGGCCGGAGGTCCCTTTTCGCTTTTTCCTTTCGTTGCTTCTCTCTTAATCGCTCGCGCCACTTTCTTAATGGGGACGCTTCAGGACCCCGCCACGGGGTCAGAATATTTACGCTCAGCCACTGTCCTATGCCGGTGTCCTTTTTTTTCTCCTCTCTCGCCGAGCACATTTTCCTTTTTTTGCCATCGGCAAAACCATTTTTACAATATTTATTACTAGCGGACCTTATACGTTTTAATGCTGCATTCCGTAAGCTACTAAGGCCGGCAGATAATTTGCTATGTAAATTAACAAAGCGGATGGATTTTTTTGATTATATAATTTTTTTTGTTTTTCATTTTTTTTTTTTTTTTCATCTTGCTTCAGTTTCTCAATATAATTAAGTCCAAAGGTCTTAGGCTTCAAAAGTTTTTGTCCCCAAATTTTTAATGGACACCTTACCAGAACCTTTCATTCTTTCCTTGCAATTATTCTCTTCTCTCATTTCAGTAATTATAATATCTTCGCTTCCGTGCGATTCGTACATAATAGAGAGCCCTCGATGAATGCGTCGTCTTATCGGTGTGTAGCCTCTGTGCATAGCATCTACACGTTGGCATTATAACTTTTTCACTTTCCCTTGAATTCGCAAGTGATGGCATTATTAGATTACAGGAGAAAAAGTTCTCGGTCGCGTGCAAATCCAATGGAATAAGCTTTGAAATACTTACTTGCTGGCTTTTTATTATAGAAATGACGTTGTTATTAGCACATATTTAAATCGAGCGAAAAGCATTTACAAGATGGACATTTATCTTTCTTTTACCAAAAGGTGCTTTTTGACTTGTCGTACAGAATCTCAGCCAGCGGCGGACGATTTTCCATCGGGCCAATGATATTCACCTGCCAAACGCTGGTACTCGTGGTCCTGAGCATCGTGGGCCATTACTCGTACCGAACAAGAGGCACAGCGAGGGAATATAAGAAAGCCACTGTCGTACAAGTATCTGGCAATGGGGGCTCTCAAATATACTGTTAAGTTTGCTGATTAATTGAGGGTCTTGCACAAGCGCAATAAATGCTTCGACTGGCTGTTCTCGCGCTCAGGCTTCCAACAAATTTCAAAACGATTTTACGCTAGAATGCATAGGTGCCCCACTCTGCTGCTCAGCTCTATTTTATCTGGGGCTCATTTCGTCTCTGTCCGATGCTACTACTGTCGACGTCCTGCGTTATGCTCCTTCCTCCCCCGCCGCTCGGAATTCACATTCGCCATTTATTTTCGAAAATTACGAGGCGCGACAGTTTATTTTCGACATTCGTGTGTACGACCGACGAACGTGGAATTCCTCGGGTAGTCGAAGGACTGCGCTCACGTCACAATATCCACGTACCTTATTTTCTTGCTTCACCGTCATCGCTTTTACTTAACTCGACGACCCGCTTTTTCTCCGTTCGCAGATACGAGCGATAAGGTAGCAAGAAGTGATAGAGATGCGGACTGCCAGGTATATCCGGCGATAATGCCGTTTTCACGCAGCATTCTATAAATAGACGAAGCGAAGGACGGCACACGAGTCGGCTCGATGGGAAATCGGTAGTGGTCATGGCTGTGGGCAGTTGCGATAAGATGAGGAGTTCGGCCCGAATCGACAATGATTTCACGATACCGAGCCTCGCATTGCCTCGATCGACTTTCCTTCTTCCTTAGAAAAATCCCTCATGGAACACGCTACGCATATTTATATAATAGTATGCGAATTTAAGCTGCCTTTGACTAGTCTGTGTGTTCGTATTAATTTGACAGACAGAGGATAGTGGATCTTGATAAGAATGCGTGCACGCAACTCGAGAAACATTATAATAATTTCTAGTGTTTTGATTTATAATTGAAGCATGCACCATATAACAAGAAGTGAAAAAGAGGAGCGACAAGACTGAGGAGTCGAGTCAAACGTGATATAGCGCAACGAGAGTCGGAAGACGCTACACTCCGGGAAGTAGAAGAATATAAAGTCGCCACATAAACGAGGTGACAGTTTGAAGGAAAGCTCATGCAGACGAGCTTTGCTTGAATTACATTAATTACACGTGTTAAGTTTGCGCTCGCGCTGGGTAATCTCGCCACCCACACCAAAGCACACGTGTCGACGTCAGCGACGCCTTTGTCTCCTGTCGTGTTAGCCGACCGATGCCCAGGCGAACGTGATTTGCAATGTCAGTCTCAATACCCAGCCCTAATCCTATTGTAATAGTCCCACGACGCTTTTAATTGCGTCTGATTGGGCACGTCCATTGTCTGCTGCGATACGTCGCCAAGAAGTTGATGCTAGGCCAACTCTGCCCCGTGCGTGGGAATCTGCGCCCACCAACCACTTTGCACAATTTGCCTATTTACATTGATATTAAACGACAAATCCACTTCGATACTCGTAATACGAACAGTAACTTTTTCATTGGAAGTGCATGCAACAATTTCATTGAACGAAAAGCACAGTCGGAACAAGGAAAAAGCGAGTGAAGTGTAAGCTTCCTTTTTGGTAATATAATTTCCTAAGCCTACTTTACCTGCATTTATTTATCGCTAAAGCTGCACTAGAGTTGCCAACATTCTTACATAATCAAATATTTCCTCTAGCACATGGCGCGATCGGTGCGCCAGCGAAAGAGTAATAAATATCTGCCGGGCGTAATTAGTTTTTACGTTACAAAGAAGCTCCTTATTCCATGAAAGTTATCAATACTTCGGTACTGGAGGAATAGCTGGAAGGAATTGAGAGGGGATGTTAAATATTGCGACGGGTGTATTGTAAGTCTTGTCTCCAAAGTCTCGCTCGCCTCTTCCGGTCGGCGTCACTCGCACCGACGTTTTAATGCCGAGGCGTTGGCCCACAGCAGGCATAGCAAGTTTTTGTCACTGCCCGAAATTTGTTAAGAGGAATGTAGAAGGATTCCCTCCTATTCATCCATAACTTTACCGTCATCCCGCCGCCTTATCATCTATCTCACTTTCCCGTCTCGATCCGTTCCGCCCCGGTCGATCCTCCCGTCTAATCCTCTGATGGGTAGAGTCACGCTTATATGCGCTACGTTAAATTTCCGAAGCGCGCGAGTCTAATTTAACGTTTCTTAAATGGTAATTCCAGAGAGATCCTTTTTTTGCACCAAAATCATGCTCCCTTAGACAGTCGAGTATGCGAGTTATTCTGCCAATGGCCGAGTCCTGCGCCACTAGGGTTTTTACATTTTTGACGAACTTTTTAAACGGTGGATACGTCCACCTTTTTTCCATAATATTGCCTATTCATTGATCTATTGAAACCCTAATGTTAGATAATTAAAACTTAATCAACAAATATTCCTCCGACCGATAATAACACCAACAAACAATAGTGCCAAATACATCTGAGCTTTATATGTTTACGATTCTCCCTCTCCGAGGTCCTGTCATAGCAGCTTTTTGTAAGAGTCCGTTGAGCATATTTCTATTACTGTAGAATGTCGAGGTTTATTAAAAGCACATGTTCCGCCGCTTTAATATTGGCCACAAAATACATTCAATTGAATTACATTTTCGCAAAAGCGAAGAAGGGTTGAAATTGGTTAAGAAAATATGACGAGCGGAAGTTTGCCGGTCGAGCGACGATACATCGATTCAGCAAAAATTGTCGTTAATAACGATTTCTCTGCGAGATTCTTCGGTAGAAGTGAAATGGTTTCGTTCCAATTAATCTCGAATACACCGTTAAGCAAAAGGTAACAATCGAAACCCCTAGATTCTAATTGAACTTCCGGGTCATAACAAAAAAGGAGCAGACTTTCGCGGCTGTGTACCCCCTTGGATCATGCACTGCTTTATGCACCGCGGCCCTTGCAAATGGCCCAATAGGGATTCGTGGGACTATTTTCCGGTAACTATCGCTTTGGAACCAACTTTCCGCGAACTGTCGGTACAGAGATTAACGGCCAGAGTAAAGTTAATCTGTTTTTCGAATTATTCGCTTTAGAGCTTTGCTGACCTTGTGCACTGAGATTGACTCTTATTTTTTCGTTGAATGAATTGTTTGACTTTTTGTGAGATTAATTGCTTATTCAGGCTCAACATTTATCGACCATTTTCCCACTCTTATCGTTGTAAATTCTTTTCGTCTGCTATCTACGTTTGCCTCAAATACTTCTTCGTCATCTTTTTGTTTTATTGACTCTTCGCCAACAACCATTTTGATGCAATACCGAATAATAAATTTATTCGCGTAGCTTCAGAATCTGAACTAATTGAAAGCAATTAAAAACATTAATTTTTGTGTATTCTCATGTTTTTACGCAATTCATGAACATCACCGTATAAAGAATTTCCTTGTTTTCATACAATCATCCAAATGATTTAAGTAAAAATGCACGTGCTTAGTTACTAACTGAATGCTATCAAATATTTTCTTTGATAATGAGGATAATTATTCTTTTTTTGTTTCAAAATGGAATTTATTGTTTGAAATGGAATTTATTGTTACACGTATATAGAGGACGAAAAATATTTGGTAGTTTTAAATCAAGCTCGGATTCATTACTTATTCAAATACTTGTAAAATCCCAAAACGTCTTGTAAAATGTCCAAACAATTTTTGCGTAACAGGATTCTTTGATAAAAATAAAAAACTGTATTGAAAAGAATGGCCATTTCTACAAAGCACGAGGCATGTTAATTATACCTTATGTAGTTCTTATAAATTTGACCATTTACGCGATCATTTAAATGACTTATCGCGAGCAAAGGTTCGAGATCCATTCCACAAAATCGTGTCTCCGTTAGATTTATGTTAATCATTTACACCTAAGTATTATTTTGTAAACATAGTGCTTATATCGCATTCGATATTGATCGTGTTAATCCATGAATGCACGAAAGGAAATTCAATTTTATTGGTCGCCTGGTCTTGTTTGCTAGTGATCCTCTCCCTCCTACCGAGTTCTCTCTTTTTTAAGTCTGGTTTTATCTTTATATTTTCAAATCTCTTTATTTCTCTCTCTTTCTCTCTCTATGTATCTCTTTCTCATTCTCTTTCGAACCGTACGTGTACATCTTCATCATTTGATTGTCACTCGGCAAGATGAGAAAATGAACGATCTATACGAGGTTCCGAACTTGGATTACCATTGCAAAGTCTCGATGGTATTTGCAAAGGATGAAAAATTACGGACATCGATTAGCTGACCTCCAGGCTTCTATTGAGTAGTCATAGCTTACATGTTTGCCTCGTATCTGTATGAGCCTGTCTATGGCGCTCCGTGATCACAATGTGGAGCGCACAATTACTTTCAGTGGAGAAGGGCGTGCTTAAAAGTGAGTCGCCTACGTGCCTACAATCGTACATGGATTTCAGCGCCTTGTAATAATAAATTGAGATTGATGTAATGAGATGTGTCTAGCTTATCCGTTGCTACGTGCGCTCATATATGCACGACGTGGATTCTTTTGCACGAAATCGCTTGCTTGATTTAAGTCAACAAGCTAAGCTACATTGGCTACATTGTTGATTTGTCGATACAAGCCTGTCTTTAAAGCGTTTCATTCATATTCTTCTCAACGATTTTTATTATTTTTAATAAAGATTGTGCAAGGTTTAACTTTATTGTATTATTGTACGTTTTTAAGAAAATAGAATCAGCAAAGGTTCGCATATTTATAATACGCATACTATTAATAAGGAATTCTCGTATTCAGCTAAGACGTGGTAGTTATTTATTGCGCATGGACAAATCTTTTTTTTACTTTCTCATTGCAGATAACATTTTATTGTGTATTTTGTAAATATGGAGTCTAAGGGTACTTAAAACACCTGAGACCACTTTTTCTAATTCTTATGTCACTTTTTCTGTTTATTACTGTAGTAAATAAAATATATACGTTTTTAAACTTGAAAATATTTAATTTCAAATAAGAAGAGAATAGAAAAAAGTAATGGCCGTTGAATGCTTTAGGAACAGACGTATTTTCAGTATGAGACTCACGTAAATCCACACATTTACACATTTTAAAGTCCCGGTTTTTTATAATCCATGACAGGAATATTTTCTATATTAAGGTTTATACAATGATGATTTTATTTTTAGTAGCTCTCATTAATAACATTTTAATACAATATAATTTAAGATTTTAAAATAATCATAAATGTGTTAAAAACAAAAAATAAAATGAAGTACTCTTTAGTTTGTATTACAATTTAAATATTTTGTTGTAGTTTGAATGAACAAAGTATCTAAGAAATCTTAATTCTTTATTATTGTGCGCCGTCAGTATCAGAAAGCAAATAAAGATACTGTAACTGCGAGGAAGAATGTTAGCGGAGAAAATCCGAACTTGGCGAACGAACAACGAATCAAAGCGTCGAATTACAGTAACATTTTAATCCGAACGATGATTTAATCTCCGAGCTTTGATTCGAAAAATTGATTCCTGTCCAAATATGTGCCATTCTCTCGAAAACACAGGCGCACGCGGTCCCTGAAATACAACGCGCTCGTTTCTCTCGGGAGCACCCACGCCCGCAAACACAGGCTTTGCTCGCTCAGACGTTAACCATTTCTCTCTCCTTTCTGTTTCAGATGCCATGGGTAAGTGAAATAATCAGCCTCATTACCTGTCTATTGCGCGTTTACTTTTGCGGGGCCCCAGTAAGCAGCAGTCACCTCGACGGAAGGAAACTTGAGCGCGGGTCCGGGTGTAAAGATACTCTCGTTGACGCGGTTGTCAGCGTCCGAGAATACGATGGATGCGGTTTTAAAAGCCCTTTGGCACATTCATTTATGGAAGGAAAACTTTACTAGGCCCGATATTTTTTGCTTTTCGTAAACTATCGTAGCAATAACTTTTTCTAGCCATGGTCTATCATCGGAATCGCTTTTGTTCATTTTATCACTCTTTGTATTATTTGAAATTTTTTGAATTTCTATTATTTTGTCTGAATCGCACTGCAGAGGCTTAAGTAAAGTGTAAAATAATTAATGAACAATTGCTGAACTTATACAATAGCGATTTGTAAATTAATACACAAAATGATAACTGTACAGTACAGCATTGGTTGAAGATTGAGAAAAAAAAGGACGATGCTTTGATTATTCAGGTTAAATAAATGTAAATCTAAAACGAATAATCTAGAGACAGGTGACGCGAACAAGATTAAAAAGTGCCGATAAGAAATGGCATCAATTACCAAATTTATCAATTAATTTTACGTTTAAAAAAATTCAAGCTTATTTCGCGCCGCTCCTTTGTTATCTCCTAGAGCTTTAAAAGTAGCTTCGCAAATTCGTTGGATGTATCTGCATAGGCATAGAGATACGTAAATTGTCGCAACGTAGAAGCCAGGCAACTGAATATATAAATAATAATAGGGATCGCTCAACATGAAGTTAGAAAAAAGAAAATTTGGACATTGGACATACCTTCATCTCGGAGGCATGCATACAGTATACAGCTGGTAGCGTACACGATATGCATCAGTCCGGATGATTAAATTGCCGTGATTTAATGATTTCTTCAGAGTTTTGAAATTCAATTTAATTATCTTGCCTCTTCCCTATTTTCCGCGCAGTGAGATCAAGATCGGTCATGCTAGCTCTAGCGCTAACTTATCCTCATATTTAATTTCCTCATACTTGTAGCGATAGCGCAGAAAGAAATTATTCGTCAGTTAGATAATACTTCATTCGTTTACTGCATGGCATTTACTTTATGCATAGTAACTCCGTTATTCGTACATTAGGTGATTTTTATCTGAAGTTTCGATGAAGGTCGTAGCGTAGGTTTTTTGGAAGCCCTGATCGATTTTAGAATATTCGAAGAAGCCGATAATTACCCTAAACATCCATCGGCCACTGAAGGAGCTCCGACGCTTAATAGTACCTGTCGCTTTTCCTTCAATTAGAACAGTCAATCGCGATGCATCAGACTCGCGAAACCGGAGGAGACACGACGAATGCGTCTTGAACAAAGGGCCTCGGCCTTTAATAAAGACAGATGAGAAATCGCAGAGGAGAAATCGCTCTCTTAAAGAAAACTCCTCGACCAGTTAATCGGTCCAAGTACTTCAGTAGCGATGAATTGAATATGCATGACCGAAGAAGGGGTACGAGGTGGACAATGAAATTACGCGGGCCCGTGGGCATAAATCGTAACGGGGGCCCTGCTTTTACGACCCCTTGTGCACTAGACACACCAGGGCCGTTTGACAAATAGATTACGTGCGGCCGGGGGTACCTTTTCCTCGTTCTCATCGCCGCCTTTGCGCATCCGCCCGCAACTTCTCACATTCCACTCACGTAGCGCACTCGACCGAGCCCTTTCTTGCTGGGGAAAAATTGTAACGCGTTTCCAGTTCTCGAATCCACTAAGCGTTCCATTATTAAATCGGCAATGGGGTGGTCGGCTAGTGTCGCGCTGAGCTGTCGGAGAATCCCGCATGCGGATCGCGTGCATGTATGACAAGCGAGCGTCGGACAGCTCGGATTAACCGCACGATTCTTTGGGTGCCGATTAGCTTTTCGCTGATTATCCTTTTATCTTTTCCCTGTCGGCCATCTGAATTCCCCAGCCGTCGTCGCTGCCGCCGCCGGAGCCTCGCATGATTCCTCGCAATTTATCCTCGAGTCGAGGGCCTACGTAATCAAGAGTCGGCCCTCGATTCGCGTAATTTCGCCTGCGTGTAAATAAGAATTATCTCCGGTGAGAGAATGCAATATATTAAGCTCGGTGGCGCCACGTTCCTCAAGTGATGCTCAAATAGCCCAGGACTAATGCAAGGTTGCTTAATTAACCGTTCAATAATTTATGTCAAGCATTCAATGACTATATCCAAAAGGGATACAGGGATTCAGTATTGTATTAATAGAGCAGAGGCTGCTGATTTGCCTTTTGATCTTAGTTGTTTTAAATGTTCGGCAATGACTCAGATCATTGTTGAGTCAGTACTTTATTCACAATATTAAAATGCAAATCCTATAAGCCATCAAGGAATAGTGATTTTGGTGAAAAGAGTGCGTCGACCATACCAATCTTCGTGAAAAGTAAAACCAGAATGGGATTCGCTTTCGGAGAATACGATTTCAGATTCAATTTATAAGCGTACACGCGCATACGTGTTAGATTTAAATTCACTATGAGTATAAGGGTCAGGACCGCTTTTTTGATTACAAAAGTGATCTTTAATTGTTTTTTAGAAGTGATCATATCAACGAGAAGTCAATTTGTCGTTGACTAAGAGTGGAGTAGAAAAGTTCATTATTTTTGCGAATGAGTGCGTGAGGTTTACGATGTTTTAGCAATATTATTATTTTTTAGTATTTTATTAATATATATATATCCTTGACTAATGCTCTTATATGCATTGTAATCTTAAGCTCTTTGGAGATCATCCTGCATTAGTAGTATTTGTAAAAAGATATCTCAATACAAAGCATTCTAAAAATTTCAAAAAGTGCAACTAAGCCAAATGTTTACGTATGTCGCCAAATAATATGTTTTTTCGTACAGTAGAGAATATTTATATGAAACTATTCGATATTTTTCACGAAATTATTTGCCAATGTTTTCAAAGACCGAAAGTCGCTCGATCGGGCATTCCCTAAATATTTATAATGCTCAAGTTTTAATCTATATATATATGTGTGTGTGTGTGTTTTATTTCCTTTGCGTACAAACTGACCCAAAAATGTATAGGCTCTTCAATGAAATGGTACTGGAAGTATCTTAAATTTATTTCATACGCGATTACTATAAGTTTTGAAAGTATTTGTCCGGGAGTAGCGCAATATCTTGCACTCAAATGAAACGGAGTCAATTTTTATTTCGAAAGTCCGGTGGCTGGCATAGGAAACCGAACAAAATGAATTCCAGTGTAGCGCGCAATGAAGCGATGCATCTTTCGATCCTCGCGCACGTATAAATATGAGCTTTTAAGCCGGGAGAAACGTGAAAAGAAGCGGAAGAAAAAGCAGGCCGATGGAGGGTTGGCTGGGTGCATACTTTTGAAAAGACGAATGGAGGAAAGGAGTGACGATCGTCCGTGAAAGTTATGCGACTTTTCTTGCACTCGTCAGGCCGGGCCCGTTAGTCCTCGGGGACATCATCACCGCACGAAATGCCATCGCACCGAGATTGAGAGCGAGGAAGGAGAAGGAGAGAAAATAGTAGTAGTATGAAGCGGGGCGGTGAGGTGTGGCGAGGGAGTACGTGGGATAATCGCGCATGCGAAATATCGTTAGGCGCGCAAGAAGAGAAGGAAAGCGTGAGAGAATCGGAGTGAAAGGAGGGTATATACGTGCGAGCACGTCGACTCAATTCTCCTCAATTCCTCTTGATCTTCTCTTCCCCTACGCTATCCTTCAAAAACTATCCAACTCCACCCCTGTCATATGCCCAATTAGCCCGGGCTGACATAATAAGTATATAAACAACCTCGAAATTGTCGGCCTCGGACTCGCGCTCGCGGTGAGATCAGAGGCGCGAAGTTTTTCTGCGCGCCCGACAAGAAAACGAGGGGCGGGGAGGGGCGGCTGGCGGCGGGGACGTCGGGCCTAAGAAAAAGAGAGCCCGGAGGTGAGGGATCGCATTTTAAGGACGATTTAGTCACTCGTCCGTCACGCCACAGCCACGGGGACTAAGTAAGCGACGTCGCCCGCAAGAAGCGCCGTACGAGTGGTCACTTTGTGTCATGAGCGATTACACTGACACGGGAGCATAGACGCGCGTATTTCCCCTTTGACAAACGGAGATACGCTCCAACTTATCCGTGTTCTCGCTTATACGGGAGAGGCGAATCGCATTTTTCGTACTCACGGCCATGTAATGATGCAATGTCGACTGCGCTTGTCGGCCCCTCCGATTATAAGGAATGTCCTCCCCGATAATGGATAATGTCCCCTCATCGACGATGAAAAACTGTGAAAATACTCGCCCGTCTGCAGCTATTATGCGCCCCCCCGCCCTCCCTCCCTTCCCCAATAATGGCGGCGTTTCATTAAGAGCGCAACATACGTGAGAATTTTTGCCGAGGATTTAAATTGTCGGACGGTGGATAGGCCTCTATGATCGCATGTGTTGGTATGTGCTATCGGCCGCTGCTGACGTGTTCTTTTTTCCATCTAAATAGTCCCGGCACTGTTTTTACCGTTTCAATTAAAGTAGCTCAAGATTTACATTGACGTTTCTCAACTATTAATAAATCGAGGCAGGGGTTCGTTAGCATAAACTTATAATAGCAAATAGATCTTCATTCGTTAGCGTTGCCAAGGACATTGATTATTACGGCGCTATTGCTGGATTATGCAATTTCACAAGCGACTCGTACGTCAATGGTTCGGTAAAATTAAGAGGCACGATATCGCTGATGGAAATATTTAGCGCTAAATTGTATATATGCATACGAAATTGCAGAGTCCGAATGAAATAAATAAAAGCGTATTCGACCGACTGAAATTTGAAGGTATTTATCGCGTTGGCGGAGGACAGCAGGCATAAAAACAAGAAGCCAGGAAGAGCGCGAAAGACTGGTATACACATATATGCCACGGGCTGTGCATATGCATGTCGTGCATTCTCGAGACGGTGCTGTTTATTAAAGTGATTTATGGGAACGACATCTCAGTCTCTTAGCTACTCGCCTTACTTATAAGCCCTTTTCGTGCAACCTCGGATTTGTTTTTTGTTCTTTCCCGTTTGTCCTACATTTCTTCTTCTGTTTACTTTTTTCGTACTTGTGAGAATCGTAAATGATAGTAATCTGTGCCAGAAGTCGGGTAGCATCTGCTTTATAATTAATTTACGTTAAATTATATTTTCGAATAAATTTAACATTATGTACACACGCATTTAGACATATAAAAATACGCACACGCATGTATATATATACACACATATATATACCTATGCATATACAGATATATATATTCGCATAACCACGCGCGCACACAAACCCAGACAGCCACCCACCCGGGCGAAACGCACGCACGCACGCGCACACAGATAGAGAGACTCACCCTCACATTGGTACGTGTAGTGCGTACTTAAATTCGTGTGGCGTATAAATGTGAGCTTAAAGACGATGGCGAATGTAATAATATTTTCATAAATCATTACCACAAACGTAGTCTGTGTCTGTTTCTACAACTATAAATCTTTAGATGAGTGAATTCAATTCGAATTACTGCTCCTAATCGACAGAGTAAAATGTTATTGAATTTTTTAACGCTAAACGCAAAATGGAAATACGAGAGTTGTATTGTGTCTAGCAAAGCAGCACATCCCACTGTCTAGCATAACACCCACAAAAAGTAGCTCAAAGTATATTTAAAGGGAATTTCCGTGAAATCGCTCATAAGCATAAATCTTTGATAATGAATTTCATGGCTTGATTCATTAAAGGTATAACCCTCTCTGCAAGTATTTCGTGGCAAAAATTTTCTCTCCCCCTTACACTAACTTCTAAGGCGGTTACACCTCCTATCCCTAATCACCCAACACGACCGCATTCCCGATTAATGCTCCTTAATTTAACCACAACTCTTGACACCGAATAAAATTGATATTTATTTACATTATATTGAGAGTCCTTGTGCATTAAGTTTTTCTTGTCGCCAAACTTGTCTAATTCGGCTATTTTAAATCCGCGGGTTTTCAATACCCTCAATCGATATTAAAGTCTTCGCGTAAAGTAGTGATCCGAAGCGAACGCAGACGACACTGATCGTAACTACTAAAAGAGATGCAAAGGTAATGCTTAGCTTTTCATTTTCAATGCTTGAGTGCTAGCACTTTTTGGGTTAACTACACCGTTATGACTACGGTAAATCCTTCAAGTTTC